>CM039090.1:11477792-12677792 GCA_022113865.1 Chimonanthus praecox | reverse complement strand
ATTGATGAAATCGAATCTAAATAGGAAGGAGTCGGGAAAGCTCATGGACAAACTGATACCTCAACATACAGATCATAGAGATCACAAATCTTGTCCTCCATTGCATCATCCATACTATATCTTCCCCCAAACAATCCTTTTTCATCGATGCCTTTTCCCGGTAGTTCCTGAAAATCATCAGATGATCCATCTTGTTGCTCAGCTGCCTGAAACAATGGCTAAAATTAAGGTGTGGCTAAATGAAGAGTTTTCCTAACAGATGTCCATAAGTATCATTGCATATCCAAAAGTAAAACACCATAATAGTTTAAGATGAAAAATACCATTACCAACTTTATCATGCATAATGAGTTCTAGAATGAGTGCAATGAAGAATTGGTGTTTTTGTAATAATTCAATAATGCATTGATCATAACGATCAAAATACCAACCTTAAAGTATCCTGAAAATAATCTCAACACACTACCAAAACCTACCTTGGACTTTGAAGAGGTAGCTCGCATTCTGATCATTTCAATTACTTCCTTCTTTATTTGTTGAAACCTATCATCTTTCTGCTGTTTCGCTGATAAACCTAATTCAACCATCTCCTTCAAGTTTCTCTGCAGATGAATTGTCTTAGCATCATTCCAAAAAATATTCATAATAAATCAAACTATTGATTAATTTAATAAGAAGGTATGGTAGAAAAATCTGCTTATAAACACTTTCCCAAGAAAATGTATTGAAGGTTAAAAATGTAAATGAGAGAAGTTTTATTCCATGACTGATCTAATATATATATATATATATATATATATATATATAACAAGAATGGTGTATATATAATAAAACCTACCCATTGACATCACCATTCTTGTTCCCAGAGGGCGAAAGTGGCAGTTCAACAAGGTCATCTGATTTTTTTGGAAAGGGAAAACAATGTCATTTGATGTAATCAAATAAAAAAGGTGATTCAAGGGATGGCACGTTAGCAAAGTGGCATGTTATAAAAGAGTGCCATGCCGATTAAAAGGGTGATTCTATAACACAGCGATCAGGCTGGCAATGCCCTATGCAGTTGAAGGTGTACATTGAAGAAAAGACAAGTAGACAAGGATGTATTATGACATGTATTTTAATAAGAATAACATTAAACAACCCCATATAAAAATTGAAAGGCTACAAGAACAAGGAACTGGGAGGAGATGGAAGCCACTTGAACTTGGGCCAAAGAGAAATAAAGAATGTGATGGATTTTGGGGTAATAAAGGATCTGGTTTTTGATAGGGTAGTATGGAAAGGAAGAACTCAAAAAATCAACCCAAGACAGATTATGGTGATGAGAATGGTGGTGCTGGTGGTGGTAGTGGCGACGATAATCAAGTGATGACAATGATGAAGTTGTGAACTAAGACAACATAGGTGGTGCTTTCCATGATAAAAGAAAAGCACATGGAGACATTTGAAATTATGGGACTTTATGGGATAAAGCAAACTGGTTTTATAAGTGATTTTCCCTTGCGCCAAACCACACACACACACACAGGATGATGTATTCCCATACAAATGAAAACAGGGAATTCAGATGATGATGAATGTTAGTGGGATTAATGGGATAGCATGCTGAAAAAGAATTCAATGAAGAGGCATTTTCAACAAAGAAGAACTTAATTCCATTAATGCTAAAACAGAATTTTTTGTGTGGCAACCTTGACGCATGCTAACTACAAGAAGCTGGCAATGTGTGAAGGGTTTTGTTTGATCATAAGTGTGCCTGGAAAATTTCCATTTACTTCTCTAATAGAGCTTCCTACAGAAAATTCATGCTTTTATGAACCAGGTTCAATCATTTTTCACACCGAGTATATGTCATTGAATGTGTATCTACTTTCTATTCAATGATTCACTGCTCATCTTTTATGTCAATATGTGTATTGCTTGACAAATTATAAAGTAGACCAAATCCTGTTAATCATTAAAAGAAAAAAACATATGAGATGAGTAAGATGAGTATTTTATTGAAACATCTGGAACTATAGACTAAAGTACAAAACGCTCCCTTCAACAACTTGCAACCCATAATGTCCAGATACAACATGGAAAAATTGACCATTTTAAAGTATCCTGGCATCATAGCTTGCAATCAACATTGCACACTTAAGTATGATAATCTGAAAATTCATTTTGATCTTACCTTCAAAGTTTTGACCTGTACCAGGTGACCAAGAATACTCATCAAACGATTAACTAACTCCTCAGATATTCTTCCCTGGCTTGATTGCTGCAAATACCGAAAGAATCGCTGATAATTACTCCCAAGATAGCCATCACAGAGTAATAGAGTTCAGAAAATGACACGAAGAAACGACTTCTGAATGAACAGATAGTGGAGACATTTAGCTACGCTATATCAAAAGGCTACTTTCTTCAGTACCGCTAGTCTAGCAACTTTAGCAAGCTTCTGTTTTACTTCTCGAGGCAATCTCCTTTTGACACCTTGGGCTGATGAATCAGCTTCTTGAATTTCCATAGTTGGAGGTCTTGCTGTAAGGAAATCATTTATTTGGTATTGATAATGTAACATATTTCAATTTAAATAGAATTTTCAAATCATCATCAAACTAGAAACAAGAGTCTTCAGTGATTTCAAACTTACATTCAGCAACTATCTGTTGCAAGTCCCGAATGGCTCGTTCAAGCATTGTTCCTTTTGGTCTAACACCAGAGCCTTCCTTGCCTGGTGTAGATAATGGTTTCTGTGTACAATTATACACAAATTCAACATTCATGAGATGTCATGTAGACATAGTATAATAAATCATACCACTAGAAGTTATTTTAGAAGCATCAAATATGAATGAATAGATTTGGGGATGGAAAGGCCTCAATTTGAACACTGCACTGCATGCCTCACTTGAATCAGCCACCACTGAAAAAGCGATGAGAAATTATCGTCATGGATGAAATGTGAATTTCCACCCCAACTGGATTATCATGGGCATCAGTTTAAACAGTGCAGACTTTGGTTGGGATACCTGGATGCCTGACAATTAACATGGTTAATTACACACAAGACCATTTAAATCATAACTTGCAACCGATTATGGGGATGAATTTTTGTCGATCCATTATCCACATGAACACCTTCCCATCACCAACCTACCCGTAATTGGCACTGATTGAAGACAGACGTACAAAATGAGGTGTAGGGTAAACCCCCATGATCGAGGTGTACTAGAGTACATAAACCCACCCACCCAACCCCCGGGTGTAATGGAAAGTGTGCGCATGCACACACACATATGCACATACGCACATTCATGCACTTGCGCTTATGAGATGACTCTAGGCATATGAAAGCAAGTACACAGAGACAAATCCGTGTGCTTATTAGATGGTTATAAGCATCCAATAAGCACCCCTCATGTAAATGGTTAGAATAATTTGGTCAAATAATACAAAACCATGCCATCAATATTGGGTCGCTTGGATGAGAAAATGGCTAGTGATGATGATGATGATGATGATGATGATGATGATGATTCGGTATTGCAATCATAAGGTCCAGCTTAGTCCACCAACATGTATGATGGATGGTTAGATACGAAGGTCCATACCAATTGAATGTTTGAAACATTGACGAATTAATTCATTAAAAAAAGAAGAGAGCATACATGAAATGAAACTAAGTATAGAGAATTTATACTAGGTTCCAAGATAAAGGAAAATGAATAGAAACGAAAAAAAAAATATTAGGCAAAAGAAAATGATAAGACAATGCTATAAGTACACTATACCCCTCCAACCAAAAGATACAATAAGTAGTCCCCTACTCCCCATGCTCCCAACGCTGACATGATGAAAACTGTCACGGCCTGACCCAACAGACACGTGAGAAATAATAATATATTTTTTTTTTTACTCTGAAGCATGCACAATTCATAGTCTAAACACGTGACACCTATACGTGTTGCGAGATCCCTACGGATCATAGGACTTATTCGACCCTTGATTTGATCGAACTGAATTATCCACTGCCTACGTAGTCCAATGGAGATCAGATTTTGTGCGTAGTTCTCAATTCATTTATTTCATGGCACTAACCCCGTGCTATTCATGATGTCACATCAAGACATTCCAATTACCCAATCGGGACCTCATCAGTAGAATAGATCTCATCTATCACGAATCTATACCAACCATGGGAACACCGTCAACTATGGGGTCAATGTCACACATGGGAAAAACCTCAACCATGGGACCTATACCCGAACATAAGTATATCCCTCATCGGGGACAATACTCTAAATATGGGTCCAATCCTCTATGGAATCAATGCCCTCCGTGGGAATATTTATTCACTGTATACAACACTCATCTATGGTCACAACGCCCTCCATGGGAATAACCATCCATGGGAAAATAATATCTATCCATAGAACCGTCAAGTCCACCATGAGACCAATACGTCTACCATGGGACTACTATATCTATCATGTGGTCAATATGCCCACCATATAATCAATATCTAGGCATGAATCCAATATGTCTACAATGGGAACAACATCCATGGGATTCATCATCCATCCCTGATAACTCTCCATCAGTGAGTATTATCTATCCATGGGTAATAACCATCCATGAATACAATCACTCCATGTGTATAATCTATCCATGGGCATAACTCATACATTCGTAGAACCAATATGTCTATCATAGGACCCATAGGTCTACCATAAGACCAATACTTCTACTATGGGACCAACATATACACCATAATACTAATACGTCTATCATGTGACCAACATGTCTAACATAAGACCAATACGTCTACTATGGGACCAACATGTCCACCATAATACTAATATGTCTACCATGGGACGAACATGTCTAACATAAGACTAATACGTCCACTATGAGACTAACAAGTCTACCATAAGACCAACATCCGGGCATCAATCCAAACCACCATGGGAGCCATCATCCATGGGTACACACATCCATCTCTGATAACACTCTATCTGTGAATATAATCTATTCAAGGGTATAAACCATCCATGAATATAATCCCTCCATTGATATAATCCATCCATGGGCATAACTAATCCAGGGCACATCATCGACCATGAGATCTTCTATCCATAGGAACAACACTCGAATAAATCACTATGTGATTGTGTCAACAATATCAAATCATCATATCATATTATAAACATACCACGACTCCTAGCAAGACTTAGGGCACATGACTTACTAAGCGGGAGACCCACGACTGGCGTGATCAAGTCTACCTCGCCCTGCATCCCTTCACCTCATGGGTGATTCAGTCAAGCTCTAAGGTGGTCGGACCACGTCTAACGAAGCTAGCACCACCCTTATGGGGTAAAATAGTATCTAACTCTACGCAACCACGCACAACAAGTGTGCGGAATAGTCGTAAGGGCGCCCTACAGTATATAGCATGTAAGGGACTCACCCAGTGACAGCAACCACACGGGACCAAGTCTCCGTGGAAAAACACCACTATCCCGAATACCTCTCTGGGACAGGAAATCAAACATCACTATCACTTGAGGGACGTACCGATACCATGTCTCAATATCAAGTGACCAATTCACATAAATATCTCAATACCACAGTCTCCGTATGTTCATATCGAGGCTCCCGCGGTCTCACGGCTACTCTAGGCCTTGCTCATGAAATCTATATACTTATCTCATCCTTTTAACTATACAAATGTGAGACACAATGATCTACTGATAGGATAGTTTCATTTTTCAATGGACTGAAGCATAACGTTATCAATATCCCGTGAGGGACATACCCATACCACGTCTCAATCATCAATATCACATGAGGGATGCACCCATACCATGCCTCAATATAATCAATATCACGTGAGGAACGCACCCATACTACATCTCAATCATCAATATCATGTGATGGATACACCCATTGTCACGCCACGATCTGAAAAGTGGGCCCGGAACGCGAATGTTTTTTTTTTTTTTGGAAACTAAACTCAAGAATTCTAACTGGGCAGGATCAACGGTTAGGTCCAAAGGTCGTACGATCCCAACATGTAGACTCAAACACATACCATAAGTCTATCCCAAAGAGACATCAACACAAACACATAATTCCAACGTTGAATTATTATTGTAAAATCATCAGAGTAACTACGGAACATATGGTAGTTCAATACATCACATCAATGCAAATTAAGTACCACACTCGGTACTTTACATAAGCAAAAGGTTCAAAGAACCAAAAGACAAAGACAGCGGACTTCCCCTCAGTGGGAATCCCAAGGCAACGCAACAGCTAATCCATCCTAAGCTTCATACGGAGGGAACCCTCTTCGGGCACATCTCTTAAAAGGTGAGTGGGGTGAGCTAACAAGCCCAGTGAAGGAAATATAACAGTGCAGTCTAATGAAATATCAGGTCAGTAAATAATCAACATTTGCAATATAATATCTCATGCTTGACAATAAATTCTCAATATCAAGTATAGTCTCATCATCATTTCCATAACTCATCATCTTTTCCATTACTGTTGTCATCCAACGTAACGCCTACATACTACGCTGAGACCATTGTATTAAGTCCCGGTACGGTCAAAATACATCCTTTCAAGTACATCTCCGGCCCTCACATGGCCGATACTGACACTCCTCAAGTCAGCAACTGCCGACACCCCTAGTCCAGTAGACGTAAGCTATCTCAGACACATGGCCGATATTGGTTCAATAGTCAAGGGCACGTGCAAGCAGTGTTACATATCTCAACATCATAACCATTCACAAATACCATAAATACTTCTTACAACAGTGCATCATGTCTAGGCACATGGGTGGGTTTATCAAATCTGAAACCACTCATGCTCAAGATCTATCTCATAAAAACCTGATTACACCTATTGCAAAGTTTAAGTTCCCTCACCGAAAATGTGTGGTATCGCGGTCTCTTTCAAACAAGCAAACAAGTGCATAATCATTAATAGTTCCACATACATAGCATCAAATGTATACATACAAGTGGTATTTCAAAACCATACTGTTTTCCCAAAAATCT
Organism: Chimonanthus praecox; assembly: GCA_022113865.1. Taxonomy (NCBI): domain Eukaryota; kingdom Viridiplantae; phylum Streptophyta; class Magnoliopsida; order Laurales; family Calycanthaceae; genus Chimonanthus; species Chimonanthus praecox. The sequence goes on along the minus strand of CM039090.1, from coordinate 12,670,734 downwards.
CCAAGGTAAATGGAATTGAGTCTCCTACTTGGTTTCTAACCATTTTAAGTTACAATAGTCCACAATATAGAAATAATAAGATGCTCAGTCCAAAACTCATATTGTCTTCTGGGTATGACCAGATTGACTTATTGAGTTAGGTCTAAATACTCAGGTCACTTCTCGGTTGTCTTCTGGATACGACCAGATTGACATGTTGAGTAAGGCCTCGAGGTCACTCAGTGCCCGACAGATATAGCGTCAGCCTGGAAGTGAAATCACTAAGTGCCCGACAAATATAGTCGGCCTGGAAGTGAATACAATAATATATACACTATAGTAATAAGAGAACAGAGTTAGTACACTTTTAATTTATTAAAGGGTATAAACATCACAATCAACACTTAGGTCTAACACATGCATTGATAAACAATCCAGATTTTACACTAAAAAACTGGGTTCCTCGGAACATGCCTCGGAACCCGGTACTGTGGCTTCGGATCATCCGAACCACTGTCTAAACTAGTCACAGACTTCGGAACTTGGGTCTGGCTTCGGACCGTCCGAAGATCAGGCCTCGGATCGTCCGAAGGTCCTTCCGGACCGAAAAATCAGAAAAACAGGCTTCAGTGGGTCTGTGTGTCTCGGATCATGCCGAGTAAAGCTCGGATCGTCCGAGAGGGGTTCGGTCCTTCCGAACACAGCTCGGAACATCCGGAGCAGAGAGGCTAACCTCTGGCCACTTCGGTACTTCGAGCCGAAGCTCGGAACGTCCGAAGGGCTAACTTCAGATCGTCCGAAGGGGGTTACCCTCGGACCGTCCGAGAGTCGTCTTCCACCTCTGTCTGCAACGACAGACAGTAACGGGCAGTGACACATGAAATACGAATCCAGAAACAGTGGATTTTCTGGATTCAGTTTTCACATCCAACCGATCAGATGGACTCCTCAGTGAGTCCTCTTTCTATAGGGAGTGGTTTAAAACTTTAAAACTTAATAGGCCATCGGATTTAAACATGAAAACCACACTGATACAAGAAAGATCAAGTTTTTCCTTAAACTTCAAAACCATTTTACTCACCCAAAACTTGGCCAAATTTGGTTTTTCTTGATTCTAAACCGACTGAAATTCAAAGAGGAACACAGTGGTTACCTTCACTCGAGTTCTTGGGTTGAAAAATCTAACTTTTGAAAAACTTCCCCCCTTAAGCTTACGGTGAAGAAAAGTTTTGGAAAAACAGAGGCCGAGAGAGAGGGAGTTGGTCTGAGAAGAGAGACTGAGAGAGAAGAGAGTTTGGGAGTTTAAACCAGCTGATGGAGGGGTGATCTTATAGAGATCACTGATCAATGGGTGGTGGCCAGCCGAAGGCTGCATGACGTTGCTGCCTACGTCCCGAACAATAACCACACTGTTTGTGCGTTGGTTGTAGATAAGTCCCTGCCAACTTCCGATTTTGCAAAAAGGCCCGTATTTCAATAAAATCGATTTTTAACTAAAAACAATACTTTTAAGGCTTGAAACTTTTAATCCAATTTGACAGATAAGTTGGGTTTTAAAAACTCTAATCACCATAAAAATTTAGAGATTTAAAACTCACTAAAAACCATAGATTTAAATAAAAACCATAATTTAACACTATTTACTTAATTTAACTTGTGTTAAATAAAACAATTTAAAATCCTCATTTTTGGGATTTGAAAGAATAAACTAGACCATACTTAAATGGATTAGCATAATATACTTGTTCCAAAAATTATCTCATTTCCAAAACCATTTAAAAATATTTATTTCTCCCTTTCGGGGTTTTGACGGGCGGTTTTAAATACCATTTTCTGAAAATAAAATTATTTTAAAATCAGAAATAGAAATCCCTGATTAAGGAAAATAAGATCTTCCAATAATAATCACATAACACAATAAATAAAATAATAACAATAAGCGGCAAATTACCATTTTGCCCCTCCAGCTGGAAGAGCTGGACCACTGAGTTTTTGAGCTCAGATTGGGCCACACCTGGGCTTTCACAAAGCCCTAACCGTAATCTTCGAGATTAACCGGTCTAAGAAGGATTTATTAAACTATTTTACGCCTAATTTGGGTCAGGGTATTGCACTCAGACCACGTCTCAATATAATCATCACGTGAGGGACGTACCCATACCACGTCTCAATATAATCAAGTGACCTAGTCACATACATCTCAATGCCAAAGTCCTCATCTTTCCATCTTAAGAATTTTCACAGTTCTCTAGCCACTCTAGGCTTTACTCGAATAACAAACATATATGTCTCATCATATCGGGACTCCCAAGGCATCATAACCTCTACGGGCCGCCTTCGACGGATCCAACATCTAGCATATGTATCTGATACATATATTCACATATGTATCTAATACAATATATTCACATCAATCACATATAGGTATAAAGAGATCAAACCATAACCTTACCCAACTATGCATTGGAATGTGCATAAGGCAACATTCACTCAAACATATTATCACACACCTTGTGAGCATAGAATTTTACAAATATTCCCAATGCTCTAAGTATATGACATTCTCCAATTTTACCCAATGTTATCAAACTCGAATCATATCGAAATTGGTCTAGGAGTGTGAATTGTGAATCGAAAATCGTAAAATCGTACGATTCATATATCCTCTTATTCTCATAACCATTTTGTTGATATAGGCTATTACAAAAACAGTTCCATAGCCAGTCTTTGTTTGTGTACACCTACTTTCATTAATAAGTCCACCACATTGTTCGCCGATCGAAGTATATGTATGAAAGTGATACCTCATGTCCAACACAGGCTCCTAATGTCCCTCGTAATGCTTACAAACCTCCACGGGGGAGATTTCCTATTACTGGCTTAGAAGCTGGCATTAGTAAAGTCACCTTCGATAATAAAGTTAATGTCCCTAAGTGATGGAGGCATCATGGACCAGACTTGTATGTTGGACTTCGTGGACACATTCGACAATTAGAAGTGGTCTACTTAGCTCTTCTAATTAGACCCCAAACAAATGTCCAAACCCAAGTACCAAAATAAAGGTCCATTCATGCAAAAATGCAATCCCATGCAAAAACATAAACCATGCAAGCATGAAACGTCACATGCCATGCAAAATCACGCAAATCAATTTACAAAATGCATGGTATTTTGATCTTCATCAACGTGCATGAAGATATGGATACACGTTAAGGTGTGATTAATGTGGAAAGGTGATATTTTATACTCTCTCAAAATCCCATTGATTGCCTAGGTCTAAGATAAGAAGTTTTAATGACAGCAAGAGGTGGAGGATAAAGGAAGATTTGCAAACACGTTGGGGCCTCTCTTAGGATTCCCAATTGCCTAAGTTAGTAGTTTTTATTAAAGCAATAATCCATTGGGAAAGCAAGATATGCAATTCGGTGGAGGCTTTCCTTACTATTATTTCTTTTTATTTTTTTTACTTCAAAAATAAACCAACATGTATCATGTGGATCATTGGAGATGCTTAGAAAATTACAAGTTTTTTTTTTTGTTTTATTCTCAAACTTAGAAATCTTTGGCCAACCATACCCTCATGCAATCTTATTTAAAGGGCAGCATGTATTGTATTTTACAATTGAATTGAATTTTTTTGGAAAAAGAAGACTCTTGGAGTTGGGTGTTTTTTCACATCGGGCTTCGGCTCTCCGGCGAAAGTCAGGTCATTGGACTAGGACCATTCTATCCTACAAGTAAGTATCAGTTTAAATTCAATTCTAATTAATCTTATAGTTTTCCTAGATTAAGTAGTGTCATACTCAAATTTATCATTACTCTCTTTTAATTCTGCTTCTGCAATTCATATTCATATTCGATTAGAAGAGGACTTAATCTAGAAAATCCATAGACTAAATTGAATTTCTAGAAAACTTGTTCAATCGGTTTGGATATTGTTTGAGCAATTCCTTACCAAGGCAGAATCATTTTATTGTTCGTAATTGCCTACATGGGTTTTTCAGAGACCATACTCTGAAACTGCTAGCCTACTGGCGGGTTCTTACTGAATTCGACCCTAGGTCTGCATCACTAAGACTAAGACCAAACCTGGAGTGATCTCCTCATTACTCTTAGTTCTGCCTCATTTGACTCAATTATCCTTAATGGCTCAAAAAATGCTACTAGCATCCTACCCCTATTATCATGCAAAACCCCTCGTACTCTTGTCGGCTCAAGTTTACCCATTGCTGTCCCATCTACATTGAATTTACATGATCCTTGGGCAGGCGCTACCCACTCGACCTTATGTTTCCTATCTTTCCCAACTCCTTTCATGCAGCCTTCCCAAGACAAATAGAAATCCTCGAGTGTTAGTCCCACGAATTCCTTACACATAGACAACCATCCTTCAACTGCCATTTCGCCCTCTCAAAAACCTCTCTAGCTTCCCTCCTCTTCTCCTCAAAAATCCTCCCGTTGTGCTCTTTCCAAATTGCCCACAAGACTACATTCGGTACCATTCTCAATGCTACCCTATGCCTACATCTAAAGCAACCCACCCCCTCCCCCCACCCACCCATCCACGCCGACATTGAATCCTCCACACCATTTGCTATAACCCACGAGCAACCGAATAAATTCAAGAAAGAGCACCATACAGTCGACGTGAAACGGCACTTACATAATAAGTGGTTTCTTGTCTCCTCTTCTTCTTCGCACAATGGACAAACTATTGGAACTTCTCATGAAGAGCACCCCTTCTCCTAAGATATGTCCAACTAGGATCCTCTTTTTCAAGGCCATCCACATTAAGATCTGGATTCTAAGGGGGATCTTCCAGGCAAGGTTGCATATAGGCGATGAATTCAGACTTGCTGCATATGCTGACCTTAGGACTGATTTTATCGAGAAGAACCCTGACGGCTCCATAGACCAAATCCATTTGTCCTCATCCTCAAGCCCCAATCTAGTGTCTCCTAGGATCCTGATCAAGGCTTGGTGGATATCTTCTTCAAAATCACACAGGGTCCTTCTGAAAGAGATGAACCATTGTGGTACATCATTGACCTTAGTCACTAATTAGTGCTTCACAATTTAGAACAACTCTAAAAAATTTGGGAAATACTTCCGTTAGTGATCTCTCCCCTGCCCAAATGTCTTTCCAAAATGACACCCTCTTGCCATTCCCAACCAGAGACCTAACCCCCCTCTGGAATACCTCCCCTCTTCCTAACCTCACCAAGGCTTTCACTACCGACAATCCATCCCCTAGCAGCTCTACTCCCTATTCGCCCCTGATGCGGAGCACCACACGAGTTTCCATATTTAGCAAGTTTCTATATTTAGATTTAGGATTTCCAACTTTTCATAATTGTATTTTTTTTCTTTCATTTATTTGTTTAGTCCAATAGTTAGTTTTGTTTGGGAAAATTTAGTGATTTTACATGTAATTAGGGCTTCCTAATCATTGGGGGTAGTTTGGTATTTGTTTATTTGAGGGTATTTTGGTATTTTTCATGTTTTTTAAGTCATTATATATATGATGTAACCCCTCTATAAGAGATTGACACTTAATGAATGAAAAGAAAAACTTTTGCTTTGTACAAACTTGCCTCCATAGGAGGAAGCATGGTGAGAAGCCAAGGAACCCTCGTGAGAAACTAAGGAAGGCAAGAAGCCATGGGAAAAGGTGAGAATCCTCTTCCAAGATCAAGGTTTTTATCTCTCTCTCTCTCTTTCCCTTTCTTCTCTCTTTGCTGTCCTCTCAAACCCAGCCGAACTGCTGTCCCAGAACCGTCCTATTGTTGTCCCAGATCTGTCCAAGAGAAATCCCTGTTTACCGTCCCGACTTGTCCCAAATCCCATCTAGACTCGTCCAAACCCTTCCTAAGTCCCTTGCAGCCCTCCCCTACCCCAAACAGCCCCATAAACTGCTGTCCCAACCCATAACAGTCCCATATATGATTGTTTACTGATGTCCTATCCATTGAGATCCCCTATTTTGCTGTCTCACACCGTTAAGATCTCATATTACTGTTGTCCTACAATTTCTCCTTGCCAAACAGTCAATTTAATTCCTATTTCTGATGATAGATCTACATATTTATGGGATTTGACAAACCCCTTTGTTTTGAAGGACTTTTGCTGCAAATGTGACTTGGTTTGGATTGTCTTATAATCACTTATATTAGATTTCAAGAATTTGCATGATTTTTTGTAGTAAATTTCTATATTAATTAGTATTTAATTTCAGCCCATTTTAAATTTAGGGTGCATTATTTTCATCCCTTTTAATCTTTAGGGACCACATTTAGGCATTTAGGGTTACCCTATTCCCTGTCCTGCGTCACCAACCCACCCCGGCGATCTCCCTCACCATATCTAGCTATCAATACCTTTCCTCCACAGGGCCTCTTTTCTTTAATGAGAATCTCCACGAGAGTGCAACATGAACAGTTCAACAAAACTGCTCAAGCAATCCATCTCAAAGACTCATCATGAGATGTCAAGGTGATCAATTTTACCATATCTTTATAATCCAACCATCTACAATGCATTACATGTGGGTATAGCTCTCTCTCCTCCACACCCACACCACCGGAAAAAAAAAAAAACCACCACAAGAGAGAGATACGGAGAGAGGTGGACTACTATTGCAATGCAATTTGGGGCTTGATAATTCTCACATATAAAAGAGTGACTACAAAAACCATGATTTACAATTAAAAAGTGAACCCCATTTCAAATCCATACAATGAAACCCAAGTATTGTGAAAAGTACCAAAAAATCAGATGTTCTCTATAGAGAAAACATGGCTCCAAATATCACATTCATCAGAGTGACAACAGTCATGCACTGTTGGTTTAATACTGAAAAACACGTCAAGAAGCATCATCATTAATCATATGTTTTTCTAGGTACAGATCCAAAAATGATTAGAGAAAGGATGGTTTGTTTGAGCAGTTTGGATATGTGAAAGGTGGACAGAATTGGTTGCACTTTTTTAATGTAAACCTCAGTCCTCTTTTGTCCCAATCCAATTATACGTAAGGAACAACTGTGAAAAAAAGTAGTAGCATGGTATGCATGTATATTAACATTTTTTCAGTAAAAACAGGTTATCAATTTAACGAAGTAATGTGTAAGTACTCATCTAGCATGCATAACTCAAAATTAAAACAAGTGGCAAAATAACACTTGATAGCTGAAATAAAATGAGAGAACAGAGAGAGATCATATCCACAAGCAACTGGTGCCAATTTACTGTATCAACAGTTATGAAAAAAGTGGTGCTGCCCTATCCCGTTGTTATTAAAAATTTACCAAACAAAATGTCAAATGAAACCAGACAACTTTCAGTCATAAAGAAACAAGAGACAGAGACCAAAAGAAAGGAAACTATAGAAATTTACAACTATATATATATATATATATATAAAATATATAAAGCTGAATTCCACTGTCATAAATGGTACTGAATATTTACCGGTGTTTGCAAGGTATGCTTGCTGCCCGAAGAATTCAAATCTGGCAACATGGAACTTCCGTTTCTGTCCCTATGCCGAACTTTGTTAGATGTCTCTTTCTCATTTGTATCATTCAAAACTTTTCGGCATTTATCCTCAGCTTGGAAAGAAACGACTTTGTCATGACATGCCGGATACATAGCATCAGTGGATGTGCTTGTGGCTTTCAATTTGGCAGGATCCCTAGAATAAATTACTCCAGCATTCTGCATTTCCATGTCTTTTCCTTCCATGGGGAGAAAAGACGGCTCCTTATTGGACAGTTTCACAGATGAATGCTCTGATTTACTGCTGGAAACCAGAGACTGTCTTTTTGAAGGTCCTGCATGGGCATTAAATCTATTCTGGAGGGACTTTCCTTCTTGATGGTGCTTGCTTATTGGAGCTGATACTTTGGAGGGACTTGATGATTTTTTCCCCACAAAAGATGCATTTCGCGCAGCAGCCTTCATCCGCACATTACCCATTTTTAAATGTTTATTTGGCATATGCCCACCATCCATTTCGTTATCTTTCCTTCTTCGTTTTTTCGGTGCATGGTTAGGTGATGAGATAGATTCATTTCTACCAAACATATAGTAAGAGACAAACTAAGATCATAAATACCAAGTCATCGCATGCCGTCTTTTTTTAAAGGTTAAAAAAAACACAAAATTACAAAAGCAAAAGTGAAGTTACTGATATGCCAAGATGTTGTGAATCCTTCTCCTTTAAGAAATAAATGAAATAAAGTGTGAAATGAAAGAAAAAAGAATTTTAAGATTAAAATAAATAAAACCATCTACACTGTCCAGCTTAAACAAGCAAATGTAATTGACATGCATAGATGCACCTCAAATATGTATAGATCATGTATGATAAACACTGAAATGAACTTTTGATCAGATTTTGGAGGTTATGGAGATGTCACGATTATGTATCTGAGCTTTCCTTTCCCACCATTGATCATTCTCAGTTTTTCACTAATACTTAGAAGCTATGTTGCATGGACTCTTCTAGATGTGTGTCACACACACGTCATAAACTTGCATCCTTGTTCAACACTTGTCCTATCATAACACTAGAACCCTGTTCTTCAATGACTCTTTTACTACCTATTTACCATTGCTTTCCAAGATGAATAAAATACTACCACACCTTTCTTCTATTGAAACCTAGTTAGAATATGAATATGTTTTGACACTTAATTGTTTAGAGTAAAGCCATTGCACTATTTTCTATCAGTATTATTTTCATTTAAAATAAATTTAAATGTATTTAAAAATGATGTTGAATCCTCGAGTCCTTTCTTTTTAGTTCACCAAGTCCGACATCTTGCACATATCTCAGATTCTAATAGACACCTATACCCTGCAACTTAGCATGGAAGAAATTTTCCAATTCTCTTCTCCCCCTTTTTCTTCTGAAAACTGTAACATGATTCACACAAAAATTCTTCCTTTTTATGTTTCACTTAAAATGTCTTATTCAATTTTATGGTAGTAATATGTAGGCTAGGATTCTCAACCTATTCTGAAACCCCAATTAAGATCCTCTCTTGAAGTGTCAGTTTATAACATTGTATTAACAATAGTAAGGATTAAGTTTAAGTGCAAAAAAAAAGAGCCGGTGAAAAAAATTATAGTTTAATAACCAGTCTAACAATTCGTTGCGTAGGTAAAAAGTAATCCATTACAAACCTGATTGGTCCTTTTGACTGTGAAGCTCTATGGGACCATTTTGGCTGACACAATAGATATATTGGAAAGGTCTATTGTTGAGTAAGAGGACGAAAAATCACTTTGAATGGATAAATGAAGTCATTTTTAAGCCCCTAAACTTCGATCACTTTTAAATTATTTTCTAACACTAAAATTTGTAGCCGTCAAGAATGTTTGAGCCACAAAATCTCACCTTAATTAGAAAGGTCCATCATCAAATATGGGTACCACCAAAAATCACCTCCATTAGATCAATCATGCCATGCTTTTTAAGCTCCTACATCATGATCACTGCAAATTATTTTTTTAATCCCTAAACTTTGTGGCCTTAAGAGAACTTGTAGGTCCGGGGTAAAAAAACACTGGTTAGAAAGGTCTTTGTCTGAGTACGGGTCCCCCAGGAAGCACCTTCAATGGAAGAGCAAATCATGTTTTAACTTCCAAGTTATCGGATCAATTGATTTTATAATACCTAAACCTTGTAGCTTTTAAAAGCATGTAAAGCCCTCAAAAATCACCTTAATTGGAAAGGTATACTTGAATATGTGGTCCATCAAAAATCACCTTAATTGGATCAATCAAGCCATATATTTTAAGCCACCAAATTTCGATCACTTTAAATTATGTTTAATCCTTAATCTCTTCTATCTTTAAATCATACGGGGCCCATAAAGTACCTTGATTGGAAGGTCTACGTTTGAACATGGAGCCCACGAGAAATCACCTTAACTAATTAATCAAGTCATGTTTTTTTAAGTCCCTTAAAATTTGATTAACTTAAATTATTTATTTAATCTCTAAACTTTGAAGGCGTTACAAACATCTGATGCCTATGAAAATACCTTGACCCACAAAAGTACCTGGAACAGAAAAGTCTATGCTTTAACACTAGGCCTAACAAAAACCATCTTTGGATAAATCAAGACATGTTTCTTATGTCCCCAAACTTTAATCACTTTTAATTATCTAACAACCTCAAACTTTTGTGACCTTGAAATTTGATTTTAATTTTTTTATTTAGAATAAACAAGATTTTTTACATTAAAAACTTTAATAATTTCAATTTCAACTTGACAAATATTTTAGTTATCTTTAATTGACAATATTTACCAAACAGTAATATTTTAATATGTTGGATCTTCAATATTTACCAAATATAAGGTTTTTTCCCTGTGAACATCTTATTCTAATCTATGAGGCTCAATATCTATCAACTATGTCACATGGATTCTTCAAGATGAATAATGCACCCCTAGTGGATTCTCACCCCTATGTTGGACACTTGCACCCATACTTCATGGACTCTTTTAGTTTTTTTTTAATATTTTTTTCCAAGATGACTAAAATATTACACCATCTTTCAGCTCTTAAAACTTAATTAAAGTATTGATATGATTGTCATTTAATGTTTAAATTTTAAAGTAAAAACTAGTACATTATTTTCAAGAAATGTTATTTTCACACCTTGATTTCATTTAAAAAAATTCAAATTTAAATATGGTGTTGGGTCCCCTTGTCCTATTTTTTTGTTGTGCTGAGTGCAACACCTCTCACTCATGTCAAACACTAACACTTGCAACCATATCCATGCAACTTAGTTTGTCATGCTCATAACCTAATAACGCCAAAGACATCCTTAGCAAACTAGGTCGCTTGACATGATAAAAGACATTTTTTTCATGAAAACAAAACTAATGGAAATCACTAAATAAATACTTCAAGACAAAAAAAAAAATAGTAATTCATGCAAGAAATATCATATGGTAATCTTCATCAAGAAGCTTAGCATAGATGTTACAAGCATTGTCACAAATATCGTTCTCAAGATATTACTGAACAGAGCAAATGTTAGGATATTTTTCAAATACTTAGGTTTTTATTGTGATATTATAAAAAATGTCACAAAAATAAATATTTTTTAAAAACAAAAATAATATAGAAAATAAGTATGTTAGTAGAAAAGAATTTACAATTATATTTTTACCAATAGATCCTCACTCATATATTATGTTTATGATATATTAAGAACATTCAAATGGCATAAAGGCACAAATCCCTTTGTGATAAGAATCTGAGTATATCTACTACTAGTAGTGAGTTGAAATTCCTCAGGAAGATAAGGTTTTTTTTTCTTTAAATAAGGATAATATGATGATATATCACAACAAACTACAACCAATAGAAAAGTTCATAATCTTTTTAGCATATCATGACATCCAAGAAATAATATCATCTGATATAATTAACATAATAATTTTGTGAGAAAAAACAATTTCTTGATGATATTTGTTGCTTGCTCACAAGTATATGTATACAAAGTTTCAAACTATGCACACCACTTCTTTTGAGAGAGAGAGAGAGAGAAGCATACAAAATAGAAATCTCCTTACAACACAGAGGGCCAAATTTGTGGTTTCCCAACCATTTTTATGCATATTTATCCACACAGGTTATGCCCCCTTTTTCTAAATGACACAGTTTATGTACTGTCAACTCCATGGTTTTATAATACTTGTTGTATACTTGAAAATGTCAGAACAATTATGACTGATGATACAAATGGCATGTCTAGACAGGCAGTCCACATCTAGAGTGTAGACCACCTAAAATTGTGGTTGATTGGAACAAAATTCTCATGGCAAGGAGCATGGTCACATTGGTCGTTATGTGCACAGATGAGATTCCATCTAAAGTAGAGCTGCATTGATCTTGGGGGAGAATTTTTTTTCTTACCAAAAGAAAGAAATCAAAATTAATGCTCACCAACATCTATGATGGATCTGCGGACATATCAGCGGCGAGAAAAGGGGGCTTAGGGCAACTCGAACGAAAAGAGAAATCTTTTAAACAGATGTTGTTGGACCCAGGTAAGGCCCGGTCCGACTCGAAACTTATGCCCCTTTTAAAGGTCCAGAAAAATGCAACAAGTCCACAGGCCTAATTAATGGTCATTAACGACTCTTGTTCAGTCACACCTTTCTCAAGAACAGAGTCGATTAGGCTCCACTCCATCTAATTCACAAGTCCTTTCTGTAGGCAACTGGAATCTCTTCATCACCACAGAGACATGATGGTAGCTCCCCTCAGGCGAATCAAGGCTCAATTTCAAATGGCCCATTACAGCGGAAGACGTTGAATCAAAAGGGGAGTGCAGCGTCAACAAGGGATGTTATTCCATAGGGGGGAGAAAGGGAAAGTGACGGCAGAGAGAAGCAGGTGATTTTACAAAATTATCATGAGGGGCTTCGAAATTTGCATTCTACAGTAAATTATGATCGATCTATGATTGAGGCAGGGTATTTGGGTGTGCAGGAGAGTGGCCCATGAAGATGATGTCATGGAATGTCAGGGGCTTAGGGGCGGTAATGAAAATAGTAATGGTGAAGAGATTAGTGCTTTCACAGGGGCCAGATGTTCTATTTTTGCAGGAAACCAAGAGTGTCGAGCCCGTGGAGAGTTTTGTCCGATCAGTTTGGGGTTCAGGAAGTATGGGTTGGGTGAGTAAAGCATCGAAAGGGGCTTCAGGTGGGCTGTGAACTGTTTGGGATGCCGGGAAGTTGAGATTGGTCGACATTTCAATTAAACATTTTACTATTGTGACGATTCTGGAAGAGATTTCTCTAGGGAATTCTTTTATTTTTGCAAATGTGTATGGGCCTAATCAAGATGATACCAGAGGTCAGTTTTTGGAGGAGATTACATCAAGCAAAGGTCTTCTAAATCTACCTTGGCGCGTGGGAGGGGATTTTAATGTGGTACGGCGACTGTCAGAGAGGAAGGATTGTAGTAGAATTTCATCACCTATGCAACAATTTAGCAACTAGATCGATGAAATGGAGTTATTAGATTTGTCTTTCGGTGGTGCTTCCTTTACTTGGTCTAGCATGCAAGAAAGACCACATTTAGCTCAGTTGGACAGATTTCTAATTGATTCGAATTAGGTAGATAGTTTTCAACAGTCCTCACAGCGTGCCACATTTAATCCAGCCTCTGATCACGTCCCTATTATCCTTAACTCCAGTCTGGACTCTTGGGGTCCTTTGCCATTTCAATTTGAGTTAGATTGGTTAAAGATAGATGGATTCAAGGACTTAGTAGAAACTTGGTGGAGGGAGGTTAATCCCATGGGTTGGAAGGGACACTCTTGCTTCGAAAACTAAAACATATAAAGGGGAAGTTGAAGATATGGGCTATAGATCGTCGTGAAGCAGATAAAGTGGAGGAACAGGGTTGGATGGCTCAGTTGCAAAATCTTCAGCAATTAGAGGAGGTGGATCTGCTATTGCAGGAACAACTTTGCCGATGAAAAGAGCTTAAAGGATATTTAAAAAAGTTGGCTATGTTGGAAGAGATTAAATGGAAACAACGCTCACGTATCAGATGGTTGAAAGAGGGAGATAAGAACACAAAGTTTTTCCATCAAATGGCTAGTGCCAAAAGACGAAAAAACTACATTCATACTCTTCTCGTACAGGGGAGACGGATAGATAAGAAAGCGGATATTTGTGATGAATTTTTTTTTTTTTTGATGACCAAGGGGAAACCCAAGCAACACCTTCAGCATAAGCTCATCTAAACCCCTCAAGGGGACACCCCACACCCACATAGGACGGCCCCGGTTTACGCAGCTAGGACTCAAACTGGCGACCTCTCACTTCCTATTTGTGATGAAATTGTTAGCCATTTTCAGAGGTTATTTGCTGCTTCAAAAAGAGACCTACCTATTCCTTTTGGGTTTCCTTTTAAAGAATTGACTGAGGATTAACATATTTGGTTAGAAAGTCCGTTTGAAGAAACGGAGGTAAAAGGCGCCATTTTGCAGTTGGGAGAGGACAAACCTCCAGGTCCTAATGGTTTCCTGATTATATTCTTCAAATTCTTTTGTTCCTTGCTCAAGGAGGACATTCTTGCTTTTGCCACAGACTTCTTCGACAAAGGCATCATTTCTAAGGATCTGGGAGCTAGTTTCATTACTTTGATTCCAAAGAAACCAGGCGCATCTGCTTTATTGGATTCTCGGCCTATATCATTACTCAGTGGTCCATACAAAATATTAGCAAAAGTCTTGGCCAATCGGTTAAAGGCAGTTCTTCCTTATATTATTTTTCCAGTTTAGAGTGCATTTTTGAAAAGTAGGCGGATCATGGATTCGGTAGTTATGGCCCATGAATGTGTCGATTCAAAATTTATATCCAGGGAAGAAGGTGTGGTGTGCAAATTGGATTTCCAAAAAGCTTATGACAACGTGGATTGGTCCTTCCTCGATTATGTTTTGGGATGCATGGGGTTTGGAATTGGTTGGAGGTGGTGGATGTCCTCTTGTCTATCTTCAGCTCATATGTCAGTTTTGGTGAATGGAAGCCGAAAAGGTTTGCAAGGGGATCTTTTATCCCCGTATCTCTATGTTATAGTTGTTGAGGCATTACATCTTATGTTCCAAATGGTTTTTTCTCAGGGCTGGATTCATGGCTTTCGGATCTATCACATTTGCAATAAGCGGATGATATAGTTCTGTTCCTAAAGACTGATAAGGAGGTCATGCTAACAGTTCGGGCAGTTCTTCGATGGTTTCAAATATGTTCAGGACTTAAAGATAAATTTTGAGAAAAGTGAATTGATGGAGGTAAATGTGGACTATAGATAGTGTGTAGATCTGGCTGCCTTCTGGGTTGTAAGGTTACTTCGTTTCCTAGTCATTATCTTGGTCTACCACTTTGCACAGGTAAAACTCGAAAAGGGTGTTGAGATAAGATTATAGATAAAATGGAGAGACTATCCAGTTGGAAGGGTAGATATTTTTCCCTTGGAGGACGGATAGTTCTAATTAAGGTTGTTTTATCAAGTCTACTAGTATACTATTTCAATGTGTTTAAATGTCCAGCTTCAGTGATAGAGAAATTGGAAAGGATTCAGCGGAAATTTCTATGGAATGATGATCGTGAAAAGCGTAAATTCCATTTGGTGAATTGGACTCAGGTTTGTAAACAAGTGTCAGAAGGTGGTCTTGGGATTAGACCTTTGCGTCAGCTCAACACTGCATTGTTGGGGAAACGGCTATGGCGATATTGAGAGATTTATCTACAGGCCTATGGAAGGATTTACTTTGTAGAAAATATCGTTTGGAAAGGAACGGATGGAGGGTTGGAAGGTCCACAAGCAGAGTTTCTGGTTTTTGCCAGGGTGTTTCGTCTGTGATATCAGATTCTGGGTGTCACATCATGTATAGAGTATATTCAAGAGTTGACATTTTATTCTGGCTAGACAAATGGATCGGAGATGTTCCTTCGGCACAAACTTCTTCGGCACTTTTTAACATTTATGCTAATAAACATGCACTGGTCAGAGATTGTTATGACATAGTCCATAATAAAGTCGTTTGGGGGGACCAAAATTTCGTAGAGAGTTGGAAGATTGGTTGGTGGAGGATGGCTATCTCTAATGCTTTTATTGGAGAATGTCTTTGTGATGGGTCAAGGGCAGGATCGTCGGATTTGGGAAGTTGATCAACATGGGAATTTTTCAGTGCAATCTTTTTGTCAAACACTTCTGACTAAAGGTAAGGTGCCTTGGATGCATCACAAAGTTTGGATGGGTGTGTCCCCATTAAAAGTGAAGTTTTTTGGTTGGATAGTTGGCCTAAAGAAAATACTAACAATTGATAATTTGCGACTGAGGAAAATGACTATAGTGAATGCATGCCCTTTATGTCTATTGGATGCGGAGTCACTGGATCGTCTTTTACTGGATTGCCATAACTCCTATCAAATATGGATTCACTTCTTTCAATTATTGGATATTGCTTTCTACATTCCCCGGTCATGGTGTCAGTTGTTTAATGAAGAAATAATATTTTCAGGTAGTTCTTTCCCTCGGAATTTATGGTCTACGACCATTATGAGTGTAATCTGGTCTATTTGGATGGAAAGAAATAAGAGAATTTTTCAGGGGCAAGAATGTTCAGTTATGCATATTTTGGATATTATTAAACTACGCACTGCATGGTGGATGGTGGGGTCGTCAAAATATAAAAGGTTGTCAATCACAGAAGTTTGCTAGGATTGGGCATTGGTGGACTTCATTACGCATTGTATTATTCCTCCACCTCAAGTACATTGGTCTCCTCCCGATGTTGGGTTTCTCAAATTAAATTTTGATGGCAGCTATTTGTGTGAGATGGTTTGGCAGGCTATGGTGGTGTCATCCGTATTAATGTTGGCTCTTTCATACTTTCATTTGCTGGTTCAATTCCTAATGGTTTTGTGAACGAAGCAGAATTATTTGCTTTATGGAGAGGAATTACAGAGATGGAGGCATTAGGACTTCGCGGGAGTCTTGTGGAGGGTGATTCAAAGATAGTCGTGGGATGGGCACTAGCCTCTCCATGCCCATGGAAACTCCTGGATAAAATAGAGAAAATTCAACACATTACGTCTAAATTTGATTTCAAGATTGCTTGGGCTCCTCGATCAGCTAACTCGGCTGCCGATGAGATGGCCCGTCAGGGATTGCGTTTGACAATGGAAATTGTAACAAATATTAGTTTCTTGTTTGGATTTGTTCTATCCTTTTGGGGGTTATTTATAGCCTTTTTCTTTTGGTTCTTTTTGTTTCTACGTTAGTTTGTATTTTAAAGTAAAGTAAATAAAGTTACCTTTCAAAAAAACATCTATGATGCCCAGACACAAGCTGCATTGATCTTGGGGAAGAACTTTCTTACCGAAAGAAAGTAGTCAGAATTAATGTTCATCAACATCTATGAATACCAAACACTTCAAAGTTGGCAACACACTCATGCCGTGCTATGTCAAATACTTCATTTTTATGTGTAAAATCTGTGTCCATTCCATATCCATGATTTGTCGTTGCCGTATCCATGGCATGTCTTAGCATCATAGATTAACCAATTAAAAATTCCTTTTTTTGCTGTGAATTTTATGATTCTTGTTCCTTATTAGTGTTACATATCATGATTCAATCACGAGTTTGAAGGAGACAAGAAGTTCTAATTACAGCATGCATTTGAATCGAAAGTCTAATGACCAGAAAGGAACGAATTCAGTCCCTTGGACCGTTCTAAGCAAGAATAAGCAAACAGCAACTATAAAATGACCGCCAGTTATAAAGCAAAGATGGAATTCCAAGAAAATAAATGAAAATTAAAACTTACATCCTTTCCAATTTCCCCCTATTTATAAAGAATCCATTGTGTTTAGTTGCAAACTTATCAACCTGAAAATATTCATCCTGAAAGCCAGAAAAGAAATTCATCAGCACCATGAAAGTAACTTACTTCAATGTCTTTAAAAGTCATTAAATTAACTGATGACCACTCTGTGTTAAAAGTGGCTGGTAACTAAGAAAAAACGTATAGAAATGCAACTCAAAATATAGTAAATGGCAGGAAAAATGTAAAAGAACTGATTTGAGTTGATAAAAACTGTTGCTATATGTTTATTGCAAGCAAGGTTTAAAAGATATGCCGGTTTCTATCTTAGTATATTCCACACTCAAGTAAAGCAATTAACATGGGAAAACAATTATGTTTTCAGGGTCCCTTTTTCATGGTAAATAGTAACATGACTCAAGACCACAACCTTTGCAGTTGCAACAACAAGCACTCGCCCAAGTGCTACAGGTTCAATTGTGTCTGTGTTGTTTGTGTGTGTAGTAGAGATATCACAACCATGTGAATGTATCAAGGCTGCTAAGTTAAAGAACATACAAAATAACATGAATTATACAAAAATCTACAATAATATCAACAGCCGGTATTCAATCAGACTGAAGATCTTATAAGTTGCCTATAAGCAAAAGAAACAACTGATGATGAGACAGTCCTCACATCCTACAGACTTGGTGGATCTGATGTATTTATTTGGGAACAAACCCATAACCAATAGCATAAATTCTTATAATCTCAACCTTTTCATGAATGGGTTCAAATACAGAAGCAGGTAGCAATGATCAGCAGAATGCTAAGAAGAACAGTTTGATTTGTTTTCACAATCTAATTTTGAAGCAAATATTCTAGAGAGATATCAAATAGAAAAAGTTAGGATAATGGAGATGCAAATGATATGTTGCATGAGTCGATAAAGATGTTAAAAATGACCACACAAGAAACAGTTTAATAATAGCTGCAATAGATGACAAATGAGAGAAATTCCTTCGAGATAGTTTGGTCATGTAATTAGAAAACCAAAGACATCCCCAAAACATAGAGTCAATAGGTTACAAATCGTAGGCACAAAGAGGAGAGGTAGACCCCTGAAAACGTAGAGGGAATGAATAAAGAAAGACATGATAGATAGTGGAGCGACTAACTTTATGATTTATGATAGGGTCAAATGGAAAAATACAATGATGATGATTCTAGAGGGATATCAAATCCATTCCAAGGTTCAGAACATCTATAAATCCTTTACCTCTGAATATAATCTGACGTAGATGAAGTCATGGTGTATGCTGTTTGCCAATACTATGACTAATTGGTGAGACAAAATCAATTGAATAATAAGTCGGAATTATGGAGAAAAGCTTTGGAGACAAATGGTTTAAACTTTAGTAGAAAAAGGTCACAATATATGGAGTGCAACTCTAATGGAACAGCGAATATGGAGGATGATCCTATTAAAATTGGAAATGACCTAATACCACTATATTGAGATAAACTTAGATGCTTGGACAACTAAAGATTCAAATGCAGGTTCATGTTTAAACATAATAAGTGGGATGGAATGGTACGGATGAAGTGTGGACAAGCTAGCACAATATTTTTGTGGTAAAAGTCTCATGGCATTTAAAGGGGTGACTTTATAAAAGGTTATTAACCAATGATGTTTTATGGAGTAAAGTGTTGCGACAAGGACAAGAAAGTAGATAAGGTAATGACAATATAGATGCATATGCAAAGATTGATAAGTGGAATAACATAAAAAGATGAGTTAGAAATAACTGGTTTAGGGAAACCTTGGAAATAGCCCGAAGAGATGAGAAAAATGACGGAAAGTCGTTTAAGGTGATCTGGTCATATGTAGAAGACCAAAGTACCTTTTCAAAGAATTGACAGGTAAGAAGTAGAACGTACAAGGTACAAGGGAAGGCCTCAAAAAACTTGGAGAGAAGGAATAAAAAAGGACATGGTAGATTATGGAGCAATGAAAAAAAAAGGATATGGCCTACATTAGAGCAAGAAGGAAGACTACAAGACAAAAAGTCAACTATGATATTTCATCTGAATTCGATGGATGAAGAATTTCAGTCTTACATGAAGCTGATTGTGGAGTTTCAGCAGGTCTTTACTCCTCTGCAAGTATAAGATTACCATGTTTAATGACCAGAAAATTCAGGAAATTTCATAGTGAAGTTGTTTTCCAGTTGATCTCAAGGAAGAATAGTATCCCAAAAATATCCTCCATTTCCATGGTTGATTAAATTTCAAAGGACTCCTAGAGTAATGGTTTTCTACTGGATTGCTGGTTTGGACAAAATTCTCGCCATGAATGAGCTCTAGACCACGTAGAAGATGATAATCATGGGGCGTTTGATAGGCATTTTTGCAGCTAAGTGTATAGTTGTTAAAATCTTACTATTTATGATTTGAATCTTATAGTAATATATGATTTTTACAAAGAACAAGTAGGATGTAATGCTTAAATCCTGATTTTTAAGAACCTTACAGTTTTCGTTAGATTTTATAACAACTTATATATTTGATTTACGAAAATCTTCTCCTTTATGATCCAAGTCTATTTTCAAAACATTGGTCTAACAAGCTATACATGATCACATGTAACTAGCAGCTTACGTACATGAGTTTCTTTATGTAACCTTGAACGATATTTATATGAATGACAATCAAGTTATATATACGATATCTTCATCATTTTATTTGTTATTTTGCTAATGTTTTGAATACAAAATGCATTAATTGTGAAGATCTTTTCTTTTACTTTTAATTTTTTTTATAATATTTTATCCTTTTTAGCAAAAATCATAAAAGACCTTATGATTTATTATTTGATACAACTTGTTGGTTAGAACAATTTACGGTGCAATTTCAATTTTCAAAACATTGGCCGATGGTGTGAACCACCTTTTTTTGTATACTTTTTTTCTGCTTGAACGGTGTGGAGTTATTTCTTGCAGATGTTCAATACTTTGCTGGGTGATTCCAGAATGTTAAATGCGTCAATTACGGTCACTGTCCCTTTGGGTCCAACATTTTACTACGTTAGGGGATCCTTTAATGCAAACTATTTTGTGGACCCCACGGAATGAGAAAAACCACAAGGTGTTCCAAAGCACCTCTTTTAAAAAAAAGGTTCCAAAGAAGATCCATAGAAGTGAAGCTTCTAACCTAAGCTCCATATTCAAAAAAATCAAAGGTATTTTTAAGGCTGACTTGTTCTGGTCTGACATGGAATGGCTGAGTTCTCGGTGGGAAGCAAGTATCTGCCGTCAATAGTCTCCTCCAAGTGTAAGGGGAGCAAGGGCAGCATAAATTGGACTTCAATGGCAGACAAGGATGGTCTGTCAAACAAGCAGGTTTTGGTCGTCTTATTCAAGACACTGAAAGGAAATTGATATTATCATATTCTGGTCCATTCAATCTACTTCAGCAAATGAGTGAAGTACATTCCATGCTTCAAGGTGCCAAGAGCTTGCAACTGAAAGAGGGATAGTCAAATGTGATTCTTTCTGTGCATATCAGTGTGCACATCCCAGGTGTCCCTTTCCTTGGAAATGAGCTGGGCTGCTAAGATCCAGGATTAGACAAGGGTTTGGAGTTCTCTCACACATTTGTAAAACTGTCAATTTCAAAGTGAAGAAGCCATGGCAGTATGGCACTAGTTTCATTGCTTTTGGCTCTAGTTTGTTGCTTTTGCTTGCTGTTTTCCAAGGGTGTTGTTTAACATAATTACTATTTTAACTTCAAAGAATATGAGCGAGGAAGCAACAAAGTAAGACAAACCAGTTCAGCATCATCTATAAAAGAATCTTCCGTGTCATACTCATCATCATCAGGAACCCCATCAAGTTCCTCTTCATCACTACTTTGCTGACCCTGAAATCCATGGGTGGTCACGGTAAGGCATCAATTAGAAAGAAGATTTTTCTTAAAATAACAGGATATCATGGAATTGAATTGAACCACAGTTGTTGATACTGGAAATAAATAAAAAAACACAACAACAGCACACTTTGTACCTTGTACAGGCGTTCAATCTTCTCAATGACAGCACTAAAACGATTTGGAGCCAATGCATCTTTCAGTTCACTTTCTGCAGCTTGCCCCTACATAAATAAATCATATCACTAAAACCTTTTGTTTTGAACTGAACAACGAAATTAAAATGTTGATGAGAAATTTGTCCTCAAGCAATCAAAACAAAGCAGAATTCATCACTTCTCGGCTGGTATAATATCCATAACATGAAAATCAATATCCAGAACCCCTTACCAAAGAACTGATTTTCCCCTGACATGTCAAAACTCAAGATTGGCTTTACAACTGTTCTCCATGGAAGTTTTGTGCCAAAACAAGTTAGTTATGGTAAGATTAAAGGTTGCCCTAATAGAAGGAGAGACAGGAATATCATTTGAGACAGTTTGTGCACAGATACATATCAGCAGAAATAGACTTACTACAAATAATCAATGGGATACAAGTAGAAGTTACTAGGAGAAGGGAGATAAATTAAAGACGTGAGTTGCTGTGTCAATAGAGGACTGAGAACATGACTTTTGATGGAGAACATAGAACTTAGAAAGCTGACAATTTGAGATAGACTGGATAAATGCTTAAATGATGATAATTATGATGACGATGACAATAACTGTGATGATAATGAACATGTTAGGTGTAGAAGGCTGAGTACTGAAAGTACTCCTCCATCTGCCAAATATTGCAATACCAAAATATTCATCTCTGTGCAGAGCATTCTAATATTGCAATATCCAGAATAAATCGAAACCGAATTTCACAGAACTTCTTCATCCCAATTGGATTGTCACCAGTATGACAATATCAAAAACATCTTTAAATTGAAAATGTAGCTTGACCAGGCTCTAAACACATCCCTCAACCAACATTATACAAACATGTAAACTAAGAGCACTCCAAACACCAATCAAACACTGAAATTGATGAAGACGACAATGCAAAAAGAAGAAACAAGGAGATGGGGTAAATAAACCAATGCACCAAAATCAGATAAGTCATTAAATGCGGCAGGAATGCTGAAACTGGAAACGGAGAGATTACCGCAGGTGCAGGCACAGGCGCAATTCGCGACTCGAGCGCAGGGTGGGCCCCAGAAGGAAGCTCCGAGGAAGGTGGAGGACGAACAGCCTTGTTGGAATCCTTGAGGAGACGCTTCCAGGAGACGATGGTGGTCTCTCCGGGCCTGAGCTCGACGAAGAATCTCTGACGGGGACCGGTGGGAGCAGATTCCAGCACCTTGGAAGAAGACGGAGGCGTCGGAGCCGGAACAGGAGCCGGAGCAGTGGCCGGAGCCGGCGGTGGTGGAGCCCCCGGAGCAGGTGCAGAAGAGGAAGAAGCCCTAGACGAGGGTTTCTCCTGCTCCTCCATGGAAAGATCTCTCTCTAGTCTGTCTAATTGTCCGTCACGCCGTTACATGAGAGCTAACAGACTAAACTCAACCGTCTACGAGAGAGAAGAAAAGAGACGAGTCTTCTCCGTTTTCTCTTCTCGGCAAAAAAAATTGAAGCCCTTGTTTTTGCCAAAATCGGCACACATTCGATGTCGGATCCAAACCTTTCCACTCACCTCAATTCCTCGCTGCTGTTGTTTCCAATTCCCAAATCCTTCCCCATTGTTCACCTTTTTTAACAAGATACATCTAAGAATGTATTATTTTTTTCCTTTTTCAACTCATCTGACATTGTACTGTGGAATTTATTTTTAATTAAATAAATGTTTATTTTAATATTTTTTAATAATTATTAATAGACCTCAGTATCAACTATTTATAAAAAGAATTTTACTTTTATGAGTATCTAAACTAGTTGCCCATTATTTATTACAATAGATAACTTTTTATAGAATATGAGATTCGCAACTGAAATTTATTTAGTTTACTATTATTTAATAACGTCGATCTCATCTCATCATTCTTTCTAAAATGAATGTGTATTTTAATTACTAAACTTTAATATCCATCATATCTTAAATTGTATACTTAAAATGTTTTATGGATGAAATGATTTCATTTAATGAAGTAGATGTTATGTAAAGAGTATGTAAATTTATTAATTGAAGACTTATCTTATAAATTATTATCCTAACCTTTAATATTAAGCTGTTACACTTAAATTCTAAAATTTAACACTCATTAACTTATTTAATGTGTTAGATTATAAGGTCTGTCTTTGACGTTGATAAAAAAAAAAAACTATGTTGTACTGAGTTTTATAATTGCCACCACCAATTCTTTTTTTTTAACTTCAATAACTAGGTATGAGATTAAAATAAGAATACCTAATTTTGTAGTTTAAATTCTTTAAATTCAAATTTAGAAGGTTAGGATTTAAAATTTTATAATTAAATTAGACTTTTTTTTTTGAAATTTAGGGCTTAAACTTATATACATACACTTGTTGTACCATTTAAAGGAGAAAGTATCCATTGTGAACTAGTTCTTCAAAAATGTTGTGAACTCTCAATTTAAGTTATTAACTAGAAAAAGGCTGTAAGCTATGCTTTTTGAATTCTACCAATATTCTTATTTAAATTCGTCATTAAAAGTTTATAATAGATAATTTCTCTCATTTATAAAAACGACTCATAAATCTCTACAAAAAGAAATGGAACTGACTTTTGCACCTAAGAATTTCTCATGTTGCCCCGTATTTACACATTAAATTTCTATTTTACCCCTAATGCATCACTTCAAGAAGAGAAAAATAAAATGGTAAAATGGGAACTCCAGTGTAAATTTGGTGTACGGCGAGAAATACTTATGGTGCAAAATTCATTTTCAAAGTCAAAGTATATTGAGTTTTTCTTTTTGTTTTTTACACGCCACCAGAAATCAAAGTGGATGGGTTTGTGACTTTGCCCATACAATTTGAAATTGAGCCTGACAGCAGAAATTAGGACTGTTTGATAGGCCAAATGGGTATTCTAACTTTTAATAGGCCGCAGGCGGTCCGATAAACTAATCGGGTCGGACTGGATCCAAGTCTTGTCAGACCCTATGTAACTGGGCTGGATCCAGACATCGGGCCGGATTCGGATCCATTTACAGACAAGCTTGAATATCTTCATGTAACTTGAATGTGATTAAAGGTTATAAACTTTTGGTTTTATTTTATATACATGATGTATATGAAATGAAAGAAAATTTTAATCTATAAAAATTTCATAGACATACTCAACAGTTAAAATCTTAATATCTTACTGTAAACTTTAACATAATCTTTAAATTCTTTGTAAACTCTCACTTTTTTTTTATCATAATTTTAAGAATGTGCTCACTACTTGTTAGCAATTATGACTGCTACTTTATTCAAATCATCAAGTAACATTCATTATGGGTTGAAGCTCTTCATTATTTAATCTTTTGGAATTTTGAAAACTATATCTATGTGATAAATAAATTTCAATTTTTTTTTATCAATTTCATTTTTAAAATTCCACCAGCACATTTCAAGGTCTCGTTGCTGTTCTCCATTCTAGGTTAGCAATTCACATGGGTCGGGCCAGGTTTTGGGCCTGGCCTATTAAGACTCAATTTGCAATGAAGGACCCAAGCTTAGGTTTACTCAAATCAGTTAAGTTTAAGACCGGTCTGACTTGTATTTGTAGGACTTTGATCCTGACTTCAAACATACATGTATTTGCCAGATTATCTAGGCTTGTGCTTCTTTGGACATAAAATAAAAGAATAATATATAAATTATATGTTACATAAATTTTATATCTGTACATGATATTAATTAAAAATTAGATTTTTTAAGATGTAGCTCAAACTTGGATTTTTGAGCCAAACTCGGGCTTTCAGACTAGGCTCAGTCAGATCCAAATTTTAATCCAGGTCTAATATTTTGTGCTCATAAAATGGCTTGACCTAAGTCGGAATTTTTTAAAGATTCTTTATGCTGGTTAAGTTAGGCTCAGCCCAAGTTGCACTCCTACTTCATTCTATGGTTCCATGACATTAGGGAAAAAAAAACTTTCTTTGCATTGGGGCGATCCATACTCCACTTCTTAAATGCCAATGCCAGCGTCAAGTCTTATAGTCAGATTATTCAAGTTCTGTAAATTACAGTTTAACTTATGTTTCTTCCTTGTGTTTCATTTTTTTTTATTTTTCAAGTTCCAACCCTTGAGGTTTGTAGATTTTTGGAAGTCCTGTTCCCCCCTTTCGTAGTTGTTGAAAATACCAGGGAAAATTCAAGAAGTACAATTGTGAATATTGGAGTAGGAACTGCACTTCTCTTTGGCATGTTGGTGAATTCACATCATTAAGTATATGATTCAAACGAGAAACCAATTTATGTTCACAACCAGTACAAGTTTGGGTCTTATTCTATGGTTTCAAGGTGAAGATACACATACTATTTGAACCCAGAGGTGTTAAGAGTGATGGTTAGGGACCGACCCACCTCAAGAAGTGAGAGTTTTGAATTTGATTCTCACTCTATTCCAAAGGGTCACTCTCCATAGAATTTCTCGGTGTGTGTGGGTAGAGAGACTTGCACATGTCCTGAAAATTAGTCAAGTTCTCTATGAGGCCTGGACACTTTTTTTAATTACCTAATCATTTTAAATGAAATGCCATCCCCCGTAAATAATGGCTGATTATTTGAGAAACCGGATACTACCGAGTGTCAAATGTAGTGCTGCATAATAAGCTTGTCAAGTCCTTGGGAATGAAAGACAATGGAAATGGGGCCACAATTTTGCCCTTAGAAAGACAATGAAGCAATTGATAGAATCCTCACTGAACTTTTTGACAGACATTGATCAACTTAAGGCTTATTTCCTACTTTTAAATAGTTGGATTGATGTGTTAAGAAGAGACATTATGGACTATGAAATGATACATAATGAGAAATTTATTAAGGTTCTATGGAAAAGAAAATTTCAAAAAGTTAGTCTAAGTAGATGCAAGTGAAACTCTCTTGAAATTTTGCTTTGTTGAGATGTTAATGATGATTATAGTCTCCGTACTTGGCTAAGACTTTATTTTGTTGAGTAGCTCATTGCCTCAATTCTCTAGATGTGTGGTATTTTGCACAGTGTTTGAGTTTGCTAATCTTATTGGCTAAACACGCATTCTTAATCTGTTTGTGGATCACTGAGCAAAGTTTGAGACTTCTTGTCTGAAAAAATTACAGGGTTTTCACCATCCATTGTTTGCATTGCTTCAGAGTACAGGCCATTGGTGGTGGAATGGTTTAACTCGCCAAGTTCGAGATCCTTTTTGAGCCTCTTTTATGGTGAGCCCAATAAATTAAGGCCTAGATCACTAAACCATGTCCCTCATCGTACCATGCAAGTCAGGATCACCATCAAACCAAACAATGGGGACATATTTTTTTTTTCATTTTAATTTTTGGATATTGCTGTAGGAAAAAAAATAGAGGATATTATCACTGAAGAATTATGATACTAATTTTTTTTTCTATTTTTTTTATTTGATGGCCCACCATTGGTCATTTTCTTATATGATATTAAAATTCAGAATTCTGCATTTGTTTATATTGCAAATTATTAAGATATGTTTATTTTTACGATTGAAGTGTTTAGGGTCTCTTACAGCACTCGATTAGTCTTCGACGCATGTGCAAGCCTCCCTGCTCACACACCAGGTAAATCTACGAGAACTGACTCTTTGGGATGAGATGAGATTCAACTTCAATTTGTGAGGCGGGTTCTTGACAAACACACCAATCTCTTGGGGTAAATTACTAGGATATGTTAATTGTGACGCCGCATGCCCAGTATCCCAAGCCCAATAGCGTTGGGCTCTAAAGAGAGGGTGAGAGAGCGTCTGGGCATGTGTGTGGGAGGAGAAAAATTCCGCATCACCTTGGGGCTGGAAAATATGGAGCACTATGTGTTTTGAGCCTGAGAGTGAGGCTTGAGCTCAATACAAAGTTTTCTGAGTTTTTTTAGCTCAAAGCGGATAATATTGTGCTAGGGTAACGGGTCATTATAAAATGGTATCAGAGAATAGTTCAACCCTTTACCTGTGTGATGTGACTGAACCGAGAACAATTCTGATCTTAAGAGAGGTGGATTGTGACGCCTTAGGCCCAGTACTCCAGGCCCAATAGCGTTGGGGGTTAAAGAGAGAGAGAGAGAGCGTGTGGGAGGAGAAAAGTTCCACATTACTCAGGGGTTGAAAAATATGGGAGAATGTTAGAGGGAGCACCGCTCTACCTAGCAAAATGCATTTTGAAATTGAAAATAAGACTTGAGTTCAATACAAAATCATGCTGATTTTTAAATATAAAATGAATAATATTGTGTTGGATATATATTATTACATTAACTGTGATTTTATTTTTCAATGTCCTATTTGTAGAGTTAAACAAGTGCTATGAATGAATTTAGATTTCAAGTTTGACTCATGTGTATTTGTAAGATCTATTTCCATTAATTCATTGAGAAATTGTGTTCTAAATTTTGGGTTTCACTACTTTCCACTTTAAGGAAATCTTCACGGTAGTCTTCTCCGCCTCTGACGTCTTCTTTCAGTAGTACAATGTTCAAGACTTCAAGAACAAAATTTTATTGAAAATTCTCGAGGAAGAAGAATCCACTGTGACAAAGACTTCCAGCTATCCCGAATTCGAGCGACTTTGAAATATGTGAAGGAATCCATGACCAAAGCCCATTGGGTGGCTCGAATTTGTCTTGCAAACTCATCAGAACTTTCTGTCCAATCACATTAAAGCATGAGCAGCAGACGTGAGTGGCTCTGAACGTGTTTTTTTATCCTCTAAAATTGTCTGAAATCGACGACATATAACCTGCCATTGTCTTCCAATATAATTTTAAAGTTGGATGACATGACCAGGTGAAAAGATGGGACAAAGTTTGGGGTGAAGATTCCTCTAAAACTAGGCCTGAAATCTCGGATTTTTTAAAACTCCGAGTTATTAATATACAGAATTCGATTTCATCTAGTCCAAACTTTTAATCCTGCCGTCTTAATCTGATGCCATCCGAAATATAAGTCGGCTCAATTTAAAATCTAACTTGACTCGTATTTTGAATCTACTTTTTATCAGATTTGATAAGATTAATTTAAAAATCTTACAATTCAACATGACCCGATTTCAATGCAGATTTCTGACTTTCCAACCGAATCCACTGACCTGACTTTTCATAACCTAATTTCAGGTCAGGTCATGCGGGTTCGGGGCAAAATCCGACCCGAGTTTCACCCCTATCATAAACTGAAGTTATTTATTAGACAAAATGTCTAGAGAAAGGAATATTTAATCACATTCTTAAGTGAATAAAGTGTGATTCCTCTTTTGAAAAATCAAGGTTCATTTTTTATGTTTTATATTTTATTAAAATAATACTCTCTCCCTCTCATTTTAGTTGTCTCATTTGAAATATTTGTATTTTTTTAAGAAACTCGCTATATAAGGTTAGCACCCATTGATCTCATCTATTTTTAACACACTTTATACTGCTCCAATATAAATGAGGCAAGTATTTTGGGTAATTCAAAATCCATATGAGACAACTAATTTGAGACAGAGGAGTATATAAAATAAATGTTAGAACTCGATATTCATCTAAAAAAACTAGTCTATTAGGTAGAGTGAGTCATTTATAAATCTCTACATTTCTCTATACACTTCCAACGTGGGACTCGTTCGCAGTCCCAATAATTCTTCTTTGAACAAGACCAACTATCCCGTCTGTTTTGAGCATATTCTAAGTCCACATGAGGTAGCCTAAGATTTGACTCTGATACTATTTGTTAGGACTGTGTATTTATTTTAAAAGACTAACTCATTAGATAGAGTGATCTAAATCCTTTATAAATTTTTAGATCTTTTCTTCACATCATTTTTAATGTGAGACTCATTCGCAGCTCTATCAACAAATATAAGTGTAAATGTTCTATATTCTGATTAACTTATAAAATAGAAAGAATTCAATTTTTTTGTATAAGTTGAGAAACGAGTTATTTCTCATGAAGCTTGATAACAATGGAAATGATGAGTGCTATTTGGAATAAACTTTTTCCTAGACTCGATCAAAATTGAGAGGTCTCAATCATTTGTCACTCATTTAGAAAGGCCATAACTAATACACCGATCAGTACAATTTGTGCAAGATCCATTAAAGGAAGAATTTGTTCCTTCCACCATTGTTGTTTTCTACGCACTTGTACAGGAATTCCATGCATTTGACGATATTCGGCTATATCGGTTGATATCCTTAAATATCGTTGGTTTTTTAAAAAAAATATTAATTTGTTCGTAAACCCAGCTGATATCGGTCAAATATCGGCCTAGATATTAGCCGATATTTCTGATTATTTTTTTTCCAAAAACAAGACTTCTTTCAATTTTTTATTTTTTATTTTTAATTCAGAAAAAATAAAAAATAACCAATATTTTAGAAAAATAAAAAATAAGAGAATATTGTATCACCGAGATATTAGCCGATATCTCGATATAGAGCCAAACAGTAAAGTTAATACAAGGCACCCCCACCCCCATCTCTTTAACGTCTAAATGAAACATGGTCTTGCTGGGTATAGTCATGCATTGCAGATTTGATTATTTTTTAGTTTAAAAATTTAGCTGATACATCTCTATTTATTTTTTATAACCCAGATCTGATGCGGGCACTTTGGCTCATTGAATTTTTCTGCTCTTAATTTATTAGATAATAACCATCCAAAATTTGAAATACCTAAATTTTGATGATCATAGTGTGGTTAACCTAAGCTTAACATCTTTTAATTTCTATTGCATCAATGATGCTGGAGTTAGATTTTTATATAAAGTGTTTTTCTCATACATTGTAGCTTACTAAATATTTCAGCTTTTTTAGGTCTTTAATAGTCATTTTTTCAGCTTTTCCTATCATTTTTGAGATAAAGTGTACATGGATGGGATGTATTTAGATTTACATGAGAAATTCTCTTTCTTTTATAATCATGTTATAGACAATATAATGTATTGATGAATGTTGTGAGCCAAAATTGTGAGATCTTCTGAAGGTCTTCAACACAATTTGGATTTAGATCTAGCTTCTACAAGCTGAATAAAGAAAAAATTGAAATTGATTTAATTTGATTGAGAGAACCTAATACTTAAATTCACCCAAAAAAAATCAAAGATAATCCTCAAATTTTTAAAAATTTCAAAATTTTGTCAAAGAATCAGTAGCTCCTTTTAGAAGAAAACTCAAAGTTTTAATGGATCACCAATATTTGATTTCACTTAGAAAGAAAATAAGATCAGGCTCAAATCTCACCGGGAGAAATTTGAACCTAAAATTAAACTAGAACATAAAAGACTAGAGAGATAAAAGAACTTATTTGAAAAAAAAAAAGAGAAACAATTCCATGACCCAACATTAAAAATATTTGTTTTAGTTGTTCAACCATGAACCCATTTTATAATATGAGTTGAAAGTTCAAAGTACCCAACTTCATACAATGATTATTTTATGATTCTTATTCCAAAATGTCGTTGATTAGTCATTAGTGATCCAAAGCCCCAAATTCCCTTACATCCTAGACCTTTTTCCCCTTAAAGATTACAAAGAAGCAGCTTAGTTAGTTCCACGTTCCATGTGATAGGGATTATTCCTTTCCATACAGTTGTAGTCTTCTAAGTTCTAACTAATTAATAATAATAATATTATCCTAATGCATTTTAAAAAATAAATTATTTATTGAAAATTGCATAATTGTTAATAGATCAAGTAGTTTTTCTTGGCCCAACTTTCAATCATGAAGATAAGTTCTCTGAAAAAGTGTTTTCAATTGAATGGAGCTTTACAAAGAATCGATTTAAACAAATCACTCTTTGTATGACTCTAAAATCTATAAATATTTGACGGTTTGTAGAACTTAAGCTCGATTCAAAAGTGGATTTAAGTGGGATATTTGTCTAATTTATTTGTTGATAATGAGTGTGAGGATGAGAAATTAATGTAAATATGAATATGTGACCATGCATTTGATAGGCAGTAGATTAAAAGCATATATGTAAAAAAATATACGATTTTGAGCGATGGGGTATATGTTGAATTAGTGGGTTTCTATTATTGAGAGGAAATGTCTTTCTTATCACATAGAAACAATAATAGTGAAAGTGAAAAAATAAAAGGAAGAGAATCTATTTACAGATTTATGTTTTCTTTTCGATGCATTACGGGTTTAACACCGATCCATTATGCTCAAAGGAAAAAAATTGAAGGAGAGTCAGGTTGACTTCGTTACAGTTTTCGCTCTCTCTACTTTCTCTCACAGAAAAAGAACATTATATATTGTCTTGATTAAGATTTACATGAGTGACAATGCAGATTGGTCGACATTACATCTTTGATGGTCAGACTCCACAAAATATAACATCCATCTCCACAACCTAAATGTTCAATTAAAATTTTTCTCAAACATTTTCTAGTGCAACAACAACCAATCTTTCCATCGTCTGATGACAGCTTCACAATAACATTTTAATATAAATATATTTCCTCACCTAATTATCTAATTCTAAATGAATTGCCTCACACAATTATTGTATTTGTACCTTCAATGGTTCAATGCTCAATTGATGAGCTTTCATTTGCCAAATGTTTTATTACTGATTTCACTAATGCAAATAGCCGCCTTGACCCATTCCTAATGGTTTTGATTTTTCTAGTTAAAAGTATTTTATATAAAGAGACATCTTTATAAAGAAAAAATCAGCTTGGATCACCATCATATTTGTATCCATACTTGCCCATGAATAGTTAGTCACAAATAAAGTAGGCATATTCAGATCAGGGGTAAAAATCTCGGTATCGAGATTCTGGCCAATATCTCAGCCGATAAATCTCTCTCCTAATGTTTTTTACAAAAACCACCAATATCGACTTATACGTATATCAAGCCGAGATTATCACCCTTGATTCGGCAATGCTATATATATATATATATATATATATATATATATATATATATATATACATGAGATCTTCACATTATTTTCAGAGTATTTGGGAGATATGAGTATTATAAAATCCCTATTTCAATGTAGTTCATTTTCCCCATTTTGCAGTTATTCTATTTTAATGATATTTTCCTCTTTTTCTTATATCTTTAAAAAAGATTAATATTTTGACAAGATACTCCTATCTTTTCCATAACCAATATTTGATTATGCGAGGTAAAATTAATTTTGATTATTGTTTCGCACGAGTGACATTGATTAAAAACTAATAGTGAATAATTAAACTATTTTTTACAAAAGTTTCTATTTTTATAAACTAATGTAAAAATTCTCGACTATATTCTTCAAACTCATCAAATTTATCCATAAAAATATCTTTTTCTATTTTATTCATTTTTTTTGAAAAAAATTGTCTACTTTTAGCTATCCTTTGTTGATTTTTTTTGTTTTTGTTTTCTAAGATTCATTTGAGGGTAACCGTAAAGTGTGAGATTAGAGCCATATACATCTTTTATTGGTGCTTTTTTAATTGCAGGTTCGAGCCCTCATGGACTAACTTTGGTGTGCTCTAGGGTTACTGGATTCACTTGTAGACGTTTTAATGTAGGTATCCCGCGGTTTCCACACGTAAATTCAAAAAAAATCTTGATGATGAAGCTGCAACATGAGAAGACATAACATACACTTAAAAGGTTATTTGTCAACATGAGAAGACATAACATACACTTAAAAGGTTATTTGTCAATGTAAACAATCTTTTCAAAAGAGATGCGATGCCTTCTCTTTCTCTATGATTAAAACAAACGATTCTCATTCTTTCCAAAAGTGTTCTAACCATGGTGGGGTCCGTATGATTGCTAATGAGGGCGTGCACATTGAAGATCTGATTAGTGATTACTTTTCCTGATGCAGCAACCCTAATCCTAGAGTTGACAATGGTGGGAATGATAAAAAATTAACTGAGATTGAGAAAGAAAGCTTTTGTTTATGAAAGTGAGTCGTCTTCCTCCCTTAGACCTTAAACAAAGCCTGCAAATGGGGTACTGGGTTATCTATCTTGGGTAACATGAATGAAAGTCAATAGAGGAAAGTAACCACAAGATACAGCCGCGGCAGTCAGGTCAACTAGTCGGCAACAACTTCGTAATCAACCAAAAAATAGCTTTTGGAATTTTTAAATATCATCAGCTCTGTTGCTTATGTTTCTTGCTCTTCTGAATCTGGTGCATGATCTAAATTCTAGACGTGGGAGGGCAGCAAATCTTGAGATAAGAACATAGTTGGAGAATTTGAAATTCAGAATTGAACTCAAAATCCTATTGAGTTATAGTAATTCAGTTGAGTTTCTCAATTTGTCTTAGAAAAACTCAATAAAATTCACCCATTTGGCTTGATTCGAAATTTTATCGAATTGCGTTCAGTTTTTCAATTTGCTTGACTCGAAATTCTACCGAATTGAGTTAACTTG
This sequence comes from Chimonanthus praecox, assembly GCA_022113865.1. NCBI lineage: Eukaryota > Viridiplantae > Streptophyta > Magnoliopsida > Laurales > Calycanthaceae > Chimonanthus > Chimonanthus praecox. The sequence continues at coordinate 12,636,903 of CM039090.1, read as the reverse complement.
AACTGCCTCATCTGAGTCTTTAAAATTTTTAAACTATGGGCAAAAACTACAGTGATGGTGATGATTGGTGAGTGATATAACAAGGGGTCTAAATATCGACCAATACTATATATATCAATCAATATGTACCTTAGTCATTTTGTATCATATGTAACTGATTTGGTCAGGTACTGTTGATGTTAGGTTGAGATATCATTGAGACAGTTATGTATCCTCCATATATCATTGGTATGATATATTTTTTCTTTAAATTTTTTTTGAGCCGATATGATCGTATATTGTTGATATGTCATTGATATGATATGTATTACCAATGGACCGATATTTGATTGTATCAATTTCAAACCGACATTTGAACCTAAATGTTAACATTGGCCATCATGTACAAGGGGATGTAAACTATGATATCCATTTGCCTTGAGTCTATTAGTTTAATATAAATTTAAATGGGTCAAAAAAATTATTTGAATCCAAATTTAAAAATTTAATGCATTGAAAATTTTCATTCAAATTCTGATATTTGTGGCCACTTACTTTGAATTATGAGACTGTTATAACATCTTTAGCTAGTGATGTTTATACACTATGAAAATCTTCTTTAATTCTGATATTCGTGGCCACTTACTTTTAATTATGAGATTGTTATAACATCTTTATCTAGTGGTGTTTATGCACTATGATATAATATATATCAATTAATAGAAAGCATAATTTTTGCACGAGTAACATTAGTTCAAAATTTATAGAGAATAATTTTCTTTAATTCAAAAATTTTATTTAGATTTTTTACTTTTAGATGTTAAAATAAAAGAATCTCGGTGGTATCATTCAAACTCACCAAATTTAGTGTAAAATTTATTTTTCTATTTTTTATGAATTTTTGCACTAATTTTCTCTATTTTTAGATAATAAGATGGTAAAGTTGAACCAAATCCTTCAAACTCATCAAATCTTATTTTAGAATCTATTTATTTAGATATAGAAGTTAAACGAGTTGCAATTTATTTGCCGAATCCAAAACACTCGTTTCAATCAAAATTATTATGTTTAGTAGATTTTGAATGTGTTATTTAACGTCCTTACAAGACTATATAAGAGTCTAGGAGTGGTTAGATTTCCAAATTATTTAAATAAAAGCACTCAAGTTTTTTTAATTTTAATTCAGTTATAGTTGGAGACTTGGAGTTTTGACGTATTTTAGAGTTTTGTTTATTAGTTATAAAATGTTGAATGAAATAAGGAATAATTAATTTAATCTATTATTCATGAACTGCGGAGTTTTATTTTTTGCTTTTGTGAGCTATCTTTTATAAGAAAGATAATTTAAGTTTAAAATTATTAACCTATGCTCTAACATAATCTCCTCGGCTAAGATGTCGTTTCTAAATAATTTTTTAAGTAGGAATAATTTACATGTAAGTCTATATCTTGTAATAATTGTACAAAAGTCTTGAAGTCTTGAAGTTATCAATTATTATAATTTTTTTTGTTTAAACCAATTATAATTCGGTTTTTAAGTTGATATTTTTTTTGAAGACCAAAGTATCCAAATGTCCCATTTGATTAATTTTTGTAGCATGTGTAAACCTCTCAATCCGCACACGTCGGATACAGAATGAAGAGGAATGTCCCTTTTTATGTTTAGGAGGACTTGATCCCAAGACCTCCCACAAATAAGAGTGAAAATTGATCATCAAACTAACCTCTCAGGATTATTTTTAAATCAATATAAAAGTAGTGCTTAATGTTGGTTAGTCTTGTATGTCTAATATAAGCGAAAGTAAATAAATATATACAGATGAGATGTGTAAGAGATTACACAGGCATACAAATATGGCAGATGAAATAAATAAATAAAATATAAAAGCAGATAGATACAATTTTAGTAATTATTAAATAAGAGAGATTAATATCTAAGACAGATTCTAACCAATTTAAAAATTACCCTTTGAATAAGTGCATACACGATTACGCTTCCGTATGGACAAATACCTGAAATTGAAAGGGAAGATGCACCGTCACATGAATTCTTTTATTCTTAATTCTTAATTGACTGTTGACACCTGAGAGGAATTCAGCTATAAAAACCAGCATCCATTGTCCAAGAGAAACACCAAACCTTAGTCTTCTCTTTCTCTTGTTTCATCTACTACCACTCTCATTACCCTACTTTCTTGTGCCCTAACCCCTGCTTCTCCGATGGCGATTCCAGTTATCGACATGTCGAAGCTCAACGGCGAGGAAAGAGCCGAGACTATGGCTCAGATTGCAAATGGATGTGAGGAATGGGGATTCTTTCAGGTAAATTAATGATCAGTCGTTGATCCTTTCATGTGAGTCGATAGCCACATGAAAGAACGTGTTCTCTTCTTCTCATTCTACATGTCTACTCTTAACCCATAAAAAATTGTTTGATACCCATATGAAAGAATAACTCTCGGGTTTTCATTTTGGTGCAGCTGATAAACCATGGGATTCCTGAGGAGCTTCTGGAGAGAGTGAAGACAGTGTGTTCTGATTGTTTCAAGTTGGATAGAGCTCAACGATTCAAGGACTCTTCTCCAGTTCAGCTGTTGAATAAACTGGTGGAAGGGAAGAAGGCCAACGCGGCGGAGCAATTGAAGAACGTCGATTGGGAGGATGTGTTCACTCTTCAAGATGATAATGAATGGCCATCGCAGCCCCCTGAATTCAAGTAAGTGCATAGATTCAATTCGTACACTTCTAATGCATGCTTACTTTTTTTTGTCTCAATTGATTAATCTTTAGAGCATGTGCAAACCTTCCCACCCATCCGTACACACGGGATACAAAACAATGGAGAATGACCCTTTTTATGTTGAAGGAGACTTGATTCAAAACTTTTGTAAACAAGGGCGGGTTTTGACCACCACACCAATCCTTCAGGCTTCTAATGCACGCCTACTTGGTTTCCATCATTCCTTCATAAGTAGTGATCTGGATTAATCACTTGCATTAAATCTTTCATCACAAATGATTAACAACAACTATCTTAGGTTGCAGCACCAGTGAATCATCATCCCCTATAAATCATTTATGCAATCAATAAAGAATTGACATTTGTGATTATTAGTGATCCAGACCATAGTTTAAAAACTAAAACTCAAACAAGTTAGCCTCAGTTTACTTAATTCAATTGAATTTTGAGTCTATCATTCCCGATAAATCAAGGCTTAAGAAACACCGTTACAGTTTAATGTTACCTATTATATAATGTTTTTGACAGTTGGGGTTTTTTTTTCTTGTTTTGTTAACTTTCCAAACCCTAAACGAAATTAAAACCATGTATTGAATCATATTCTACTGTTTTTTTCCCCTTAAGATTCTATAAAAACCATGGAGATCGAGATTTTCCACATTAATAAAATAAATTAAGTAAAAAAAAATGGAGAAAATGAAACAATAAGTATTGGCTAAGCACTGGTTTGGCTCTGGCTACTGTGGTTCAATGTTTTAGAGTTAACAATCCGACATTGTTCTTGTAACCTGTCAAAAGTGGGCATTTGTCGGGAGTTGATTTGGGCACCGGTGTTTTTACTAAAGTCTAAAATTAGGCATCACTCTTATTTTTGTACGTGATATTATGCAAATGGTAGCACCATAAATTATCTATTACTAATTTCTATTGTATTTACCCTTTCCTGGGTTGTATGGGTGTCATTACAACAGAGAAACCATGAAGGAATACAGGAGAGAGCTAAAGGAATTAGCGGAAAAAGTGATGGAGATCATGGATGAGAACTTGGGCTTGGAGAATGGATACATAAAGAAGGTCTTCAATGGCGGTGAAGGGCAGGAGCACCAGGCCTTCTTTGGAACAAAGGTGAGCCACTATCCACCATGCCCCCACCCAGATCAAGCGATTGGCCTTCGAGCCCACACCGACGCTGGAGGTGTCATCCTACTCTTCCAGGATGACAAAGTGAAAGGCCTCCAAATCCTCAAAGACGGTGAATGGATCGACGTCCAGCCCATGGCGAATGCCATCGTTATTAACACTGGAGATCAGATCGAAGTCGTGAGCAATGGTCGATACAAGAGCGTGTCGCACCGCGTGTTGGCCACCCACGACGGAAACAGGAGATCCATTGCATCCTTCTACAACCCCTCCCTCAAGGCCACCATAGCCCCTGCACCAAAGCTTCTGGGCCTAGACCAAGAAAATGGAGATTCTCAGTCCTACCCAAACTTTGTCTTTGGTGACTACATGGGTATTTATACTGAGCAGAAGTTCCTCCCTAAGGAACCAAGGTTCGTTGCTGCTGCGGCCATGTAAAAAGTGGCCATACAAGTCTACATGGAGATCCAGATCCAGATGTGGTTGGGTCTGTTTATAAGGGTCTTATATATGGGTCTGTTTAATAAAGTGAAACTCTTACTTGTTTACTCGAATGAGATTGCTAGATGTCCTTTAAGGCATTGAAAATGCAAATGTATTGTCAAGGTTGCTATCATTGAACATGCAAATGTATTGTCAAGGTTGCTATCTAATTTAGTATTAATGCTTTCATTGTGGTCTAATAGTTCAAGTTTGTAAGAAAAATAAATTAACAATCCACGTATCAAACACTTACAACATAGAGATTTTACATGGTTATTGTACTATTGTATGGATTTGTTGTTTTTGCGTTGACTGTAGCAGATCTTCGTAGCCTTGGACTCCTGCCGTTCTCGACTTGAACTTCTGTTCCCCTTAGAAACCCTTAGAACACCCTAAAAAACAAAGAAGATGTCTTACAGATCTGTATGTGTTTTTCTGTTCGGATCGAAAACTTAGCTCTGATACCAAAAATAAGAAAAATAAATTAACAATCACTTATAACATAGAGATCTTACGTGGTTATTGTACTGCTGTATGAATATGTGGTTTGTGTCATTATATTCTAATACATTTTAGTTTGCACTTGAATTTGAACTACCTTTTCTCTTTATATTTACATTTATGAGACTATGTTAAAGTCATGGTTTAAAAGTTATAAAAAAAAAGTCAGTCTAAATTGATGTTTGCTGATTGAAATTCAAGTTGGGCGAGTCATTGAATTCAACAAAGTATTTAATATCTTGTTGTTTTTCATTTCTGTTTTGGATTTACGTGTGGAAAATTTTATCAGTATTTTTCATAATGAAGAATATTAGTAAACTAGTTTCAAGATTGTGACAAGTGATGGCATATTTAGAAAATGATTTTATGTATCTGATCATCACATTTATGCCGATGAAAATTGAAATGGACTTGTAAATTTAATTTTTAACAGTTTTCTTCTTAGTATTGAATTCATTTTTTAATCGTTTTCTTCTTAGTATTTTATCAAATTGTTGGAAACAATGAGAATAATGTTTCCACTAATGAAATCGCTTGTTTAACTTGGTGAAATTAGTAGAATATTCAAGCATACACAACTATAAGTTTTTATGTGCGACGACACGATTGCACGTGGAAACTTTACACCCATCTGCACATACGGTTGTATCTTTTGGTTGCACGTGGAACTTGCTCTGATATCATATTAAAAAAACAAAGAGTTAATAATATTGTTAAAGTAAAACTCACTCTCAAAAGCTAATCATTGAGAGAAGATTGCCTCAAATCTTATATAGAATAAATGATTTCAAAAATTAATTGATTTGAGACTTTTTATCACTTTGCGATATCAATTTTTACTTTATAAGTGGTATTTTTGTCGGGCATAGGACAATAAACTACTTTTAAAATGGTGATTCAGTTCTTAGTAGAGTTTGATTAAAATTCAACAAGTAAATCATGATGAGATGGCATAGAAGTTGAGGCCCACTATTTTGACCGTTGGGACTTGTACAAAAGGTAACACCAACGGTTCCAAAACCACCTATGGCTTAGACGTGCGCAATTTTAAGCACAGAAGGCAAAACGTTCTCTTAAATTTCAGACTCGGTCTCTAACTTGAGGGGAAGAATTGTATCAGTCAAGTTTTAGTCAAACTGGGCCGAGTCATATAGAATTTGATTGTATCGGGTGGAACTGAGTCCAAGTCGACTTGATTGAGTCAACATAGACTATCGGACTCAGTTGATTTTTAAAACAATGGTGTTAGCCATAAAATCGTTGTGGTAAACGTTCAACTAATTAATATTCCTAGTGTCGGATAATCACGTTAAATACCCGTCGTCTAAGTCATGGGCTCTAATGTGGATGGCACATGTCGTCCAGATATCATTCCCACCGAGCAATGAATAATCCCAACCGTAAATTTGCTTGTTTTGTATGGATCATTGATCATTCTCATCTCAATCATTTATTTGAGACTCACCAAACTATATGTTCATCTACAGTGATGCTCACGATCAAATGAAAACACGAAAAAAATGCAAAACATAATGGATCAATGGGTTTAAAAGGTTTTGACAGTTTTGTAATGGCCCGACTTGAACACAAAGCTTACGGCTTGACTCAGTAAAAAAAGTAGTCAAAGGGCTTAGGGTTTGACTTAGTAAGAAATTGTCCGTTCTAGGCCTCGCACACCGTTCGAACCCGTACGGTTTTGCCTTTGGGCCCACATATGGGTTCGAGGCGTGACAGGTTTTGACTTATATATATGATGCTAATAAAATTCTATCTTGGTTAGACAATAGAAATCATAATTTTTAAGACATTCAAAATTTCAAAATAAACTAAAAATGAATTTTAAAAGAAAATGACAGAATATCAATATGTCGAGAGAGACTGAGAGAGGAAAGTACATAGAGAAATGAAAAGCATGGGAGGAAGTAGATAGCATAGAAATGGAATGATGGCTGGCAACAGGATTGGATGAAGAAATAGCCGTCGCAAGAGAGGAGCACAAAAGGACCACCCAGCTAATGGAAGGGGTATCTCTCCCTTTGGAGAGGAGAGCATCGAGTAGGGGCCTCTCCCTTTTCTGTTTCATTTTTCTTTTCTTTCTTTTCCCTTTTTTTTAATTTTTTCTTTGCACATCTGTGGGCCTGATCGGCGGTGACAGAGCCGAGCAGCAGCGTTCCAGCTACAATCTGGGCGGTGACAGAGCCGAGCAGCAGCGTTCCAGCTGCAATCTGGGCGGCGACTGCAGATCTATAGTATCCAAGCAGCAGGCTGGATCTCTTAGGTGTGGCTCAAATCTAAAATTAGTGGTTGCCTAAATCACTAATATTAAAGATAGTGGAGTCCAAATTAGAACTGTTTTTAATACACGGCCAGATGTAGTCAAGACGTTGAGGCACGGTAAAGAGCCTTTTGGCCTGTTCATGGAGATGGCATTCTGACCATATGCACAAAAAGGCTTCAAAAGGACGTGTTTGAGTTGATTGCTGCAACCCATCAATGATGTAGCTTTGCGTTGGTGAAGCACGTCGGGATGTGCTCGTAGAACGCATGAAGCGTAGAGGAGAGAGGGACAAAAGATGAGTTCTTCTGAGCATGAGAGGGAATAAGAAGAGGGTGTACAAAGGGCTCGGAACTTTGGGTTTGGGCTCTAGACTCAAGGGAGTCTTCATATTATACATGTTTATTCTTTCTCATAATGAAGATATTATATTGCTCCGTGGACGTAGGCCAAGTGGGCGAACCACGTTTAATTTTCCCGTTCGATTTTCTTGATTTTGCGCTAACGCTAACAAGTGGTATCAGATCTGAGGTTGAGATCCAAGAATAACGGGTGAATGTAATACAACATATCGGTTTGGAAAGAAGCAGGTTTTTTTGTGAACATATTGTTGTCTGGGAAGGGTCCATCACTGAGCAGTCAACAAGATGTGCTGTTAGAAGGTGGCAGCGTGAACAAAGTCGTATAATACACAAAGGAGGGGACTGCTAGACAGAGCATCGAGAGGGAGTTGTTGTCTTAGCCAACAATAGGAAGAGAGGAAGGAGTGCTGGACAATTGAGAGAAATAGGTGCTACCAAGGAGTCTGCAGAGAGGAAGAATTGTTTCATTAATATAATATTATAAATAATATTAAATATTCATAAAAAAATTTGTTCTCACAAACACAATTATAAATCTAAAAGTTATTATTTTAATATCTAATCTCACAATCTAAATATCTATCCTATACCATCAAAATAAAAAGTTCCATGATCTAAAATATCATTTAACAACTCAATGCTAATTAATTTTACCATAGTGTTGGTTTCAAGAAAATCTCATTTGTAAAATTTATATATACTAATCTATTTATTATATATATTTTTTATTTTAAACTCCACTACTCACCATCGCCTAAACTGTAAACACCAAACCCTTCACCCTCCTTGATCAGTGTCCTAATCTAAATCATTATTAATCCACCCAAACCACTCACCTTCTTCATTAATCTCTTCCCTTCACCAATCACCTACACCCCCATTATCTTTCCTACCTCCAACGAACCAAAATCTAACCCATTTAATGTCCATGAACCCAACCACTGCAAACCCAACAATACATTCGCTCAGCTCACCTACTGCCTTGGGGACAGCTTGCATGCTAGAAGAATGGTGGGATAGAAAAATTCATCTTTATTAACTAGTAAGTGAGATTTACTCAAATAACAATGATAAAATGACACCTATAATTTTCTGTCTCATTTTTCTTATACAAAAATTACACTATATTATCCTCTTACAGAAAAAGAAGAGTACAATAATAAAATGAATTGACTGCTCAAAGATACAAAAATATAATGAACAACTGAAAAAGAAAAATCATGAAAAATGAATGGGTTTCACAATAGAAGTATAGAACTCAAAAAATATAACAGTACATATAAACTTTACCTTCTGTATCATCGAACAATTCAAGAAAACCATTTCAAAAAGGAAAAAAAGAATAGATAATTTAAAAAATAAATACAATAAAAGAGAAAAAACTACCAAAAACGATGGAAGAAGAAACTCACAGAAGGCCGAGTAGAAACTTGAGAGAGACGGACAGAAGATGGAGAGTTGCAGCGAAGGCCGAGAGTAGAAGCTTGAGAGAATGATGGAAGAAGAAGAGTAGCAAAGAAGAGTTGAGAGACGGAAGAGAGAGCAAAAATCTGAAGAAACCCATTCTATTACTCCACTGCCCCCTCCCTATTCCCTAGGGAAGTAGGAAGTTTTTTCGTTTCCCAAATCCCACATTCGTCGGTTTTTTTTTTAAACTCAACTTAAGTTGCGGTTCAAGACTCACGGGTGTATTAAGAAAGCTGCAAAAAACCACGGTCCGGAGCGGTTTTTGCAGCTTAACACATTAGAAGGTTTTTTAATAAAATCGAACCGATAATGTCGCGGTCGCGATTAAACCGGTTTGGTCCGGTTCTGATAACATTGGAGGCAGCAACATAAGGCATCTCGAGGAGTTGCAGCACACAAGTTGAGATCAGGCGTGGGCTCATATGGCAGCCTGCAAGAGAGGTACAGTTAGCCGAGCTACCAAGGAGCAGCCAATGCAGGTGCCAGCCAGTAAGAGGGGATGGACTGCATAGATTGCCTCGCTGTGTAGAAGGATAAATAACCAGCGTCTAGACAGAGTGAAGTTAGGCTTTAACTCGGAGAGTTAATCTTGTAAATGTATTTTTCTTCTTTTATAGTGAAATATTTTGTTGCTCCATGGATGTATGCCATGTAGGCCGAACCACGTATTTTTTTTTTTTTTTAAACGAAGATTCTGGGAAGAGATCGAAACTAGAAAGGAATCAAACCAGGGTAAAAAAAAAAAAAAAGCAAAATGGCATTGTAGTTATTTTCGGAAAATATGGTTTCCCGTGTCGTGAACCGTTATCCCTCAAGAAAGAATCTTCCATGTTTCTACAACCGCCTCAGATTTTAATATCAAAGCCAAAGTAAACTTCTTGTCATTTTCTCCACTCCAAACACCCTCCTATAAATTCAAATTCTTCTCTCTCTTCCCTTCATTCCAATTCTCCTCTTCTTTGACATTACATATGTAAAACCTCCTCCTATTTTTCTCCTTTCTGCAACAAGAGGAATTCCTCTTGAAAAATATCAATCGAGCAATCAATACATAGCTAGTTTCACATGGAATGTAGGGCATTGGATCTAACGATCATATCTGCCATGGATCTCAACAATGTCAATCTCTTCGGCAAGATGAACGTCTACGTTATTGCCAGCCTTAAAGACCCCAAACCAGACAAAGAACCCCTGTAGACAAGGCTGGCGGAAAGAATCCCAAGTGGAACACACTTTAAAATTCTCCATCCCCACCGTCGTCTATACAAATGGCCTCGTTCTCTAAATCTAGATCGTTGCCGATCGCTTCTTCAGACACCACCAAATCGGCGAGGTGCACATCCCCATCAAAGAACTCCTCGACAACTCCCCTGCCGGCTCCGGTGGAAAATCTGTGTCCATCCAGTTCATCAGCTAGCATGTTCGGAAATCCAATGGGAAGCCAAAAGGTGTCTTGAATCTCTCCTACAAGCTCGCTGAAAAAGTCGTCTCCCCTGCCCCTGCTACCCCCAAAGTTCGCTAGCTCATCATTCTCTTGGTCAGGGTACGTCTGGGTTGTACCAGGTGCCTCCACAAGTGGCGCATCCTTACCGACCACCTCTTAGCTATGGGTATGGTGCGGCACCGCTTCTTCCTCATGGGTACGAATACGGGTACCCGCCACAACCTACGAAGACCACATCTTCTGTCTCGCTCTCCGACATACCTTCGGTAAGAGTCTTCCACACGCCCAATACTGTCACGCCCCGACCCTTCCTGGCCCACTAACGTGAGATTTTTTTTTTTTCGAACACAATATTAAGCCTTTGCAGAAATCATCTTATGGACTTTAACATCTCTTATGACTAAGTTTGGATCTAACATTTGGCAGCCTCGGACCCAGCCATATCTAGCCGGTAAAAATCCCAGGCAGATAGGGGGGCCACCATGGCCTGCTTAAAACCTAAGACCTCGACAGACTTCACCTCGATGCATAGTATGTGGATGCACTACTAACCAACATGTAATCTATAACTTAACCTCTTAGGAAAGTCAAAATAGAAAATGTCACACATAATCTACCTAACATTTATCATCAATCGATCCCATCAACATAAGAATTGCACATCAGAAACGAAGTAGACTTTATCACATCCTACAGTATTTCAAACGAACATCATAAAGGGTTTATTACATTACATGTTCATACGTACAATGTCTATTAAGTTAAACATAAAATCCTAACATTCGGGTAGATAGCTAAAGGGTCTCCGCCCTAACTACATCTGAAGATCCTCTTGTTCTTCGTCCTCCGGGTTTCCTGTTTCGTAAGGGGTGCGAGTTTTACAAACTCAATAAAGAGAAAACAACAACAAGTTCTGGATAATAAGGCATACTATCAACATAATAGACATGTTATTAAACAACAGTTTATACACTCAGAAATCATGTAAAATAATGTCAACACAGTTATCTACCATGAAATGTCCTTCATTTCTCAAAAAGATACCCCTGCAAAACGACGTCTACGGTTCTTCCCTAACCGCGAGTAATACGTTTCCTACACCGCCGGTAAATTCATGCTCAGTGCTTCACACAGCCCGTATTTTAAATACACCTCGTACCAGTGCCCTCTACGAGCTAGGTACTTCATACATTGGTGTGAGGTAATTTGATATGCACAGTACATCAATCAATATGCACATCAATATATGGATTTAAACATAATTGTCAACCCACATAATATCTCTCACACATATGATCATAATAACCTCACTCAGCTAACATAGATTCCTAAGCCCTCCCACATGGAATCATAATACAAATATCAGCAATCAGTATATAATATGTTGAAAAACTAAAAACAGATTAAAAGCTCACCAACGGGTTATATTATAACACAAAGTGTTACCGTTCTCTCCAATCGGGTAGATCTATCCTATACTCATTATTTATTGCATAGATTAATTATCCTGCAATACATCAGTTATACACAAAATGCATATTCCTATAGGAATCACTGTTAGATACCTAATCTATCATCAGATCATCCATATCACAATACTAAGTAGTCTCTAGAAATAAGTGAGTTTCGTACTCCATTTTAGGATGACTAGATCTCAACATCCCGAAACACTCTCAAGTTCACGTATCATATGTAGAAACTCATAATTACCTCCTTACGTGTGAACAGTGTCGGTATCGCATTCTAATCCCATTACATCTTTTTCGTCAATAAATATGACCACGGATATCCACTTATTGCCGTAAGGCTAATGGTGAAAGAAACATTATATTGAATGCAAAATGAGATGCATTTTAGTGAACACATAGTGTGGTTGAATCTCCTCACCTTCGGTTGACGAGTGTTTTTCAGTAATCTGTTTAAAACGAAAAACAGTGTAAATACAACGTATAATAACATTATATAACCATAATTTATACTCCTAAGCGTTTGGAATATCATGACAATATATTTATAGAGTTTTCTTGAAAATTTTGTAAAAAATTACGATTTTGCTCCTGAGCTTCATATAGGCTAAAAATAAGCCCCCAAGTGGTCTAACATAAATATTTTTAAGATAAAATAAAATAAAATTCATTTTTGAAACTTTTCCAAAAATTATGTTTTTGCCGCAAAAAATATCCAAATTTACCAAAATGCCCATGGGCACTATTCACAGTACTGTTCACTGAATTTACAAAAATGTCATCGGGGTTACAGTTCACGGGCGGGTTACTGTTCATCCTAATTACCAAATTACCAAAATTCCCTTTAGGGCCTGCACTGTGCGCCGCAAATCATTGTTCACGGGCAGATTTTTCCATTTTTTTATATTTTCTTCTCCGATTTTTATAGAGCAAACCGTAAGTCATTTTTTGATGAAATTAAATATCTAACTTCCTCTTAATGAGGTCTACAAACTAAAAATATTAACTCAAATAAATACTTATAGAAATCTTCTAAAAAAATTAAGACAACCGCTTGGGGCAACAGTAAACGTCTGGCAACAGAGAAAAATGAAAAAAACTGAGAAAAACCTTCGTAAATTTGTGATTTTAACTTAAACTCACTACACCTATTTATAAGGGTTTAAAAATACTATTTGGATATCTGTTGGATCAACCCTGTGCATTAAAAGTGTCTGCAAAATCTTAACCCTTAAGACTGTCGGCAGAAAGATAAGATGAAAAAAATCTTATCTCAGGTAAAAGTAAAAATTACTGTTAACTTACCCTTTTTCTGTTCGTATATATTAGACCTTCATGCGTGAAAATCCATCACCGCAGGTATGTTGAGAACACGGTGTTTACCTACGGTGGAACGTTCACTTTTTGTTTTGACGCAAAAAATAGGATATTTTTCATAAAGTCAACATTTTAATAAAATAGACGGCTTATAATCACCGTGATTTTAACACTTCGAAACAAGTGTTTAAAATACTCATTTCTACATCCTAAATATGTCAAAGAGTTCGATAAAGTACAGATCGAATGTGATCTGATTTTGCTAATTTTTGGAATATAGGGTATCTTAAAAATCGTGGCTTTTAGATAAAAGCATATATAAAATACACGTTTCGAGGAATACTCGTTAAATTCCTAAAATACTACTGAGTAGCATACTCTAAAGCTTAATATGTGTGTGAATTTCAAGATCTAAATATATTAGAAGAGTGGTCTTTTACACTCAAGAGATCTATAAGACACTATTCATGATTTTATATTTAAAACAAAAGACATTTAAGTAACGTCTAAAATGCCCTCCGAACTTCGCCGGTTGAATCACTAAGCAAACGAGCTCTGATCGGGTCACATAATCCCTTTTCAGGAAGCTCTTTCCGTACACTATCATATTAACCGGTCACAAAGCCGAGTTAATAATTCTAAAAACTTGTTATTTTTCTAATTTAAAGGGTCGAGTTATTACATCCTACCCCCCTTAAATAAAATTCGTCCCGAATTTTAATCAAAAGTAGTACATTTCTCAATGAACAGATCGGGATATAGCTCCCGCATCGTTGATTCACACTCCCATGTCGTGTTATCTGCTCCATGATGCCTCCATAGCATTTTCACTTGAGGTATCGTCTTTCTCCTGAGCTGTAGAGTACCAGTGTCCTGGATTTCTATTGGCCCTTCATCAAAAGTCATGTCCTCTGTTATGTCGATATCATTAAAATTCAACACATGTGACGGATTTGGTTTGTATTTCCTCAGCATTGACACATGAAATACATTATGTACTTTGGTCAACTTGGAGGTAAAGCCAAACGATAAGCCACTCCTCCGATCTTATCCAAGATCTTGAAGGGTCCTATGTATCTTGGCGATAACTTCCCTTTACGACCAAATCGTCGATCACCATGGCGTGGTCCAACACGATGAAAAACATGGTCACCCATCGAGAATTCCAGAGGTCTGCGCCTCCTGTCGGCATAACTTTTCTGTCGATTCTGTGCTGTCTTGAGACGTCGTCTGATAATTTCGACTTGTTCTAGTGTCTTCCTGACCATATCTGGCCCTAACAACGCCTTATCTCCCACTTCAGCCCAACATAACGGTGATCTGCATGGTCTACCATAGAGAGCTTCGTATGGTGTCATTTGAATACTGGACTGATAACTATTGTTGTAGACAAATTCTACCAACGGAAGATGATCTTCCCAACTACCCTGCATATCCATTACACAGGCTCTCAACATGTCTTCTAAAGTCTGAATAGTCCTCCAGACTGACCATCCGTCTGAGGGTGAAAAGCTGTGCTAAAACACAATTGTGTACCCAGCTCTTTTTGAAGGCTCTGCCAAAATCTGGATACAAACCGCGGATCACGATCCAATACAATGCTTACTAGTACTCCGTGTAATCTGACTATCTCCTTTATATACTATTTACTCAAAGTCACTAAGGAGTGGGTCACTTTAATTGGTAAGAAATGAGCAGACTTAGTCAATCTGTCCACTATCACCCATATTGAGTTGTTTTCCCTAGGTGATTTAGGAAAACCTACAATGAAATTCATGGTGATATGCTCCCATTTCTACTTAATCACTTCGAGAGGTTGCATTTTTCCTCCCGGTCTCTAGTGCTCTGCTTTTACCTGTTGACAAGTCAAGCACCTAGATACAAAATCTGCCACGTCCTTCTTCATCCCGCTCCACCAGAATTGACGTCGCAAATCACGATACATTTTAGTAGCTCCAGGATGTACTGCAAAACGAAAGTGATGACAATGATTGAGTACTATTTTTCTACGATCATCTGTTTCTGAGACAAATAATCTATCTTTGAAGGTTAAATTTCCATCGGTCCTGATTTTCCAATCCTTCAAGTCAATCCCATTTATCAACTGAGTCCGCACCTTGATAGATTCTGGGTCCCTTTGTTGTGTTTCCAACACTAACCTCATAAGTTCTGGCTGTCTGACTTCACTCTGCGCCTAAACTGATTCATCGTACTCTACTAATTGTAGGTCAAAATCACCTATCGTACTCAACATATTCTATCGTAACGATGCTATAAAAACTATCTTTCAATGATTTTTCCTACTCAAAGCATCTTCTACTACATTTGCCTTTCCTGGATGATAGGAGAGTTCAAAATTGTAGTATTTCAAAGTCTCCATCATCTCCTTTGTCTCAAGTTCAAATCTTTCTGAGTGAACAAGTATTTGAGACCGTGGTGATCAGAAAAAACATTAAATTTCTCACCAAACACATGATGTCTCCAGATTTTTAGTGCGAACACTACGGCTGCTAGTTCTAGATCATGAGTCGGGTAATTTTGCTCATGTCCCTTTAATTGTCTAGAACCATAGGCTGCTACTCTACCTTTCTGCATTATGACACATCCTAAACCATTCTTTGAAGCATCACAATATACTTCAAATCTCTGACCTTGCTCCGGTATAATTAATATTGGGGCGGTGGTTAACTTTTCCTTCAACTCTTGGAATGCCCGTTCGCACTCGTCACTCCATTCGAATTTTACGTCCTTCCATGTTAACCTTGTCATTGAGACAACAATCTGAGAGAAACTTGGTATAAATCTCCTATAAGACTCAGCTAATCCCAAAAAGCTTCTAAGTTCAAAAACCTTTGTTGGTCTCTGCCAATTTATCACTGCCTCAACTTTGGCAGGATCTACTGTGATTCCCTCTTGCGTCACAGCATGTCCCAGAAATTGTACTTGTTTCAACCAAAACTCACATTTACTGAATTTGGCGTACAAATGATGGTTTTCTAAGGTCTGTAACACTACCCTCAAATGTTGCTCATGTTCCTCTTTCGTTGACGAAAATATCAAAATATCATCAATGAACACCACTACAAAAATTCCTAAATAAGGTCGGAAAACTCTGTTCATCAAATCCATGAACGTGGCCGGTGCATTTGTTACTCCAAACGGCATCACTAAGAATTCATAATGACCGTACTGAGTTCTGAACGCAGTTTTAGGGATATCTTCATCTCTAACTCTCAACTGATGATAACCCGATCTCAAATCTATCTTTGAAAAGCACTTGGCTCCCTTCAGTTGGTCAAACAAATCATCTATCTGTGGCAACGAATACTTATTCTTAATAGTTACCTGGTTCAACTTCCGGTAATTTATACACATCCTTAAAGTTCAATCATTCTTTTTGGTAAAAAGAACTGGAGCTCCTTAAGGTGAAGTACTTAAACTCACAAAGCCTAACTTAAGCAACTCATCTACTTGGGTTCCCACTTCCCATTGCTCTGTCTGTGCCATCCTATACGGTGGCATGGAAATAGGTAACCTTTCAGGTTGTAGATTGATTACAAACTCAATCTATCGGCGTGGAAGTGGATTGGTGTTGGCTAAGGTGGATAAGCAGTACGGCATAGGAGTCAGGAGATACTAAAAAAACCAAAGGTGGTCGAGGTCAAAAATCAAAGAATGTAGGTAAATTCAACTGCTATTGTTGTGAGAAGGAATGACACATGATAAGATACTGCAATCAGCTAAAACGTGTCTGGAGGCCAAATCACAGAATTCAGCTCAATCAAGCGATGCTCGTGATGTTATAGCACAGATGGTTGTGTGTACAGTCACAAAAGGTAAAGAAAATCTAAATAATAATTGGATTTTAGATTCATGGTATACCTAGCATATGTGTCCGAGGAGGGAATGGTTTGACATATACAAACCATGCAATGGAGGAGTTGTCCAAATGGGTAATGGGGCAACTAGCAAAATCATCAGGATCAAAACTATAAAAATCAAAATGTTTGATGGTATGGTGAAGATGCTTGAGAATGTGCATCATGTCCCAAATTTAAAAATGAATTTATTTTCATTGGGCATTCTTGAATCAGAGGGAATCACCTTCAAAACTAAGGATGGGGCTCTCAGAGTGGTGAAGGGAGGTATGATAGGGAAAGAGACAAGGTGATCTGTATACGCTGTTAGAGAACACAGTAATTAAAAGACAACAGGGACCTCCTAATTGCACTGTGGGAGAAAGAGAAGGATCCGCAAGACTCCAGTGAGGGCTGACTCTAAAAGTAAGGTTACTTTTGCACTAAATGGTTGTGGTCTTTTGCCTGGTGTCCATGATGCAGGTGAAAGCACGAAGGGGAAGGCGAAAGCGTCGATGTGCAACACAGTGAAAAGTGCGACGGGCCCGACAAAGCGGTGGATAGTTGTCAAGTCCAAACAAGACTTGGGTTTGGCCAACTCTTCTAATTGAAGAAGACATGTGGAGCATTTCTGAGCGTGGGGATGTGCGCATCTCACACAGAGATGCAAAGGACTGCATGTGAAGGTGGAGCAAAGGTCGGGAGGGCGAGGTGCAAAGTTGCAGATGCAGTGGAGAACGATGTCACGTTTTTTTCTCCGGAGGATTCGTAGATTTTTCACCAAGGTAGAGATTGTTAGGTGTGGCTCAAATCTAAAATTAGTGGTTGCCTAAATCACTAATATTAAAGATAGTGGAGTCTAAATTAGAACTGTTTTTAATACACGACCAGATGTAGCCAAGAGGTTGAGGCACGGTGAAGGGCCTTTTGGCATGTGCATGGAGATGGCCTCCTGGCCATATGCACAGAAAAGCTTCAGAAGGACGTATCTGGGTTGATTGCTGCAACCCATCGGTGATGTAGCCTCGCGTTCGTGAAGCACATCGGGATGTGCTCGTAGAACGCATGAAGTGTAAAGGAGAGGGACAAAAGATGGGTTCTTCGAGCATGAGAAGGAATAAGAAGAGGGGTGTACAAAGGGCTCAGACTTCGGATTTGGGTTCTAGACTCAAATGAGTTTTCATATTGTACATGTTTATTCTTTCTCATATAATGAAGATATTATGTTGCTCCGTGAACGTAGGCCAGGTGGGCCGAACCACGTAAAATCTTTGGTGCTGTTTGTATTTTATTTTCCCTTTCGATTTTTCTTATTTCCTTGCGTAACGCTAAAAGGATGGTGGTGACAGCACAGAAACTATTGGGCAGCAACCAGCTAAGCAACCATAACACAGCTGCAAAACGTGGGCTGTAGTGTTTTCTTTTTTCCTTTTCTCTTGATCCACCGGACACTGCAAAAGATTTGAGATCGGTGGTGCTGCTAATGATTTTTTTTTTTTTTTATGTTTTCCGTTGGATTTGAATAAAAGCAGTGGAGTTTTCTTAAGCATTTGGCAGCATCTGCTTTATTTAGTTTAAAGACATACCTGCCAACTAGTGGGTTTTGGTACCTACACACAACTCAGCCATCACTAGTTCATTCAAGCAGGGAGTTTCATTAAATCTACACATTTCTTAATTAAATTAAATTCAATTAAAAGTTTAGAATTTATCAACCAAGATAATTAGTAAAATCTAAAACTAAGAATTTTATTTAATTTCTAATTATGCTAGTATTAAAAAAATTTAAATTAATTAAGTTTAATTAAAAACTTTTAAAATCAATTTGAATTTAATTAAAACTCTTTTTAGATTTAAATTAATTAAATTTTAAACTGGTCATTACATATTCTCAATTG
This sequence comes from Chimonanthus praecox, assembly GCA_022113865.1. Taxonomy (NCBI): domain Eukaryota; kingdom Viridiplantae; phylum Streptophyta; class Magnoliopsida; order Laurales; family Calycanthaceae; genus Chimonanthus; species Chimonanthus praecox. The sequence continues at coordinate 12,617,974 of CM039090.1, read as the reverse complement.
AAATTCTCGTAATCAAAGTATATGGACTCTTTCAAAGTCTTATCTTATTTCAAAAAAATGTCAAACCGTCTACATAACTGTTTTCGAAGAAAGTTGGGTTAAATAAGGTTCAAGAATAGTTAAATCTAGTCAAACTCGTGCCATGAATATTATATTATAAATAATATTAAATTATTAATCAATCTATTTTCTATATAAATAAAACTCTTATAAGAAAGGTTTTTTTTTTCAAATGAAACTCAATTATGTGGTGTAGAAAATTGAAAATTCACCATTCTTTTTAAAACAACATGATTTTCAATTTTTAATAACCACTAGTTATTATTTTGCAAAGTATAAAATATTTTAATATGTACATCTAGATTAATATTTTCTAAATATATGAGTGGTCTATTATAAATTCATTTTAGCTTTTAAATCCATTCTAATTTAACAATGTAACGCCTCGACCCGAAGGGTCGCCCAGAACACGACTGATTTTTTTTTTTTTGAAAGATAAGGAAACTAAACCACAAGTATTCTTATTGGGCCGGATCAACAGTTAGGCCTAGCGGTTACACATTAGTCCATCATGTGGACTCAAACATGTACTATATGCTTCCCCCATAAAATAGATATAATAACAACAACACATAGCATCAACATATATCATCAAAATCAAATCCATCCATTGGTTCATCAAAACATCAACTTAAGCCACTACAAAGGCAACGATTTAATACATCACATTAAAATAAATTAAGTACCACACCCGGTACTTAATAAAAGCAAATGGTTCTAAGACCCAACAGGAAAAGATAAGGGCATTCCCCTCAGGGGGAATCCTGAAACACTGCTTCAGCTTATCCGTCCTAAGCCTGAAAAAGAGGGTCCTCCTTATCGGGTTCATCGCCTGAAAGGTGAGTGGGGTGAGCTAACTAGCCCAGTGAAGGAAATATAACAATGCACATTAAGTAAGTAATAAAACAGGTTAGCAACAGTTCAATATCACATGCTTGATAACAATAAGTATAATCTCAAATTATATAACAACATCATTAAACCACTGCCATTATCCACCGTAACGCCTGGAGACTACACTGAGACCAGTATTAAGTGCCGACACGGTCAAAATACATCCTTCCAAGTACATCTCCGGCTCTGACTTAGCCGATATTGACACCCTCAAGTCAGCAACTAACGACAGCATGGTCCGCCCATGGTCCAGTATACATAAACTATCTCTCATATGGCCGATATTGGTTCAATAGTCCAGGTACGTGGAAACAGTCTTACATACTCATACGATCAACATCGTAATATCACAATCAACATCAGCACTCTTACCATAGTACATCGTGTATAGACACATGGGTGGGTTCATCAAAACTGAAACCACTCATTGCTCAATAAAAACCTGTTTACAAAATCTGCAGAGTTAAGTTCCCTCACCGTTATGTGTGGTTACGCGGTCTCTGTTCAAATAACACACAAGTGCACAATCAATATACATAACAAATACGTACACATACGTAGTATTTTGAAATCATACATTTTCCCACAAAATATCCAGGGTTCATGGAATTGAGTCTCTTACTTGGTTTCTATCCTTTTTAAATTATCATAATCTACAATATAATAATAAAAAGGGGCTCAGTCCAAAACTCATATTGTCTTCTGGATATTGACCAGATTGACTTATTGAGTTAGGTCTAAATCCTCGGGTCACTTCTCGGTTGTCTTCTGGATAGGACCAGACCTGACATTTTGAGTTAGACCTCAAGGTCACCCAGTGCCCGACTATAGTGTCTGCCTGAAAATGAATCACTCAGTGCCCGACCAATAGGGTCGGCCTGGAAGCGTATACACTAGTATTTACATTATAAATAATAAGAGAAAAGGGGTTAGTACAATTTTAATTTAATCAAGGGGTATTGATAAACACAAATAATCAAACACATTAATAACATCAAATAATAATTTAGACAAAAACATCAATCAAATAATATTTTATCACTTAAAAACGGGTCCCTCGGAACCGGGTACAGTGGCTTCTGATCGTCCGAACCACACTAAATTAAGTCACTGGCCTCGGAACATGGGCCTGACTTCGGATCGTCCGAAGATTGGGTCTCGGACCTTTCGAAGTCCATCCGAACCGATAAAAACAGAGAAAACAGTCTCGGTGGGTTTGCATGCTCGGAACGTCCGAAGTCTGGGTCTCGGACCTTCCGAGTGGGCTTGATACTTCCGAGCTCGGCTCGGTGCATCCGAAAAGGGTCAGGCTCACCGCGGGCGTAATTGACCTTCGGGTGAAACTCGGAACGTCCGAGGGTCACTGTTCGGACCGTCCGAAGATCGGCTCTCGGACCTTTCGAGAGCCGTCTTCCTCACTGTCTGCAACAGCAGACAGTGACGGCAGTCAGACAGTCAAATGCGACTCCGGAAAGGGAGGGCTTCCCAGACTCGTTTTTCATATCCAACCGGTTTGATGGACTCCTCTTTTCATAGGAAAAGGTTTGGAGCTCAGAAGCTTACTGGGCCATCCGATTTAAACAGAAGATCCTCACGGGTACATGAAACCCATGGTTTTTCCTTAGATTTAAAACTGGTTTTTCTCATTGAAAACATGGTCAAAATTTGATTTTCTGGATTCCAAACTGATTGAAATTGAAAGGGGATTGCAAAGGATACCTTGGTTTGGGTTCCTAGGCTGAAATTTGGATTTTGAAAATTTCTTCCTTCTTAAGCTACGGTCACTGAAAACTGAAGAACAGAGGCTATAGCAGGGGGGGTTCTCGGCTGAATTCACAGAGAGCAAAGAGGGAGAAGAGAAGATAGAAAATTTGGGAGTTGATCAGGCTGAACTGATGGCCAATTTATAGAAAATTGGCCAGAAAATCGGGTCCGACAGTCACTGCATGCAGGCGAGGCTTACGTCTGCTACAGTTACCATCAGGTTTTCTGCTGGTTGCAGATCAGCCCCTGCAAACTTCCATTTTTGCAGACAGGCTTCTGGTTTTAATAAAAACTGAATTTTAAACTAAAAGTATTATTTTTAAAAACTCAAAACCAGATCCAACCTTACAGATAGGTGGGATTTTGAAAATCTTGATCACCATACAAATTTTGGAATTTATCTCTTAATAAAAACCATTTATTTAAATAAAAACTATAATTTCTCAATATTTACTTAAATAAATAATTGTTAAAATAACCAATTTGTAAATCTAATTTTGAAGTGAAATGAAATATCTAGACCATTCTTAAAATGTTCTAACACCAAATACTATTTTCAAAATTTATTTCTCTCCCGAAATTTTCTAAAATAATTAAAACTCCCTTTCGGGGTTTTAACAGGCGAATAATAAATATTATTTTCTGAAAATCAAATCATTTTAAAATAAGAAATGCAATTTCTTTATTAAGGAAAATATTATCAATCAATAATAATCACCAAATCACAATAAATATACACAAGCGGTAAATTACCAAAATGCCCCTCCATCTAGACGAGCTGGATCACTGAGCTCACTAGCTCGGATTGGGCCACAACTGGGCTTACCTCGAAGCCCTAACCGAAATCTCCGAGATTAATCGGTTAAACAGGATTAATCAAGCCAAACTACGCCTAATCTGAGGCAGGGTATTACAAACAATGTAATTAATTATTTTATTTTTTATTTTTTTTAAAGTCAAAGCAAGAAAGCTATTTATCATACAAGATTCACATTTCTACTTTCTTTAATTTGAGAAAGAGATTTTATTTTTCATTGTTAATAATTAGATAAAATTATGAGGTATAATTAATTATGTTATATTGATATAATTAAAATAAAAAGAGATTTTAATAATAATTACAATGGTAAAAATATTAGATGAGAAATATAATATCAAATTATTGTAATAAGATAAATAAAAGAAAATATTATTAATTTTAATTTCAACATAATTAAATATTGTATTTAAAATAAAATTTTACTTTATTTTTTACTTTAACTCAAAGACTTGTTGAGAAAATATTAGAGTACACATGTGAGCTTCTCACGTGAGTTGCCTTTGAGAAAAACGCAAAAAGTCTAAATAGGTTGTTCACTTCACGGGGGTGTTCAGTAGCCCTCTTCTCTCTATTAAACCCTAGAAGGCAGACCCGGCATCCGATTAGGTTCAATCGGGTAGCTGTTGTTCGTTCTGACGCCTACAATTTGCACTCCGCTTACAGCTCTTCATCCCCGGTGGGAGGGTCGAGTGACTTTGACGATTTCTCTTGAGGATGGCAGATCGTGGAGCTGTTGTTGCCCGGCCAGTCTGGATGAAACAGGCAGAGGAGGCAAAGCTGAAGAGTGAGACGGAGAAAGCTGCGGCTGCAAAGGCAGCGTTTGAGGCCACATTCAAGAATGTGGATAAAACTGGAGATAAGGAAGTTGTGTCTTCTGACAGTGATGCGGATGAGTCCGAGGACCTTGCAAACAAGCCAGTGGGGCCTGTTGATCCATCAAAATGCACAGCTGCCGGTGCGGGGATTGCAGGAGGTGCAGCCTGTGCCCCGTCAGCATTTGGTGTTGTTACAAAAGATTCTGATGGGCGGAAGATGACATCAGGGGGTGCTGAGCTGAAGGTTAGGGTTTCACCAGGTGTTGGTGTTGGTGGATCTGACCAGGATGGGATGGTGAAGGACATGGGCGATGGGACGTACACTGTGACCTATGCTGTCCCAAAGCGGGGTAATTACACTGTCTATGTTGAGTGCAATGGAAAGCCAATCATGGGCAGCCCATTTCCAGTGTTCTTCAGTGCCAGTACGCCGAGTGGGGTGTTGGGTATGCAACCATCGACCCCATACCCGAATCTTGTCAACCAGACCATGCCAAACATGCCAAACTATTCAGGTTCTGTTTCAGGCGCATTTCCAGGATTGCTCGGAATGATCCCTGGTGTTATCAATGGTGCTTCAGGAGGGGTGATCTTGCCAGGCATGGGAGCATCTCTTGGAGAGGTTTGTCGGGAGTACTTGAATGGACGATGTGCGGAAACGGATTGCAAGTTTAACCACCCCCCTCATAATCTTCTGATGACTGCACTTGCTGCTACAACGACAATGGGGACCTTGAGTCAGGTGCCAATGGCACCTTCAGCAGCTGCCATGGCTGCAGCTCAAGCTATTGTAGCTGCACAAGTGCTTCAAGCTCATGCTGCTCAGGTGCAGGCGCAGGCCAAGTCTGCAGGAGATTCATCTGGTTTGGTTTCTTCTCTCTCGTACTTAGCTTTTGATTGATAATTCCATGCTGTTGTGTTTCATTTTTTGTTGGAACTTTCTCCCACTTCATACTGCTTCATCTTCTACATATGCTCATGGATTCTTGTTGAACCTATATGGACCCAGAGTTTTGTCCCGCTGCATACTATCTAGAGCTTTGTCCCACTTCATAACCACTAATGCTCTCTACTTCAAATTTTATAAAATTAGGAGTGCTCTTCTACCATTGCAATCCAACATCACTATGTTTACTAGTGTATCCAAAAGATTAATGGAGCTGGAAGTCCTCTCAGACCTGTCAAAACCTTCCCCTGACCTGCCCTGGTTCAATACCGAGGGAGACTCAAAATGAACAATAGACAGGGATAAGGGGAGGGTAGCACCTGGACACGCATGTCAGAAAGGGGAAAAATCCACTCGACAAACTGAGACAAGGATAAGGAGGGTAGCTCCTTGACACCGCACATCATAAAGGGCAAAATCCATTTGACAAAGGGCGAAGCTAGCAAATGCTTGGGCATTTTTGGTGCCTGGGCACAAGGGTTCTATGTGGGACCCAATTAATGTTAATGTCTATCTGTTAAAATTATTTTTTTATTTTTGAAATTTACATTCAACCATTTATAATTTTTCATTTAGTGCATCTTTATCATTGGATTAGGCACAATAGGTCAAAATATTTATCCAATTGTTCATTTTTAATATTAAAAATTAAGGGTTAACATGATTCAATGGATCCTCTTTTTGTAGAATGATAACCCTTACAATAATCTTTCAATCCATATAATTTTTGTGATCATCAAATTAGGCTCAATATCTAACAAGGTCAGTCAAAACATCCGGGCTTTTCAGCTCGGGCATCTGCCAGACCAACATTTCGACAAACTGAGATGGGGGAGCATAAGAGATGTCAGGTGGTGTACTTGCAAACAGCCACACTCATGACGTTTGATGCTTTCCCTGTGACAACTCCCACATCTTGAAAACATCTAGAGTTTGCCACATAATGTCCTTTACTATCGACCTGAATAGACTGAATGCTGCTGATGGAAGCAACCACACTACCTTACCAAGGACTTCTTTAATTATAGGCAACTTAGGAGCTTCTTTCAGAAAATACAATAGATCCTTATTTAGAGAAAAAGAAAATAAGCAGTAGCGGGGGTGGTGGCAGCAGCATTAATTGTAATCCTAACAGTATAGCAAGCGGCAGTGTTATTGTAATGGATCCAGTTTGGGGCATCTAGTAACGTAGTGGTGCCACTGTTAAAATTAGAGATGGGCCTCATTTTGTACCTCGTCAGATAATCTACCCATACTCAAGAATTTGGATGGTTCAATGTGTAATTTCTTTCAACAAGTGTGATTTTGTACCTGGTTAGATAATCTGGAAAAAGTGTACTTTATAGCTATTTTAGCTAAAAGGTTTGAGCAACCTTGGCATGCAAGGTGTTCTTTAGGTTTTTTTTTTTTTTTTTAAAAAACACTTGACATGCAAAGGATTCTATCTGTTGCCCATTCTAGAGATCTTTTGCTATAGAAATCCCAGATGGGTTTGTTCTTGTCCATGCGGGTTACTAACCTCTTGTTTTTCTATAATTTCAGGTTCACCAGACAAAGTGGCTTATGCCCTGAAGAAGACACTTCAAGTTAGTAATCTTAGTCCACTACTAACAGTTGAACAGCTGAAGCAACTTTTTAGCTACTGTGGTACTGTTGTTGAATGTAGCATCACAGATTCTAAGCATTTTTCTTACATAGAATATTCAAAACCAGAAGAAGCCATGGCTGCTCTGGCATTGAACAACATTGATGTTGGAGGCCGTCCTTTGAATGTTGAGATGGCAAAATCCCTCCCTTCAAAGGCTGTTGGGAACTCTTCTCTGCATCAGTCTTCTTTGCCAATGGTAATGCAACAAGCAGTTGCCATGCAACAGATGCAGTTTCAGCAGGCTTTGGTTATGCAACAAACACTGGCCTCACAGCAGGCTGCTAGCCGAGCAGCAACAATGAAATCTGCAACAGAGTTGGCATCAGCTAGAGCTGCTGAAATAAGTAAAAAGCTAAAAGCAGATGGATTGGGAAATGATGATAATGAAGCAAGTCGAAAGTCCAGGTGATCAGACAAGTGATATAATTCTTATACTTTTTCACCTATTTCTTTTCCAACAACTGTCTTATCATTGTAAAATAGTCTGGTTCTATACGTTTGTTCAATTTTTTAGATGATTGTGTGTTCAAGTCATGTTACCATTGAGAGAGATCAAGATTGAGAAACAGGTAGCGAAGTATTAATTATTGTTTGGCTTGAACCAATAGCTTTAGGACCAAAGTATAAATTGCTTATTACTGAGATTAGTAATTTGGCTTAACTGTCTTCTAAACACACTAAATCCAATCAGATTATCAGTCTCATTTGCCAAACTGTGGTTCCTTTATGTGCAAGCTCAAGGCTGCAGATTTCAATGCATATCCTATGGATGAGGATCACAGAATTGCTTGGTGAAACTAATGTGCTTACTTTGTAATAGTTGTTAATCTATAGTTGTCCTACCTTTGAATACTTGAATTAGTCTTCTTTATGATTGGTTTTTAGGACTCTTAAATGTGTTTTCCTCCTTTATGGTGCTTATTTCTTTCTATAGAAGTGTTTTATTTTGTTTGGTGAGAGAAAAAGACACCTTAGTTTACTAGTTTAGATGGTGATGGAGCATGACTAATAATTGGTTTGATATACAGGTCACCTTCTACTTCCCTTCATAGATCGAAGTCCAGGTCAAAATCACCAGTCAAGCATCGACGTAGCCGACGGTCTCGTTCTGCATCACCTTCTACTAGATATCTGAGAGATCGAAGGTCTAGGTCACCATTGAGATCTCGTCATTACACAAATCATGATTCTGAAAGGAGGTATAGGGATTCTAGAGACAGCTATAGCAGAGCTGGAAGACGAGAGCAAGACAGGTCACGTGACCACTACTCTTCTGTTTCAAGGAGAAGTCGGAGTGTGAGCCCTCATCCAAGAAGATCATCTCGGGTAGGTTCTGCATCGCCTAAACATTCTAGAGAAAGTGCAAACCCTAGAACAAGAAAATCATCTCGAGGTGGTTCAAGGTCACCAAGGCATCATCGCGATAACAGATCACCTCCAAGACACAAGCATGAGGCAGCCTCTCACCGTAGTAGGCGCTCCAGATCTAAATCTGCAGATGGTAGACATCATTCTGATGATACAAAAGACACAAGGAAGTATGAAAGTCAAAATCAGATTATGTAAAACCTGACAAAACTAAGGAGATCAATAAGGAGCATGATGTTGTGGTAAAGGATGCAAGAGACTTGGGGGAAGATAGAATTGCTGATTCTTCTAAATTGACCAAGAGAAAAGGCAACACGTCAAAGGAGGATGGAAACTTAAGAAAAGGGAAAGATCCATGTAAAAGTGAAAGATCTAGACTGGTTGGTAGAAGCTCTGATGGAACAGAGGCTACTGCTAAGGATCAAGATATTGTTGAGAATGACATGATGGACATGGATGAAGATAAGAAGTCTGCGAATCCATCTATTCTGAAATCTCAGAAGACTAGCCGCAAATCTGCAGATAAGAGAACCTATACCATTAATGAGGATTTAAGCATGCCTGAAAAGTTGACTTCAGAGTATAAGAAACATGATAGAACTGATTTGGTCAGAACTGAACATGTTTTAAATAATCATGATTCCTATCACTCGAGGAATAATGACAAGAGGACTTCCGATTCCTCTGGGTCAAAGTCACACAAGAGAAGCTCGAGGCATTATGAAGATAGATCTTCTCGGGAAACAAATGATCAAGTGAGACTGGGAGAATCAAAATTGGATTACAAAAAACGTGAGAAAGCTGATGCGGGTAGAAAGGGTCATGATTATGATGACTATGTTTCATCAGATTTAAAGGAGGCCAATAGTGAGAGTTCCCAAAAGATGAGGGCACGGAAGAGAAGTTCACCTGCACTTGAGGATGGAACTTCTAGGTACGAAAAAGATTGTAGTTGGTATGAAGAATCAAATTACAAGAGCAACAAATCTAAAAGAAATGAGTCTGAGACCAAGAGAAATTGTATTGATGACAATGAATTCACAGGACCAAGGGAAGGAAGGGAGATGTCCAATAACCCAAATGACCCATGAAATATGCTTGTGTCAAAGAAAGAGGAATCCATAATGGGAATAGAAGACCCAAGTAGACATGGGAAGCTTGAGAAAACAAATTCTAACAAGAATTCAGATTATTATGGTCATGACTCCTTAAACTTGGAAGGGGAAAGTCAACCTGACAGAAATGACTGCATCACCAACGATTGCATTGAGAATGATCCAGAAGGACCTAAGGAAGACGAGAATATTGCAAATTCTTATTAAGTTGGTTAGTCATAGAAGTTCTAGGGCACATTAGAACGATGATGATTCAACTGACATGAGGGTAGATAGGGAACCTGTAAGGGTTCACAGAAATTCAGTGTCAAATGGAGATAGTACTTACAAATTCAGAAGACATCAAGCAAGAAGAAATGCCTAAACTGGAATGCCATTCCATCTTTGATGCATCCACAGGAAATGAAGATGAGTATGGTGTTCGTAAGGAAAGCCTCCGTCAAGATTGAGTAGCTCAGTGGGATTATTCTGAACCATCTTTCCAAGTTTGAGCTTTTAAGACCGGAAGCAATGCTTTTAGTCGCAAGCCTTATTTGTGGAATTTCTCTATCAGACTTCCATTGTCCTGCAGTGCTTCCATAAATTGTTGTTTGCCCTTTTTTTTTTTTTTTTTTTTTGGGTGCAGGTCAATGAAGGACTAAGTACTTGATGCCATCACATTGAAATTATGAGGAACCCTATTATGGAATGTCTGTAATGAAATTCTCACTCCTGGTGCCTTGTGCAAGATATGAATGATTATCACTTCGATGATGAAATTGCCATTAGCCCACTTCATTAGGTAGTAATTTTTTGGGGCCAAACTGGTTTGTTTCAGTGAGATTTGTTTCTTTGTTTTTATTTTTGAATGATTGCAGATTGTTGTGCATGTATTAAACCTATATGGCCTTTATCTTATTTAGGACTAGGGAATTTTGATTGTGGAAACCATGCAGGGACTGTCTGCTGTATAACTAAGTTGCCACATGATTGATTTTCGGAAGAGATACAAGCAGATCTTTGCCAAGGTGCATCACTCCTCTATATGGTTATGCCTTTGAACCTAAAATGTATAAGATAGAAGCATGCTTTATATGTGATGATTACTGTTAAGACATTCTTTGTTTACTTTTTTTTTTTTCCTTTTTTTTTCCCCCCTTTTTTGGCTTTGCTGGGTCACAGGATGCTGTTTGTGATAGAGATGTGAGTGAACGTGCTGCATGATATATTTTTTGTTCCTCTGAGCATTCAAAACCTTCAAGGATTATGCCTGAGAGGGTTAACCTGCGGCACTGGTTTGATTTCCAGGATATTCTATTGGATGATAGGTCTCATGGCAAGGTTTCTCAACCCTTTGTTTACTAGTAAGAGTGGCTTTTTCTAGAGACATTCTAATGTCTATGATTTTAGGCTTGTGTGAATTGCATTTTAAGGTAGTGCCCGTCATAGCCTGAAAGTGTGCAGGTAATAATGGATTTGGACTGTTCTCCAAGAAAGTTGGTGCATATCATATTCTCTAGTCATATGTTTTAAGGTACGCAAACCTGCTGACTTTCAGAGGCAGTCTTGTAGGAGAGTCCAAGTTATGACGTGTCCTAACCGATGTCTGAAATTCTTCCAGCATATCAACAAGAGGATTTTTTCCCTCTCCTAGTTATTTTTATCTACCATTTAAGCTTTAAGTAAATCTTTAGCTTTTTATTTGAGAAGGTAAATTTTTGCTGTAACTGTATTTTAAACACATCCTGTTCCTTTTCTTTTCCCATTATTTTTTCCCCTTTTTTGAGCTTTCTTGGTTAGGGGTTGCATAAGCAGATCGGCCACGTCAAGGCAGCGGGTTGACATGGCTATGCATGCGGTCTTACCATTTCAGAACTCTTGTATTTTTCTATTGAAATGTTCTAACAGGTAAAGTTTTGTGTAGAATGGCTTGTACTAATGCAAATGTCTTTATAAGTTTTTGTTGTTTCAAAGATCTGATATAGACCAAGTTTATGCCCCGTGTTGTGCTTTTGTTTGGTGTTTGGAGCATGGAAACCCAAGATTTTGGGTGTTTTATCTTGCAGTTTTAGTTCCCTTGAACCCTAGCTTATATAAAGATCTCTCTCGGTTACTAAGATATTCCTCCTGTTCATACCAAAATGCCATCTAACATCATCATCATCATGCTATATATCCCATTAATATGGGGTCGGCATTTTATATTTGAATTTAAAAAATTATTTTATATAGGCTAACTGCCTATTTGATATCCTTGAAACTTGAACCTACAACCTTTAGACTGCAACAGTGAGCCTTTACCAAATTATCTAACGAATGGTGAAAATAGTTTGACATTTCACGATATAGATCTGTGAATGTTGTGATATAGATGTCATTCCGCTTGAATAGTAGGATATTTATGTAAATTAATATGTGGACAACATATTAATAACCCAGGCTGATTGGGAAACATTAGAAAGAACAAATGAAATTTGGTATTAGAATTCACATGAGGTTCATGGCTTGGCAGCACAAAATAGATGACAAATTTGCTTAGATGATGGCAATGATGGTGATGATAAAGTGTATGGATCTTAACTGAACTTGTTGTTGCCTTTATGAAATTTGGGTATTGACTGACTTCTTTTTGACATTATAAAGTAAGTTTTTCGAACTCTTTTTTCTTAAAATTTCCCTCCTTTTTCTCTTTTCCTTTTCCCTGCCTTTATGCCCATTTCTTTTGGTTAGGCTAAGCAAAAAGGAATTACAACCGAAATTGAAGCCCTTCTCTGGTGTTGACTCTCGGGCTTTGAGTGCATAGGTGACATAGGGGTGGGTTTAAAAGGAGTCCGGTCAAATCTGATAACCTTGAGTCAAATGGTCCCACAATAGAAGACGGAAAGAAAAGGAAAACGGTGGCTTAGTAATTAAAAGAAAAGGAAGGGGTATTATAGGTGGTTGAAAAGTAGGGAGAGCATTCATGTGATGGCATTAATGGTGTTGGGAAAAGTGAAACGGGTTCTTGCATTGAGGTGATAGAGGCTCGATGGCAGGTGGGCGTTGGACGTGTTTGGAGAAGAAAAGGGTTGCAGCAGGGGTTTAAAAATCTGCCAAGTCGACGTGCAAATATCGGCCGATATATATATTGGTCAAAATATCGGTTGATAATTTTCTCTCTCTTCTCGATATCGGTATTTTCTTTCTCTTTCGATATCGAAATCGTAAAAAAATTTCAAAAAATCTTGACGAACCATGAAGAACTGTAAAAAATCATAAAAAATCGTGAAAATTATATCAGACGGACCGTGATGAACTGTGGAGAACTGTAAAAAATCGTTAAAAATTGTAAAAAATCGTGTAAAATTATGGAAAATCGTGTAAAAATCATATCAGTGTTTTTTTTAAAAAAAAATTTAAATTGATATTTATGAATATCGGCCGATATTTAAACCTTAGGGTTGTAGAATTTTTCGATATCGTTCGTTATGAAAATACTAATACATATCGGCCTATACGATATGTAGCGGGTGATATTTAAACCTTAGGTTGCAGAATCTGAGGAACGCTCTCTTTTTCTGACCAATTCAAACATGTCAGCAAAGGAATTTCTTCTCTTAGAGAATTAAAGAAGTTTGTTGCTTTTGTATGCTATTGACATTATTGATAAGTTTGGTACTAGCAAATCAGGAGAGTTATAAACAAACTCTGCCACTACCGTATCAATCTCCTTCTTTACTTCAAAAATCAAGCAGCATCTTGAGAGGTAATAAAAACCGGCCACTGCCTTGTCAATCTTAGATGCATTACTGTGCAATTTCTTCTACTGCGAAATAGAGAATTAGGTGTGAGTAATTGAACAACCTGCTTCCAAGGTAATGAAATGAATAAAAAATTTCAGGAAACTTTGTACTTTTTTTTTTTTTTTAAATGGCAATCTCTCTAAAATAGAGGGGCAAATGTAGTAAGATTTCAGTATAAGCATAATAAATCTAACCTAGCTCTAGTAGAGAACTAGAGCTCACCAATATTTAAAAAATCAAATAATTAATTAAATCATTTTTTATGACAGTTTGATTTAAGTAAGTTTACACAGAAAGAAGAGTCTCAAAGAAGAAAGAAGAGAGGCAATTCCTTCTTTCCTCTCTTCTTTCTTCTCTTGCTCTCTTCTTTCTTCTATAGTTTGTGTAAACATAGTTAAACCAAACTGTTATAAAAAAGTGGTTTAATTAATTATTTTGTTTTTTAAATGTTGTGATCTCTAGTTCTCTACTAGAGTTGGGTTAGATTTATTATGCTTATACTGAAATCTTATTACCTATTTCCCTCTATTATAGGGATTGCACCCACCTTCGATCAGTTATGAAGTTTTCTAGCCTCTCTTGTTAATTTCATTACCGTTCAATTACTTACACATAATTCTATCTCCCAGTAGTTGAAATTGCACAATAAGACATCTAAGATTGACGAGGTAGTGGCCAGCTTTGATTAACTCTCTGATTTGCTAATGCCATCAAGATGCTCTTTGATTTTTGAAGTGAAGTATGAGATTGATACGGTAGTGCCGAGTTTAGCTCTCTTGAGTTGCTAGTGCCTTTAAGATGCTGCTTGATTTTTTAAGCGAATTAAAACATTTTTGGGGAACTTATCAATTATGTCAATATTTTACATACAATAGCAACTAACTTATTTAGTTTTAAGGGTTGAAATTCCTTTCCTGACCTGTTTGAATTGGTCTTTCATATCAAAAATGTAACTTGCAACTTCAATTTCTATTGAAGCATAGCAATGATTTTAGAATTGAATTTCCATTCTCCGTGGAAAAGTTACAACCCTCTACTTGCATGTTTGATGGTCAACTGAATTCCATACAATACAAGTAGATATCTAATAAACAACTCAACGGGTTGGAGCGATGGGCATGAATCCACCTCATAAAGTGAGAGTCTTGCGTTTGATTTCCACTCTATTCCAAATGATCATTCTATGTACACTATGATGTATATGGAAAGAGAGGTTTACTCATAATCCTAAATTAGTTGGATGCTCTAGATAATCTCTCTTTCTCATTTTATCCGCTTAACTCCTATATAACAATTATCCAAATTTGATTTTTTGTTTTCAGTAAAGATCTTTATCTCATCTTATATTTATTTTTCACATTGAACCAGTGGTTCAAAATTCAGTATCGACCTATGTATCGTTACCGGTCGATATTATTCTCTCTCCTCTTTTCTTTATTTAAAAAATGGCCGATATCAATATCAACCGAGATATCGGCGTATGAAACCGTATCATATCCCGCCAATATTGGACCCCTGCATTGAACCATAATTAGGACATCGACTTCTTCAATAAAGAAAGTATTGCTTTTATCTTTTCACGCATAAAATGGGAATGGTTGAAAAATCGCAAAAGTTGATTTCCCATTTATATTATATTGTTTAATTTAGGGGTCTTCCATTTTACAGCCTTTTTTTCAAGTCTCTGCATAAATAACGTTCTTCTCTTCTGTATTCTCACTTGGTAGTATTTATATTTTGGATATTATTTAACAGGCATGTCTTAGTGTGTTACAATGTCATAGTGATGTGACATGCAAAGACATTAATATATTCTTTCATCTAAGTATAATATTCACAGGACTAAGCATTTCCACCATTTTACCAAACAGGCGTAAGATATGTGTTTAAGTGTCAGGGAGTGATATTGGTAAAAAAAAAAATTATAGTTGATATATTTTAATCATAAATTTTGTATACAAGTTTTTACTTAGATATTAATTAAAAATATGACGGGATCTTTTAAGTTCATAAAATTAATTATAAAATCTCTTTTTATTTTTTTAAAAAACAAAATTTCACACATTTTATCTATTTTTAGATGATATTATGATAATGCTACTCCTAGCTATTCCAACTCACCAAATCAAATCTTATAATCTATTTTCTTATTTTTAGTATAATTATATGAGATTTTTTTAAAGTATTTTTAAAACTAATTTAATAAAGATAACTCAAGATCTTTCAAATTTACCAAATCAAATCTTAAAATTCTTTTATCTATTTTAATTATCTCTTCGATGAATTTT
This sequence comes from Chimonanthus praecox, assembly GCA_022113865.1. Lineage (NCBI taxonomy): Eukaryota > Viridiplantae > Streptophyta > Magnoliopsida > Laurales > Calycanthaceae > Chimonanthus > Chimonanthus praecox. Next base: position 12,602,495 of record CM039090.1, on the reverse strand, counting down.
TCCTTTTTTTCTTGCCAATATGGAAGAAAATAACATGCATTTGATGAATGAATGGTTTAAGAGTAATTCGTTAGTCACATTGAACTCTCTGTTTTATATATAGATAGACGGATTAAAAGTAAAGAGATGGTACTTTTAAATGTCCATTGAATATATATTATCTTCATTATCATGGAGCATCAGGAGTAAACAATTCCATTGAGAAACAATTAGAGATTACACTACATAACTGATTGATGCATCAGATCCATCAAACCTTAGGATGTCTCGATAGAAATCCGATTGTTTCTTTTTTAAGAGATATCTCATTTCAAAATTTTATTTGAAATTACTATTTTACCTCTTAATTTTGTACGAAAAAAAAATAGAGTATCTGAATGTTCACTGCATTCTAAATTTGAAATTAAAGTTCCCATTTTAGCTCAAAAGTGGAGACTGCAGCTCGTTCCTATTTCCAACTCATCTCATTTCAAATGTTCATCTTTCCATACACCATCTCCTCCTCCACCTCTCTATTCATTCGTGCATCCCTCCCTCTCCCTTCTTTCACTCTCTGTTTTCCTCAAGACCAGAAGAAATGCCAGAAGGAGGAGCCGTCTCGAAGTTGAAGGAGCAGCCGAGAAAGAAGCTGTCTTCAAGCTCCGTTAGCTGCATACCCAGTAACAAATCGAGCATCCGTTAAAGCAAGCAGCTCTGTTGTACGGAAGGACACATCGACTGGGTGGCAATGTCGCGTGGATGAACTCGGCTCCTAACCCATTAGGGTCAATGGAGATGAAGACGATGCCTTGAGCGGACGGTTGGAGAGGGAACATGCAGCGTTTTGGGCGACTTAGGTAAAGGCGCAAGGGAGTGGAGGAGGAGAAGAAGAAGAATAAGCAGCAGCTCGGGAAGAAGAAGGGAGTAGAGGGAGAGGAGGGAAGGAGAAGAATAGAAGAGAATGTAGAAAAGATAATCTGTAATATGTCAAACTCTATGCTATTAATGAATTTATAGTCTCTAGCCAACCCTAGGGCTATCATAATCAGACTCAAATACTTAACTAATTATAAATTAAATACACCTCTTAATTAGAGGTAAATTCAAACTAGAATCCTAATTACATTATAATTAGAATAATCTAAATATATTCCAACAGATAATACGCAGAGAAGAAAGGGAGAATGCATGAGAGAGAAGTTGCAGGAGACTAGAAAAGAAAATGAGAGAAGAATATTAGGAATAAGAAGAATGAAACACTGAGAGAGAAGAGAACTCAAAAAAAGTTAAATTTAAAATATTTTCCACAAAATATCTGTGAGAGAAAAACTTCTAATGACATACATCTTTAAAAGCTATAATCATCGAGAACAGTAATTAAACTCCAATTACTATTTTTCATACTAAGTAACAAGAGATGCTAGTAATTCAAACATGGATTACATCCACAAATTAAATAAATAGAAACAAAATTAAAAACATAAAAAAAATAATAACAATAATAATATAAACTTCATGACCCACCATCGGCTGCATTGGCAACTCAAACCTGCATACAGGGCAAACATGGTGCTTCTTCAACCAGTCAAGAAGGCAATTATCATGAAATATATGAATGCAATCCATCTCTATGATTTTTTCACCCGCACAGAAGTCTTCTTGACAGATCACACACATCAAATCTCTGAACTCGCCTTCTTGAAAGATACTCCTCTTCAGTTCTTGCAATGAAGACGCCGATGCCGGGGCGACAATGGCCAGATACTCCTCCCACATCAAATCCATAACTCTTCCTCTTCTTCAGAATCCTAACCTCTGCACCGACTTCAAATTCAAACTCGAAGGAACCCGTATTTGCCAGCGGCGCAACTCGAACAAGATTTGATGCAATGTAAGCTGCAAATTCCTCTTGGTCATCTGGGTGCATGGGGAACTCGCAAACCATCTACTGGATGCGTGTGCAGGATGTGTGAGGACGAAGAAAATGGTTGAGTTCCTCTGTATAAAACATAGTCTGGTGTCTGGTGGTACTATTAGTCTTCCGAGCAGCGGCAATTTCCACTCCTTCCTCTGAAAACAGCAGCGATTGAGAAACTAGTCTAAAAGAGTATGAGGTATCGACCATGCCCCACATCCATGATATATCCGGCCAAGGTTGCTTGAACAATAGAATGAGAGAGTTCAAATTCTGTAAGACTTTTAATCTGGAATAACAATGATATTTATACAAGTCGGAGTCGGGAAAGGACTGGGAGAGTGGTGAGTAGAAACTAACTTCTTATACGTGAAAGAAGTTGTATTCTACTTAGGACTTACTAATTAGTTCGGTAATACAATTCTACTTGGAAATTTCCTTCTCCTTTGATAAAAACTCTTTAAATTAGTTGGCATAAATATATTAGTATTTTATTTTAATAATATGTAAATTACTATAGTAAACAAAAACTTTTGTTGATATGGGATAAAATCTCAGTTTGTTTTGATATTTTCAATCCAATTTTATCATTTAGCTAAATTTTGGACAAAAAATTTAGTCCATAGTATGATAAGATAAATCTTAAAATGTGATTATAATGATGAGATGGAACAGCATGAAATAGTTAATTGTGAAGGTTTCATGTACGTACTGAGATAGAACTTGACCTCTCAAATTGCCATTAACATCATAAAATGCAGGGAAATGAAATAAATCAGTGGCTTTATAGTTTAGTAATAAAATAACTAACCACTTCTATTGCTACTACCATCAATGTTCCTAACCGGACCCTTGAACCATCTTCTTGCATCCAAAACCCACCAGAGCATTATCAGAAACAAACATACAAAAAGACCAATTGGTGCGTAGTTGAAAGTATTCCAAGTGAGAGGATAGAGTGTAGGGAGCAGGAAGACTGAACAAGTGTAGCATATCCACAAGAAGGCTACCAAGCAAATGGGCCTACTTGCTTTGCCCAAATGGAAAGGCCCAGCTTTGAAGTTCTCCTCAGCCATGACCATCCTCGCGAAGATTGGAACCGCATATCCTCCGACCCATCCAACGGTTGATATGGAAACGATGGTGGTGAAGAGGACATTGAGTTTCAAGATAGGTAGTCCAATGAGAATGCAGATGGCTGTACACAACCAGACCGCGTTTGTGGGCACCTTGTGCTTCGGGTGCAACCTCTGCCATACTGATGAAAATGGGATTCCTTTGTCTCTAGAGAGTGCATAAACCTGAAAATCGGATGTTACAAACAGCTTAATTAAAACAGTTTTGATGATGTATCGCTTTTCTATTGATGAAGAAAAAAGTTAAAATCTCTATAGCCGACTCTTATTTTGAGTTATGGGATACTTTTGAACTAATTAGCAATCATCTATTTAAAATAGATAGATGGGACAAGAACTGACTATAGTAGAGTCTAGAAAAGACTGCCATTTGTCACGGGTCAATTTTACACTCAAAATGGTTATATGCTTCCAAGGTTTCCAGCCCCTATTTATAAATCCAAGATCTTCCCCTTGTATTTTCGATATGGGATTGCCCTTGTTATAGACTCCCCTGCTCAATCCCTAGTGCCCTCACCAAGGGGGACCCATACCTCTTGTATAGGGCCCACGTGGTTACAATGCCCTTAATATATTCTTGCCTTTTGCCTCTCAAAGGCTGGGCCCACATCACCCTCAACTCGTACACATCAGTACCTCAGTTTAGAGTCTAGTCCGATATAAAAGTGCCTCCGTTTGCTCTGACACTAATTTGTCACCAGTGAAACCAACCAGTGACATGCTGCTGATGATATTACTGTTGGGTAAGATCTAACACATATTATCCAACGAAAACCAACATGATCTTGAAAACATTTTCAAAGTCTGCTTCACATTTTAAACCATTAAAAGCCAAATATGGGTCTTAATTACCACTCTAGCTGCACAAGCAGTGACTGAAAGGCCACCAAAGAAGAAGGATCCCCATATAACAAAGAGAAGAACTATGGCCCCAGCAGAACTGTTGAACCTCCCTTGGAATGCATCATACAGTATCTGTGCTGGCACCATTGCTCCAGCAGTCTCATTCGTTGCATCGAATATGTAGCTAGGATCCTGCATGTAAATTGTAATTTATTTCAAATTAGATACTTGGTAACTCCAATTAACCAACCCAGAAAATTTCTACAGGAGTACCTGAATGCTGAATGTAAGAGCTAAGATATACGCCCATCCAAATATTGAGATGATCCCAATACTCGTGAGGATGGCAATAGGCCCATTCTTGTCTGCACCTTTTGTTTCCTCTGTTAAATGAGCTGCAGCATCATATCCGTATATAGAGTAATGACTAACAAGAACAGATAGAATGACTGCATATGGTTTGCTTCGTATCCCCGTCGACTCCGGTGATGTCTCGAGATGAGTAAAGACGTAGGAAGCAGATTGATGGGTTGGCGCCACCAACGGCAGCATTATAACTATGACAATCCCTCCGATAACCTGCGTGTTTTTCGTGTGAGAGGAATTCAAGGATCAAGACAATAAGAGGGTTTTTGCAATTGGCTAAAACATTAAGAAATAATTCTAGGGAAAGGATTAGGCCAATGAAATGTAGTAATCAAGCACTCACTGATTGTCTTTTCAAATTAACATGTTGTCCACATTGAATGGGCCCTTACATATGGATTGCTTATTTCGCCAATTAGGAAATAGAACTCTTGATGAAGAAATGAGAGGCCCAGTAAGCAAAAGCATACCTGCCACCATATAGAAATGACATCGAGGAAGGCAATGACTTCAATTGCAAAGGTGTTGAGAACTGCCCAAATGAAGGTAAGGCCCATGTAGATACACAAGAATACTCCTCTTGGGGCGAAGTAACCTCCACCTTTGTTGGTCCCTGTACACAGTAAAATGATGCTCTGCAACATTTGTGATCCTGCATAAGCCTTCCAGACAAGGACAAGAAATGGTATAATCAGTAATATGGACATTTTTTGATGATTGAAACTTTTCATTTCCCATTCATGGTGAGACCAAAGTTTACTCAAGGGAAATGATAGAGGCAATTGTGTTTTTTTTTTATAAAAAGGGTATTGAGATTTTATCTTTTTGTTCACTTAGCATCATTTAAATTATGAAAGTATACTCGTATCCCTTCTTATAAAAACACCTATGTTCTCACCATTTACCAAATGGGGAGTCCGGGTTTTATCTTAGATTATTATCCACTGAGAACTTAGTGACAATCTTCTCTGTGGAGTGTAGACTATATTTAGTTAACAAAAAAGGACGAAATGTACCTGTGCACTCATTCCAGTGATAACGCCAATGGTCTCCAGCCAAGCACAGCACCACGAGGCAAATGGGCCCCACTTGGGCCCAGCTAAATGTGCAGACCAGAAGTAAAGAGAACCCGTTGTCTGTATGATTGAGCATCAAGAGCGCCTCTGTTATCATATGTATCTAAGCAGCAGACCTATTTTATTTGTGGGCCAACAGAAGGAGATCCAGTTGATATCCTGTGGGCCCACTACTGCAAACTTTATCTTTTTAGATTATCCTAATCATCCAATTTGTGGGCATATCTACAAAATCTGACTGGGTGTATAAAGTACAGGATGAGATCACTTTCTCAATCTAAAATATGATCAACTGAAACCCACTTCAAATAGTTCACTACTCAACATGATTCTATACTTCAAATGAGATTTTTTTTACTGTTTAACCAGGAGACTAAATCAATGAAAACTTAGAATCTACAACTTATATTATCGATGTGGCCTGGAAGCATTTGTCAGCAGATGTAAAAGTGTTCAATCTTATTCACAACAGAAGATCCATGCATTCATGACAGAATATGGGAAAAGAACAAAGAAAAGTATTAGGGTCCATTAGGAATTTGGAACGTTCCCTCTATACAAGACAATTATTCCCTCGACCAGTTGGAAACTTCTCTCCCTACTAAACTTTCTGCTGTTTGGTGTTGTGTTTTTTGTTTTCTGAGAAATGAGGTTTCGTACTTGGAGCTCTGGCTCATTGGATCCAGGTAAGTTATATAGGGTCTTGATCTAATAAATAACATAATGTCAATTGCACTAAGTAACTTTAACTGCAAAACATGCCCTTGTAAGAGGTTTTTTTTGTTTTTTCATTTTTGAAGAAAGTACTGAATTCTATTGAGAAAGCATTGAGTCATATAGATTTTTTTCTTGAATTTACGTGTGGGAAATCACAGGATACCCAACGTAAAATCCTCACGGGTGAGTCCACTACCTCTAGGACACACCAAGTTAGACCATGTGGACTCTAACCCGCAATCTCCCACTTCCTGAATGAGTTAATCCATGTAACTGCACTTTCTCACCATTCAGCAAATATGACTTAAGTTTTAAAGCAGTAAATAATAAAGAAAAGGCCTTGCAAACCGGGAAGGAAGAGCAGATCTCAGCCATGGCAGTCCCAACAAACCAAGAGAAGAATGAAACCACAAGCCAACCCCACACCAGACTTGCAGGCCCTGCATAGAGCAAACTCGACCCATAAAGAGGAGTCACCCCTGTGAAGAGCGTAACAGTCGACACCGATATCGCAAGCGACTTGAACAAAGTCTGAGGGAAGAATGAATCAAACCATTCATCAGATTCAAATTCAACTATTTTCAATTAGAAAAGAGAAAAACAACACCACCCACTACTTGTTATCACTAGATGAAGATGAGGATGCCTACCATCTTTCTTCTGAGCTGTTGCTTGTAACCGAGCTCATTCAGTCGCTTCTCGCCGGAATCTATTTCGAGAGGGTAGATCTCAGCCATGGTTGACGATGAACAGCACCAACGATGAGATCCCTACATATTTATATAATTCCATGAAATGCCACTGTTGCCATTGATAATGATATAAAACGGCTGGTCAGGAAATATGGTAATGGAGTTGAATTACAGTATAAAATTTATAAATGATTTTGAGTAATGGAGTTTATCCTAAGGTATTTTAATCTCACTTAAGTAGAATAAAAATGGTGATGAGGGCAATGATTTCACAGTATTCATAAGTTTACAGTTTTACAACACTATGTACTATCATAAAAGAAATATTCATAAAAAATGAGAGTTTTTTATATAAATATGCAATTTTGCTGTTTTAATCTTAAAATGAATTATTTATTTATTCTTTGTTTTGATTGAAAGTCTAAAAAAAAAAAAAAAAGTCTGAAAAAGTTGAATCCTATAAGTAAGTTATTGTGTATGAGAGGAGTAGGGGTAGATATATCAAAAAATTTATCACAAAAATATCAATTTTTTTTTATACAAGTGTTATTGAGGTACATCAATATTCAATATCTTTTGTAATTACTCATAAGAGAAGCTCTTTCTATTGATTAAACTATTTACCAATTAATGTACTTTCATCCACATATCATATTTTTTAAAAAAAAAATGGGAAAATCATTTTCTTTTCATTTGTTCTTCTATCTTGTGTAACTACACTCCTCAGTGTTAAAATAAAAAATAAAATCAAAATCTCAATTACACACTCTACAATTCTACATCTCTCTGAAGAGTCAAAGTCCGAATAGAAATATGGAAAACTCTGTTGAGATTTTTCTCTTTAAGATATTTTAATAAGATACACTATCTAATGGATCTTAGAGCTATATATTTGGATGTAATATAAAGGGAGTTATATGAGTAGATTGTGTATAAACTTTCAACTCCATCTGATTATTCTATCTCTTGATTTTAAATTTAAAAAAAATCAATGGTCTGTATTCATCAAAATTTAAAGACTGAGATTGTATGACTTAAGTCATCAATTGATAGTAAAAATTTATATAACTTATATCCATATCATCATCATCTATCAAATTTCATCATCTATCAAATTAACTTAATTATTTAGAACTTCTCAAACATTTGATGGCATATCTAGGATATACATGTCTCAATCTTTCCTAACTCTACAAAGAAAAATAAAGGTGGCAAGTTTGAATATGCAAAGCGTAGTCACTTATTTTGACCATTTCTATCCATCATGGGAAACTAAAATATTATTATTTGACGCAGCGATCCCAAATCGACGGGAAAGTATCACGTCCACGACGAAGTCATCATCATTCGTCACGTTCGTCGACCATAAATATCCTTTCACCCATTCCATGTCCCGCGGCTCTACCGCGGCTCTACCGAACAAAATATTTTATTCCCTCCTTCACATTTTAATTCCCTCATTTAAAACATTTGTATTTTTTAAAAAACTCTTTATATAAAGCTATCACTCCATGTTTAATATGTTGCACAAAAAAGATTACTTAGATTAGATGAATTGAATTGTCATTGAATTTTTTGAGTTTTATCACTATAAATATCTCTAAAAAAGAACAAAAACAAAGTTTTTCAAAAATACACATTTGGTAATTTATAATACTCTAATTATAAACATTTCAGTCTGATTAATATTAGTATCTAAGCGTAATTCTTATTTGCCAAATTAAGCGGCCTCGTTTACATTTGGGTGCCAACCTCGAGATCTTGAATTCATTTTCTAAGGCTATATAAATTAGAAACAAGCAAGATTATTGTTTAAAAAAATAAAATAATATGGATAAGTTAGTACTGTTGAGTTTTGCTCAAAAGATTTGTTATTGGACTCGGTTTGAGTTATTTGTATCACCCAGTATATAAAGGATTAGTTCTTTCTAGGATTTTGAGTTGGGTGTTTTCTCCGTGGGAGAGAGGAGGAAAAAGAATAAAAAGATAAGACATAAAGTCAGAGATTTTGAAAAATCTTTATAACAAGTTATCCAGTGTCTCTCATAGTGTAATCGCGCAGAAAGCTCTTTGGACATAGCTTTCAAGTGAACCATATAAAAAAATCTCTGTGCCATTGTCGTTTGATTGATCTGTGATTTGTGTTTTTGATTTGATTATTCATAAGCAAGATTATTGTTTAAAACTATAAATAATTTGGATAAGTTAATATTGTTGAGTTTGGGTCAAAAGGTTCGTTATTGGACCCGGTCTGAATTATTTATAATGGTCAGTATATAAGGGCTTAGTTCTCTGTAAGGTTTTTGAGTCGGGTGTTTTCTCCGTAGAAGAGAGGAGAGGAAAGAATACATAGAGAGGACATAAAGGTTAGAGGATTGAGAAATCTTTGTATCACGTTGTTCAATATTTTTCTCATAGTGGAATTAAACAGTACGCTCTGTGAACATGGCCTCAAGTAAGTCATATAAAAATCTTTGTGTCATGGTGGTTTATAATGGATTTGATTATTCATCACAAGTATGAGTCAATTTGATTCGACAAGATTTCGATTCAAGTGAAGTTTATTTTTTCTAAAAATTTGACCTAATATTTTAAATTAAGTCATCTTATTTTAAAACTGTAAAAGATTGGTGCCCATGACTTAGATACAGTAAAGTTTGGATAACATGAAGATTTGGGTCTCCAAAACAAATTAAAAATCTTGGTGTTTTAAAAATTTGGATGTCTCAATTAGCATTTCGACACAGCATATTAATAAATTAGCCAAAATTTATTTTAAAATTTTGAAAAATGTAAGAAGTCAAAATTTATCAGTCCAACTCAAGTATGAAATATTAAAATTTACTTATACTTTTTATTAAGGTGCCGGCTGAAAAACTGCTGACTTTGATAGCTATTGTTTAGGACCGATACAGGATGAAACAGGTTTCTACAAATTACAGTAGTATATTATATTCTTCCGACGGCTAATACGAGTGTAAAGTGTGAACACATAATTTTTCATGATCAACAATGTAAAAAATAATAATTTAATTATCTTCTCTTTAGTAAAAGCAGAACGAATTTTATATAAATATAAAATTATATACAAACTTTGTTTATTAAGTTATTTTAGAAAAAAAATGGAACTTTAAGAGATTTAGTCGACTCTTAGAAGATCAAGTCAAATGAACTATCTATTCTCATGATAATTTCACTAACATAAATAATTTTACTATCATTAAATCTTTGATAATTCTTCATCAATATTTAGATATATTTGCCTCAAAGTGAATGACAATTATCATACGAATAACAATATATGTCATTTTACTATTATTTAAACTGAATTATCAATTATCGTCATTATTAATAACAATCATTTCAACATATTAAGTTTAAAAATTCAGTATTTCGATATTAGCAAATATATACACCAACAATGGGTACAAAAATTATGTGCACACTTTTCAACTGGTCTTTGCAATAAGTGTTTCCTTTTGCCGAAACCCAAAGGGGTTGGAGTGATGGTGAGCAACCCGCCTCAGAAGATGGAGGTTCTGAGATCGATTTCGCTCTCCCTAAAAGGTCACTCCCAATAGAATTACCAGGTGTGTAGTTAGGGAGGCGTCCACACGTTCCAAAGATTAGTTGGATGTTCTGAGCAGGGGTTTAAAAATCGGTATCGGCCGATATATCGGTCGATACGATATGTAGACAGATATATCGTTATTGGCCGATATATCGGCCGATATTTTTCTCTCTCCAACCGATATCGGCCGATATTGTGAATATCGGCCGATAACGATATATATCGGCCGATATTCAGTCCTTCAAAATCAGTACATATCGGCCGATACGATATGTATCGGCTGATATTTGTACCCCTGGTTCTGGGAGGCCTCAACACCTTGGTAAAAAAAAGTGTTCCTTTTCGACAATAGGATCAATCTCATAATTTCTTCGTGCTTTTGTCCATCAATTACTGAAAGCCGGTATAAGACAAGTAATGCAATTTGGATCGGTTTAAATTTCGGTTGTTTTTTTAATTCTAAATTAGAATTTCTTTTAAGTTTAGACCTTTTTCTTGAAAGTCCAAGTTTGACTTGAAAGTTTGAATTTAAGCCACATTTTAGTAACTCAAATCTTCTTTAATTTATGCATGTACATTTCAAGCTTGAAATCGGGCTTTTGTCCTACAAAAATAATTTGGGTTAGACTCGGATGTGACAAACTCAAGTTGTCCTTGGGCCTAGACTTGGGCACGGGCCTTAGATTCAATTTGGACCCAGGTTCAGGCAGCCCCAAGAGTCCAAGACTCACTGTAACCCACCTGAGTGGCAGCCTTATATAGACTCAGGGGTTGAAGATTTGGCCGAATTGAGATTTCGGTCGAATTTTTGTATCGGTCGAGATTTTTTCTCCCTCTTCAATTTTTTTTCTTTTGAAAATCTCAGTGAATTTTTTTTTTTGAAAAAAGTTATTTTAAAAAAATAAAAAAGGTTGTTTCTTTCTCTAGTCGATACGGCAAGATTTATACCCCTCTCTAGACTAGAAGTTATTGAAGTCCTTTGGCCCCTGCACTCTTAAAAGTCCACAATAGTGGCTGATGTAAGAAAAGTTGAGTTTCAAATGTTGTTTAAAATTAATATTTTGGTTTTCAGTAGTTTTAAAAAAATTCGGCCAAAATGTCCGTCACACTTTGACTCATTTTAAGCCAAAGTAAAGCTTCAGAAATATCAGCCTATTTGAGTCCATCTCAATCTTTTTGAAGACACATACTCTAGAAAATATGGACTAATGTGTTAGCCATGTCGGTTTTGTTGAAAAAATGAACCAATTTTCTCATTTCAGTAGAGCAAGATTTTAAAAATTGGCCAAGTCCAAGTCAAATCGGACTTAGTCCTATGATCCTGTCCGACATGACGGTCCTTTTATAATTCAGTTAAATCCTATCATTTTGATCTAATTCTAACTTGGACTCGGCTGTTACGACTCAGACGTGGTCTCTCCCGACTTTCTGTCCAAATCTCGTATTTAAATATTGGGTAAAAGTCCTGCACTACACCAAACCATTCGTAGCTGTGGAAGGTCTGATTTTAAAGATTCTCCAAAAATCTATATTTCAATCAGCGGTTAACGAGCACCGTTGTATCCGTATCGGCGTATCGATAAGTTTCATTTTTCCTCTTATATTTACTCTTTTTAAAAAAAAATACAAAGAAATTATAGAAAATTTAAAACATTATGGGCTTCATTCCTAGGTAATTGTATCATTATTTAACGGATATTTAGATATTCAAATGTAATTTTGATGTTACGAAATCGAAAGTTTCAAATATTTTTAAAAAGATCTTGAAAAATCCTAAAATTTCAAAAAATAGGAAAAAAAAAATCCTAACAAAACGGATTTGCATTGCGCTGAAGTGTCACTCCTGGGATAAAAAAGCCCCATGCTAAGAAGAGAGGGTTGCCCTTTCTATGTCCCCTCCATACCTAGCTGAGCTTGTCGTCATGGAACAAGCATTGGGTATTACATTCAGATTTAGTTTTAAAAAATTATAAAGGCATGAAATCTAACATTTAAGTATTAAATCAACCATTCACAAACACATTACACTCATTTTAATCAACTTCATCCATGAATTTCATTTCTCTCAAAAAAATTCATTTCATTTTTTTGAAATATCATTTTCAAAAGTGTAAACTACAAAATCACACCTCCATTACCCTTATAATTAAATGTTTAAATAAAAATAATAATTTATTTTCAAAAACCCTTAATTTCTCATTTACCTAAAGCAAAAATTTGGATGTAATTAAAAGAAGTTACAAATGCATGAGATCTAACAGTTAAACATCATATTTATCCCCTAAAACATAAATAAGAAAGAAAAATAAGGTTTTTAGAAGCTAATACCTTGATAAATGAAGGGTTTCTTCAAAAATCCCAAAAAAAATTACTAATGAAAGTTCAAGCGAAGAACTTGAACTTAACAGTATGAGTCAACGAAAATGAGCCGAAAATCGCTTCTAAAATGAGGTTGAAAACTTGAAATGGCTGAAAATGGAGTCTGAATTTCTGTTTTTCCTAAAATTGGTGCTTACAGCCGTGAACTAAAAAGGAAGGAGAAGAGAGAATACTCTCTTCAATGGCTTGACCAATAAATAAAAAAAGGGAAAAAATAAAATCAAGCAAGCAACCGATTTTACAAAGAGCAATAATCATAATAATAATAATAATAATAAAGCAGCCACCTATGATTGGTGGACAGTGACCAAAGGAATTACCCAAATAATACTAAAATTAAATAAGATGCTGCCACAGGTTTACTCATCTGCCGGTTGTATGTGATAGACCTTCACACATTATTCCTTCTGAATTTCTAATGATTTTGTACGGTCAAGGAAATGGAAGTATTTGGAGAGATTTTGGTAGGAGTTGGACGGTCAAAATCATGTACGGTTGACTTGGGTTTGAGTTATTGGGTAGGACTTAATTGGATATGTAATTGGGTAGTTGGGTCATGCGAGAAAGGTATTTGAGTCATTCAGTAAATGCAATCGAATACCATGATTTTGAAGCCCGTCTAATTAGTCGATTGTCTGTCAAATCTGTCTATGTAGTCCAAAGCAAGTTCTTTGATTAAATCCAAGTAGATTATGCTTGCATCGTGGATTCAGCCATAATGCAATGCAACGTATCGCCCATTGTGATGCGACCTTCAGTTTTTTGCAACATATTGGCCGATACATAGATGCGATAGTAGAAGTATAACTTATCAGCTAAATATCAACCATTTTAAGACCAAGTGAGCAATTTTTCTTTTTATTTAAAAAAAAAAAAACCCTTAAAAATCATAAACCAAAACTGTGAAAATATCAACTGATATTTGACGCATATCAGTTTTATTAAAATTTTGAAAAAAATCCTGATATTTATAGATAGTATCATTCTGGTAGATGCCCTGACCAAAACATCTCATTCGGAGTCTTTGATATCTCATTCTGAATTTTATCTTATTTATATTAGTTGATGTTGAAATATCAACTTTTGAAAAATTAATATATATATATATTAAGCTAATATTTTAGTCTAAACATGTTCACATGATATTTTTATAATAATTAGATTAATTGCAATACTAAATTTGTTCAAGAGTAGAAAAACCTTAATAACATAAATCAATTTTTAAACGTAGTACATACAATATTTTTTTTACAATATGGAGATTTAAATATTGGTCTAACACATCATAATGTTGTGACTCGTCAATTCTCATTAGTTGAGCTGACTGCATAGTTTAGTCATTGGACATATCTAAGTATATTGTGGAAATATGTTATCAAAATAGTGTGGACAAAAACTAATTTGGGAACTAAGGAGATGGTGGAGAGGTAATATTTTTTTTTTCAATTTTAACTTATTTTAAATTCGGCAATGTTAATATTAAGGTTTTAATTTTTTAATTTTGAAAATTTAATTATAATAACAATGGTCTTTTGGTTTTTAATTATGAGTAAAAAGGTTCATGTTTCATATGACAAACCTAATAAAATGTTGTTCTATGTAACAGTATAGAAGGGTTTTTTATCTGGTGTTCTGTGTTTTTCTCAGAGTGAGAGGATAGAAAACAAAATAGATAGAAGGAGAGATAGATAGAGGATTGGGTGATGTTTATAACTAGTTGTTAAGTATTTTCTTCACAGTAGAATCGTCCATCAGTCGTTGTAGATATAGACAAACAAATTTTCTCTCTCCTCTTCTAATTTTACCCTCTAGATGCTAGTATTTCTTTATTAATGTTCTTTGGTTCAACTTTAAGTTATTCAATGCTTAAAATCCCACTTTTAAAGTGATTAAAACAGTCATTTACTACTCCTTCCATCTCATTTTAGTTGTCTCAAAATTTATCCATTTAGATTATCCTTATCATTCCATTAGTGGGTTCTCCTACAAAGTAGATCATTCACTGCACCATCTATCTTTGGCCAAATCTACAAAATCTGACTAGGTGTATAAAGTTCAGGATGAGAGTCACTTATTGTCAATCTAAAATATGATAAAATGAAACCCACTTCAAAGAGTTCACCACTCAACATGATTTTATACTTCAAATGAGAATTTTTTACTGTTTAATTTCATTCAAGTCTCTTTAAACATCAATGAGAAACACATTTTTCTTTTGTTGGAGAATTGCATCCTAAAACCTATCTCAATTTATCCCATTGTTGGGGTTGAAAGCTAGTCTCATATTGAAAGTGTAGAAGGAGATCTAGAAATTTATAAGGACTTGGGTCACTCCACTCCACAAGCTAGTCTTTTGGGATGGATACCCAAATCCTTAAGAGAGTTCTTCAGCAATTAAGTATTGGTCTTTGTCCTCAATTGCTTAAGAACTAACCAGGAAACTAAAGCAATGAAAACTTAGAATCTACAAATTATATTATGGATGTGGTCTGGAAGCATTTGTCAGCAGATGTAAAAGTGTTCAATTTTATTCACAACAGAAGATCCATGCATTCATGATGGAATATGGGAAAAAAATAAAGTATTAGAGTCCATTGGGAATTTGGAAGGTTCCCTCTATACAAAAAAATTATTTCCCTTACCAGTTGGAAACTTCTTTCTTTACTTAAGTTTCTGCTGTTTGGTGTTGTGTTTTTTGTTTTATGAGAAATGAGGTTTTGAAATTGGAACTCTGGCTCATTGGGTCCAGGTAAGTTATGTAGGGTCTTGATCTGTGCTGAAGAAAGCCTAAATTTTGAATAGGACATCTCGAAAGCTCATTACTTGCAATTAAATTTTGGATCCACTTATTTCACTGTCTAATACTTTTTTTTTTTTTAACATGAGTATCCTCACTTCAAATTGGAAATAAGGCTAATCCTACGAACATGTGTAAAACTCTCATTCAACACACTCTGATTAAGTTGACTGTAAAGAAACATTTAGTTTGATGGCTTGAAATTCCTTACTGTACATAGGAGTTTTGTCAAATTTAAAGAGTTATATGTTTTCAGGTTATGACAGCCATAATAAATAACATAATGTCAATTGCACTAACTTTAACTGCAAAACATGCCCTTGTAATAGTTTTTTTTTTCTCCATTTTGGATAAAGTACTGAATTCTATTGAGAAAACATGCAGTCATCTGTTTGATAATATATTAACTTAGATGAAGGTCTCTCAATTTTCTTCTAGTTGGACGATTCAAGAAATTAATAGGCAGGTGGCTCTTCATTTTTCCACTCTGTCTAAAAATTTCAATCCTTTAACATGAATTAACACTACTTTTGGAGTTGCTCATATGATAACCCAAAAATAAATATCTAAAGCTACTCCAAGAGTATCCTGGAGAAATTAGAAATTTTTTCTCTCACTCACCCAACAACTAAGAATGAATTAATTTTTGTAACTGCACTTACTCTTCATGCAGCAATAACTTAATTTTTTTTTTTTAAACATGGGTATCCCTGTTGTGGGGTCCAGCCCCTCACCGACCCACCAACACATAGAAAGAAAATAAACGGAAGTGCGAAAAAATAGGAGTTCTTCCGTCTTTGGAAAAAGAAAAATAAAAAGAGAAAAACGGCAGTGTAAACGCGCGTGGGTAGAACAAAAACAAGAAAGGGGTTTTTGCCGTAGAGACACCGAGAGAAAGCCCGAGAAAGAAGAGAAGGTTTTGAAGAGAGATCTAATTCAAAATCTCATTAGGGTTAATTTTAGGGGCCTTACTGAGTAATTTGAGGGGATTAAAATCAGTGGAAGTAAAACGAGATTAGTATTTCGTTAGGTTCGAAATTTAAAAATAAAAATAATTTATCAATTTGGAGTCTCAACTCAGTCATATGGATAGGTTTCCAAGGTAAAATAGTTTTAGGTTTAACTGGAAAAGTCAAAATATTTACAATTTTGCCATTACACATTAAAAATGTCACATCAAAGGGCTATCGGACTAGAAGCGGACCAAACTTAGACTTCATAATCTACATAGCTAACGGAGCACAAAATACACTTAATCACACAATTAATCATAGTTAATTAAAATTAACCCATAATTGGACTAGGTTATTACAGTAAAACTCCATATACACGAAACTCTCTATAAGCCACGGGCATCGGATTATTATAGGACTTGAACCTGAGATCTCTAGTTCTTTAACTAAAGCGTATGTCAATTGAATTACCTTGTGTAAGATGCAGGCCTTATAATTATAGCAGCATGCCCACCAAAAAAAATCTTGACTTTTTGGTAAATATTGATATGAGACTTATATAGATGGAAATTTCTCTAAATATAATTTCTTCTTAAACAAAATTTTTGTGAAATTGAGTTTCAAAGTCATATAAACAGTGGGCTTTGATTTTTGTGCTCATTCATATTTAGGCCTAGTGAACAACAGTTGAGTCTCAAAGTATATTAAACAATGGGCCTATATTGTGCCATTCAGAGCCCAATTTTTTTGAAAAAGCCGAAGCTCGAAATTAAGCCCAAAATGGGCCTACAAGACCGCATCAAACCTGCACCCAACACGGGCCAAAAAACCTGATCTAGCATGAGTTTGCCTAGCTCATCAAGCCTTTTTTTTAAGACCAACGTATGTAAGTGTTCCATTTGAATTTTTCAGGCGTCCTATCTGACTAATTCTTGCGGTATGTGTAAACTTCTCAATCCACACACGACAGGTACAAAACTAAGGCAGGACCAGACTCAACGAAGAGTCTCGATGAGGGCATGATATAATCCCTCTCACGACTGATGCTATTGGATGGTGGGAGAGAGGGAGAGAGAGAGAGAGGAGTGCATGGCCTTACATTCGTATTAAAATTATTTTTCTTTGTTTTATCCAAAGTTATAAAATATACGTAAAGTTAGAAGTGTTGATTCATTATTTTATTGTCCTTTCATAACCTTCAATTAAATGATTAAAAATATTATTTTATATAAGAGTAAGATAATCACTACAATCTTTTATTTAATAAAGACTGGTACAATCTACAATGTATATGCTTTACATGTGGGGTTCACTCAAATTTTGATTAATTTGGTTGGACACATTTACAGTGCTACTACAAGTCATTCAATAGAAATGAATGAGTATCTTGTGCAATCTACTTTAGGCTGCATAAATAAATAAAAAATCAATAAATGTCTAATGAAAATTAATTTTAGAAGAAAGTTGTTCTATATAAAGTCATTATTGGAGGTCTACATCACCCTTTTACACAACCAGTTCTTCGCATGGAATTCTTCCAAAATTCAAACCCTATGCAATTTATTTTTTCTTTTTCCAAACAAAAATGACAAACAATTTATACATTCACATTTTCAAGTAAAAAATGTAAACAATAAAAAGTTGTAGATATGAAGAATCAAATTGAAAGCATTGTTGATCTAATCTTTGATCTTCCTACTAAATACAAAATATTTAATATTGGAATAAAAAGGAAGAAAAAAGAATTAGAAATATAATGATGTAAGGGAGAAAACAAAAGAGTAGAAAATGAGAAAAATATCGAGTAAAGTAAGAAATGAGAGAAAAGTGCAGTGTTAAGAAATGTACCCATGCCATTCAACTAATACCTTTTTTTTTTTCATTTTCCTAATTAAAAAGCGGCTAAAATTGAATTCAGACATGAAATGTAGCTAATTAATTTTAATGGTTGAAATTATCAAATATATTTGAATTTTTTAAAAGTTGTAGAATAATTTTGATTGTTAAAATCAAGTGACTAAAAGTTTAAATTTTATAATTATGGTATAATTCTAGTTTAATTGTGTCGCATCCCCACTCTTCATATTTATTATTAACTATAAATTTTATAATAAACTGCTAAGCTTTATCATCAAATAAAAGAAAGCCACTAAACTGACATTAATCTTACACGAATTTAAAGTATAAGATTTTTTTTATTAGATAGACAGCCATATTTTTTTTTAATTTATTCACATTTTAATCATTTAAAATTATTATTTTTATTCTTAAATTTTTGCATCGGCTCGATGCAAGGGCAAATTAGGATTTTCATTGAAGGGACAGGGTAAATTTTAAAACTTATAATTCGTTTAGTCTAAATTAAAGTTTGGATGAGTTTCACACAAAAATATCAATTAATAATTTGATAATAAAATAACGATGTGCTATTCCCTAAAAAGAAGAACTTATTTTATATAAAATGCTCAATTTGGTCCATGTAACGAGTGTGTTAGAAAAATGAAAAGATTTGTGTATGAATATGAGATCTACATTGATATCACCTTAAATGTTTTTTAATTCTTAAACTTTTGCACTAAATGTGGAGCTCACTTGGACCCCATATAAAGGGTCCATCAAAAGCACTATGCATGATTGCATCAACATGAGCTGTAACACATTTACTTCGATTCTAATATTGTATCAAGAAAGTCATATTTTTAATTGTCAAATATTTTACCATCAAAATTATTATTATAATTTTTTCACTCTTTTTGTTTTTGAATTTACGTGTGGAAAACTGTGAAATACCCAACGTAAAACTTTTACAGGTGAGTCCATTACTTCTAGGGCACATCAAGGTTAAGCTATGAGGATTCAAACCTATAACCTCCTGCTACTTGATTTGAGAGACAATCAGTTAAACTAGACCCATGTGAATTTATATTTGTGAGGCTCAAATTAGTTTATGCAACAGATATGATGAAAAGTTTATGTATGAATATGAGGTCTAAAAGTTATCTTAATTATTATAAATTATTAAAATAAAGTAACTTTTTTAAGGAGAAAGCCCTTTCTCTTCGAAGTTTTTATCTCAAAATAAATTGAGAACTCTCAGCAATTAAATATATTTCATCTGTAATAATGAAACGGACGAAAAAAAAATATTGGAAGCCCTCCAACCACACACCACTCGGAAGATTGCAAAACTTCTTAGGTTCGTTATCCTTGGGCATCGAGTGCTTGCCCTTTATTTGAACTTATCCACACAATATTTGGATGGCCATGCAACTTCTGCCAAACTATTTAAAATAAGGATGGACTCGAATCTCATGTACAAAGTATTAAAGTGCCATATTTTTTCCTTATTCAAATCAAACAATAATAATTTTAAGAGAAATATTTTAATATGGCCAACTCTTCTATATTTGATCATTATCACAATCCATCTTTTTTCTTTTATCTTTAATCTCAATCTCTTATAAATTTACAAATAAAAAAGATATTTGCAAATAATAATTTTTTCTAGTTTTTAGTACAATTTGAGGGGGGATATTGACTTACCATGTACACATTAAGGAAGCACAACCTTGTACACGACAACACAGCCTGGCACAAGGTAGCCTACACACATGGATCTTTGTGATTGTAATCTTTTGTAATAATTTTCATCTTTGTATCTTGTACAATTATATAAATCAAGGAAGCTCTCTCATAAAAAATGAGAAGAGAATACATTGTTTTCTCAATTTGTTATGTCTGTATATTTATGACTTCTCATGTGTTTAGTGGAGCCTAATCTGGAGTACATATATCGGATTTGACCAACTCAGCAGAAGATAGAATGAAAGGTCTAATTTTTTATTCTATCGACTCTAAAACTTTTAATATATTGATGAAGTCTCTCTATTAACAAAATTCCCATGATAGCTGATTTTGCTCTCTCCATGTATCAAAATATTGAAATTCTAATAAATTATTTGAATGTAAACTGAATATCTATGTATACAAATGAGATATAGATGAAATGGGGCCAAGAGAGGCATGCGCCTACCAACTGAATATGCCATATTCAATAATATAGCCAAAAGACTAGTCAATCACATATCCCAAACATTAATAGTTTCAATCAGGGTTCAAATCTCAGTATCTGTTCAGATACCGGCTGATATCTCACCTGAGAAATTTTTCTCACCTATTTTTTTTTTAATTAAAACTTGAGATATCAGTCGATATCGACTGATATATATCATATCCACCGATGTATCACAGTTTAAAAATCCAAAATATTGTATAGGTCGAGATTTATTTCTCTGGACTTCTGAGTTATATATATTCCAATCCGGTGGACTTGTAAGAAGACCATGGTCCACATGTGTATAGTGTATACTATGCATAGATGTGAGTGGTGGGGAAGACCCAATAATTATTTTTAAAATCTTTTTTTCACTTGATTACAAGTTGACAGAAGAAGTAGTGAAGAAGACTGCAGCGTGCAGCCTCATTTTGCACGAGAAGCATCAAAGAGACTTTTGAGTTTGTGTATGAGAGTCAAATGTGGCCCCAAACATATCAATCAGAATCGGGTAATAGGGTATGCTCTACCAACTACCATATAATTGTAGGTCCTATCATTTATCTTCCTTTTTTTCTATGATAAAAAAATTCAAGACCATCACCTATTCTCGAATGTGAAAATATTGAATAAAATTCGAAATGCACGCAGTCCTTCACAAGCCATAGTCATTGAAATCTAGAATCTATGATTTTTAAACTAAAATGTTTATCAGTTGTAGTATCTCCTGTAAAATCTATCATTTATCTTCTTAAGTAGACTTTAATGGGCCAACGATCTTTCATCATTTACTAAGCAAAAGAAAAATTGTTTGTTTTTATTTAGATATTATCTTCTTCAAAGCCAAATTTTATTTAAGATTAATTTTTTGAGTTCAACATCTCTGGTTGATCATATCAAACATTGGATATTAAACATTCTGACTTAGACACTCATACTTTTTATATAAAGATACTTCTTATAACCGTCATAACTTAAATATTGATATGTAAAAATAGTATAAGAAATATATCTTTATATAAAAAGAAATGATACAAATATTAATGTTTTTTTTATAATAAGATGCATTAATGTATTTTTCATTATTTAGATAATAATTTAAAAAAAGTTTAATATCCTTTATTATAAAATCAGAGGTGAAGTATCAAAATTAAATTATAGATTGTTGATTTGACTTTGTCTTTATGAAAATGATAAGATTACCCACATTGGTTTAGCTCAACTGGTTGCCTCCCACTTTAGGAAGCGGGAGGTTGAAGGTTTGACCTCCCATGGTCTAACCTTGGTGTGCTCTAGGGATAGTGGACTCAGTCGTGGAGATTTTACGCTGGGTATCATGCGGTTTTCCACACATAAATTTGAAAAAAAACAGATAAGACTGTAGTTTAAATTAAAAATTAAATTAAATTATTATCTTCATATCAAACTTAAATTAAATTTAATATCCCTTATACTTTTTTTTGTTGACGTCGTAAATCATTTAATTGTTATCTTAATTAAATAAAAAAATTAATCAATTATAATTTGACACGTGAATTTAAAAGTAAAAAAAAAAATTGAGATAAATGTAGCATCTCCTCAAAGACTATCTTATCCTAATTAAAGTAAAATACCAGTTAAAGCAGTGGAAGATATTCATTTTGTCCAAGCGGCCAAGAAAAACTGGGCAAGAAGAGACTAATTCCATTCAAAGATTTCGGCTCTACTCATAAAGGGAAGGGAAGGAACAACTTTACAGGCGAAACTTACCTGCCTTTGATTGATTAGTCAAGGTAAGATGTTATTATTAGCTCTCTAAGATAGAGTATTAAAATTATTTTTATTAGCCTTCTTTAGCTTCTAAAGGCCTCCCTCTAATATGAGGTAGTGATCTTTCCACAGGAGGTTTGTGTAACCAGATATGGATTTTAGTATATTGTCAACTTTACCCTTTGTATGAACAGTAAAATCGGCTCGCCGAAAATTTACCTTCACCGACTCGCCAGGTTTACCTTTCGCATGAACAGTAAATCGACTCATCGAAATTAGCATGAATGGTAAATTGGCTCACCGAAATTTTACTATTCATACAAAGGGTCCAATTTTACCATTCATGCGAAGGGTAAAATTGGTAATAGACTAAAATCCATGTCAGGTTATACAAAATACACATGTGAGGATCGCTATCCCTAATCTGTTCTCACTTTTTTCATATTTTATTATGATGAAAGTATTTAAGGCAAACGACTAATTCTTAAGATATGTGTAAGCTTCCCTACTCACACACTGAAAAATTCTATAGAAAAATGACCCTTTAAAATAAAGTGAGAATTGAACTCATGACTCTCAGTTTCTGATTGAAAATGTTTCACAGAAATTAATCTACTTTTGTAACTTCTTATTATTCCCTGATAAAATATACTTCCTCCATCCCAATTTAGTTGTCTCATTTGGATTTTGGAATTGTCCTAAAATAGTTGTCTCATTTGCATAAAGTGTGTTGAAAATGGATGAGAATCATCTCTCAGTTAGGGTAATTTAAAGTCAAATTTAAGTTCTTTAAAAAATATAAATGTTTAAAATGAGACAACTAAAATGAGACAGAGTATTTGACACTATTCCAACAAATGAGCATCTAATGATAGATTTCCAAAAATAAGAATGCTCGACGTTGAGCGCTCCCGTGAAGCCACGTGTACATTCCAACCAATATCTATAATTTAATTAGCTTTATGTTATTTTAATCAAAGTTACAAGAGTATTCAAACTTCATAAGGTATTTCGAAGAGTATCTTCTCTTGGTCGGTGGGAACCCTCCAAGAATAAATTGATTTAGGTATATAAAGATGATAGTGAATTTTATATGACATAAAAGAGATGGAAGGATCATGTATCTTTTCGAGCCTGCTCTCTTTAATAAAGGTCTCTGGCCTAAAATACAAATCTTGACTGAAATCTAAACTATTTCTGAGATTCAAATATGTATTGTTTTAATATTATTAAAAAAATTAAATTTTGATAATAAAAAGTTCGGCTGTGGAATGTGTCTCTTCAATGTTATTCTCTTGATGTAAAAAGAAAGGGTATATTTGAATTAGTATGGGATGATCTAGTCTCTTATGTATAAATTTTTTTTCCGGAAATTATGGTGAGACATTCTACATTTCACATTAGATATAAGACTAATTTTTATTAACACATACAGCCACCTACAATCTCTGTATTATCTCATATTGGAGGTGAGACTCGCTTCTATAGATAGATAAACCACCTGCTACCCATGTATCATGATAAGTTTGGAAAGAGTCGAATCCAAGACCTTTTTGTGATTTAATCTTAATGTCAATTGAACTACCTATGTAGATAGCAAGATCATCCTAATTATGTGATTTGATTATTTTAGATTTAATTTTAAGGTGGCTATTTAGACACCTGTCTTTTTTTATAAGACACTTGATTTCAAAATTTTGTATTAAAATTATCATTTTGCCCCTCAGTTTTTTAAAAAAGAAATTTTCTCTATACAAAACTAAGAGGCAAAATAGTAATTTCACATAAAATTTTAAAATCGACTGCCATGTATAGATGGTCATCCATTCTATATAGATAAATAAAATAAGTTAACTTAATTATCTGTGGAAACACAAGAATAGGTTGGGTACTTCAATATTTTAAAAAAGTTAGGTATAGCTCTTAAAATTGAAAGGAATCGGAGCGTTTGATAATTACCCTAAAAATGAAAGAGTCCCACAAGGCCACGTAATTCCCCTGTATGGGACATGCAAAGATAGTGACATCTTTATTATTTTTTTAAGAAGTTAATTTCATGAAAGAATTTATGTTTTAATATAATAGACATTTTGAAATTTGGTAACAGATATCTTTGTTGTTTGCATCAAATTTTATTCTCACAAAAAATGATAAGATATTCTTTCACCATAAGAAAAGGTCAACGTTCATCTCACGGGTATTTTGTGTTTAGTGATACAGGTTTTAATGTATTCCTGATTTTACTTTTTACATGAATAGTAAAATTTTGATGGACTAATTTTTACTGTTCATGTGAATTTCGGCAAGCCGATTTGCACTGTTTATAAATTTTGGCGAGCCAACTTATAATTTCGGTGAGCCGATTTATATTGTTCATGAATTTCGACAAGTCGACTTGCAATTTCGGCGAGCCGATTGCACTGTTGATGAATTTTGACTTTTTTTTCTTCGGTACGGCAAGTGGAGGGTAAATTGGGCATCACGGTAAAACCCTATATCTATATATACAAAATGCCCGTGTGAGAATTGCTGACCTAAGAAAAATCTTCCCTCTTTTTCTAATTAAGTTTCCTTGTCTCCTTCCATTAAAAAAATGAATTCTTTGAAAAGAAAAAAAAAATGCTACCTGCTGTATACTCTTGACAAATATTCTTTTTTTTGTGAAAATGAAGTAAGAGAGGTCTCATTTTCTTTGCATTTCACTCCTCAGTCCTAAGAAAGAAGACCCATCAAGAATAACCATGGCCAATATAGCTCTACCAAACTTATTGAAATCAAATAAAGATGATGTATGAATCTTGCTAGCTGTGTTGGTTTCTCCTTTTCTATATTGAAGGTGAGACTGATCTTATAAGCTATCCTTTTAAGTCTACAAGATCGAATTAGAATTTATGCTTGTTTCTCATTATTTACTAGATTGTTTAATTGATTTTGTAGTGGATTTGAGAGGTAGGTCGTAGTCGGTCTTGTGGCAGGCGTGGATGTGGATAGGAGATTAGTGCTTTGAATTTTGATGATTGATGTGAGGCTTCTCTTTATGAGTTTCGAATATTGAAAATTGCTTTTGGCTGAAAGTCGATCATTGACTCACGCGTCCTCTCTGCTACTCTTCCTCCCTCCTATATATACCTCACTAAACCAACAATTCACTTCATTCACTCGCCTTCTCAGCTCTCTCTCTCTCTCTCTCTCTCTCTCTCTCTCTCTCTCTCTCTCTCTATCTGTGCTAAAATTTCAGTGTTCTTCTACTCTCTCTCTCTCTGCTAAAATTTCAGTGTTCTTCTAAGGTTAGTGTAACTCAAATTCACATTTACTGTATTTTAAACAAGTTCGTGCCTACAAACATCTCTCTCTCAGTTAAAATTTCACTGTTTCTCGGCGTCTGGTGATTCTATTATATTAATATAGAACCATTTTAAAAAAAAATTATTGTTTTTCTCTTTGTGCTAAATTTTCAGTGTTTCTTCTAAATGTTAACCCCAAGGGGTTAGCCTCACAGTCAAGAAGTCCGCCTCATGAAGCGGGGTCTTGAGTTCGATTCACGCTCAACTGCTATGGGCCACTCTCCGTAAACTTAACCGGTGTATGTAGTAGATTGGGAGGTTTAGACATGCCTATGTGATTAGTCTCACCTCCAATATGGCTCTACTACTATATTTTACACATGTTAACTCCAAAGGCTTAGCTTGACAGTCAAGAAGCAAGGTCTTGAGTACGATTCACGTTCAATCCCAACATTCCACTCCCTGTAAATTTAACTGGTGTATATAGATCAGGAGGTTTAGACATGCCAGTTGGATTAGTCATACCTCCAATATTAGATGGGGATACAACTACTGTATTTTACAGAAGTTAGAGCTTCAAAATATCTCCCTGCCAGACTTGCCAAACTTTGAAGGGCAGGTCCAGCAGACTCGAGATGAAAAGACTTACTGCTAAACAGTGAGAATAGATCAAATAGAGTCGATCAAAGTTGGATTTAAATTTAAAGAATAAAATACTTTTAAATGATTTGCAATTATTATTGAATGGAGTACATACACCAGTATGTCTTCTATAGTAAGTGATGCAAGTCAGCATTAGTCAACGTGCGGCAATCTCCTGTCACAATGTGTCATGATTCATGAGGTTACATAAAATTCTTTCTTGTTGCTATGCAGTGTCTGGCCTTTCATTTACGTCAATTGCAATTCATTGAATATTTGGGCTATTTCTGAGTTCTTAATTTTTATTTTTATTTTTTGTTGTTCTTTACTTTTTTTTCTCTCTATGTTCTCTAAAGATGGGTGCTGAGAATGCTGTAGCAAACAACCATCACCACCACCACCAAGTTGCAAACTTCCCTTCTCAAGCAATCTCCATTGAAGTGCAAGAGCAAGGAGCTTTCAAATGTTTTGACGATGATGGCCGCATCAAGAGAACTGGTATGAAAAAAATGAAACAATGAGAAGAGTGACAATCTGATAGTTTTTGGTACAGCTCAAGAGTTATAAAAAATTCAAGAAGTTGCATCTGTGATTTATCTGTTTAGTATATCTAATGGATTTTGTGCTCTTTGAGTGCAGGAAATGTATGGACTGCAAGTGCCCACATAATAACAGCGGTGATCGGCTCCGGTGTGCTATCATTGGCGTGGGCCATCGGTCAGCTCGGGTGGATTGCTGGGCCTGCTGTCATGTTCTTGTTCTCCTTTGTAATCTACTACACTTCATCTCTTCTAGCAGATTGCTATAGATCTGATAACCCCATTACAGGAAAGAGAAACTATACTTACACGGACGCTGTTCGTGCTAATCTAGGTATCTGATTTCTGTTCAATATTCACTCACATACAAAAGAAAGAAAGAAAACAGAGGATAGCACAATATCTGACCCATGATCTCTTTTCTCTATTGAATTTCTCAGGTGGAGTGAAATTCAAGATTTGTGGTCTAATACAATACCTTAATCTTTTTGGCGTTGCAATCGGATACACAATTGCGGCCTCAATAAGTATGATGTATGTTCATCGCTTCCACAACCTCTGTATCTCTGTCTTATCCCTTGATTGATTGATTAACATGGGTTTCGTCGCTACGATCAGGGCAATCAGACGGTCTAATTGCTTCCACGAGAGCGGAGAGAAGAACCCATGTCACTTTTCCAGCAACCCATACATGATCATGTTTGGAATCTCTGAAATCATCTTCTCTCAAATCCCTGACTTCGACCAGATATGGTGGCTCTCCATCGTGGCAGCTGTCATGTCCTTCACATACTCATCCATTGGTCTTGCACTTGGAATCGTCCAAGTTGTAGGTATTATTCACTCTCAACTTGAATTTGAAAACTGAAAGCTACCCAGCAAGCCAATTCAGCTCAATCACCACTAATGTTTTGAAATTTCTGCTTTAAGCAGAGAATGGGGGATTTAAAGGCAGTCTAACTGGAATCAGCATAGGTACAGTCACTGAAACCCAGAAGATATGGAGGAGCTTTCAGGCCTTGGGCAATATCGCATTCGCGTACTCCTACTCCATCATCCTCATTGAAATTCAGGTACAAAATATGTTATTATTCATGATTTTAATCATAATTAATCTCATCAATCATCAAAGGCATTATACAATCTACCTGGAGTTGGCCTGTTGAGTTCTACCCTGCATTCAACCCTCCATGATTGCCATTCTATGTCCTTTGTTACTGAATAAATCTAAGTCTACTACTCCTAAAGCCTTCAACTGGTAATCCTTCAGCTCTTTGTACTGTAATTTTGTATCTTAATCTTTGAAGCATGTGCTCACACCATGTCAAAGATGCCCCTTCATCTTCTCTTCTATTGAGACAGTTTTGCTAATTCATTCTTCTTAAATTCCCTCTTGTTACTTAATGCTGCTTCACCACAGTCGGTTTATTTATACTGTTTTTTAATCACCTTACAGCAAGAAATGAATGATTGCCGGTGATTTTGAACAGGACACCATAAAATCGCCACCATCTGAAGCAAAGACGATGAAGAGAGCGACTCTTATCAGTGTAGCGGTGACAACAGCATTCTACATGCTCTGCGGCTGCATGGGCTATGCTGCATTTGGTGATCGGGCACCCGGCAACCTCCTCACTGGGTTTGGCTTCTATAACCCCTATTGGCTGCTTGACATTGCGAATGCGGCTATCGTCATCCACCTGGTAGGCGCATACCAGGTTTACTGCCAGCCTCTTTTTGCCTTTGTGGAGAAATGGTGTATGGAAAGATGGCCAAAAAGCGAGTTCATTACCAAGGAGATCCCAATCCAAGTCCCGGGCTTGCGTGCATACAAGCTCAATCTCTTCCGACTAGTCTGGCGGTCGACCTTTGTGGTAGTTACCACCCTCATTTCCATGCTCCTCCCTTTCTTCAACGATGTGGTGGGAATTCTTGGAGCATTTGGGTTCTGGCCCCTGACTGTTTACTTCCCTGTGGAGATGTACATTGCCCAGAAGAAGATACCAAAATGGAGTACTAGATGGATTTGCCTTCAGATCCTCAGCCTCACCTGCCTCGTTATTTCTCTGGCGGCTGCCGTTGGTTCTTTGGCCGGTGTGGTTCTAGACCTTAAGGTCTATCGGCCATTCAAGACCAGCTATTGATCCTTGCTTCCTTCCTCTTCCCTCATAGTCATTGAAGAGCCTCTGCTACCTTACCTGCTTGTTTTCTTTCTTTTCCGGCATAATTTGTTTTAAGATATGCTAAGAGAGTGGAAGATTCAAATTTTTGAATGCCTTGTCTTACATGTTTTATACAATCGACCATCCCATTTTGATAGGCTTCAAAAGAAAGATATGTAGTTGTAATTCAGTTCCTTGTGTCTCTGTGACTGAGAACTTAAAAAATAAAGCCAGTGAAGCTCTTTTTTCCCTCTCCTAAGTTCCATATTGGATCTTTTATGGTTTTTTTTTTAAAAAAAAAATTAGGTGTTCTAGCCTCTTAGAGGATGTGATTAATCTTTAGAGTATGTGCAACCAAGTAATACTATGGAGAGTAGTCCTTTCGTGACCTCCGCATTTCAAACGGGTTCTTGACCGCCAATCCAATTCTCATTAATTGTATTGAATCTTATGTTCGATAAGAAAAATGTGAGATCACCAAAAGAAAGAATCATTCGTCTATCTAATAATTAAATCATAATCCCCTAATAAATCAAATGATTCTTGTGTCACCCAGAGACTCACTTTTTGGTCCAATATTTATTTTCATCTACTGAAGTTGTCACTCGCAATTAACCAATGTTTACCATCATTTTTTCTTCTTCCTTGCTAGTATGAGACAATTGCTGAAATGTAGGGCCTGCATTATGTAGCTGTGGGTCATTGACGTAATGGGTCCCATTCGATCACAGCCATACAAAAAAATGATGTACCATTGGCCATGTTTCATCTACTTGGGGACAGGTTGTACATTGATGTACCATTTGGCCACAATTTAGTTAAAATTTTGGGCTGCAAAACTTTTGGATCTAAACTTGAAATATTATCAATATATTCAAATTCTGATTGATTGAATTTTTTATGTCAAGGTAAAGACCCAAAAAAATTCTCTTTTCCGAGATTATTAACTTTAGTATTTCTATCTCACAACTAGCCTATTTTTTCTAATTTTTTAAAGATTATATTAAAGTCAATCATATAAATAGAAAATTTAGCTTCAATTTCAATTTTTAACCACAATTTTAATTGTCAGAATCACTAAATACCTTTAAAATATCAAAGATGGCTTATAATTTCTACTATTAAAATCAAATGTCTAAGATTTAAATTTAGAGATAAAAGTCGATCAAATCATCGATTATCAAAAATAATTTTAATTCGTATAATTAGCTTTTGAACGAAACAAACAGGAATATAAAAAATAAGTTCAATTATATGAGTACATTTCTTCAATTAAGTATTGCTTTTCAAATGGAATTCTCTCATTTTTTATTTTACTTTACCTTTTTTTTTATCAATTTTGCTTCTCTCTTCTCTTCTATACATCCTTTCTATTTTTTTTCTTCTTTTTTATTCTGATCTTAAATATTTTTATGTTTAAGCATATACAGATCAAGAATATATCAACAACAATGCTTCAATTCCATGTTTTAGGAGTACAATTTTTATAGTTTATATTTTTATAAAAATAATAAAAATGATATATATATATATATATATAGTTGGAAATTTGAAAGAATTGGATAACAAGTGACTTGCAAAATGATAATTTGAAATAACAACTCTATATATAACAAATTTCTCAAGCTCCGTAGAGTTAGTTTGATAGTCAATTCTCACTCTTGTTTGGTAAAAAGTTTTGGGATCAAAGCCCTCTCAATATAAAAAGAGTGCCCTTAGTTTTGTATCCGGCAAGAATTAGTCAGGTGAGACGCTTAGATAGCTTGGTCTTAAAAAAAATTAAGAAATTTCTCTTCTTATTTTCTCGTAGACGATTTCATGCAAATTTTGATTTATGAAACCAGTGGACACAAACATCCCATAGATGCTTGTACAAGGCACTCATGCTTTAACATTGAATAGCACTGGATAGCAATGTAAGCAATGGCCAACCAGATCTCAAACATTATTTTAAGTGGACCCCATGTGTAGAGGGGTACTTGCATTATACTAGTTGAAAAAGGGCAAGAATGGTGCATCTACTAACATTTATACTCTCAATTATTTAATTGCACTAAGATGAAACAAGCAGACACAACATTTCAAACCAGAATATACTAGAGACTGATAACCAGAAAATACAGAAAAGCAGAAAACGCCCTCAGCTAAACCTCAGGCCCATCTATGTGGCACACATTGGATAAACACATAATACAGTAACATCAAAAGTAGAGTGAGTGTGCCGACTGCTGATCCTCTTCAAGGGTTAGATCCAAATCTATTCGACGTCGTTCTGTGGGGCACTGGCATGTACTGATGGTCTTGTTGCTACAATTAGATTCAGAACTGTTGGACATCATTCTCCGGAACACTTGTATCACCTCCACTATCCTTGGCTGAAACTGCTGGTCGGCCTTTAACCTGTACACAGATCTATTCTCAGAGACCCAGTAAGGTAAAACATAGAAGATAAACAAGCCTGGATGGTTCAAGTTCGCTCAACTAACTCAAAGCCAAGTTCGGCCCATGAATAAACAAGTCAAGCTCAAGGTAGGTCCTACTTAGCTCATGCAGATTGAACTAGTGAATAACCAAGACCTAGGTTGAGCTTGATTTGTTCAGAAGCCAACTTGAGTATAAGCCCAAGCTCAGCTTGCTTGATGGGTGAACAACTGAATAAATGTAGTGATTTACATTGTGTATAATACACTAGCTGTCTGTTGCTTGAAACGAAATCGCATATGGTATAATGCTTTAAGTGAACCTGAGTCAAGCTGATGCTTGATAGACATTCCTAGCGAGTATATAAAAGGTCCTAGCTCAGCTTGATTCCGTGGAAACTCAGTAAATTGCTCAATTAATAGACATGGCCAAGCTTGAGGGTGGCTTGATGAACATCAACCAAAGCTCAATCTTGCCCATCTTGGTTGGCTCCACTCAATCTTCATTGTTTATGTTTCTAAAAAGAGATGGTTTCAGGGTCCAAAGTATATAGTAAAAGAAATTGAAATGTGCCACCAACCAAAATTGTCTACAAAGAAGGCAGCACTTACAGATTCATCTGGAACAAGTGCGTATCTTTCTGATGGAGAAACCCAGATTTTGCCTGTTCATAGAATTGTGTAAACAGACAGTTGTAGTTATACAAGCCATCTCTTCATAATTTCTGTATTTTAAATCTTCTAATATATTTCTACTCAACAGAAAAGGATCAAAAGACACCATGCACACACACGCATACACATACACACACACACAGAGAGAGAGAGAGAGAGAGAGAGAAGAAGAAGAAGCAGACCTGTTGAAGATTCAAGTTTTGAGGATTCCATCAATTTGAAACCACATCCATCCGCGTTCAAAGCTTCAATAACCTTAGGAGTATTTCTATATGTTCCCAAGGATTAGCTTCAGCACAAGTACTTATTATATATAAACATAAGAAGAAAGAAGGGCTGCTAATAGTCAGCACATCAGAGAGAGAGAGAGTTGTTAAAGTAGTCAGGAACGATGGTTAGGGATTGTGCATCTGTGCATGCAGAAGCAAATAACATTGTAAAACTAGGGTGAACTTGGGATAGGTTCAACCTAGATAAAACCCAACTTCAAACCAGGCCTGATCCAGAATTCATGGCTCAGGCTTGGACACAAATAAGAAACAAAATTAAATTTGGCCCAGGCTCTATCCTAACCATCTGAATGCCTGAGCCTGACCTGAAACGGTGTATGTTTGAGGCAGATTAAGCAATCATTAACAAGCTATAGGTACTGATACTAGAGCCATTTACACAATGAATCTAGTGGTTATTCAGGAAATGGCATCTTTTGACATGGTACTGTCATGGGGGCTAGATGCCAATTTCAGGCTGACAAGCTATAGGTGCTGCCAATGAACACTGATTTGACTTATTAGCAGAGGATTGCTGATTTGGCAATGTGCGTTGGTCAAGTCTGGCTTGGGCCTGGGCAGTTCAAAGCCTTTCTCAGTCCACTTCAACCCTACTAAAACTACCACATCAAAAAATCAGGGATAAGCTATGAATTGGGACCCAGAATCTTCATAGCACCTTTTAGGGAAGGTTTGTTTGCACAGATTTTCTCAAGAAAAATTGATTTCCCAAGAAAGTGAGTTTTTTTCATGTTTTTGTTTGTACAAATTTTCCTACAAAAACAGTCCAAATTTTTTTCCATCATGACCCATGGAGAAATGCTTTCCTAAAGAAATTTATGAAATTTATCTATTAGAACTTGACCGAATAAATGTGAAATTCCCTGATCATATGCATAACTAACTTACTCATTCATTAAATGGGTTGACGCAACCCAACTAAGCTACGAGTTGACCTAACTCGACCCATTTATTAAATCGACTAACTTGACCAATCTCCCCACATGCTTCTTGTCTCTGTTTGAGATACTGAAGGGTGTGGCCAATACTATGGAATTAGGAGGTTTCTTTGGGGAGACCAAGAGGAAAAGAGGAAAGCCCAAGTCAAAATTTTGGCCTAAAAGCCTGAATTTGAGCTATGAAAGCCCTACGAGTTGACCTAACCCGACCCAGTTATTAAATCCACTAATTTGACCAATCTCCCCACATACTTATTGTCTCTGTTTGAGATACCGAAGGGTGTGGCCAATACTATGGAAAAACTATTTAGGACGTTTCTTTGGGGAGACCAAGAGGAAAAGAGGAAAGTTCACCTGGTGGCTTGGACTGAGGTCATTAAAGCCAAATCCAAAGGTGGTTTAGATTTGGTCCCTGTTAGACTAAGAAATGAGGCTCTATTATGTAAGTGGGGTTGACGTTTTGGAAGAGAAGTGAATGCTTTCTGGGTTCATGTGCTGACCGCTAAGTATGGTACCTCAAATGCTAACAGGTGGAGTTTGGGGAAGAGAGTTGGTAAATCGGATTGTTCTAAAAGCTTTGTGGAGGATCTGTCAGGGTAGAACGAGGGCTAGTGAGCTTTTCACAAAGAGGCTTCGTATCATGGTTGGAAAGGGTAATCGAACGTTTTTCTGGAAGGATTTGTAGCTGGGGGATAGTCCTCTTTGTGAGAGATATACAAGGTTGTTCAGAGCTGCTAGGAACAAACTAGCTTTGGTTCAAGATATCTACTCAGAAGCAGAACGGTGTATCTCTTGGCACATTGATTTTAGGAGAAATCTAAGGTCTTTTGAGGTGGAAAGTTTAAATGATCTTCAAGCCCAACTCGGGGAGTTCCCACTGGATCCAGATGGCAACGATGAAATGGTTTGGACAGGTGATCCTTAAGGGTTATTCTCAGTTAAAGCCATGATCGAGGCGGTTACTCAAAATTACAGGGCCTCACTAGTGTCTCAGGCCATCATTTGCAAGAATCTCGCCCCTCCTAGAGTCCAATTGTTTACGTGGTTTTGTGCTAAAAGGAAAATCTTGACTAGGATGGATCTTAGGAGAAGAGGCTGCTTGAGCTCAAATGGAGACTCTAGATGCTTCATCTGTAGGATGGCTGATGAAACAATTGACCACCTCTTGGGCACTTGCCCCGTGACTTGGAAACTTTGGAGCTATTTCTTGAAACCAATGGGAGTCTCCTAGGTGTGCTCCGGTTCATGGATGCCTTATTGGAATTTTGGATGTTTCCTAGCCTTGGCGCAAGAAGAAGGTTAGCTTTGGATTACGATCACAACAGTGATCATTGGTCCATTTGGAAAGAGAGGAATGCTAATATCTTTGTGGGGACTTCTCTAGAGTTTAGTGAGCTTCTAGAAAAAGTTAAATGGAGTCTATGTGTTTGGCTTTGTACTAGCAAAGATTTCAAAGATTTGAAAGTCGGTGATCTCCTACAGTCTTGGGAGGGTTGTATGAGTGCTTCTCCCCCGGAGCAGAAGAATCGGGTAGAGTGGTCCCCTCCTCCTAACGGCTATTTCAAATTCAACGTCGATGGAGCCTCAAGGGGTA
The DNA here is from genome assembly GCA_022113865.1 of Chimonanthus praecox. Lineage (NCBI taxonomy): Eukaryota > Viridiplantae > Streptophyta > Magnoliopsida > Laurales > Calycanthaceae > Chimonanthus > Chimonanthus praecox. The sequence goes on along the minus strand of CM039090.1, from coordinate 12,567,724 downwards.
AACCTGGACCTGCTAGGATTGGGGGAGTTCTTCGGGATGAATTGAGAGTCACAAGGGTTGTTTTTTGAAATCCGTGGGAATAAAGGATTCTAATGAGGCGGAACTGCTTACTATCAGGAGAGTCTTGACTATAGGAACAAGCTTTGGGGAAGTTAAATTAGTTGTCGAAAGCGATTCTTCTAATGCTATAAAATGGGCTAGGGGAGTGAAGCGCCCTCCATGGAGATTAATCATCTTACTGAGGGAGATTAAGGAATTGGTATCGGGCCAGGAGACCTCCTTTGTGCACATCAAGAGGACAACCAATGGAGTGGCGGACTTCTTCGCTAAAAATGGAGATTGATTAGTGGTGTTTTTCACCTTTCCCAGAGACTAATTCTTTGGTTTTTTTGGGGAGCTTTGGTGTTTTCTTTGGTTTTTCTTTTCTTCTTTTGTTTTGGCCTAATCCTCTTAGGCCTTTTGTATCTTTTTGTACTGCTTTATGTTATTAATATAATCGTTTATGTTACCTCTCAAAAAAAAAAAAATTACTAAACTATGTAATATATAAATTTACATTTTACAGAATAAAACAAAACTTTCATTTAGACCAAAATAAGCCCGATGATTGAGCCGAATGAGCCCGTATAAATACTTTAGGCTTGAAATCAGACTCAAACCCTACGAGTACAATTTAGGTCAAGCTTAGTTTCACTCATTCAGGTTGACCCAAGTCTAGGCTTAGGCTCGGACCCTTTAATAGATACTCGGCCCCAGGCTCAAGCAAACTCAAAAATGGGCCCGACCTGCCCGAGTTGCAGTCCTAAACTCAACCCAATAGCTACCTATCTCAACCCATTTGTTAAATTGGTTAACCCAACCCGACTCAACTCTTCTTTTTTGGATAATATGGGTATCACCATCACATATTGGAGGTGAAACTAACCCCATAGATATACAAAACCATCCACAAACCTCGTGTGTTAGGTAATCCCGAGAGGAATTGAACCCAAGACCTCTTGTCTAATCCTATAAGCTTAGAGCAACTGAGCTACCCATGCAGCCGACTCAACTCATTTATCAACCAATTTTTCCTAATGGTAGTGGAAAACAAACATAGGAAAACTTTTAGAATAAAAAGTGAATTCCTACCAAGCCATTTTCCTGAGAATTTTTTTCTATAGGAATCCATCTTTCAATTGGAATTCATTTTCTCAGAAAACTAACAAACATGCACTTAGAAATACAAAATCACATATTGTGACCCCCACATACCCAAAAATCCATCCCTCCCAACAATTTCCCCAGTGTAAAGTAAATCCATATATTGGCCCCTATGAGAAAATTCTCAGTTTTGTCCTGAGAGCAAGATTCGAGGTTGACAATAAAAAGATAACACAGCTCATTATTTAAAAAATTTAGCCAGTTGCTACTGTAATTACCGGTCAATAGAATCCCCATGTCCAAGCTGCCCACTTGTACCCCTACCCCATGAGAAAACATTTTGTCTATCTGTAACAGCAAGCGTGTGCCTCCAGCCGCAAGAGATCTGAACTACTTTCTGCATATTGATCCAAGAAATGGGTTGAAAGTTACTCCCAAGAATTCAGGAAGAAAAAAGAGATCAAGTTTCTCAAGGCATGTAGAACCACCAATCCTGGCATTCTTGCTCCTCCATTAACCGAATATAGAATATGTCCCCTCAGTAAGTGGCACTTATAATCACAATCCTAACAAGTTCAGTGGACTCGGGATTAGGAGTGTACCTGGTCATCAGGAAATTTGACTTGTACGGGAGAGCAGTGATCGTCATTATCACCAACACCAACCTGTCCAAACTGTACAGAGAAAACATGCTCAGACCACTAGAAGAATACAGGCATGCTTGTTATCGATAGTTGGCAGGTAATCTATTTTCATGTGAATTAGATGAATTGATTTGGATTTGTGATAAATCAGTTTCCTCACAAACAGGTACTTGGTTCAATTGAAAACTAGATGCTCTTACAAGAGCAGAGCATGTGAAATGAGAAGTACAAACCTTATTCCATCCCCAGCCATAAAGACTTCCATCAGACGTGAGTGCCATAGTGTGTCGCCAACCACCTGATACCTGAAGGCATAAAAATGATGGTTAAAGTGTGGCCAAATGAATAAAAGGCCAATATAACTGATTTTGGATATGCACTTAATTTATATATCTTTCAAGAAAAGCTCTAATAAAAGCCCCTGAAATGGCAATACAGTTAACAAAACACATCTAATCCCCCTGCATTGATTCCATGCTCACATTGGTGTCGTTTTCTTATTCAGTTCATCTCCTTGTATAATTCTAAACTTGAAATTATTTGAAAATAACAGTTCTTCGACTTCAAAACACAGGCAAAGTCCTCAAGTCAAGTAGACTCTTGGAAGGTAAGGTGTATTTATTGGGTTTGAGCACAACACTACAATGTAGAATGCTGTCCACTTGAAGTATGAGCTCCATTGTAAAATGTCTTGTGCAGGGGAAAAAAATTGACATGAAATGCACAAGACTTCAACTCAGTACCACATGTTCAGCTGAGAGAGAGAGAGAGAGAGACAGATTTACATTTCATACAATTTCATATAATCTATTACTGCAGCTCACATTTATAAAATTCTGATTACAGATTCACATGAAAAGTGAAAAACCCAATTGTTGCAGGTAATATGCCTTATTGAATATGATATCATTTCTATACCACATACAAAGAAGGAAAAGAAACGAAAGAAAAAGTAATATGCAGATTTAGTAGTGTGTGAAAGTTTGCTAGGGATGTTTCAGGACAAATAGATTCCATATTATTATCATTTAAAAGGTGGCCCACTTCATAACAGCTATTGTAGTGACTGCTACCAATTTTAAGGCAATGGTACTAATAGAACTGTGTGCACTGAAATGGTAGGGTCTCAAACTTGCATGTATGCCACAGCAACCTGCCAATATTTGTGGTTGCAACAGGAAAACTCATCAATTGTGGCACAGACTCTAATCCATCAAAGCTACAAATTTACCACCTATCATACCCTAGACTAAGGCTTTACTCCTTTAGCTATTCAAAGAACACCCTAAACCACTATAAGTGTAGATTTTTCACATTTTTAATTATCTAAGAATTTCAGAATTTCTTTAGAAGGGAGAAAGTTTTCCCACATGGCATAAACTACTCAGTCTGTGCACATGCGCGTGCGCGGACGTGTCCATACATGTCTGTGCAATGTCCATGTGTAACAATCATAGAACTTAGTCTAGCTCTTAAAAGATAATCTATTTTTAAGATCAACTTGAGATTCTAACGAGCTGTGAACATTGTTGACTAAACTTATTCAATTTGGTCTAGCTTTGAGCCACCAATCTTTTAACATCCTTTCCATAAAGAGATGCAATGAACATAAAAGAAGCAGAAAAAGAAAGCACAGTCATGATTTCATGAAAATGGATAAGAAAGATGGTAAGAACCTGAGATACAAAATTCTTCTGAAGGGCCTCCAATTTATGAGGAATGAGGTGATCCTCAAAGTCTCCATGCCCTAGTTGACCATATTTACTCCAACCATAGGTGTACAAACTCCCTGATGAAGAAACTGATATTGTATGTCTCCACCCACATGCAACTGATACCATCTTCTGTCCCTAAGAAGATTAGAACATTCATTAAAAATAATAATTGAATTGAAAGTCCAGACACATGCAAGTGAAGAGAAACATTTATGCATGATTGACTATACTGTAACATGCGACGATGTCTAGCAGTAACAAGATTTTATGACAGGTAGCAGGCATACATTGACAGCAGAAACCTTCTCTGGAACCAGACGATCATTTCTGTCACCCAAGCCCAAATTCCCATATCGACCCCAGCCCCATCCATATAAATCACCATCTTCTGTAACTGCAGCTGTATGTTCAGCACCAGCTGCAATCATTTTCACAGATATTCCCTGCAACAGACCCGCAGTAAATTAGATAGATTGCTCATAAACCATTATAAAGTATGTAAAGCTTCATCAATTCACAAATAATATATAAAGGTGGATTGCCTGTCATGTGCTTTTATAGTTATCCGTGGACATGGTACTAACATGCCCAACATTGCGGTAACCACTATCCACTTGCTTCATAGATCCTTCGTAATTAGTGACATACACATATGCAAAGCATCTCAATGTTGGATTTAAGGATACTTCTAGTACTCTTTCAGCATTCATTTCAAGATGAAGAAGTATTGTCACATGTTCTCTTCAGAAACCTAATATTGAAATCTTTATTTACTTTCTTGTCAAGATGGCAACATGAATCAAACCCAAAGCCTTGATTGTTGCAACAATGAGCAGTTGGCATCTGTGCTATAGGTTCTTGTCATTTATTGCTTGCTTGTTCAGGGACTTCATGGCAGAATTCTGTTCTAAATTCTAAAATTTCAAAATTATTTGAATTCTAGAATTTTGAATTATGACAAATTCTAGAATAAAGGAATGACAGTGTCAAAAGCTTTCATTTGGTTCCTCTTGAAATTAATCACAAGAATTTGTAAATTTTATGCATATAAATCATGTCTTAGGAGCCCACCCTTTTGACACTATGGGTGGTACCTGCATGCAATCTCATGACAGGGCCACCAACCCAACATCATATGATCTCCTACAACTAGGGAAGAAAATGTCATCGCTCACATGACTCAATTTTGGAAATTTTTGACTAGTAATAGTTTGATGTAGAGGTATCTCACACCAGTCTCAATGGGTTGGGTCAACTTTAGGCCCATCCCAAAAAGGGTTGTTCACAAGCCCAAACCTGGCCTGCAACCTACCCAAACCCAGCTTAAATGAACAGGCTTGGACATATGTAACAGCCCGTCGGGCCAAGTGCAGTCTAATTTTTCAGCCATTTGGCTCAGGCTCTTACAAGAAGCCTGCCAAAACCTGTTGGGCTTTCTAGCCCATTGAGTTATATAAATTGTATGTATGTAGTGTGTACTTTGTACCTATATACCTTATATAAGTTCTTTGACGATAACCAAAGGGTCAATGATCAAAGGAGGACATAGGACGGCATCACGGTGACCCACATGCTCTCTCTCTCTCTCTCTCTCTCTCTCTCTCTCTCTCTCTCTCTCTCTCTCTCTCTCTCTCATTATCAAAACTAAATTATTGGGTGTTTCAATGTGTTTTATGGCTGTTTTGGTATCACACCAATAAGACCTTGTTTATGGGTTTCGTGTGAGATTAGGTTAATAAACTCATCACAAGGTTTCCTAGCATGTTTCGAGTCCCTCCCTAATGACTCCACAAAAAGCAAATTTTTCTGAGATATTTCTTTTTGCAGTTATGCTAGAAAATGCAGATTTGAAGGTACACATTTTAGGAATAAAACTAATCTGGGAGAATTTGTAATTCCATCACTTGGCACTTCAGTGGGATTTGAAAATTTTCACTTTTGTAATTCTGGAAAAACAAAACAAAGAATTCTAAAAGGAATGTCAAATTCCACAAATTCAAAATTTTCCTCTCAAATTCTTGATAGCATGCTCTTTGTTGAAAACAAAGAAACCACAATACAGCAAAACACAAGCAATAACACAAAAACACAACAAGATTTATGTGGTTCAACAATGTGCCTATATCCATAGTGAGATGGGAAGAATTTCACTATCTTCAAACATCGGTTACTACATGCTCTTTTCCTCGTGCCTCTCCAAGAACAAAATGAATCTAATAAACCTACAAGTCCCTCAAGTACATTATATAGTTGGTGCCCAATACAAAATTACAATAATACCCTTGAAAATCCCCAAATAGGATTCGATGTCCAGTATGGCCTGGATCACCACAGAGGACAAGACATCTCCGCGATAGTCTTAGAGTTTGTATATTAATTTTTATTAATGTCATTTTCGCATCTTTTTCATTTAAAATAACCAGTTAGAACTACTTAATATCAAGCTGAGTTCACAAATCTCTATGTTTTTGGGATTGTTGAGCAATACTTATATCAGATACCAATACATGTATACAATGACATAGTTATCAAGTATAGTAAAGTTTTCTGAACCCCCTCTTTGGAAAAGCTTTCTTTTTAAGAATTTATGTTCCCATATACACAACAGAAGGAGACCTTACAAGATGTCTATATGGAATTTTCAAGAGAGAAGCACCCTCAAAATTGTGAATTTTGATCACCATTAGATAGAGCCACAAGGATAGACGCCAATACCAGAGTTAGTGGCAGGAATGAGGGGAGGAAGGAGGGCTCTTCATGTGAATTAGGGACAAAATTACATCAATCTGACTTATGTCATCATCATCATTATCATCAAGACTTGTCTTTGCAATTGCATTTAATACCAAATTTCAACATTTTTCGTAAGCAATAGATATAAAGCTAAAGTCTATTACACCCAACAAAGAATATCAACAGGATAGGAAGAGAATTGGGGTGTACACCAAAAAGGAGGAGGTGAATAATGTGTGTGAAGGGTCAAGAGGCACTGCTGTTAAGTGCACAAGAGACCAGAAACAGATCTCATTTGGAACAATCCAGTGAATGCTACTTCAAGATACCACAAGAAGAAAGAGAACAATAAAGGCTTAAATTGCTGAAATAGTTAGAAGCAACATGATAGGCAATGGTGTATCAAAAGAAAAAAAAAACAAATCAGACCTAAAAAGTAACAAGTGAACAGTTCACACATCCAAAATTAAATAGATGGGATAAGGCTTTGAAGGCGATGATGATAATTGATGTTGGTGCATGTATCGCAGCTTAGGAATTCACAAGCAAGCCCTGCAGAGGATCTCCTAATTTCTCAAATACAGTGGTTGTCCTCAGTGATTGCTATCTAATTGCTTGTGGATCATTTTAAACCACTCAAAACCACTTAAATGGGCACCCGTGAGAAGTCACAATCACCAAACCAAGTTGGCAACGTCACTTTTGAGTTGCGTATAATCTATGCTCAGCCCTTCTTATCCAATTACCATCATGCATGCAACTGATGGGACTCGATCATTCCATAATTTAGTGGGAGTGCACATGAACACATACAAACCACATGAAGTTTATGTGAAATTTTTGAAAATTACGGAAGCGCGAATACGTGTGCAGGAGAACTGTGAAAATTGAGGAATGAGTTCTTATGTATAGCATACACACAATGGTGCAACTGGTCAGACTAAATTATTCGTCTAATTGTTTCTTAAATAAAGTTTTTGAAATCACAAAGTACAATACTAATAATAATTCCCCAAAAACTAAATGAAAAATAGCTCGCACTGAAAATCATTATAACAACCATTTCAATCTCATGAAAGTGAAGCAATAGCCTAAAATACCTGAAAAGCCTGAATTTTTTGTGGCAGAAGCGAGTCTTCAGTGGTACCAAGACCAAGTTGACCATTTTGATTCCGCCCCCAACTTGAAAAGATTTAGAAAAGAATAAGAAGAAAAAAGAAATCAGTGGATGGAAAGAGAAAAAAACTGCCAATTCCAATCACAAATTGAGGGACAATATTAAACCAAAGTTTACTCATACCAGTGAACCTTTAAAGTAATGGTAGTCTTAATCAAAGACATTGTCATCTAGTTAAAATTGAAATTCCATATCACGCGAGGAAAGAATTTTGGAAAAAAAAAAAAATCATATGTACTAGTACAAAAACATAAGGTAATTTGGAAGGTACCAACAGTTCCATCAATACAGGTAATAACAAGATAGAACTGAAAGCATTTCATAGGAGTTCACACCAACAGCTTAAAAATAATAAACAAATCTAAATATGCCTGGCCCATGGAAACCCCAGTGTGCAAAAGAAGTTTAACAGAATTCGAGCCACCATATATGGTAATGAACCTTATCTAGACTACTTTATGTATACGAGTGTTTGAAAACTAATTCAACTCAATGACTTGTCTAAATCTTCACCACAACAATGATAAGGGAAAAAGACATTTGTATAATCTTTTTTTCTTTCTTTTAGAGGGAGGGAGGGAAACCGGGGAGTGGTAGAAGGCTCAACATTTATCAGGGTTGGACCCCACACGGTTGGGTTGGATAGATAGAGGATTACACGAATAGGAGGATTCAGGGGAAACTCCTCCATCCAACTACCATAGCTTTGTGAGATGGACCATTCAACAGCATAAAATAGCCAAATTTTTTAGGTCCAAAGTCACAAGGCTAGGATGATCAAATGTGGGTGAAATTTTAAGAACTTATTGTTCATGTCGATTTCTACACATCCCTAACAAAGAACTATGCCCCGTTTAAAATTTTAATGAGGATCCTCCCAAATTAGGTAGGCTTGCACAACCTCCCTAAAGTTTTTTATGATAGATTGTGTAATGACAGAATATGAAATTTGATAAAGAAGAAACGCAGAACTCATAAAGGCTAGCTAGCCTATGCTGATAATGATGATGAAAAGATATGCATAGAAGCATCTCGAGCGACAAAAGCCTATAGCACAATTGATGAGTGTTCATTGTGGTCGCAAGTTCGAGTCTGATAGGCATCAAATAGGCAGTTGGCTCGTAAAAAGAAAAAAAAAACACCAAATCCAGTTATAAGCCCTACCACAAATTGATGTGATAATGGTTCCAATGATGACAATGATGATAAGAAGTATCTCTTACACCACTCGTTTGAGTGCCTGACATCTTGTCTCCCTCACCGCGTCAGTGAAGGAGCTGTTCTAGGAACTTTTCTGTTCCAGAATGTGCCAGAAGTGCCATTGGATGATGTAGCAAGGGAAAGAATGGCATCAGACACATTATTGGAGATGCTTCTCTGTTGAAATATATGATTTTGATAATGAACTATCACATGAACTATGAAAAACTGTGCACAAAAGCATTAAGTGCAGAAGGACACACCTAAAATTGGATAGGAAAAGCAATCAAAGACGCACTTGGAAGCAAAGAAGAGGAGAAAACAAGCTGAACAAATGAAGGGAAAAGAAAGAAGAAAATTCAAAGCTGAGTAGAAAATTTTTGAAAGAAGCACACAAGGTTCATAGAACCGCACATGAGCTTCTATGGAACCACAAGTGCAGTTTCGCGAACACTGTTGTGTCACAGTTTTTTGTCCTACTTTGAGGCCCTCCCCTGAGGCTATAAATAGGCTTCTTTTAAGTCATAAATGAGCACACTTTTGAAGAGTAAAAACTTTCTGGGAGCACTTTTAGCGTCAGAAAGTTTAAAAATCAAAATGGAACCCGAGGGGTCTTTGAGCACACTCTTCTAGAACTTTAAGTTCCAGGAGATCTTTTCAACTTTCAATACTTCAACGGCTTCTTCACTCAAAGTTTTTGGAGTTTCTCAACACTTCCAGAATTTTATCCCTGTGGAATCTTTGAAGTTCTCTTTCAAACTTTTAAGGGTTAACCAATAAGAATTCTTAGGACTTCTTTTCTCCTTTGACGGTCACTTACACTGTGATCCTAGAGGGGAACCTATCTCCAACAAGAGGAACAAGTTGCTTTGTTCCACCAAAACAAATTGAAGAAGACCTTCATTAAGTTCAATGGGGTGACCAACTTCTTGCTAAGACCAGGGTGGATAGGGAGAGGGCTGTAGTAGATCTTATGTAATTTGGGTAGGGTTGCTGACGTATGATGGTTTCTTTGGGGAGTGGGTGTTGTACAAGTCTCTTGTACCATACTTATCAGACTATTTTTCCACTCTTTGAATTTTCTTTACTCTTAGTCAGGGGTCGAAAATTCGGCTCAGCCGATAACCAAGATCTCAACCGAGATTTTTCTCTCTCCTCATTTTTTTTTTTAAAGTCTCAGTGGTTTTTTTTTTTTTGAAAAAAATCATTTAAAAAAATAAAAAAGGATTTTTTAAAATAAAAAATTAAAAATATACATATCGGCCTATATTTCAAATATCGGCCGATATTCGCCGATGCCGGGCCCACGCCAATATTTTTTTTTTTAAATAAAAAATAAAAATCGGCCGAATTTTTTATCTCTGACCGATACTATGCATACCGGCCGAGATATCTCGGTCGTGGAAATCCCAAAATATCTCTACCGATACGCACTGTATTGGCCAAGATTTCGACCCTGCTCTTAGTGAAATTTTACCTTTTTACTTTAAAAAAAACCCTTACAAGATTTCCTTGAACTAGTATGCAAGGAGGACCTAAGATTTGATACCTTGAACTCCTTTACCCATTTCAAAAATTAAAATTGAACTTCTATGGATACATACTTAAATTTGTGTCTACAGTGAAATATATGGATCTCATAATGAACTGTCACCATACAATTTGAACAACTGTGCACAAAAGCACAAAAACAGAGATGAAGATATGAGGTGACCATAACCGTTTCAGTTTGTGTATGAAATAGCTAAAGTTGTAAACGTACCCAGATGCAGAACCTGATTGGATCAACAACTATGACCTACTTGTTCATAATTGGAATAAAAGAGTATGGCAAAGACATTTCCTAAGATAAATGCTGTTTCAAGAAATAATCCCAATCTAGGTAACTGTTTAGAATATATATATATATATATAGAAAGAAGTGATAATCCATTTAGTAGATGATATTTCTTAGCAGATGACTATCATTTCAAAAAAAAGAAATATGGAAAGTGATAATCCATTTATGAAGTAAATGTATAAATGGAAATAAGTGCTCAGATAGTTCTTCAACGATGCATGACTACATGGCAATGAACAATTTTAGGTAAAATAACATTTTTTTAGCAAATTAACTAAGAATTTAAACTAATTCTGAGAACATTAAATTGAAACAATAACAACAACAATAATTTGCTTGTGCATGTGAGAGAGAACTGTAACCTCAGGGTCCAACTTCCCATCCTTTTATCATATTACAAAGGAGACGAGGTTTCAGGCAAACAATATTTACTCAAGACTTGGAGCAAGTGATGAGTAATGTAACAAGAATTAACTATTATATGATCCAGTGCACAATTAAGAAATAGTAATTTTCACAAGGCAACAGGAAAAGAGCACAAGGCAGAAATGTAGCTGTCACATTAGAATGGAATGGCAGATGAAAATCCTCCTACCAACCTCTGCACCTCCCCCTGCATAGTCACTGCCAAACAATGGCTATCTCCACAAGCAATTTGCTTGATCTTTATCCCTTGCAATGCCTTAATGGGTTGTGGTGTAAATAGATCACTTGAATTACCATGGCCCAACCTTCCAAAATCACCCCTGAAAATGCAAAGCACCACCAGATGATAATTACAGTTACATCAATGAAAAGAAAAAGAATAAAACCGATAATTGCACCATCCAAGAAGCTAAGGAGCAAGGTGAAGATTTGACCTTTTCCTGTATGTGTACTTCAAGACAGGTAGGATATACCCGAAGAGTAAAATATCAATCTTTTACTTTATAAATTAATAATTATTTTTCAGCTCAGTTTTTATATGACATACAAATAATTAAATGCCATAAAAAGTTTATTTTTTTTATTGAGAACTGAAGAATTACATCATTGATTCTGGCAACACCAAAACCAGTAAATAGTCCTCATTGGATCTGCCAGGGGGAGGGACGCCAAAACCAGTAGGTAGTCCTCCTCACTGGATCTGCCAGTGCAGGTGCCTTCGCCAGCACATTATCGTGCTATTGACACCAAAAATATACTAAATCACAAAATGAAAGACAGATTCATGGTGTACTGATATTCCATTTTTTTCTGCTTTTCTTTTTTGAGTTGGCATGTACAGCATACTAATCTGTTACTATGGCACCATATCATGTACCTATATTCATATAAAAGCTAAAATCAATCACTATTTATATAAGGGGATAAGCAAGAATCACTATTTGTTTCTTGTTTTCTTTTGATTCTGAGTATATTTCTCCTATACTCAAATCCTTCTTTTTGTACTACTCTCTTATTTTATGGAATCTAAGCAGTTAATATTTCCAAAAAAAAAAAAAGAATAACTAAATGATTGTATAGCATCCTTTCAGTTATATCCTATGGCATATGCTTTTCTTTTTTTATGACCAAGGTGTCCAAGCCTCTTAGAGCACCCGACTAATCCTCGGACATGTACAAGCCTCCTTACCCACACACACTGGGGAACTCTAAGGGAATGGCCCTTTGGGGTGGAGTGGAAATCGAACTCAGGACTCCCGCTTCCTGAGACAGATTCCTGACCATTACTCCAACCCCTTTGGGTTAGTGGCGTATGCTCTTTTAAAAAACCATGAATTCTTAAAATTGGAAAGATAGCTTGCTCAGATAGTAACCTAGCTTCTTTGTGGAGTCTAGCATAATGTTCTTCCTGTATCCTTTTTTCTCATGAGGAATAGATATCTAGCAAAAAAAATTCAAAACCAACCATAAGGTGGAGAGAGAGAGAGCTAATGACAGGCCCAGCTCAATTCAAGCCCAAGCCCAAGACCAAGACCAAGAGACTAAAAGAAAGAGAGGCTACAAGAAAGATTTCTCAAACTTTTTGACTTCATCCTTGATTTTTTTCCAAATTTACCATTTCTTTGTTAGGTAAGAAGTTTCTATAAGGTTGTCCTCTTTAGTCTTTTACATGATATGTAGTTTAATAACTACACCCCTTGCATGTGATGAAATGGAAGATAGTTTGTCGTGTTTAGTTCCTAATTTGAAATTTTTTTAGTATTGAGGTCCCTCCACCTTCGAGACTCAAGCCATTCTTACTGAGATTTTCTTTCATAATCAGATTTCTCCAGTCTCCATTGGAGATTGAGCAGCAATGCATAAACAGGTCAAGTTTCTCCTCATTTATCTGATCGATGTCATATTCAATGATATTCAACACAAAATCAAGCATAGAGACTTGGACAGGTGGACTTGTCATTATTTACCCATCAACATTGAAGTAATATCCCATCTATCTTGGATTGGCATTGATTTCTATAAATCCTATATGGATATTTAGAAAAATGGCTTTTACCCTAAACAAATTTCTTTTGTCGATAAAGAAATTATTGAAAAGCAAAACAAACAGAATGGAATAAAAGCATATGATCTAAAAGACAAATACAATCAAACGCAAAACAACTTAAAAAGATAATAGTAGAGAAAATAAGTTGGTCAACGCAACCTTCCAGAAACACTGGCCAATTATAATGTAATCTGCCTTAACTCCCACAAATTCTTACCATCCAGTTGCCCAACACGCTACATCTGCCCCAATGGCTTTGGTACTTAACCATAAATTTTGAATTGAGTAAATTCTATACAATTTGCAATAGTCGTGTCGGTTTTGCAATTAAGACCAACTTACTTCATGTCCAATTACATTTTTATGGTGTCTATCTACTCTGAGTACTACCATAACAAAGACAGTGAATTATACCATCTGAACAATATCTCTAGCTTAAGCCAAACAAAATATTGATCATAAGTTCATGAAAGAGAAACAACAGTGTAAGTGGGATAAACAGAAGCAATAAGGAAAATAGTTTCTAACAACACAAACCAAATAAAAGTACATACCATCCCCAACTATATACTTGCATTTGGGATTCAGAATAAGCAGTTGTATGATCAGCTCCACAAATAATGGAGGATATCTCATGGCCATCAAGTGCAGTCAATAATGTTGGAAACAGTCGGTCTTCAGCATCCCCGTGGCCCAATTGCCCATCTTCTCCTCGCCCCCAAGAGCAAACAATTTTGCCAGCTGTAACACGTTAGCATGTCATATCAATTCTCATTCAACTAATTGCACGCATGTACTTCCAATGCAACTTGGAAAACTCATGCTTCTGGGTTGGGATGCTATTTCCATCATCATTAACAAATGATCAGGTTCAAATCAACCCATATAATGATCAGGTCAAGTGATGCTCAACCTGATCCCTGATAGAAATTCTTTACATGATCCACCAACCTAACCTGGTAATCCCATATTTTGTTAGTATTTACAAACTAATAGATAAAGAGAAATTCTCGTGTACTTGTAGATGTATATACATCAATCTCTTATTGGTTGAAACCATCAACAAAATATGTTGTCATGCATCAGCTTCTATCATTGGTTGTTTTCGTATGGATGTACATAAATCGACAAATACCTGTGAAAAGCACTGTTGAGTTCAGTTTAGGTTGAACCATTTAGTAATTGGTGAGATCGTTGGCTATTATACTAGGTGGTCTACCGAAGCCATTATCATTCCTAACTGTAGACCATTCAGATTCCGACAGTTACAGGTAGGTGGATACCACTATCTGTTATTAAAAGGGAGTTTCTTTTTATACCCATCTTGAAAACTCGTGAAATTGAAACTAATAAAATAACTGACACAAGTTGAAGGTACTAACTGTGTTAGAAAACCACAACGTGACAACATTTTTGAGAAATCACTCTCAAAAGCTAGCAATTGAGAGAAGGGCGACTTGATAACATTCTTAACGTAGAACTCACTCTCAAAAGCTAGTTATTGAGAGAATGGTATCTCAAGTGTTAATAGAGTCATTAGTTTCACAAATTAACCAACGTGGGACTCTGTCACTTCACAAACGGGAGAAGTGGGCGGCCAGCTAGAAATAGAATGAAGTAATTAAAAATGACAATTTGACATGTTCAGCCACAACATAAACAGAATTTTATTAAGAAAAACAAAAAAAGGACATACAAAGAAACAAGCTTCTGAGATTAATGTGATTAGTAACCAGGTCTCATAATCAACAAACAAAATCATGGGTTGCTTCATAGTGGATTGCAAACAACGATGCCAAAAATTGTCTGCAAAAAAAGTCATTCGCCATTTGATGGCCTTAACAATATTAATCCCGCAACAAACTATCCTGTAACTACAATTTATACCAGTGAACCAAAAACGCTGAAGTGAGGGAACCTGCTGAGGATGCACAATGCACAGGTATAGTCACATATAGGGGCACCCAAATCTTTCTGTCTGCGTCCCAGTGTACATGGCTAAGAAAATTCGGCAACAATTCACATTTGGCAAGGGGAAGGACAAGGACTGGATTGCCATCATCTAGCAATTTGGGAGACTTGTTGCGTATGGACCATGTACTCTCACCTTTTCCCAATCCAACAAGATTGAAGTTGGGAAACTGCAGAGAAACAGAACCGCTTCTAAACAAGAAAAATCACCAACTGATTGCATTACTAGGCTCCAAATCTCGCCAAAACCAACAACCAAAGAGGGGTAACGAGAGTGAGGCATGGGAAATTGACAATTTGCAAATTCAACCATGCATTTTATGACTTTAGTCAGTCCTAAGTTTTGGCATTCCAATGGAGACATGGTTGTGCCCACTTTCCCACCAAGGTGTTGTTGGCCTTTCAAGAACTGAAAACGGTAGCAAATTATGTTCCAGATTTGTTCAACAGGGTATCATGCAGCCATGGCATTTCCCATTTTCATTTAAACATGTGGACTAGACTTCTTTCATTTTCTAGGGTGAGTGACCACCGACAATGTCTGTGTCCAAATATTTAAACCGTAAAGGAAAACAGGAGATAAGATGAGAGAGAGAGTACAGAGGAGAGCAAGGGAGTGACTGGCTCCAGAAGAGATGAGAAGGACTCGTGGGGGTGGAACAGCTTCGGCGCTGCTTTCTTCTTCTGCCATCTTCTCTTTTCCTGTCTACTTACCCAGAAAGTGGGAGATACGATGGAGAGAGAGAGAGAGAGAGAGAGAGAGAACAGAAAATGGGGGAAGTCTGGGGAAAAAAGGTTGTGATGTGTGAATCTGATTTTCAGACGATTGTGAGGTGAAAAGATGAAAAGACAAGGGTCGAAATTTATAGGTATATCGTGGGACCCATGTCCCTAGCTTTGGAGAAGCTGCCTAAAAGAGAAGGAAGAGCAGCGTTGTGGAACAGGACACTGGACCCTCGGCATTAATTGCATGAAAGCTATGGCTTCGAAAGTTCCAGATAGCCGGAATTTGCAGCGGACTGGCAAACTCGACGGTGGGCGATTGCTTTTTTACTTTTATCAGCCCCGAGCTTCGATTTGCAGAAATTTATTCCGATGGATTCACCTTCTTACTTCTCATTTGATTTTATTGAATGGGAAGTGGGAACATTAGTTAGTCGTCTTCTTCCTCTCCAATCAAACATACAGAAAAACGATGTCAATGGACAATAGATATTTTGATGATACA
This sequence comes from Chimonanthus praecox, assembly GCA_022113865.1. Classification (NCBI taxonomy): domain Eukaryota; kingdom Viridiplantae; phylum Streptophyta; class Magnoliopsida; order Laurales; family Calycanthaceae; genus Chimonanthus; species Chimonanthus praecox. The sequence continues at coordinate 12,551,600 of CM039090.1, read as the reverse complement.
GATACTGAGTTATTTTTATCATAAAGATTTGCAACGTTCATATCACTGCGTTTACAAATTAAGATTTATAAAAATATAAATACATTTTCTCAGTCACTTTTAAAAAAATTATTGACATATAATGATTACACTTAGGAATGAGATATATATTTTTATTTTCATTAAAAAATTTTTAAAATTATTTCAATTGAATTAAATAATCTATATTTTAAAAGTTATTTTAAAGTAATAAATAATAAAAAAATAAAAATAGTATGATTAATTTAAATAAAATTATTTTAACAGCTCTAAATCTAAAGAAAAGCTTCTTCAATTGATCAATGTAAAGAAGGAGACGTGTGGGGTACTAAGGTGGGGACTAATTTATGATACTTGTATTTATTCAAAGTATCTTTTTATAAAATATTAAACCTTAAGGGTGTTTTTTAAAATACTGGAGCCGCCTATCCTTCGAATTATAAGTGTGTACATCTTAGTGTACAGGTTACCATTATATAATTACTGACATAACCTTTTATTTATATTTCCAACAAATTGAAGAATAATAAACAGTGTGAATTTTATGATGAAGATATCATCCATATATTTTTATTTAAAATACTACCAAATAATATTGGTAGAGAAAATAGTGATATTTTAAAATTCCATACTATTTGCTATGGATTGTTTACTACTTAGATGCTGATTGTAACAGGGGAAAGTGTGTCACAAGATTTGCATAATAATTATAGAAAAAATGGAAAGTGTAATTAATAATTTTAATATGATATAAATTAATTATTATTTTTAACTTGTACGCACTTTGAGGGTGCATTGAGAAGCTTCAAAAAATTAGGCCATGAATATTTTTTATAAAATGTTTTTTAATTAATATACTATACGTGCTTTGCATATGGGGTTCACTTAAAATCCTCAGCCAAACATGTTTAAAGTACTATTATGAACCATTTAATGAAAAAAAAAATGACGTAAACAAATCTTACTTATCTTTCAAAAAAGGTGTTATAAAAAATTATAAAAAATATATTATTTTTCATCTAATCTTGATATTCCCATCCAAACACAGAAATATTTTAAACTAGAATATAATGAAACACAAAAAAGGAAAGCATAAATGAGAAAAAGGATAAAGTAAGAATTAAGAGGAGACCAACGTATTTACGTGGCCCACTTGGCACACGGGTAAAAACTATGGAGACTAACTATTTTTATGTTGAGGGAGACTCGATCTCAAGATTTCTCACATATAAAAGTGGGAATATGACCATCAAAGTAACCCTTGAAAAAACAATCTTTAGTTGAAGAAATTTATCCATGCCATCTAATTTTTTTATTTTCATTTATTATACTAAAAAACTCACACAATTTGAAAATAAACTTGATGATCGATATAATTGAAGTAAATTTTAATCATCGCTCGAATTTTAGCCATCTGATCTTGATGATCAAAATTAGCAAGTATCCTTCAATTTTTGAAAGATTGTCTAGCAATATTAACCATTAAAATTAAGTAGCTAAAAATTTATTTAAAGTAAAATACAGTCCACACGTATTTTATTAAGACCACTTTCAATCTATACAGTTAATTCTTTTAATATTGTTTTTAAAGAAGTTAAAAATCTAACAAAGAAAATAGATCAAATGTGAGTATCATTTTTTATATATGCAGTACATACATCAATTCATTAATTCTCCACAGTACGTAAGATGAAAACATTTTCCCACCTTTATAATATTAGAGATTAGTTAAATAAAAATATGAGAATAAGAATTTTATTAAATGTATAATATAACTTCATTTATATCTATATATAAAAACAGTTCATGTGATTATCAAATAAATATTGATTGTTCATTGATTGAATGGTTGTGATTTGTTTTCATATTTTAATAAAAGAAAATAAACAAAATTTATCCAAAAATAAGTAAAAAAAATTAAAAGATTAAAATAAAATTTGGCGAGTTACTACCGACTTTCTCTAGTTATCATATAAAAATAAAAACAAGAGTTGATATCCTTTGAACCAGCATTTCCATGAATGTTTTAGAACAAAAGGCATGGTGTGAAAAGGACTCGAATTTGTTAGGAATCGTCAAAATAGGTTCTATCAAATCATTGTACTATTTTAATAATTGAAAATAAATGATTAAGCGTAAGAAAGGTAATTATATCAAAAGCAAGTCCTTTCATCTATTATCTAATTGATGGATTTTGAATTTTTAAAAAAAATAATATATGGTAAGTACAAGATTTGACTTTATCATAATTAATTTAGGTCAGTGATCCATCCATGAACTTTTTTTTTTTTTTTTTTTAATCCGACACATATTTTACTGTATTGCTCATTTTAACAACATTTGAATTGACTCGTCAAACTTTTTAAATCTCCAAACCTTTTGATGTAAGTGATTTAAAAGATTAAGTAAATCGATTTGAAAATAAAATGGATAATATAGTAAAATTCATATAGGATTACATAAAATACATGTAGGAAGATCGTTAACTTTAATTTATGTCTTTTTTAAGGGAAATAATTTGTGCACCCCCATTTTTTACCTATTGTGCACTCCCTTATAAAATTACAATTTTCCCAAAAAAAGCAAGGAAGGAGAGAGAAAAGAGGAATTTTGAGTTTGGACAAAATTGTAATTTATATAGGAGGAGTGCACAATAGATAAAAGAGAGGGGTGCACAAATCATTTCCCTTTCTTAATATTCAATCTTTGAACTCTTTTTTCTTCAATATTATCTATTTACACGGAATTCTTCATTTTGAAGTGTTCATAAAAATTAGAATAAACTTTCAATCAAAATTCTTAGATTAATAGAAAATTTTTAAATTTTGCTTTTTAAATTCAATAAAAACTCACATTTAAAAGTTATTATTAAAAGTTTATAATAATCCCCTTTAGAGCTGTGCAAATTACTAGCGAAACAAACGGGGATAATTCCCAATCCATCTATCAGCCACGTGAAATGTGTCAATCCAAAGTTGAAATCATGGGCTCTACTTTTTGAAATTTCAGCACTGTCACCATCTTTCTTGATTCATAAATTTCCATTCAGCTACCCTATGAATCTATGATATCTACTTTCAACTTTTGAAAATCTAAGAAAGAGAAATTTAATTTTTAATTAAAAAAATTCATCTTACATTTCATGAGAGAGATGAAGAGTTATTTTTTAATATCTTAATAAATAAATGATACGAACCATCAGACTGTACAATTTAAAATTTAATATTTGTACTACCATATAAGTATTAATTATTTTTAAATTCGATATAACAATGGACATCGATTACGTGAGCATTAGCCTCCCGTACACTGAACTTAAAAAATTAAGTAATACAATGAATGGTCTGGACTCACGAGGACACCGGCCTCCTCCCATAATCCCATTGGATGTTGTTTATACTTATTTTTGTCCCGTTCTGATCTAAAATATAGGCACGTAAAATAATTTTACTTTTTTAAATATTACATATGAAAAATAAATGTGTGCTTACTACTCAAATATTGAGATTATAAATGAATTCAAATACCATTAATATCTCAAAGGAGATATAAATTCTCTATCATAAAAGTTATCAACTTTCTAAAATTTATTACAACAAATCTTTAATAAATAAAATGGTAAAATCAACATTAACATCAATAACTCAAATCAAATAAATGAAATAAACAACTCAATATGCGGTGCGTCTAAAACAGCATAATAACTAAGCTCTTCCTCGAGGTCCCTCAGACCTATCCATTGCAACATTACTTGAAATTGGAAGAATGTGATTATAAATAATACTCAGTGAGGAAATATGCATGTTAAACACTCATGCACCCACATGATGATAATGTATGAAGTAAAATATAAATAAGTCTATGCTATCATGTCAAGCTATCAATCCCATCAATGTGAACACATTGTCCACCCAAGGATACTAATCTGATCAACATGAATACAATGTCCACCTAAGGACACCTCTATGGAATGAGCTGTCAAAACATCATGATCTCTTGAGGGACATAGGCCACGACTTATAAAGTGAGAGATCTTTATACAACATATATAATCTACCTCACACCGCATCCCTTCTGTCCTATGTCAAGGTGATTTAAAATTTGCGTCTTACCAGGCTGACATATCATCCAACAAAGATGTAATGCCAAACCCTACATACAAACATGGGCGTTTTACGAAGCTGACTCGTCATATAAAGATGTGTAATGTCTAACTCTGCGTCCAACCATTACATCTTATTAAGTTAGTACTACCCTCATGGAGTGTTCACGTATCTAACCCTGCGCATAAACACGACGCCTTACCAAGTTGGCCCCATTACACAATTAGTAAATGATATCCAACTCTGCGTCCAACATGTCTTACTAAGTCAGTACTGCCCGCATAGGCTCATGAGTATCTGACCCTGCGCAAACTATACACCAAGTGTACAAAATAGTCATGAAAGCGATCTACAACGCGAAGCATGTAAGGGGCTATACTCCTCAACAACAACCACAAAAAAGACTAAGTCCTATAGCCGACGCTACCGTTCAAATAAATTACCTTAAACTAAAACCATCATCCTATCACACCAATATCCTCTAGGGAGTGTGGACTATTACTAGTGATGCCCAAACAAAAGAAAGGTACATCCTCAAGTCCTATATATTCTTTAGGTCTAATCCCTAACGCTATTATTCTCAATCTCACCATGTCCATAAATACAACATCACATACTTACATCTTAGACAACCCCCTAGGCATACATTAGTGAGTAACACAATGGACCATAATCACAAATATAAGGGCAACATATATGGCATAATCACATCGTGATCATAATTTCACAATGATGACAGCATAACACATTCCATTATGTTTCATACATTTAACATTATTATCACAATGGGTTATCTCAGGGATACGAACTACACACCAACTTTGAGATACACACACGTCAAGTTTATTTACACATATTTTTAGTCCTTGCAATTCATGCAACCTATCTCATGGTGGTTTATCACTCTAAGTCCAAATTACTCCATTTTTCACAACATAAACCCAGATAAATACATCAACAAATCATCTTAGCCCTTCACAAACGTCTCCAACAAATACCACAATTCTCTATCATCATAAAAAAATAATAGACATGCTACAAATCACATAATAGAGAATCTATAACATCTCATGCATAGCATAGTGCACATCAATCATATTTATCATTCATTAAACACATCGATAACATAGTACATTCCCTAAATCACTGAAATAACATACATGCATTCATACAATATGTATGTAAAATCGTCACCTCAAAATCACGATGTCTCGGGTTGATATTCGAGTCATACCTCAACATGTTTGAAGGCTCTAATTATGCCAAAAGAACGTAATATACCATTATTAGTTCATGGATTAGACCTAAACACAGTTTAGAAGCAAATCCCTCAAATCTAGACCCAAGATTTGCCCCTAATGCAGATTAATCCATTCAATCTAAGGGTAATCTCCAAATCTCCTCCTATGAATAATCTCAAAAAATTAGCATATACCCTTTTTACCAATTTACTTCCATTCTCATGGGTTCAAAACTCAATTTCAATTCAAATCTATACTCAAACAAGGTTCCTTAATAAAAATCCCCAATTACTTTCATTGATTCCTCTCAAAATAAGACATAAAAGTCATCACATACTCAATTTTCAGCACATCATATTAAGATCTCATCAAATATGAAGAAATGGAAAGAGAAGAATCATAGATCTTAACTTTGGAGGAGAAAGGACCGTGCATGGGGCACTCCAAGCGTAGAAAATCTAAATGAAAGGCCTTTAGTGGGTGAAAATCAATAGAGGGAATTGTTGTGCAAATTTTAAATTTATAACTCGCAAGCGCACGAACCATTTAGTTAGTATAGCGATTACGTGCGAGGTCGAACCCACCGAAGCTTAGGAAAATATATCCATGAAAATACACCATTGAATTAAGTATTTTAAGGATTTTGAGAAATATGGAGAAAAATCATAAATATGCAGTTATTTATCTAATTTATGAATTTTAGTTTTAATTTAGAAACATTCTAGATTTCAAAATAGAATCTAATAGTTTAACTAATTTTAATTAAGATGGTGGATTTAATTTAAAAATATAAACAATCTCAATATAATTCAAAATACAAAATTAAGATGTAATTAAATTATTTCCAACCTAATTCATCAATTTCAAGAGTTTTTTAATTTACAAACTAAAAAAATTAAAGACACCTAAATTACCTCTGTACATATTTACAGTGGAACTTGCTCAAAGAATTATGCAAGCTTTATTTTCCATATTTTAAAAATAATATCAAATACTAGAATATGGAGCTCACATTTATTATTTATCATGCACTCAAATTTGTCATCTATTAAAATCCCCATTATAAAATTTTTGAAACCAATTAAACTAATAAAATTCAAATCCGGCCTTAGGCTAATTAGAATTTCAACTTGCAATTTTGAATATAAAAGTTTTTTGGCTCTTAAAAGAGCCTTACACTGAAAAAATCAAGTTTCATTCAGTCTAAAATATTTTTCTACCTTCATTGAACAACTTAGAATCATCTCTCACATAAATCCATAAAAATAATTAAAATAAAATCAAATTTTCATCATACAAAAATAAATAAGTGGAAAACCATAATTGTAAGGGTTTCTCTGCCTTCAATTATTAATAAAAATTGGAATTAACAATTACAATGCATTCGAATTTTGGATTTAAATAAAAAGAACAAAATAAGAAAATTCATAGACTTTTTTAATTTATAACTGAAATTAATCAAATTGACATTGAATTGAAGAAATCAAAGACAAAGAAATTATACTATTATTAATGGAACTAAATTATAAGACATGAATTAAAATAAAATAAACTAATTACAAAAGAATAAATAAAATAAAATAAAATAAAACTAACCAAGAAAAAGAACTCCAAAATTATCCACTGCTCCAAACTTTCCAAAACTCAATGTCCAGGTTCAGTTTTCTCACTGGGAGAAGGTTAGTATTTATAGATGAAAGGAGGTAGAATAAATAGCTTGGATCTAAAGATTTAAATAAAGTAAGGGACACATGTAATGCTGATATGGTTTGTGCTAAATATGGAATGACTTAAAAGAGGCAAGGAGGTAGAAAAAGAAAGTAAAAATTGTGTAAGAAAAGTGGGTGCAAAATCTCATTTTATTACATATGTACCACCTTACAGTTCAATTTTGACCTAGTTAACGTCTGAATCAGGAAAAGTTGTAAATTATAAAGTTCTAGCCCTTAAAGTCTTCTTTCTAATGCAAAAATAATAAAAATAATTGGATACTGGAGTGAAACTTTATAGCCAAAATACTGAAGATGTGTCAAACTTTCTTTTTTTTCTCCCCTTCTTATTTTGTTTCTTTTTCCGTAATCCACTTGCCAAATTCAAAAATCCTCTTATATTGACTTCTAAATTTTGAATTTCCTCATATATATCTTGAGATGATGAAAATAGACTTCACACATGTGGATTTCTGCATGGGTATTTCTTAATGGGCTCAATAATTGGGCTTTTCAAAGTATGAAAAATCTAATAATTAATTTTATCACTTACAATCAATTCTAAAAATGTATTAAATTAATCCAAACTCTCATAAATAGATTTGAATTAATTAGTTTACAAATAAAATCCCTAAAATTGTGGTAAAATAATTATTAAAAATTCAAACTTTCCAAAGATATCAACTTATGCCATAAATTGTAAAATTCACCATTTGAATTCTCATATCTTTCATTTCCCTGTAAATTCTACAAAACATCAAAATCTTATTAACCATATCTTAAAACACACAACATAAGGAACTAACTAGTCTAAATATAAGGGTAAATAGTTATTTTCTTGTGCTTATCAGGAATGTAAAGAAAGCAAGGGTTTGCTGTTAGGGAAGAAGGGTTGGCTATTTGGAAGTGGAATGAGGTGAAATAAGTCTAATTTCGTACAAACACGAACTTATGTACAAACTTAATATTTTAAATTTTTTTTTTAAGGCTGAGCCATTATAGTTTTTCACATAAAATAACCTTTTTTTTTATAACATGGGTATTCCCACTACATATTGGAAGTGAAATTAATCCCATATATACCGGAAACCAGAAATATTATCGTGTTAATTTTAGACAAACTCGATGTCAAGGTGTTAACCTTATGATCACAAAGAGTCCACAATCTCATCTATTTAGATTTTTTTTAAGTTTTACTTCTTTATTTAACTCCTTTATAAATTATGCAGTTAGTCATTCTACTATCTATCATATCTATTTATATCTCTTATTTCTATATTTTATTATATTTGGATTATGAACTAAGTAAACAAAAAAGAACAATTTGATTCTTTAGATATTTTTCCTAAAAAGATAAAAATAAATAATGTAATATAATCAAGATAAGAGTAGGTTGAACAAAATTTAGACAAACTAGTAGGATCTTTTGGAATAAAAGAGTCTCACTTTGCCAAAAATGACGCTTTTATAAAACCATAATTAGATTTGTGATGTTTACATAGCAAAGTATTGGACAATAAAAAGAAATACAGATAAATAAATTTAGGGTAATGGAGATGCGTATACTACTTTGGATAAGTGGTCCAACCCTTAAAGATAGAGTCGGAAATGAATGCATTATGGGTAGTTTAAAGATAACTTCGGTAGACGAGAAGTTGAGAAAAAAACTCATTTGAGATGATTTGATCATATTAGTAGAAGACCAAGCACTATCTCTATGCGTAAAGTGGAAAGGTTATGAATCGAAGGCACTACGAGAAGAGATAACCTTCGAAAGCATTGGAGGTAAAGGATAAAAAAAGACACGTTAGGTTATGGAGTAACTGATAGTATATTTTATGATTGTGTTAATTGAAGTAGAAAAACTCATAAAATCAACTTTAGATAGATGAGAATAATGGTTGCTAATGATGATGATGATTTTATCTAACATTATAAATTCATTTGCGCAATTCAAGTATAGAAATCAGTTCCCATTTGTCAAGTAATTAACACTTACACCATAGTTTTTAGTCTTAAGCTAAATATCTATAGTGAAATGATCACTACCACACTAGGTTAGACAATATTATTGTGTGTATCTATCTAAGTGTACGACTCGTCAAATAATATGGTGATGGGTTTATTGAAAGAGTTTCTTTTTCTTTGAGTATGTAAATTATTAAATACTATGTTAATTAAATCAATCAAATTATACTTTTAAACTTTGAAAATTAGATACTTTAAATTATTTTTAATTCCTTAATTATTATATTATTTAAAAGTACGATTTCTCAATTCCATCACATCATTTTAACATTTCTATTGAAACACGTGTTCAAGTAAAAACCTCTTCACTAACATATATAACTTCCAACTTAACTAATTGCAGAAATATATTTAACACTAAAACATTTCATTACCTGTCAAGGACATGTATCGATTTCTAGTAAATGCAGTACTAATGTAATTTACATTATTTTAAAAATATAATGAACGCATAACCATATTTTATCAGTGTCTAATGGACATAACTCTTCAAGTAAATACAGTACTAGCAAGCTTTTAAGAGGGTAGAATATGGGCCTTGCATCAACTCACCCATTGGAATCCTCACCTGAACCAAGAACGCCCATTCTAATAGGGATAAAATTTGTTAAGAGACAAGGGATAGAAGCCAACACTTCGGAAGTTCTGAACTTCAGTCCGAGGTTCCGAAGTGGCCAGAGGCCAATAATCTTTGTACCTCTGTTGACGGGATGTTCCGAGACTGTTGGGAAGAGTCGAACTGTTCGGAAGTTCCGAGCTTCCCTCGGCAGGTTCCGAAACACACAGATTCACTGATTTTCTGTTTTTACCGATTTTCTATTCGGAAGCACCCTCGAAAGTTCCAAGACTTGAGCCTTTGAATTTCTGAAAGACAGAACCCTTGTTTCGAAGGTTCTGTAAATCTAGTTTTAGGCAGTGGTTCGGAAGGTCCAAAACCACAGTATCTGGTTCCGAGACATGTCCCGAGGAGCCCAATTCTGATTTGTGAAACTTGGTTTAAATTAGAATTTCATGTGTTAGATCTTAGGTTTTAATGTGATGTTTATACCCATTTTGATAATTAAAAGTGATACTAACCCCTTTTCTTTGGTATTAGAGTGTATATATTGATGAGTGCAAAATAAATACATATTTTATTCCTAAATTTATTATTATTAGTATCTCATTTTATTTAATTTTATCTAATTAGTATAATTTTGTGTTTTGCAGGTTTAAAAGTGAGGATGACAGGAAAAATGCTTAAATATAAAGCCTGGGCCCATTATGAGTTATTATGGACCTCAAGCCCAATTATTGAGCCCATTAAGAAAAGCCAATGAAGAAATCCACATGTGTGAATACTATTTCCATTATCTCAAGAGAAAATTCGAAATTTACAAGCTAATATAAGAGGATTTTCGAATTTGGCAAGTGGATTAAGGAAAGAGAAAGAAAATAAGGAAGGGAGAAAAATAAGGAAGGTTTGATACATGTTCAGTATTTTGGTCATAAATTTCCACTCCGATATTCAATGTCTTTGATTCTTTTTTCGTTGAAAAGAAGACTTCAAGAGCTACAACTTTTTAGTTTACGACTTTTCCTGATTCGGAAGTTAAAAGGGTCAAAACTGATCTGCAAGATGGTGCACGTGTAAAAAAATGGGATTCTACACCCACTTTCCTTATACAAATTTAGCTCATTGCCTCTTTTAAGTCATTCCATATTTAACACAAATCAAATCCGCCCTCCATGTGTCCCTTGCTTTATTTAAATCTTTTAATCCAATCCATTCATTCCACCTCCTTTCATCTATAAATACTAGCCCTCTCCCATTGAGAAAACTGAACTTGGCATTGAAGAAAAGGAGAAGAGGGGAAGAAGAGAAGGAGAAAGACTGTGGGATTTTCAATCCACATTGGGTTCTAAGGTTGGTGGATTTTAATTTTCATTATATTTCTTTTTATTTAAAATTCCATTGATATGTAAGTCTAAATTCATGTTTCATAAATAAAATTGAGGTGTGATGAAATATTTAGTCTATGGTTTTTCAATTATTCAATTTATGTATGATGATTATTTGATTTTATTTTTATTCTTTAATTAAGTTTATGTGTGGATTTATTTTAATTATTTCAGATTAAATGTGATGAAAATTTAGATTGAATAGACTTCTTTCTTCGATATAAGGCTCTTATTTTAAGAGTGCGATGAAATATTTTAGATTTGGAGATAAAGTTTAAATTCTATTCATTCTAAGGTTTAATTTGAGATTTTTAATTTAATGAAATCCATGGATTTAATTCTTAGAATATTTATCGATGAAAAATTTGAATGCATGATTGGTAATTTACGTGAGCTCCGTATTCTAGGCCTTTGTTTTATTTTTAAAATATGGAACATAAAGCCTCCATAATTCTTTGACCCAGTTCCACTGTAAATATGTACAGATGTAATTTAGATGTCTTTAATTTTATTTTTGTTTATAAATCCAAAAACTCGTGAAATTGATGAAGTAGATTGGAAATAATTTAATTGCATCTTAATTTTGTATTTTAAATTAGATTGAGATTGTTTATATTTTTATATTAATTCCACCATCTTAATTAAAATTAGTTAAATTGTTAGATTTTATGTTTAAATTTAGAATGTTTCTAAATTAAGATTAAAATTCATAGATTAGATTAACAATTCCACGTTCATGATTTATCCCCATATTTCTTAAAGTTCTTAAAATATATAATTCAATGGTGCATTTTCATGGATATATTTTCCTAAGTTCCGATGGGTTCGACCTCGCACTTAATCGCTATACTATCTAAATGGTTCGTACGCTTGCGAGTTATAAATTTAAAATTTGCACAACAAGTTTTTGGCGCCGTTGCCGGGGAACTTAAAACTAATCGCCATTGAATTATTTATTTTTAGAAATATCTATTTTTGGCAACTATTTAAAATTAGAAGTTTATATTTTTTTTAGAAATTCTAATTTTAGAAGGTTACCTTATTTAGAAATTCTAAAAATAATGAGGAGATTATCTAAATTTGGAATCACTGTTAAATTTAGAAATTTTTTATTTTTTGAGATTTCTATTTTTAGAAACTTCCAAAAATATCTACTTTCTATTTTTAGCATTTTCTAATCTTAGAATTTTAATCTAATTTAGTCAAGTTCTATTTTTAGAAAGTAAATTTAACTTTGGAAGGTTCCATATAAAAAGTTTCAAAAAGAAAAAAAAAAATTTTGATCAACTTTGAACTTATTTGAAAATCTGATTTAGATTAATTTGGTGGATATTAATTTAGAAATTTTTATAATCTTAATTTAATTTAGAGTTCATAATTAGGTTCCAATCATTTAATTTCCTCCACTAGTTATAACATTAGGAAATTGCATTTAGATTAGGAATCATTCATTTTTTTTATGAGATTCAGAATCTTCACCAAAGTTTGTGGCGTTTTATTTTTTAAGGATTTTAAACGCGCGCTCTAAATTTTTTAGAAGTAAGCACTATAGGCCGAGGTAAGTTTCTCAACTCATTTTCTTTGAATTTTTTTTATTTTTTTTTTTCATGCATTCATATAGATTTTCTTAGGTTGTCTTGCATTTATTTTGCATATAAAAAAAACAGAAAAAAATTGCATATTTAATTTGCCCGTGCATATTAAGGTATTAGTTTCATGCATTAGCTTAATTATTATATTAATGTTTGCATATTTACTTTAGGTATTGCATTGTTAGAATAGGTTGCATTAAAAAAAAAAAAATTGTGTGAGTATTTGATAACTAGATTAGGATTTGATTGTTCGTGTTTGTGAGGTTCTTTGTCAGTCTGTATAGGTTAGGTTTTTGAATTTTGTGTGTGTCTCTGAGTTTATGTTGAGTTTGTCTGTGACTCAGTTTGTGTTTGAGTTGATGTTGGAATAATTTAGGTTTTTACTTTTTTTGAGTCAGTTTTTATGTTTTTGTGTCAGTATAGAGTCTTTGTTGTTGTTTGTGTTTTTGTTATCTGTTTGTTTTTTTCAGGTTTTGAATAAAGAGAGCCCTCTCAGGTATTTTTCTGAATTTTTCGTTGTTCGTTTCTGATATTTTCTTTTAATTTGCAACTGATCACTGTAGATTAGGGAACCTTGAGGACAAAGTTCAATTTAAGTTTGGGCGTATTAGGGGGTTACATTGTGTCTGTTTTCAATCTTATGTCCGTTTTAGAGTCAATTTGAAAAAAAAAAAAAAAAAATTTCAATCTTATATTTTGTTTTTCAGTAAAAAAAAAATTTTTTAAAAAAATTTGATTTTGTTTGGCATTAATATGTGGATTAAAATTTTTATATCATGCTTTTTCATTTGAATTTTGTGAAATTTATGCTTGAAAATTTTACACAGCCATATTAATGTTAACTGGAGAAAGAAGAGTATTAATGAGTTAAGTGATCACTGGAAGAATATCAATGGAGACTTGTGACCCAGTGAGCTTTTGAGCCATTCGATTTATCTGAGTGTTATAAGTAAATCTTTATTTTCTTTGATGTGCGCATAATCATTATTGTTGTTAGATCTCATTATTCTTTATTTTGGTCAAATTACTGAGAATGACATCAAAATTGGATTATTACACCAGAAGTTTTTCTTAATTTATTTGAAGCTAATGAAATATTCATATGAAGCTTAGGAAGTGATATATGCCATTATTTTGGATCGTTTGAGCATTTGAAGCTTACCTATTCCGTCATATTATCATGTTAGTTCCCACTTTTGAGCCTCTTCAATTTTAAATTTAACCCATTTTTATTGATTAACCATGTTATCCATACCCAACTCCGGTTGTAGAGTTTGAGCATACATTGAAAAATCTATGACCTATTCTAAGGGCCATAAGAAAATTATGGCACTTGAAAAAGTAAAGAAAAAGAAAAGCGTCAAAAGGAAATGAAAAAAAAGAAAAGAAAGGGAACATCCATACATCATAAATGAAGGATGCAAAAAAAAAAAAAGGTGAAAAAAAAAGAAGAAGAAAGAATTGAATTTGAAAAGAAGAGAAATGAATTGAAGATTCCTAGTGCTAAAAAGAAAATAGAGGAAAAATATCCCATTATAAAATTTTGAAGACCTCTAACTTTTTCTATTCAAAATATTAATTTTAGAGTCTTGTTATCCTTCTTTGATATGACACAGTCCTAAGTCACGTTTTGTCCTACATGAAGTCCTATTGATCCTCAGTTAATATGATATTTAAAGTGGAGAATAGATGAAGAAGAATAATGGTGTATTATTTCAACATTCTCAGGAAAATGACGTCCTTTCATGAGATCTATATTTTTCTTTGATTTTAGTCGTTCTTTGATGATAAATATATGAGATATTTGTATTTGAGAAATTATTTCGCTCACATATACTTTTGAGAGAAATTTAACCCAATCTCTGAGCGAAAATCTTTCTGAGAGATATACTTTTGTGAGATTTGAGGTCGAAGCGCATTTTCAGCCGGTAGTTGCCCAACTTGTGCGTATTTTGAAAAAGAAGGTTATGTTAATATTTGGCTATCACACACTACACTCCAAGTATAAATTTTGTGAAATAATTTTGGAGTTGTATGATGTTTAAATTTTAATTTATATATTTTTGCTGAAATTTGATATTTGTGGGTATCATCTCTGGAAGCCCTCACGAGACTATAACTCGTCCACAAGTGGTGAGTTAGGGGTTTAAAGGCTTGTTTAATGCGCTAAATGCAATCGAGAGTGCCAGCGAAAGTGGTGTAGTTTAGGATTTTTATTTTTGTTTTTGGAGTTTTTAGTTTTTGTTTTGCTCGAGAAATAGCAAAATGTAAGTTTGGGGGTATTTGATGAGTACAAAATAAATACATATTTTATTCCTAAATTTATTATTGTTAGTATCTAATTTTATTTAATTTTATCTAATTAGTATAATTTTGTGTTTTGCAGGTTTAAAAGTGAGGATGACAGGAAAAATGCTTAAATATAAAGCCTGGGCCCATTATGAGTTATTATGGACCTCAAGCCCAATTATTGAGCCCATTAAGAAAAGCCAATGAAGAAATCCACATGTGTGAATATTATTTCCATTATCTCAAGAGGAAATTCGAAATTTACAAGCTAATATAAGAGGATTTTCGAATTTGGCAAGTGGATTAAGGAAAGAGAAAGAAAATAAGGAAGGGAGAAAAATAAGGAAGGCTTGATACATGTTCAGTATTTTGGTCATAAATTTCCACTCCGATATTCAATTTCTTTGATTCTTTTTTCGTTGAAAAGAAGACTTCAAGAGCTACAACTTTGTAGTTTACGACTTTCCTGATTCGGAAGTTAAAAGGGTCAAAACTGATCTGTAAGATGGTGCACGTGTAAAAAAACGGGATTCTACACCCACTTTCCTTATACAAATTTAGCTCATTGCCTCTTTTAAGTCATTCCATATTTAACACAAATCAAATCCGTCCTCCATGTGTCCCTTGCTTTATTTAAATTTTTTAATCCAATCCATTCATTCCACCTCCTTTCATCTATAAATACTAGCCCTCTCCCATTGAGAAAACTAAACTTGGGCATTAAAGAAAAGGAGAGGAGAGGAAGAAGAGAAGGAGAAAGACTGTGGGATTTTCAATCCACATTGGGTTCTAAGGTTGGTGGATTTTGATTTTCATTTTATTTCTTTTTATTTAAAATTCCATTGATATGTAAGTCTAAATTCATGTTTCATAAATAAAATTAAGGTGTGATGAAATATTTAGTCTATGGTTTTTCAATTATTCAATTTATGTATGATGATTATTTGATTTTATTTTTATTCTTTAATTAAGTTTATGTGTGGATTTATTTTAATTATTTCAGATTAAATGTGATGAAAATTTAGATTGAATAGACTTCCTTCTTCGATCTAAGGCTCTTATTTTAAGAGTGCGATGAAATATTTTAGATTTGGAGATAAAGTTTAAATTCTATTCATTCTAAGGTTTAATTTGAGATTTTTAATTTAATGAAATCCATGGATTTAATTCTTAGAATATTTATCGATGAAAAATTTGAATGCATGATTGGTAATTTACGTGAGCTCCGTATTCTAGGCCTTTGTTTTATTTTTAAAATATGGAACATAAAGCCTCCATAATTCTTTGACCCAGTTCCACTGTAAATATGTATAGATGTAATTTAGATGTCTTTAATTTTATTTTTGTTTATAAATCCAAAAACTCGTGAAATTGATGAAGTAGATTGGAAATAATTTAATTGCATCTTAATTTTGTATTTTAAATTAGATTGAGATTGTTTATATTTTTATATTAATTCCACCATATTAATTAAAATTAGTTAAATTGTTAGATTTTATGTTTAAATTTAGAATGATTCTAAATTAAGATTAAAATTCATAGATTAGATTAACAATTCCACGTTCATGATTTATCTCCATATTTCTTAAAGTTCTTAAAATATATAATTCAATGGTGTATTTTCATGGATATATTTTCCTAAGTTCCGATGGGTTCGACCTCGCACTTAATCGCTATACTATCTAATGGTTCGTGCGCTTGCGAGTTATAAATTTAAAATTTGCACAACATATATTTTATGTATTCACTTCCAGGCGGCTCTATCTGTGGCTGACTCAGCCTGATTAGATATCTGTATATGAGCAGTTATCTTCGCCGCTCATTAGAAAAGAATGGTTCATGCATTGAGTGACCTCTAGGCCTAACTCGATATAAGAGAAATGGCCTGAGCATCTTATACCTCTAAGCCTAACTCAATACGTCTACATGGTCCTTTCCAGAAGACAGTATGAGAAGTGGCTTGAGCACCCTATTATACATTGTTGATTATTATAAGTTAAAATGGTTAGTAACCAAATAGGAAACTCAGATCCATTTCCTCTTGAGTTTTTCGAAAATAGGATAGAAAGATTTGAAATACTATGAGTATGTATTACATTATATCTATGTATATTGACTGATTATTGATTGTACATCTGTTTGGATGTTTGACAGATATCTTGATACCCATATTTTCGTGAGGAGACTTAATAATTGCAGTAAGAGTAAATCAGGCTATGAGAATCTAGTGCAATGAGTGGTTTCAAGGATCAGATTTAATGAATCCACTTATGTGCCTAGACATGATGCACCATTGTGAAAAGTGCATATTGATGCTAACGATGTTTATCATTTATGATGATGAAATGCTTATGAGCTATGACGATGTTGATATTGCTTCCACGTACCCTTAAACTACTTAACTATTATCGGCCTCAGGTGTGTCGATTACCGGCCTCTGGTGTGTCGGTTTGCGTTTACTGGCCCAGGTGTGTCAGTTGCTGGCCTAGGTGTGTTAGTACCGGCCCAGGTGTGTCGGAGATATACTTGCAAAATTGGTATTTTGACCGTGTCGAGACTTAATACTTATAGTCTCAGTGTAGTGGTTAGGTGTTACGGTGGATGTCACTAGTTATGGAGTTATGATGAGATTTTTGGACATGATCAAACTATTATACCGAAAATGATGATTATATTTTGGCTAACCTGATGTTCATTAAACTGTATTGTTATGTTCTTTCACTAGGCTAGTTAGCTCACACTACTCACATTTCAGGAGATGTACCTGAGGAGGAGGAACCTCTGTATCAAGCTTAGGAGGGTTAAGCTATCGGGGCTTCTTCGAATTCCCACAGATGAGAATTTCTTTCTGTTAACTTTTGGTTCACTCGAACCATATTTTATGCACAATACCTCATGTGGTATTTGTTTTGTTCTGGCATGTATAAACCGCTATGTTCCGTAGCACTCTGATGATAATAAGAAATATTTCGCTTATAAAAATAATTGATTGTATAATATGTGTTTGCATGTGGATACGTTTATGGCACATGTTTGAGTCCACATGTTGTGAACATGTGTGACATTTATTTCTGGGTTTAACCTTTGATCCAGTCTAGTTAGAAGTTAGTGAGGTTACTTTCAAAAATAAAATAAAATTTAGTAGCGTTTCGGGCCCACTTCCTGGTCGGAGCGCTACAGATTGTCTAGTAATATCAACCATTAAAACTAAGTAGCTAAAATTTGTTTGAAGTTAAAATATGGTCCACACGTATTTTATTAACACCACTTTCAATCTGTATAGTTAATTCTTTTAATATTGTTTTTAAAGAAGTTAAAAAACTAAAAAAGAAAATACATCAAATGTGATTCATTATTTTTTATACATGGACGTACATCAATTCTTCATTGTATATAAGAATGAAAACATTTTTCCACCTTTATAATATTCGAGATTAGTGAAATAAAAAATATGAGAATAAGAATTTTATTAAATGTATAATATACCTTCATTTATATCTAGACTCGGCATTTAGACACTGCGGAAATCTATTACCAGACACCGAATTTCAGATTTTGAGTGGAAATTACGATTCTGCCCTTCCGCATGGAATCGACCGATTGAACAAACAGTTCATTTTCACTTCGATCGATCGATCCCTTTTGCGTAGAATCGTGCGATTAATTCCAAGGGATCGTGTGATTGATCCTTCGAATACGAACGGAAGATGCTAGCTGGAGATATCGACCGATTGAAACATATACGTGCGATTGATTCTATTTATTTACGCGAACACGAGCAGCTGGAGAAATCGACCGATTGATGCTTAAAACGTGCGATTGATCTGTTTATTTATATTATAGTAACTACATTATTTAAATAATAAATTTTTAAAAATTTTAAAGTTATTTTTTAAGTACTGTGTATTTTCAAAATTTCTCAAATTGAATATCTGGACTAATTATGATAAACTGATAAAAACACTTTAAGAGTTTAAGGTCTTTTGACACTCTCAATTGCTTAACAGAGTGTTTTACAAATAAGGGTATCCTCGGCTGTGTCGAAAACACATTTGGGAAAAAACCTTCAAGTCTTAAAGTATTAACTTTAACGTTATTTTTTAAGCACTGTGTATTTTCAAAATTTCTTAAATTGAATATCCGGACTAATTACGATAACCTGATAAAAATACTTTAAGACTTCAATGTCTTTTGACACTCTCAAATGTGTTTTCGCAGAGTGTTTTACAAATAAGGGTATCCCTCAACTGTGCTGAAAACACATCTGGGAGTGTCAAAAGACCTTAAACTTTTAAAGTATTTTTATCAAGTTATCGTAATTAGTCCGGATATTCAATTTGAGAAATTTTGAAAATACACCTTTAAAACTTTAATGTTATTTTTTAAGCACTGTGTATTTTCAAAATTCCTCAAATTGAATATTCGGATTAATTATGATAACTTGATAAAAATACTGTAATACCTTAACCCAGATTAGGCGTAGTTAGCTTAATAAACCGTGTTTAACCGATTAATCTCAAAGATTAAGGTTAGGGCTTTGAGGGACGCCCAAGTGTGGCCAAATCTGAGCTCGAAAGCTCAGTGATTCAGCTCGTCCAGCTGGTGGGGCATTTTGGTAATTTACTGCTTATTATTATTATTTTTATAAATTGTGTTCTTATGTGAATATTACTGGATGATATTATTCTCCTTAATAAATGATTTTTATTTCTGATTTAAAAATAATTTTATTTTCAGAAATTAGTATTTAAACCCGCCCGTCAAAACCCCGAAAGGGAGTAATAATTATTTTTAATAGTTTTTTAAATGAAATAAATTTTGAAACTAGTATTTTATATTAGACCATTTTAAGTATGCTCTAGTTATTCTTTGGCACCCCAAAATGAGGTCTCTAAATTTTTTTATTTAACATTTGTTTAATTAAGTAAATAGTGTTAAATTATGGTTTTTATTTAAATCATTGGTTTTTAGTAAGAGTTAAATCCCAAAATTTTTATGGTGATCAAAGTTTTCAAAATCCAACCTATCTGTAAGGTTGGATTAACATTTTGAGTTTGTAAAATCATGTCTTTGGTTAAAAATCGGATTCTACAAAATCAGGGGACTTATTTACAAAAGCAGAAGTCTGGAGGGACTGATCTGCAACCAGCACAAACTGGTTACTGTTCCGGACGTAAGCGGGCAATACATGCAGCGGCATGCAGTGGCCACTCAACCTCCTTTCCCGGCCAATTTCCTATATATATGGCCCTGATCAGCTAGTTTAAACTCCCACTGAACTTTTCTATCTTCTCCCTCTTTCAGTCTCAGTTCCAGCTGATTGAACCAGCCGATCCCTCTCTGTTTTCTTCCCTATTTTACCATCTGTAAGCTTTAAAGAAAAGATTTTCAAAAATTAAATTTCTCAACCCAAGAACTCCAATGAAGGTAACCACTGTGTTCCTCTTTCAATTCCAGACAGTTTAGAATCAAGAAAAAACGGTTTTGGCCTTGATTTGATTAAGAAAAAACAGTTTGAAGTTTAAGGAAAAACCATGGGTTTATTGTATCAGTGTGCTTTCTGTTTTAAAATCCGTCGGCTTACTAAGTTTTAAAACCTTAAACCATTCCCTTTGGAAATCGGACTCCTAGAGAGTCCATCGGACCGGCTAGATGTGGAAACCGAATCTGAGAAACCTACTGTTTCCGGATTCGTATTTCACAGTGTGTGGCTCTCGGACGGTCTGAGAGCCGAGTTTCGGACGGTCAGAGAGGACACCTAGGACGTTCCGAACTTCACCCGAAACCCAGAAGCGCTCGAGGCTAGTTTGACTGAGCCTGACGATCCGAGCAGAGCTCGGAAGGACCGAACCGCACTCGGACGATCCGAGCCTCACTTCGGATGTTCCAAAGTGCATAGACCCACCGAGACTTATTTTTCTCTGTTTTTCAGTTCGGATGGATTTCGGATGATTCGAGACCTGATCTTCGGAAGATCCGAAGTCAGACCCATGATCCGAGGTCAGTGACTAGTTAAGGTGTAGTTCGGATGATCCGAAGCCACAATACCTGGTTCCGAGGGACCCAGTTTTTGAAGTGTAAAATGTTCTTGTTTGATGGTTATTGATTGCGTGTGATGTTAGTACCCCATTATTAAATTAAAATTGTACTAACCCCTTTCTCTTATTACTATAGTGTATATACTATTTTATTCACTTTCAGGTTGACTCTATTGGTCGGGCACTAAGTGATCTCACTTTCAGGCCGATGCTATATTTGTCGGGTACTGAGTAACCTCGAGACCTTACTCAAAATGTCAGATCTGGTCCTATCCAGAAGATAACCTAGAAATGACGTGAGGATTTAGACCTAACTCAATAAGTCAATCTGGTCAATGCCCAGAAGACAATATGAGTTTTGGACTGAACACCTTTTTATTTACTATATTGTGGATTATTATAACTTAAAATGGTTAGAAACCAAGTAAGAGACTCAACTCCATGTACCTTGGATATTTTTGGGAAAACGTGGGATTTCGAAATAGTACTTGTGTTTATGTATTTGATGCTGTGTATATTAATTGTGCACTTATCTGTTTGTTTGAACAGAGACCGCGAAACCACACATATACGGTGAGGGAACTTGACTTTGCAGTAGATGTAAACATGTTTTGATACTTGAGATGGATTTTGGAGCAATGAGTGGTTTCAAGTTGATGAACCCACTCATGTGCCTAGACATGATGCACTATGGTAAAGTACTTATGATGATGGTGAATATTATGATGTTGATCATATGAGATGTGATACTGCTTCCACGTACCTTTTACTATTGAATCATCGCCGAGCTGAGGTGTCGGTTACGTCTACTGTACCAGGTGGGTCGACAGTGACTGACAAGGTGTGTCAGTACCGGTTTGAGGTGCATACCGGAGATGTACTTGGAAGGATGTATTTTGATCGTGTCGGAACTTAATATTATTGGTATCAGGATAGTATCTAGGGGTTGCGGTGGATGACACCATTATTGGAAAAGAAATGATGAATTATGGGACTAATGATGATATTATGCTTATTTGTTATCAAGCATGAGATGTTATTACAACTATTGATTATTTGCTAACTTGTTGTTTACTTAACTGCACTATTATATTTCCTTCACTGGGTTAGTTAGCTCACCCCACTCACCTTTCAGGAGATGAACCCGAAGAGGAGAACCTCTATTTCAAGCTTAGGGTGGATAAGCTGCGGCGGTGTTTTGGGATTCCCACTGAGGGGAATACCCTCATCTTTGTTTTCTAGTTCTTGAAACCATTTTCCTTTGTAAAGTACCGGATGTGGTACTTGTTCTGTATCAATGTGATGTATTGAAAACTATTATGCTTCTATAGTTACTCTGATGTGATTTTGAAATAATAATTCAGTGTTGGAATCATGTGATCATACCATATGTTATTTTTATGTCTATTTGTTGGGTAGACTTATGGTATATGTTTGAGTCCACATGTTGGGATCATGTGTGACCTTTGGGCCTAACTGTTGATCCGGTCCAGTTAGAATGCTTGTGTTAAGTTAGTCTTTTTAGAAGAAAAAAAATCAGTCGCGGGGCCCACCTTTCGGATCGGGGCGTGACAAATACTTTAAGATTTAAAGGTCTTTTCACACTCCCAAATGTGTTTTCGGCACAGCTGAGGATACCCTTGTTTATAAAACACTCTGTTTTAAGCATTTGGGAGTGTCAAAAGACCTTGAAGTATTAAAGTATTTTTATCAGGTTATCATAATAAGTCCGGATATTCAATTTGAGAAATTTTGAAAATACAAAGTGCTTAAAAAATAACTTGTGTTCGCGTAAATAAACAGAACGTATGTGTTTCAATCGGTCGATTTCTCCAACTAGCATATTCCATTCGTGTTCGAGGGATCAATCGCACGATCTCATGGAATCAATTGCACAATTTTACGTAGAAGAGATCGATCGATCGAAGTGAAAATGAACTGTCTGTTCAATCCGTCGATTCCATGCGGAAGGGCAAAATCGTAATTTCTACTCAAAATCTGAAATTCGATGTCTGGTAACTGATTTCCGCAGTGTCTAAATGCCGAGCCTATATCTATATATAAAAGGATAGGTCATGTGATTATCAAATAAATATTGATTGTTCATTGATAGAATGACTGATTTGTTTTCATATTAATAAAAGAAAATAAAAAAATTATCCAAAAATAACTAAAAATATTTAAAAAGTTAAAATAAAATTTAGCTAGTTATTACCAAGTACCAACTTTCTCTAGTTATCATATAAAAATAAAAATAAAAGATATCCTTTGAACTAGCATTTCTATGGATGTTTTAGAACAAGAGGAATGGTGTGAAAAGAACTCGAATTTGTCTAGGAATCGTCAAAATAGGCTCTATCAAATCATAGTAGTATAGTACTATTTTAATAATTGAAAAGAAATGATTAAGGGTAAGAGAGGTAATTATATCAAAAGCAAGTCCTATCAACTTTTATCTAATTGATGAATTTTGAAATTTTTAAAAAATTTAATATAAGGTAAGTGTAAGGTTTGACTTTATCATAATTAATTTAGGTCAACTATCTTCTCGTTGATATTTTGTTTAATTCGACACGAATTTTACTATATTATCTATTTTACCGACTCGTCGAACTCTTTATTATAAGTAATTTGAAGGGTTCAATGAGCCGATTCGAAAGATAAAATTGACAATATAATAAAACTTATGTTGGATTATACAAAATACTAATGGGAGAATCACTTACCTTAATTTATGTCTTTTCTTAATATTCAATTTTTAAACTCTTTTTTCATTATTATTATCTATTTACAAGGAATTATTCATTTTGAATTGTTCATAAAAATTAGAATAAACTTTCAATCGAAATTCTTAGATTAGTAGAAAAGTTTCAAAGTTTGCTTTTTAAATTCAATAAAAACTCACACTTAAAAGTTATTATTAAAAGTTTATAATAATTCCCTTTAGAGCAGGTGCAAATTACTAGCGAAACAAACGGGGATTATGCCCAATCTATCCATCAGCCACGTGAAATGTGTCAATCCAAAGTTGAAATCATGGCTCTACTTTTGAAATTTCACCATTGTCAGTTTGTCACCATCTTTCTTGATTTCTTAAATTTCCAATCCGCTACCCTGCGAGTCTATGATATCTACTTTCAACTTTTGAAAATCTAATAAAGTTTAATTTGAAGAAAGAGAAATTTAATTTTTAATTAAAAAAAATTCATCTTACATTTCATGAGAGAGATGAAGGGTTATTTTTTAATATCTTAATAAATAAATGATATGAGCCAGCAGACTGTACAATTTAAAATTTAAAATTACGGCCATCAGAACAACCATGCAAGTATTAATTATTTTTAAATTCGACATAACAATGGCTGTGAATCACGTGAGCATTAGCGTCTATTACACCGAACTAAAAAGATTTTGAGTAATACAATGAATGGTCTGGACTCGAAAGGACATCGGGTCCCTCCCATCGTCTATCAAGGTAGACTTTTCTAAAAAGAAAAAATTATTTAGCCAAAAATACTATTGTGTTAATTGAAATAGAAAAACACATAAATTCAATTCTAAATAGATGAGAATAATGGTTGTTAATGATGATAATTTTATCTAACATTATAAATTCATGTGTGCAATTCAAGTCTAGAAATCAATTCCCATCTGTCAAGTAATTAACACTATTTTACACCAAAGTTTTTAGTCTTAAGGTAAATATCTATAGTGAAATGATCACTAACATACTAGGTTAGACAATATTATTGTGTGTATCTATATAAGTGTACGACTCATCAAATAATATGGTGATGGGTCCGAAAGAGTTTCTCCTTGAGTATGCAGATTATTAAATACCATTTTAATTAAATCAATCAAATTATACTTTTAAACTTTGAAATTAGATACTTTAAATTATTTTTAATTCTTTAATTATTACATTATTTGAAAGTACGATTTCTCAATTCCACCACATCATTTTAACATTTCTATTGAAACACGTGTTCAAGTAAAAACCTCTTCACTAACATATATAACTTCCAACTTACCTAATTCCAGAAATATATTTAACACTGAAATATTTCATTATCTGTCAAGGACATGTATTGATTTCTAGTAAATGCAGTACTATGTAATTTACATTATTTTAAAAATATAATGAACGCATTACCATATTTTATCAGTGTCTAAGGAACATAACTCTTCAAGTAAATGTAGTACTAACAAGCTTTTAAGAGGGTAGATTATGGTCATTGCATCAACTCACCCATTCAAATCCTCACTTGAACCAAGAATGCCCATTTTAACACGGACAAAATTTGTTAGGAAACACGGGATAAAATAAAATTCTCATTTTATCTCTATCGGTATACTGCTCATCAATAGGGCTGCAACTCGGTCAGGTTTTGGCCCGACCCGAGAAATCATCCGGGTCGGATCAAGAGTTTCGGGCCAGTGGGTCGGGTCGAGTTGAGAAGATAAAAACCCGCATGAAATTCGGGTCGAGTTAGGTTAAGGATTTTACAAGTTAACCCGACCCGATCCGACCCGACTCAGCTAAAATTAGGCTAAAATGGGTTCATAATGTGGGTTGGGTCAGAATTCGGGTTGATTCGGGTTATAATTCGAGTCGGGTCGAGTTCTAGAGTTCGGGTTTATAATTCTAGTAGGGTTCCATAAATATTAACTCGGTTCGAGTTGGGTTTTAAGAAATCCGACTCGCCTGACCCGAGTTGCAGCCCTACTCATCAAGTACCAATATATCGATATGGAGAACATATACATGCAGAAGAACATGTTATTGATACACAGTTATTTGATGAGCATACACCGAAATGGATAAAATGAGAATTTCATTTAATCCTTTGTCTCCTAACAGATTTTTTCCGTGTTAAGATGACTGGCCCTGAACCAATAACTATTTTCATTTAATCTCAAATGTTCACTTGTTTAAACTTAATTTACTTGTTTAGATCATCTTATTAATACAATCTACCCCATTCATTTGGTTATTAGAATAGATAGGAAGTCACCATTCGTTCTATGGCCAAGAATCCGTTCCAGAAAATTTATAGAATTTTAAATCTGATTCTGGTGAGATGTCTGAATCCTTAATTATTAAAAAAATATTAGAATAGATGGATGTAGTAGAAGCATGTCTCTTATCTTGTTTGAAGTGATGTAGTAGAATAGATAGCATGTCTCTTATCTTGTTTGAAGTTTAGATCATAGACAAACATCACTGAATGGATGGAACATTGAGTGAGGTACACTTTGATGTAACATGACCTAAGCAATACTGTTTTATCACGTGGTTTTGGCAAGTGAAGAAAAGACAATTGGGTAAAGAGTTCATCAAAGTCAAAAAGATTAATAATATAAAATAATATTATCCATTTAATTTTTAGTTAATTGACTATATTTTATTTAAGAAAATTATAAAAAGTGCCCTTAAATTTGTTAGACAAGATGTGGAAGTGTTAATTATTTTTTATAGTTCTAAAAATATTTGTACTTTATTAATTGTGCCATCGGTAAAAGATAAAAAAATCATTTAAGTGCTCATTTTAGCAATCAATACATTATATTTTTTTTTAATTAACATGTAAAAAATGAGACAAAGTCCTAATAAAATCTTTAAGAATAAGTTCACTATCTCTAATAAAATCTTTAAGAATAAGTTCACTATCTCTAATGTACACCAAGGTTAGGTATTGAAGTTCGAATCTGTAGCATCCCACTTCTTAAGACAAAAGGCAACAAGTTGATTATAACTTTTGTGTCCGGGTATTAGATTTCTAGTTGATACATTAATTTTTTTTATAAATTCAACTATAAGTGTCTATCACATATTTATGAGATAAATGTCTCTAATATGATAAAGTGATAGAAATGCTTTATTTTTTAAAAAATTTACGTGTAGGAAATCATAGGATACCCAGTGTAAAACCTCCACAGGTGATAGAAATGTCTTATTTTACTATGATTAAAAAGGCTAAATCTTTCACATGTATAATTAATTTAGATTAGTAAGTGTCCTAATTTGTTATCTTTTCAATTGATAAGTATTGTTGGATTAACATTTGTCTCAAATTGTTTATTGTCGATTATAAAACTTAAAATACTGAAATATTAACATGGCATTCAAAGTCTACCCTGCAGGCCTACTCAACTTAAGACATGGGTAAACTCTAATATTATATTTATTAATAACAATGGACTCAAATTTATGAAAAGTATTATATAATTAAAAATATTTATATGTAATATCTATATAAGTATATATAATGGATGTAACTCAACTAGTAATCTCGCGTCTCAGAAAGTGAGAGGTGTCAGGTTCGAGCTCCCATGGTTTCACCTGGTGTCCTAAGGGTTTAGGAGTATCACTTGTGAGGATTTGACACTGATTTCTTATGATTTTCTACACGTAAATTAAAAAAGAAGGAGATATATATACATAGATAGATCACATATAAGCTCTTAAAAATAAAATTTCTCACTTTATAACCAAGAATGCACTGTACACTTTTTTTTCAAGCAAAAAAAAAAAAACATTCTCCACTTCATAGGTAAATCACTGGTAAAAAAATTGACTCAGAAAATCTCACAGGCTTTTGTTTGGTTCAAGACAATTTTAATTGGAAAAGATATAAGAATTTTTAAAAATAGATGAATTTCAATAAAAACACTTTATATGTCAATTTCTACTCTTGAAAATATGTATGCAATGCCTCATAATAATAATTTTAAATAAATTAAATCTTTATAAGCTCAAGAAAAAATAATTAAAACAATAAATTCAATTCAATAATTATAAATGTTCAATTAATCAAATAAGATATGAATTAATTAAATAGAGTTCACAGGTAAAAAACGTCAGTACGTAAAAAAAAAGTCTGCTTAAAAATGCAATGACTTCAAATCTTCAATAGTTAGATTCAGTGTCAAATTCATCCTCAAATATTTCGTAAAAGTGGTGGATTTCATTGCTACTGTTAAGTAAGACAAAATTATTAAAATAAAATCCCGATTTTAATTGAATAATATAAAATATTAAAAAATCAATTACATTACCTTTATAAATTATAAACGCATGGAAGTTAAGTAATTCAGTAGCTCTAATACTGAAAAGATAAATGATCACTCACACTCATGTTTATTTGGCACAGGGGTGAAAAATTCGCCCGGGCCAAGATATCGGCCGATAAATTTCTCTCCTCTCTTTTGTGTGTTTTTTTTTTTTAATATCGATATTTTTTTATTATTTTATTTTTTCTGAATTAAAAAATAAATAAAAAACCCAAAAGAAAGCTGATTTTTTTTTTTTTTAAAAAAATTGAAAACGATAATATCGGCCGAGATATCAACTTGGGCCCACCACCGTTTTAATTTTTTTTTTTAAAAGGCCGATATTATGAATATCAGGCGATATCGAACCGATATATTTCGCCGATATATCGGCCGGGAATTACTGCATACGACCGATACAATACGTGTCGGCCGATATGATAAGGCTCTGAAAAATCGTATCATACGTATCGACCGATATCTTCACCCTTGATTTGGCACATTATTTGTGCATTTTTTGAGAAGCCACTTAGCTCTTTCTGAAAGAGGTTCATGTTTGAAAATGGATTTACTAAAAATATATTAATTAAATCTATGTTTTTTAATTACTTAAATTTTAATTTATTTAAATTATAAAATTTAGGCACCATTTTTTTAACTTTCAAAAACATAATTTGATAATTTAATTAAAATATTTTTTATCAAACATTAAAATATAGAACATTTTGACAAACTCATATCCATCTTTATTGAGTAGCCAACCGATACCTATGGTTTGCAAGAGCTGTGTATATTTAGAGTTTTATCCAATACGATTGAATTTCTAAAACATTGGCTCCAAATAATTCTCCATCAAACAAAACAGGAGAAGTTGGTTCCCACAATAGAGATAAGAAGAATTGCTTGAAATATTAGATATTTTATTTATAGAAGGGCATTAGCAAACGAGTACAAAGAACCGGAACACTGACCATTCACCAAACCATTGAATGATTGTCAAGTGACCCATAATTCTAAATGAAAAGACAATAAATGAGGTAGTGTTGAAATTTATTGATAACTTATTACATATTTAATAGAGTTAGCGTGAAATATAGATGTAATGTTCTGCCGAGAATTTGAGTTCCACTCTATCCAAAATTACTCGATATATAATCATTTTTTTATAATATGGATATTTTTACTCTATATTGGAGGTGAGGTTAATCTTATGGACATGTCTAAACCTTTCAATTTAGAGGCATTGATTTAGTCGATAAAGAGTAACTCCATAAAGAGTGGTCTGAAACAACTAAATGTGAATCACACTTAAGACCTAACTTCGTGAGATAAACCTAACTCTCGAAGTACAATATTGGCAAGTGATTTGGTGTTTTATATGTGAAGAGAACTATATAATTATTGTGACGCCCTGGCCCAAAAAGACCTTTGTTGGTGTGATCGACAGAATGTCGGGTGTGTAGATTAAGAAAAAAGTCTCACATTGTCCAGAAGTTGGATTTGTAGGAGGTATATATGAGGGAACTCACCCCCACCGTAACACAATGCATTTTGGATCAAGAATTGAGCTTAGGCCTAATGCAAAACTATGCAGACTAAAGTAAATTTAAAACGGACAATATTGTGCTAAATCAAATACAGGTCGTTACCTTTATTATTATTTAAATAAAAGAACTCATTGCATGTAATGAAAGGAGTTGCCAGCAGAACAATCGATTAAGGGTGACCAGATCCGGACTCTTCTTATTCAAATTGGTTCAGAATCATTACATCCTTCATTTTCTTCACCAGTGTACCTCATCTCCTACCATTGATGGTTTTGGCAGTGGAATCCAATGCTTGTAGCCGCAGGATTCCTTTCCCCTATGGAAAGGGCCCCACCCAACGCAATAAATAATTAAGATAGGTTCAAATGTTGTTTTTCAGGCTGTTTAATAGTTTACTATGAAATCTTACAAAACAAAAGGTGAGCTATTTTTCCACCGGTATTTTGTGTTTAGCATTATTTTTTCTTCAGTACGGCAGGTGGAGGATAAATTAGGCATCACGATAAAATCCGTGTATATATACACAAAATGCCCATGGAAGGATTGTTAGTTAAAATAAAATTAATAGTAATAACTAATAAGTATAAATAAATATCAAAAAAATTAAATTATATAACATCATCAATATCAATAAATAATTTATTATTCACTTACAGTACATGAAAAGACATCTCACTATTAAAAAAGAAGTGAATGTAATGATAATATTTGAAATAAAAACTAATAAATAATGACATGTACATATCAACATCATAAAATATCATTAACATTAATCATAATATAAATTAATTAATAGAGAGTTACACTAGGTCATAAGAGTTGTCAATAGCCCATTATCTCTCCCTTGAATATGACCTAATTCAAACCTTAAAAAATTATAAAAAAATAAAAATAGGGAAAAAATGTGATCTTAAAGTTACTTGGGTAGACCATTGTGTGGATATTGGTTTACCTAAAATTCAAAAGGGATTAATCACTAAATATCTAAAATAAAAATATTTATTAGTAGTTTAAGCTTTAGAATTCAAAGTCTTAAGACGGTAGGTCTAGCTGAAATTTAGTTTCTTTTTTTTCTACAACTGCCTTTCTCTTTCCTTGATTACACATAAATATTTTTATTGTATGTAATTATGTATTACTATGTAGGTTGATTAGGTATTTTAAAATTTTAAAATAAAATTATTACAGAAATAGTATTATGAATCATATGATATAATTAATTTATTATAAATGTATGTAATTTTTAAATTTTAACTTTATCTCGTTTTTTTACCATTTAATATATAGTCATAAATTAAACAATTTTTATTTAATAAAACATTCTAATTTTAACCTAATATTAGATAATCACGAACACTCCAATTAAGAAAATTTTATCTATTAGAAAAATTTAAACTTCTTCCTTTACTAAGTTTGGTTGATAAATTTTAAAATATAGGATATTTTCTAAAATGATTTTTTTAAATTTTTATTAAACTAATATCAATAAAATTGGTGCAATGTTTTAAAAACTAACCTTATCAGTGTTTTGGAGGTTGCTCGTTTGAGCCCCATAGTCTAACTTTGGTGTGCCTTAGGGATAGTGGGCTCATCGGTAGGGGTCTTAATAGTACTTGTCTGAGTTTCCCACACGTTAGTCCAAGGAAAAAATTATTCTCAAAAAAACTTTTAAATTATTTTTCATATCAATCAAAATAACTTACTTAGTATAGTATATCATGGGTTATCGAGAAAAAAATTGGTCAAAATCTAAGAAAACATTTTTATCAAAAAGTTTAAAATATTTGCTGACATTTTTAGGTGAGTTTTCAAAAAGATTATGGTAAAAATTAATTTTTTTCTTATAAATCAATAATATATAAAGTTTCTCAAATTTAATATATCAAACAAAAAAAAATTCCTCACAAAAAATATTATTTTCTCTTCACATTTTTCTCCTGTAATTATCAAATAAGATAAAAAATTTACTCGAGAGAAACCCCTACTTAAAAAATCCCTTACTTAGAAAACACTTAACAAAGCCTTTCTCTCATCCACACCCTATGTGATGAAAACTAAATTATTGTAAGTCTTAGTATATTAGGGAATTAATATATAAAAACACAATAAAGGGCCTCATGTCCACTAGATTAACAGACAATAAAATAGTACATTGGTACGTATAGTCACATTGATGGTAACATGGGTGTCAGTCATTGTATCATCACCAACCTCTCCTTTCTCTATAATTTTTTTTTAGTTCAGAAAGTGTGCAAGTGTCACGCCGAACTATTCCTTCCAGCACATACACACCTCCCAGTACATGCATATTGAGTTCATGCGATGGGAAAATGTCCCCACGAGGAGTACCTTTCAAAACAAAAAACTCCCCAGCTATATACAAATATCGGCCGATATGATTCTCTCTTCTTTTTTCTTTTTTTTTTTTAAATATCGGTATTACTTTATTCCTTTTGAATTAAAAAATATAAAAAAATATGAAAAAAAAAATTTTAGAAAAAAATTGAAAACGTAAATATCGGCTGATATTGGACCGATATCGGCTGATATTTCGACCAGGGCCCATCACCGTTTTGATTTTTTTTTTTTTTAAATACCGATATAAATCATATCGGCTGATATCGGACTGATACATATCGGTCATATCAGCCGATACATAGGTTGTACGGCCGATACAATATGTATCGGCCGATATTAAATGGCTCTTAAAAACTGATATATATATATATATATATATATTTTGTATCGTCCGATATCTGTACCCTACTTCAAACTCTATAATATTGTAGTAACATGCATGCAAATAAATTGATGGTAAGATGTTTGATTCTATTATTACAATAAGGACATATAATATCATATTAAACTTCATTAATTCTACATTTTAGAGTTTAGATATGTCTATTTGTTTCAAAAATTCAAGTATTGAAATCTATAAATTTGGAGATAAATTACAAGACATCTCAATCATTGTCAAAATTCATTTAGTCATTCATCTAATTTATTTGAATTTATACTCTTATTTGATTCTCTGAATTATTTTTGTAAATTAACAGTCTAGCTACCCCCCTCAAACCCACAACAAACTTTGTCAAAATTATTTTTTTGGCTTTCTAATGATTTAAAAGATGCTGTACTTCTTTTATTTATTTATTTTAGAAATGTAATTTGTTTTATTAAATAGTTGAAGTAAAAAACGGATTTTTACTTTTATAATTCACATTTCTCTATTAAAATAAATTGTTTTAAAATTATGCAAGTTGAGAAAGTTTGATTTAGATTAATAGCGACAACAGGACTACATGGTCAAAATGAAACTTTTTTATTACGCATTCATGCATTAAAGGTCAAAAGTGTGCAATGGTGGAAATAGAAATTTTGAAAATTTGTTTTAAGAAGATCCTAATGGTCGAAATAGGAGTGATAAGAATGATAATTAAAATAGAGTTAGAGTCATTACCAGCCCTCAAATCAAAGGGGCTCTAGGCACAATGCAGTGGTGGGGCCCTTAAAGCAGTGCAAGTGGGAGTTTTACAGCCAATTAATCACATTGGAGGGCCCTAGGATGCGGCCTAGTTGGCCTAAAGCCAGGGCCGGCCCTGATTAGAGTAATGGTCAATTATTGGTCAGGAATTTGTCTCAGAAATTCTGAGTTTAAGATTTACTCTATTTTAAAGGGCCACTTTTTGTAATCATTTAATGTGCACCGCAGAGCGATTTGCACATAATTCAAAGATTAGATTTACACATTGTCCAACTATTCATGGGTTACTCTCATAAAAATGAATGAGAAAATACCCTTTTTGATATAATTTTTTATGAATTAAATGGTTAATTTTTTATTAACTTCATATATTATTTTCCTCCTTCGTATTTATTATTATTTCATGAATTAGTTTTATACTCAATTATTGTAATATTTTATAAAAAAGTTATTTGAAATTTGATGTTATTTCCTTTTTTAGCAAAATTCAAATAATTTCTGTAAATGCTCTGTTTTTAAAAGTTAGAGTCAAACAAAAAATTTGAACTTGGATGATTATGTTTTAAATTTTAAATTTTATTTTATTTAATAAGTTTTGTATCCCACACTGACATTGCAGGAAAATTTAAGAACGGTGTGTGATCTATAAATACTTTCCCAATCCATCATTTTCAAGTCTGGACTACATCTAATAACACTTGTCCTTGAGCAACTTCAGGCCAAATCCCATCTGTTTTCATCCGAAGAGAAGACAAAACAGCTTGTAACAGAGTCCAGCAAGCAACTCCAAAGGGTTATCTTAATTGGTTTGATATCAAGATCATTAAAGAGAGATTTTGAATTCAGAATTTTCAATGAAGGGCCACTTTCCATAGAAATATGTATAGAGTAAAGTCTCATTGATTATTCGACGCCTGGACACCTTTGGACCTTAAAAAAATAAAAAAATAGAGTCCAACTAGCACCTTTCTTGTATGAGGTTTTCACGGGGTATAAATTTCAGTTGATGTAGTGCGTATCCGCCAACTATCATTCTCCGGTCGATATCCACCAATATCCGCCTTTTCATTTTTTTTTTTAATTAAACATTTTTTTTGATTTTTTTTAAAATTTGTTCAGAATTTTTTTTTAAAGGAAAGCACCAATATCTTAAAAAAATAATTGAGGAAAGAGAAATGATTCAGATCTCGACTGATATTTACACCCGTGTTTTACGGTGAGGGGCCACGTTTTCATTTGGAGGGATAAGAATTGGGTCTGAAAGCTCAAAAATGTGAAACCATAGAAGGACTTGACCTGAGAAAAAGTCACTTTGAGCACAAATTTTTATCCCGATTTATAAAAGGGTTGGACTCTGACAAAAGAATAAAGCCTCATTATTATCTGAGGCAAGATTGGCGTTAAATATGGTGCTGGCTAGAGCTGTAACTAGGGTCGGATTTTGACTTGACCTGCATGATTCAACCGGAGAAATCATATGGATTGGATTGAGAATTTTGGATAAGCAGGTCGGGTTGGGTTGAGAAGACAAAAACCTGCATGGAATTCGAATCGGGTCGGGTTGAGGATTTTACTAATTAAACCGACCTGATCCGGTTAAAATTAAGCTAAAATGGGTTCAAAATGCGGGTTGGGTCAGAATTCGGTTAGAGAAGTTCGGGTCAAATTCCATAAATATCAACTCGGGCCAAATTGGATTTTAAAATACCCGACCCGCCCGACCTAAGTCGCAGCGATAGTACTGCTGGCCCAAAAGCTTGAGCTCGGGCAATTATATAGACCTGTTAAAAAACATATGATATATCTTTTATGGACATGAGGTTGGACATCACGTTGTGTCCTTTTTATTTATTTTATTAAATTTCATAGAAGAAACATCAAAATCCAACCAGTTAGATTGAAAGTTCACTAAATTGTCTACTCATAGAATAAAGGGTAGCGATTCTTTTACGGGCTTTTTATGTAACTAGACATGGAAATTAGTGGATTCTTGATTTTACCCTTCGCATGAAGAGTAAAATCCGCTCACCAACCCTTTGCATGAACAGTAAATCGGTTCACCGAAATTCATATGAATAGTAAATCGGCTTGGCAAAATTCACATGAATAGTAAATTGGCTCGTCGAAATTCGCATGAACAGTACATCGGTTAGCCAAAATTCCAATGAACAGTAAATTGACTCGTCGAAATTCACATGAACAGTAACATCGGCTCGCCAAATTCCAATGAACAGTAAATTGGCTCACCAACTCTTCGCATGAACAGTAAATCGGCTCGCCAATTCACATGAACAGTAAATCGGCTAGTCGAAAATTTGTATGAACAGAAAATCGGCTAGCCGAACTTTGTCTCGGCTAGTCGAAATTTTACGTTTCATGCAAAATGTCCGATTTTATTGTTTATGCGAAGGGTAAAATTGGGAACCCACTAATTCCCGTGTCTAGTTACACAAATCTCCCGTGGGAGGATCGCTACCCTAGAATAAATTGTATATAAATAATCAAATGGAAGCCACTTTATCTTAATTCAATAGACATTATTGTTTTCTTAGTGACACCTAGTGATTTTGACCACTTAAATAATAATGTGACTTCAATTCGAGTTTTGAGATAAAGTTTGGTTTAAATATAGAACATTCAGTAAGTTTTCAATGCATCTAGTTGGATCTTCATTATGCTACCAAAAATTTAAAATAGAAAAAAATGTACGTAATTTGAACTCTTTATCTATAAATGTAGGACGGCTTACATGTAGTAGCTCAACCGGTAGACACTCTGGCTTAGGAACCAAAGGTCTCAAGTTCGTGTCCCGTAGTAACTCGATGCACGTGACTTGTGGGGGTCTACATGCATTCATAATTTTACCCAACACCCTCGTACTAAGAGAGAAGTGAAGTCTTTGGTTTCTTTGTATACATATATATAGGACATTATTTTCAGGTTCGAGCATGGGCTTTCAATAAGGCTCATTGGGCTTATAATTTCAGGCTGAGCTCTAGGTTGTTTTCTTGATAATCATGCTCAGGTCGAGCTCTGGCTTTTTATTTGTTAATCGGGTTTAGATTTGGGTCGTTGCAATCTCTATTCATGACCCATCCTCATTTGGAGTTTGTCCATTTTGGTTCCTCTGAAGTGTTTTTAAGTATAAGACGGGTATAAAAAATGCTGGGTTTGAGATCTCGGTCCCATAAATATCGGCCGATATTTCTCTCTCTCTTTCTTTTTTGTCAAATCTCAACCGTATCAGCCGATATCGCGAGATCTCGGTCGTACGAACGATAGATCTCACCCGTACGAGCGATATATATCGTATCGGCTGAGATATATCAGGCGTCCAAAATCTGAGATATCTCGGCCGATATTTCTACCTCTGGTACAAGTTGATCAATCATGGGTCTTAAATCTAATGCTGAGTCACTTAAGTATAATGTCCATTCTCACTTTCATCATTTTCCAAACCTTCTATTTCTATGCATCTCATCGTCACCACTAACCATCAGATATGTGACAAGTCATTTATGAATCTTAAGATACTATGCATAGATGGTGTAGAAGATTACCTCTTTAAACTTACCTACACCGTTGGTATGCACTTAACTCAAAAAAGACCTCCTTCAATAAAAGCGTTGCCCACCACATTCAAAATTTCAAATCATAGTTTAAAAATTCGAAAGAACTCAGACAAATCAATCTAAGTTGACTCGACTTGATAGGATTTGAGTTAAGTGAGTCAATGAGTTTATTACATTTTTACAAGTAGAATAAAAAAAACTTACTCAAAGTATTTTTACTCCATAAAATTTCGAATCAAAGCAGAGCTTGGCGTTCTTAAATAATATAATTCATTCGAAGTGCATTTTCTATTCTCTTGCAAATTGAATGCCTACACTAGTGGTGTTATCTTGAGATAGGGATCCCCACCAACTTCTTGCATGCAGAGGCGATTATTATATCGGAGCCCAGGCTTAAACCATTGTAGGGATTTAATTAATTGTATCAAACTGTGGTAAAATACCCATAAGGCCAAGCTCATTTTTTGTCCCAAAATGTTAAACCCAAATCTGAAATTGAGCCAGGTTGCACCTAGTGCACCAACATTCGAAGCAAGGGTGAAGGCCCCAAATTTAAAAAAACTTCAAAGTTCAACCTTGTTTGATCAATATTACATGTATATTTATATATCTAAAAAATAAACGGGCATAAAAAATAATAGCACGCATTTGTTCTAGTGAGGGGAAAGTAGTGTTTTGATACTAAAGCGCTAGAAAAGTACGAGTTTTGTGGGTATATGCGCCAGTAAAATTAGGGTATTGTTTCGACGGACGTAGATGTCATTTTACTAGTGATTCTAAAAAAATAGCATGAGCTATTTGATTAAAATAAATCAACTAGGTGTATAAGACATTCTGAACAAATTCAAAAATTTATAGGTGTGCTTATCTTAATTCACAACTTTTGAAGTATTTAAAAAAAAAAATCTCTTTAAATAATATACTTATCAATTTAAAAATAAATAGAAAATATAAATCAGAAAGGAAAACCAGCAAACTTCTTTAATTTGACGGCCCAGATTTAGATTATAGTAAATGCAGACGAAGAGGCAGGGATTCGTGATCTTCAGAGTTCACACTAACAGGGCAAAGGATACTGTGTTCCTCAGGAGCACTGTGATACAGAGAGATGGCCTCTCAAGTCTCAAGTCTCCAGCATGGGTTCATCAACTTTAAAATTAAATAATTAATAATATTAAAAATGAATTATTTTAAATTTTAAGCAAACATAATTATTTTTCTTATTTCACTAGAGCTTATTACCTTATTAATTAATCATTATATTTTAGTAAAATAAAAGTGATCTTTATTGCCTTTCACCAAAAATCTTCTCCCATATCCAACCTCACCTTTGTATACCCATTCTTCATACGGGAGGGCACTGTAATTACGGTGCTCCCGGTATCTACTGGTCGACGTAAACGAGGGAAAGTCTCTTATATAAGTTCTGACCGTTTTCTATTTCAATTCGACTGTAGAGAGAGAGATGGCTACCGCAAGGGCTTGGATGTCAAGCTGGTGCTTCTTCTTCTACTTGTTTGTGGCAGTTTCAGCGATTCTGAGAGCTGAATCTTCGTCAGCTACATCTGATGAATTCGTTCTCACTCTCGATTCCTCAAACTTCTCTCAGACCATCTCCAAACATCCCTTCATCGTTGTAGAGTTCTATGCTCCATGGTATAATATAATTCTCTCTCTCTCTCTCTCTCTCTCTCTAGAGTAGTCATGCATTGCATGCAAAAATGGATTCATTGATACTTATATGCATGCATTCATAATCTGTTATGTCTTTGGTTTCTTGGTGTTGATCTGGAATTTTCTTTCGTCACTGTGTTTTTGATTTGCATGTAACTCAAATCTCAAATGGGTTGCATATTTTGTTAGAAATGATTGGTTAGCATTTCAACCAGTTCCCCCTGGAGAGTCGTAGACTCGTAGAAATAAAAGAATTTTTTTTTGAAGCATCAATTATGAAATTTCATTAAAAAAAAGGAGTTACATAAGCAGGAATGAGTATAGGAGATATATACTCACAAGAGAAGAATAAAAATAGGAAATCAAGAAAATCAAACACAATAAGGTAACACAAGTAAACAGAAAAACAATAATACACCAAAATCCACCCCAAAAGAAAACCACTGAAGGTCCAATTCCTCTAGCTTCCAAGGTTGGCCGTCGGGAAAAAAGTCAGCGCCGGTGTTAGAAGCTGAACACCAGCTTTTGCCAAGAAATCTGCAACACAATTTGATGACCGTGGCGTATGAGTGAAAGAGTTGTTACCCCTACTGCACAACCTCCAGATGTTCCTAGCAATACCAACTAGCCTCCATGGAGGAATTTCCTATTATTAGCCCAGACAATAGCATTAGTTCAGTCACCTTTAATAATGAGTCATAAAAGAAATTTGAAATGGGATTCTGTTTTTTCTGTCTCAAATCATTCTTAATATCAATTTGGAGCAGAAATGTCCGATGAGCAACACCCCCACTTGAATTTACAACTGTTAGGATATTGGCTCGATTTGGCCCAATCCGATTTGGCTCTATTTGGCCTGGCCCAACTTGTAATGGTCCGGCCCAACTTCTATCTCCTTCATGTTTGAAAAAAACTATATATAGTTACAAAATTTGAGAGTGTTGTGGCTTGGCTTTGCCATTGTAGCCAACCTTGAGTTTGTATGAGAGTGAGAGCCTAATCTGTATTCCCTTCTTCAGATTAGTGGAATTCTTTCCTATGCTGCTAGTGGACGTAGGCTTTTGGCTGAACCACGTAAATACGTGTCTTCTCTCTTGTGGTGATTGCTTGATTTTGATTTATGCTTCCATTTGTGTTTGTTTAATCGGGTGAAAAATCTCAACAACAACAAAATGGATAACCCTTTTTTCTTAAATATATTATTCAAATTTTAAACCCAAAAGTCCCACTCGACTCAGCATCAATGGGGTCAATTAACTCGGCTCTGGCATTTAGCTGAAATTTCAACAGGTTGCAACTAGATCAAATTGGGTAAGGTGGCCTGAGTTTTTTAAAGTTCTTAAATAGTGCCTGCTATGCGTCAGTTTGCTTCTCTAGTTGGTCATCTTCCTCCACATCGTTATTGTTTCATTAGTTGATAGCTTCAAACATTTGATTACCTTCTTTACAGTTTCTGAATTCCTCACTCAGGATGAGTGAATGAACCATACAGATTCTTGAAATATGTAAATCTAGGAGTTGAAAATATGAACACTGTGATAATGGGGGCTCGAGCATTATCCAAGAAAGAGAATCCTCATTATCATCTTCGTCATCAAAGCCTTTATTCTATCAATGTTGTGTTCACTATCTGAGATCTATTTTTCCACTCTGCCTTATTGACAATTACTTTTTCCATCATCTTACAATCTATGGTGTCCTTTTTTTCCTCTTCAATACACGCCTTTGATGGCTTTATGCCTTCTAGTTGTAAATTTTCATCTCTTTGTACTAAGGATGTTTATGGTCTTCATTTGAGAGCAACCTTAGGATTTTAAAAAGAGTATCTTCCTACACTTAAATGCTGAGGTCCGGCTTCTATCATGTCTTTCCTTGCTGGGTGGACCCTAAGAAATACCTGGAACAATATCAAACCAGGTATTGTTCCTAAGAAAATCCAGGTATGGTTCCTAAGAAAAACCAGGTACGGTTTGATATTTTTCCATGTATATCTCAGTGTCCAACCATACGATGTTTACACTCATTTAAAGAGTAGTTATGGTGTGAGTCTCACTAAAAAAGTCTCCTAAGTCAAATGGGTAATCCAATTTGAACCCGACTTTGTAACGACCCGACTCCATGAGCATGATATTGTCCGCTTTGGGCCCCACCTGGACCTATACAGTTTTGTTTCTGGACCTGCCCCACTTGACCAAGCCCAAAAGGCCTCATGGTGGAGAGGGGCTCCCCCTTAAATATCTCCTCTTCCCATTCCCATCCTGGGAGATGTGGGACTCCTTCCCACACGCCAGGGTGGGTTGGGTAGAGGGCATCACAATCCACCCCCCTTAGGCCCAGAGCCATCCTCGGCTTGACTACACACTAGGGCCCACACAGGCATAGGGATGAACCTATCTCTGATATCAATTGTAACGACCCGACTTCCCAAGCATAATATTGTCTGTTTTGAGCCCCACCTAGACCAGCATAGTTTTGTTTCTAGACCCGACTCACTTGACCAGGCCTAAAAGGCCTCATGCTGGAGAGGGGCTCCCCCTTCTCAAATATCTCCTCTCCCCATCCCCATCCTAGGCGATGTGGGACTCCTTCCCCACACGTCCAGGTGGGTTGGGTAGGGGGTGTCACAGAATTAGACCCAAACCGGACTTGACCTAACTCGACACATCCAACCATACGACATTTACACCCATTTAAAGAGTAGTCAGGGTGTCAGTCTCACTAAAAAAGTCTCCTTAGTCAAATGGGTAATTTAACCCGAACCCGAATTAGACCCAAACCGGACTTGACCTAACTCGTTGCTAAGTCTATCCTCAATGTGTTACATCTTGGGTGGTTTGTCAGACAGTGGTTCACTACTTTTTTATTCAATCTACAGGTGTGTCTGTATTTAAGATTCTATGACTAAAACTTTGCTGAAGTCAATAAACTTGAATTTCATTTATTGATTTTGCATCTTATTTTTCCCACTTGACAGGTGTGGGCATTGTATGAAGCTTGCACCAGAGGTAATGAAGCTACAGATACTTGTGCTTTTGTTACTTCCAGATGTTAGGTTTTTTAGTATTTTCTGTATGATTTCTTTCAACGTCCTTTATGTCTGACCTACAGTATGAGAAAGCTGCATCAGTATTGAGTAACCATGACCCATCTATCATTCTAGCTAAGGTCGATGCCAATGATGAGTTAAACAAAGAACTTGCCAGTAAGTATGGGGTGAAGGGGTACCCCACTGTCAAGATTCTAAGAGATGGAGGTAGAACTGTACAAGAATACAAAGGCCCTCGCAATGCTGATGGTATTGTTGAATATTTGAAGAAGCAAGTTGGTCCTGCATCTGCTGAAATTAAATCTTTAGAAGATGTTGGTAACCTTATCAATGATAAAAAGATTGTCATTGTAAGTATTCCACTTTTTGGTATTAAAAGGAAATAAGTAAATTATTCTCAATGAAGGAAATAAGTAAATAAAATAAAGAGCAAATGCTTATGTTCTAACCGGTTCAAATTCATGCAGGTTGGGGTGTTCTCCGAATTTTCAGGGGAGGAATTTCAGAATTTTCTAACACTAGCTGAGAAACTGCGGTCTGACCATGACTTCTGTCATACCTTAGATGCTGAACTCCTTCCACGGGGGGGATCAGCAGTAAATAAACCCGTTATTAGATTGTTCAAGCCATTTGATGAACTCTTTGTTGATTTTCAGGTATTATCCAATCTTCACTCTCTCATTTTGAAATTCGTGGATGGGGGTCCTCATCCTTTCCAACTTTTATTCCTGAAACCTACTATCATGGCCATGCAGGATTTTCATGTGGATGCTATGGAGAAGTTCATTGAAGAAGCTAGTGTTCCCACTGTAACTATCTTTAACAACGATCCCAGCAATGAACCTTATCTTGCGAAATTCTTCAACAATGCCAATGTCCAGGTAATGGCTTTCCTGGCTGCAATACCATGTTTATTTCATGTTGCTATGTTTATCAGTCTCTCTCTCTCTCTCTCTCTGAGGGAAAGAGAGAGTTTATGTTCCTCAATTCAATTCATATAGTTTGTAATAGTTGTTCTGGATACAGTAACAAGTTGCTAATCACATACTCCTTTCAAAAGTTCCAAGATCCATCTGTAACAAGATATTTTGAAAATTCTTTACATTATTTTATTAAACACCATGAATTGGTCCTTGGTAGAAATTGAAAACTGATGTTCCTAACAAATTAGAGAGGAACAAAATTATGGAAAAAATAGAAAGAAGTGCCAAATAGGGTGGAAATGGTATTGAGACATGACATGGGTTTTGTCGTAGAATCCTTTGTTCGCAAAGCCACAAATGCGTTCAAATTTCTACAAATGTGAGAGGAACTCATTGGTTATACACCGTATCATGAATTTCATGTAAAGAACCCACCAGCTGACATAGAGATTGAGAATCCTTGGATTGCCTATTCACCCTATTTGCTGATTTAGCAGATCATCTTGAGAACCAAATGTATTTATGATCCAATTTTTGGGAATGCTTTAGGACTTCAGGTGAGTATAGTTTAGTGTTCATGTAGTCGATTACTTGTGCGACCACAGAGGTTGACGATTCGAGTCATACTGCTCACAGTGCCAAAATAATGGTCATATGTACTTAATCCACCTTCAGAAGGCTGATGCAACCGCATTGTGTCTGATTAAATCTGATTCAACATTTCAAATTTGGATTCAATCTGACATGTCCTGAAATGTCAAGCACTAGCAATGATCTTTTGAACCACCAAAAGTGCTAAACAGACATTGAAAAGAGGATAAATCCCAACACAAATGCAAAATTACCATACCAGGCAATACTTCGTATGCACAAAACTCTGCATATGGAATTTTTTTGCCAAAACGAACACTCCAACTTTCATTAACAAAATCTGAAATGACATGCATGTCTTCTGCAGTTATAAGGATATTTATATGCCTTGCACTGAATAACATCCCTAAATGTCAAGAGACAAAACCCACACGGGTGTAGCTTAGTCGGCTTGAACTTTTAGGAATAAACTAGAGGTCTTGGGTTTCGACTCTCCTTGGAGTAACCTAATATATGAGGCCTGTGGGCGGTTTCATGTATCTATGTGATTAGTCTGACCTCCAATTTGGGGTGGGGATACCCATGATATTAAAAAAATGTCAAGAGACTATATTG
Organism: Chimonanthus praecox; assembly: GCA_022113865.1. NCBI lineage: Eukaryota > Viridiplantae > Streptophyta > Magnoliopsida > Laurales > Calycanthaceae > Chimonanthus > Chimonanthus praecox. The sequence goes on along the minus strand of CM039090.1, from coordinate 12,508,136 downwards.
CAATCTAAAAGTGCTTATACTCAAAACTACAAGGTTTTCAATTCAGGTTAACAGCTTTACCCTTCAGAAAGAGAAAAAAATCCTGTCTACCATGTATTCACCATTAGCTGTTTTGCTCTGTGTGCTAGAAGCATAATAAATGTGAAGCCTGTAACATGCTCCCCTAAGTCATTTCTTTCCAAGTTTTTAAGATAAGTAGAGCACTAAAAATTCTTCTAATTGAATTGATTAATTGAAAGTCCCCACAAAATTACAAGCAGAGTAATTGGAAATAATAGGTGGACCAGCATCACAGGCTCACCTCTCTTTTATGCCTTTTGTCTTTTGTCAAGAGGCATCTGCCACTTGATCCATATTTTGGGTGAAATTTGGAAAATGCAACATGTTTTCTACACTTTTATAACCATCTAAGAATTATTTTGATCAAGGATATATGTTTAATAAAAACATGTTTTTGATCTGTTTTCACTTAACAAATCAAGGATATATGTTTAATAAAAACATGTTTTTGATCTGTTTTCACTTAACAAATCTTTTATTTGTCTCTCTTTTCTTGCTGCTATGATATATGTATGATCTTCTTTATTCCCTATTCTTAATTGTTGAATATTTGGTAATGTTTATGTTCATCTTTGTGAATGGTCTTTAATTTGTTATGTTAAATAGCCATTCTCTACTTGTTGACGTGATACCATAGAGAAATATTCTAGGTTGATTGAGTAGTAGAGCAATGATTTTGTGGGCCCCATTTGAGCTCAACAACACAATAAGAGTGCATGGAATATGTACCATTTTTCTTTTTCTTTTTTTTTTTGGTCAACGGGGAGGGGAGTTTAAGTTTCTGCCTTGGATGAAGGATCAAGTTTACAAAGCTGGGATGATTAGATGGGATGAGACTTCACCCAACCATCTGTCCATGTATCCCATACACATTCTACCCAACCTATAAAAACAACAATTCACTGTTGCACCTCTCTTCTGTCCCAGAACACTAGTCAGTATATTAGGATGCATAGAACGTAATTGCAGACGTATGTCTGCTGTCAGTGCTTCACAGGCAAATATTTCTGCCAGTCTGTTTTTCTTCTGTTCCATAAATTTATCTTCTCCTCCTTACTTTATATCTTTAAAGACTTGGAACTTTTATTTAGAGTCTTATGAAATTCCCCTGAGGTGGTTTCAATTTCTTTCACTCTCGACCCTTTGAAATACTTGACTAAACAACCCTACTTGTCTCAAAAAGAACCTTCCACCTTTCAAATGCTTATCAAGAATTACATATCTTCAAAAGAGATCCCATCTGTTATTATCTGCACTCAGTGGCCCCATATGGACTTAAAAAGCTATTGTTCAGACTTTGTAAAGAGATTCCCCAGATCTGATGTTAGCCCAACAAACTTAAACCCTGGAGATCATTTAAGACACCACTGCTGATAGAACCAATTCTTTCTTTACAAGAGAAACTTCATTTCCATCTCTACCAGATAAACCATTACAATATTAATAAATATGTTTTGAACAAGAACCAATTGAAAATGGATCTTATTACACTTCAAGTTATTTTCTGACACTGTTCATATTTCTAGTGAAAATAGTTTGCAATGTGTTTTCAGTTTTCTGTTTCATCCTACAGATCCTAAAGTGCAGCTAAGAAGCACCAAGGGCAAAAGATGCACACCTCTTTTATGATATGAGAGAAAAGCACAACCATATCTAGTGTGGCCAATAAATTTAGATGCAACAAAATTCTATGATAGCTTTTGAAGTTATAGTGGCATGTAACTTGGTGGTGTTGCTTGACATACGACAAGTGATGGAACCTAGTGGCCCCACAAGTTGCAGGAGAGTATTTTTGTAGCAGACAGATAGCAAGAACTAGCTCTAAACGATATTGTTCCCCTTCTGATCTGGAGATGGTGATTTGAGCCATTTGTTGGTTCAGTTTTGACAATTGATATTGAAGAAAATCATGTTAACATTCTCGAATTATAACTCACTCTCAAAAGCTAGCCATTGAGAGAAGGGTGCCTCAAGTGTTATATACAGTAATTGGTTATTCAGTCCAGGCGATGTGGGACTTTTTTGTCAACTTCACACCCTCCCTCATGTGCAACTGCTGCACGTGAAGATACTTGCAGAACCTGCTCTTATACCATAAAGAAAACTATGTTAACATTCTTGAGGTAGAACTCACTTTCAAAAGCTAGCCATTGAGAGCAGAGTGCCTCAAGTGTTATATAGTCATTGGTTATTTAGTCCCGACAATGTGGGACTTTTTTGTCAACTTCATAGATATAAATGTTTTTGATCATCTGGCCAAGAAGGACTGTAGGAGCTGATTCTTCTTAATAGGTCTGCAACCAGGAAGTATATTTTATCTTGTAGGGCAAGTTGACCAAACCACATCACTCTGCCTAAATATCAATCTAAGATAACTACTCTAGCATAACTTCACGAACTTACACTAGTAGAGTTTGTAGATCTAATCCTAACCACTTTACACTGAAAAATAGCAAGTAATCCCACAATTCCAAAGAATCAAACAGTGTTTTTCCTTTTTGTTGATCCATCTCCTTGCAGACAGGTATAGTAGAAGCTCATCTGAAATTCTGGAAAACTTGGAACCATATCCTATCCTAACTACTATAATGAGTTGGTCAATTTTTGTTTTGTTGGTCATTTTGACTAGGTATATTCATGTGTTGTAAAAAAAAACTGATTAGCCAGTTAAGTTGAAGTTCCAAAATATCTGTCAGAGAAATTCAGGAAACTTTAGTAGATATTCCAACTCTTTTGATTACATGGCATGCCCTTCTGGCAGTTTGTCTGGTTTCATTCATGATATACTGAGTGGTATTTTGTCTGGTTTCATTCAGGAAACTTTAGTAGATACTCCCGACTCTTTTGATTACGTGGTGTGCCCTTCTGGTAGTTTGTCTGGTTTCATTCATGATATTCTGAGTGGTATAAATGTTCTTTTATAGTCCAAACATGAATTGCATTTTGGTGCTGCATTCTGCACTGTATATGTTTTGACAACAAGGCTGACACCATGAAGCATTCTTATATCACACATGTTTTTGTTTAATATAGATCTATCTGATATTTACATGTTTATTTGTGCTTATCTAATTGTGTTTCCTTGATTTTGGATTGGTAGGTTATGCTCTTCTTGAATTTCCGTAGTGAGTATTATGTGGCTTTTGAGTCAAAGTACCATGATGTTGCTCAGCATTACAAAGGAAAGAATCTAAGTTTTCTTCTGGGTGACACTGAGGCCACTAAACGTGCCTTCCAGGTTTTATGCTTCGCAGTTTGGTCTGAAATCTTTGTTGGCATGTATTGTTTTGTGTCTGTTTAACATAAGCTGCTAATTGGTTTTCATGAATAGTTCTTTGGCCTAAAAGACGATCAAGAACCCCTCATCATCATTCACAATAGTGGTGGGCAGAAGTATCTAAAACAGAATTTGGAACCTGATCATATTGCACCTTGGTTGAAAGAGTACATGGTGATGATTCCACTCCTTCAGAGACATGTTTAAATTTCTCAAATTTTCATGTGCAGTCCATTAATGAAGCTAGACTCTTGTTTACTTGAGTGGAATTTCTTTTATCCATTCAGACATTTCTTTGCATAGCACATTTTCTGACTTGATTGACAAATATGCAGGAAGGCAAAGTAAAGCCATTCATAAAGTCAGAGCCAATTCCGGAAGTTAATAATGACCCTGTCAAGAATGTTGTTGCGGACAACATCCATGATGCAGTTTTGAACTCAAGAAAGAATGGTATTTCTTTCATGAGTATTTCTTATAGCTTATGGCATGCTAAGTTTATTCTTTATTGTCATCATGACAAGAGCCTAATAGTTGGTAAGCAATGCCACAAATATCAGAGGTACTTTCTAATTTACCATGTGTTTATCGGTAAAATACCATTATTGTGTTAATAATGCGTATTTATCGGCATTGCGGTAAATTCTGATAAAATCGCGTTAAAACCACATAAATGGTAACATCGCGATGTTATCCCGATAAATTTCTTATTAAGATTTTTATTTTATTAATATTTCCATTTATTATATTTTTATTATTTTTAAATATTATATTTTCCGTGAGGTTTTCCCCTTAATTTCCCGGTAAAAATCCGAGAATTTGAAAATATCCCGATATTACCATTTGCTGTTAATTCCCAAGAACGGTATTTGTGACAATGTTGGTAAGTGCTCATTGTTGCAACCAAGAGCCTAACAGTTGGTAATTGCTCGTGCTAATCCCAGATGATGATGTCACGTCAATTTGGGTTTGTGTATAATGTTTGCCTTGATTTTCTACAAAGTGGTGACTGTAGTATATTTAAATAGAAAATGTTATAAAAAAGATATGCATATTTGATTTTCTTTATGCTTAGAGATATTGATAGTGATTTATATTCATAAGGAGTGAAAGGAATGTAAAACAAAGACACTGCTGAAAGAGAATTTGGAGCAGGAAACTCAATCCACCAATAATGTATGTACAGTGGTAAAGATGTAATGGTTTTAGGGAAATGACAACTAGTGAAATTCTTGACCAGCTTTCACTAAAGATATGTATATTTGAATGACAAGAACTAAAACCACAATTATGAAAAGAGAGGGTTAAATAACTCAGTAGAAGTTAACAACAACAGATCCTTTTCTGGGCCTACCTTCGGGAGCTATGTTGCCTAATGATTTTTGAAGTAAATGCTCAAGTACAAGCATGTGCCAGACAGAAAGTTTGTGTGTAAAGATCACTTGTTTCGTTTTTAGCTTTTCCTGCTTTACATCACTGGCATCATTTCTTCATTGCCTTTTCCTCTCTTTCTCCATGCCTCTTGTTTTGCAAGGGGAACACTATTGATGATGTTGAGGAACACAGTAAATGCTTATAGACGTAACACAGTAGCATATTCACATATGATGCCCACGCCATATGGTGTTCTCTGTAACTCGGATAACAAACATGTATCATTGTCAAAGTGGGCGTCCAAAAACTGATATGCTGAGCAAATACATATGGTGGTGTCATTGCTTCGTACGTGTGTGTGGGTGGGGGAGGGGGAGAGGAGGGGCTCTACTGTAGATTGGAAATTCTTAACTGTTACTCATTGAAATTTGTTTAGAATCTCTTAAATGCTATTTGCTGCATGTGAAACACAGTTTTCACCTTTTACCTGCTAATGATAATGTCCATGATCTTTTCCTACAGTTCTGCTGGAGATTTATGCACCTTGGTGTGGACATTGCAAGAAACTTGCTCCAATCCTAGATGAAGTAGCTGTCTCATTTAAAAGTGATTCAGATGTTATCATTGCTAAGATTGTAAGCCTCTTTTCTTAGTTATTAGAAATTTTGCCTAATATTTTAGAACTTAGAGAGTCAACCTCAAATAGACGGGATTAGTGGCACACCAGAGTAGAAATTAACTGCACACAAATTCTATTATCAAATTGTAATGTTCTGTTTTGGTTTGGAGACATACCAAATTGGGCGGAACGCATAGAGGGTTAGCTTTTTCTTTCTAATTGCAATGTTTCACTTTCACACATAGTTTAACAACTTAAAAAAAACATTGATGATTCTGTTTGAGTTGACGCAACTCGATGGGATTTTGAGTTGAGTAAGTTAATGAGTTTTACCAAGTGAAGTTGAAAGAAAACTATTTTGGTTGCTCGACTCGAAAGGATTTCGAGTCAAATTTGAGTTTCAAGTTTTCAAACTATGGTTTTGCATATGCGAGGCAGAAATCTCTGAGTTGGACTCTCTAGCTGAGCATTTTGTTGTCCATCCCTTTGTAAATTTTCTTACCATTCCCTTTTTGTGTCAGGACTTGATGATAAAAATTATCTTTATCAATGATATTGAGACATTTATAAGTAATCATTATCTCTAGCTGAGGGTTTTGTTGTCCATCCTTTGTAAATTTTCTTAGCACTCCATTTTCGTGTCAGGACTTGATGATAAAAATTGTTTTTATCAATGATAATGAGACATTTATAAGTAATCGTTATCCGTGTCACTGATTCAAATCATAAATTCTTTTAGATTGAATAAGTTAGACGAACTACACGAAACAGATTGTTTTGGGTGTCTATCTCATTGCTCTGGATCAAATGACTTTCATTCAATAGAGAGAAAATATGAACCTTGGATCAGTTGACTGATCAATGAACAGTTATTTGGTAGGTGTCGAATCCAAAACCTTCTTTCTATGTGGTTTATTACATTGTCACATGTCACGCTTGCAATCACTTTTGCATATTTTTATCTTTGTTTGAATACTATCCACATCAAAATTCATACTCACCCCCATGAACTGAACCGCACAGCAGACCATGTTTACTTTTTGTGGAGTGCACTAGGGATGGGCAGGTTTCTTGGAAGGCTTTACGCTTGAAGAGGGACCTACCAAAATTTCCCTGATCAGATCACTGAAGACAGCCTCAAAGGTTGGATTACTTCAAATAATTTTTAATCCAACTTGGGAGGTTCAATTTGAACAGTGATATCATCTCAGAATAGGAAGAACCATGGCAACCAGTTTGTGATATGTTACGTTTCTTAAACTGATTCTTCTGCCATCCATTCATTTAATGCTTAATCCAAGAACCCGTTTTCTTTCTGTATTAATTTTCTTCCTTTTTCTTTCTTATTGCTACTAAATTGTTACTGACATGGTTCGTCATTGTAATCTTGGTCCAGGATGGTACTGCAAATGATATCCCCACTGATACCTTTGATGTTAAAGGCTATCCAGCTTTGTATTTCTCATCTGCAAATGGCAAAGTAGTGCCATATGATGGGAATATGACTAAGGAGGACATCATTGAGTTTATTCTAAAGAATCGGGATGCAGTTATACAGCCTAACTCGATGAAAGATGAGCTCTAAAGGTAGGTGTTCAATCCACTTTTCTGGGTAGTCATGTGTTTTGATTAAATATATGTTAGGACATGGACTTCCAGCCCAAAAGACTAGCATGTTAGGTAGAGTGACACAAATCCTTTATAAACTCCTAGATCTTCCTCTACATTTCCAATGTGGGACTCATTCGCAGCAGCCCCAACAATCCCCCTCTCGAACGAGACCCTCCTGTGGAGAGAGGGACACCGGCCATCCCGTTTGCCTGAGGGATCTCCTGAGCCTACATGAGGTACCCTAATACCTGGCTCTGATACCATTTGTTAGGACCTGGGCTTCCAGCCCAAAAGACTAGCCTGTTAGGTTGAGTGACCCAAGTCCTTTATAAACTCTTAGATCTCCCTCTACACTTCTAATGTGGAACTCGTTTGCAGCAGCGCCAACAATTGCATGCACCTTGAAAATTATCACAAGAACTGTAAGGATGATAAATCGAGAAATTAGAACAAGAACAAGAAAATAGCAAGACAGAGTCATCCAAATAACTTTTTGGCTGAATGTAAGCAGCAGAGGCTTTGCATTATATTTTTGCCTCTCTCCTTCCTGAAACTTACAGAAAGGCTTGTTTCTTCTAGATTACCAACCATCTTACCATCAATAACAATACCTATTCTCTTTCAAATGATTTTCTTCCAACTGGGTATGGCAGATATCAGCATTGATACACTTCATTTGTGTTGTTTTCAAATTTTTTATGTGATACTTACTTTGGTTGTGTGAATAAATCAATGATGAGACATCTGCCCGTTTTTGCAGTTGATATTTGCTCATTTGGCGGATAGTGGTGTAATATGGTTAGAGTTTTCTCATAGTAGCTCTGTTCTCTTTTATGTGAGATGGTGCTTTCAGTTTGTAGGTGTTAAGGTGGTCACCTTCCTGCTTGTTAGTCTGCTATGGAATAACTCAAGTTTTGTGATCTTTAGTAAAAATGCTTTCTGTGCTTTTCTCTCTCTCTCTCTCTCTCTCTCTATGTGTGTGTGTGTGTGACAAGGCAAATTCATGTCTCTTGAGTATAAATATTTTTGGGAGCCAAAAATGTCGATCACATGTCAGGATGTTTGATTTTGATGGTTGGTAAGAGAAGATGGAATTGGATCATAACCAATTAAATGGTTCGAAGAATCAATATGTTTGGAAAGAAAGCATATCCATGACCATGGAAAATTCTTCTGTTCAAAAGCATCAATTATCATTGTAATATGCAACAGAAGGTTTGGAAGAACTACTAAAAATACCAAAGAAGGCGATCTAACAGAAGATGAACCAGAGATGAATGACAATCCACATGAAAAAGATCTCTTGAAATTGAAAATATAAAGGAAGATCCAAATGAGGGTGAAGGTGAGCCAGATTTTTCAATAAGATGACAAGAAGAGTTCATCAAGATTGTCAAGATTTGATTGAACACTCACAGTATTCGCTGATATGATGATTTTAAAATGATTCAACCCCTTATGATTGATTGTTTTCAAATTCAATATTGGAATAAGCCATCCAACAAGTCTAAGATTGCTCCACTAATCAACTGTGTTGCTTTCAGCAATACGTGATGGATTTGGATTATAGGCTTGGTTAAATTTTTCTTGAAATCAAAGTGTACCATATATATTTATTTATTTATGGGTAAACATATACTTTCATTTCTAGCAAAAGAGAATACAGTAAACGATCAAAAAGCAAATACAGAGGGATGAAGGGGGAAGGAAGGAGAGAAATGCCACTTTCCACGCCATGTCATGTCCACTGCTCTCTCACAAATTGAATGCCTCCTAACTTAGATCTCAATTAGAGAAACATTCTAAGCTGAATTAGAAATTTGGAACCCATCTTCTTCATTAATTTTCAGGACTGGTTTTTGGAGACTTAAAAATGAAAGCATAAGGTATTAATTTTTTTTCAACCAATGATTTCTATGGAACATTTAAGCATCTTTTTCTCGGGTAACTTTTGAGAGTAGGTTCTACTTCAAAATTCTTATCAAATCGTGGTTTTATAATATGGTATTAGAGCAGGTTTCACGTGCAACTGCAAAGCGCAGTTGCACATGAGGGCAGATTTAATGACAAAAACTTCCACATCAGTTAATTTGTAAAACCAATGACTCTATAACATTTGAAGTATTCTTTTCTTAATGGTTAGTTTTTTAAAGTGAGTTCTATTTTAAGAGTATTATCAAGTCATAGTTTATAGAAAATTTATGTTCAAATATATTTTAAATTTGACGATATATTTAGAAATTATTAAAAAAAATTAGAGAGAAAATATTAGAATGAAAATATTGTGACAGTATCTTGATAATATTGTACATTTTATTGCATTAGTATCGTGATTTTCATCGAAGGTTATGTTCATTGACAAGAATTATAGAAAGAAAGAGGAATATAATAAATCAAACCCCATTGCTAGTACTTTGAGATGATGGTACTAAAAGTCTAAAAGGCCCACTGTATATTATCACAGCTAGAGATTAGGAATCGAATTTTGGCTCTATTATTGCACCAAGTGAAAGTTAGTTCTGTTAATAATTTTAAAAAAATTAATAACTTTATTTAAATTTGATCATGTAATTCATGACTTTACTCAGATGAGTAAATTACTTATTAAGCTGGTTTGACATGTCAACTTATGTTCAATTTCCATGAGATCCTAGTTAAACCCAATAAATTCTAAAATTATATATCACACTTTTTGTCCAGAATAATGGGTCTCACTTTATGACATGACAAATGCTTGAGACTAATAAAAGTTATGTATTTAAAGTGACTCCATTGGATTAAATATAAATTGAGTACTAATGTGTGAAAAGTGATAATAAGATCAACTCAAATTCATGATTTGTGTGGTACATCATTGTCATTGTATCAGTAGAGTACATCAATATTCTTGATAATAAAATAGGGCCAATCATCCTGACACGGACAAAATTTGTTAGAAGATAGAAGATGGAGTGAAATTTCTATTTTACCTCTACTAGTGTACCGCTCATCAAGTATTGGTGTATCACTAATATGCCGCTCTGTATATCGGTACACCTATATTTGATGAGTGATACACCGGTAGGAATAAAATGGAAATTTCACTCCATCCCTTGTTTCCTAACAAATTAACAGATGGTCGTCCATAAAATACACGTGTTCTAACTATTTTTCAAAAATAATATCTTATAAAGTTCAGATTTGCTATCTCTAGTGAGACAACAAAGTTCTCTCTTAAGACTCCATCAAAGATCCATTTTAATCTATACATGTTCGTCTTAATCATAGACAATTTAATATAAAAAATTTAAAATGAAGTATCATAGTGTGCATATGAAACAAAACAACAACTCAATTTTATACTTAGATTTGTGGAGAAGAACATTGAGTCAAATAGTTTGAAAATTAATAAAACTCAAATAAAATACATGGAATATAACTTTAGTGGTTAGATGACATTGAAAGTAACTCGGCAAAAATAGGAAATAATTTAGTTGTACATTTTGATAAAGTTAGATACTTTGGCTCTATAATAGAATTTGAAAGAGATTTTGATGTAGATATAATGAATATGATAAGAGTGGGATGAATGAATTTTAAACAAGCTACTGAGGTTTTATGTGATAAAAAGATATATAAACAAAGCAAAACAACGGAAATACTTATGCTAAATTAGATGAATGGTTTAACTTTAACAGATAAAATTAGAAATGAACATATCAGAGATAGTTTGAAAATAACTTTGATAAATGATAAATTGAGATAAACTCGTTAAAGATGATTTGATCATATTAATAGAAAATCAAACACAGCTTCAGTAAGTAGAACAGAGAGATTATAGATTGAAGGCATTAAGAGAAGAGACCGACATTAAAAACATAAAAAGAAAGAATAAAAATTAACACGTTAAATTATACTATGACTTAAAGTATAATTAGTAATAGGATTACTTGGAAAAAAACCTTGTAACACTGATCAGAAAAGAGGAAATTACTGGTTAATGATGACGACCACAGGTGACTGACTACCCGTAAAGTCTGCCGCCAATCAACAGTCTCTCGCAGTGTTATCAGAACTGGACCGAATCGCGGTTGAACCAGTGACCGTCGAATCTGCGATTCGGTCCACTCCAAAAACTGGCTGGTAAAATTGTGAACCGTGAACCGCAGTTCATATATTTGAAATTTTATTTTATTTTATTTTATTTTAATTTTTTTTTAAATGTGTATATGTGAAATATAAAAGTTTATTAGTATTTATATCCCATATATTTCACCGTTTTGATATATTACTTAGAGTTTGAATGTTATTTTTAATATTTATATTAATATTATTAGTAAAATATGTCTTACTTAATATTATATATAATATTTATATTATTTTAATACTTAAATAACTTTTATCTACTTTTATCGATGTTGATTGTTGTCGAATCCGATTGAATCCTCGCCTCCTCGAAAATTGTTCTTTACAGGGTCCGGTTAGGATAAGATTGGTCTCCGGCGGCCTCGACTAACTATGAATGGTACACTAGCGACGAACCAGAAGCTACTTAAGAAGCGTCTACTGCATGCCACGTAGCTAAATGACATCCAGATAGCCAACCACAACCCCACCACTCACTAGAGTCACAAATACTGCCTTTCACTCTCTACCTCCTCTCTCTCTTCCATGCATCTAAGAAAATCTTCGAAAAGAGAGGAATATAAGCAAGGAAGAAAGAAAATACATTCATCTCTTGGACCTTTCAAGCACATCTTATACTACCCATTTCTTCTCTTACACTGATTTTCCAATGGCATGTGCTTCTCAGTCTATGATATCAGCAAACAGCTCTGCCTTCCCATTCAGAGTTCTCTTAGAAGGATTCACAAGAGAAAGGGATTTAGCTCTAACTTTTTCTCTGTTAGAGCTTCCTCTGAAGAAACTGATTGCAATGTTGAAGAATGTGCTCCAGACAAGGAGGTGAGGTTGGGTTCGCTTTTATGTGGTTTCTCTTTATCGTTCTTAATTCAAAACCCAACTTGTCTTAGCTTTTTTTTTTTGTGGGGGGAGGGTTTCAGCTTTTGAACATCTTTCTTTATTTACTTCCTATATTTGAATTGGTTTCGTCTCAAATTCATCCTTCTTGATTGAAGTTTCTTTTTGTTATCTGAATGATATTGTCTCAATCTAAACATTTTCATGCGATTCCACCTTTTAATTTTTTTTAACAAGTTGGGTTCTTTTTCAATTGTATTAAACAGATTACTACCATGATTTTTCTGTTCTTGCTCATTTTCTCTGTTCACGGCATTTATATGAAGTGGAAAAAAGTTCACATTTGCAATTTGATTATTATAAAGTTTTCCCTCATATTCTTCCAATGGGTTACAGGGCAATGGGTATTTTTTGTTTGTTCTCTCTCACTGTACCTAAACTTTGTTTCATCATCACAATGAAATTTTCTGAGTCCACTTATTGGACTGGTCCCTTTTTTTTCTTTGGCTTGCTTTTGTAAGCTTTATTTTATTTTATTGATTGAATAACAGGAAGCTCATGCATTTAAAAAATAAATGTAGGAAGTGCTTGACTAATTCATGGGTTTAATTTAGATGATTTTGATATTGTGGATTTGGTTTTCTAACTCAGTGTTATCAGAACCGGACCGAACTGCGGATGAACCGGCGGTTCAGCTGCGACCGCGTGGTTTGCCGTTAGGTCCAGGTAAAAAACCGGCCTTGGGTCAAAACCGTATAAAACCGGTAAAAACCGTGGTTTTATGCGGTTTTGACACCAAAACCGTGAACCGTGAACCGCGGTTCATATATTTGAATTTTTTTTTTTTAATTTTCCTCTTAAAAAATGTGTATATTTGAAATATAAAAGTTTATTACTATTTCTATTCCATATGTTTCACCTTTTTGGTATATAACTTAGAGTTTGAATGCTATTTTTAATATTTATATTAAGATTATTGGTAAAAGATGTCTTACTTAATATTATATATAATATTTATATTATTTTAATACTTGACTGACTTTGACCGACTTTTACTCTGACCTCCTCAAAGACGGTTCGTTACACGGCCCAGTTCTTATAACATTGTTCTGAACGGTTCTTGGTTTCAAATAACTTCTTTATGGTTATTTTTTTGAAGAACTTTAAATTTGACAAAAAAAAAATTTGAGGTTTAAATTTGAAAACACAAATATGTGGCTTATGCAGTGCTTACAATTTCCATTTAACATTTAAAGATTGCAGAATCAACTATTTGTTTCCAGAAACCCGAATAAACATTTGATATTCAAGAGGATTTGAATCTTGATTATTGGATTTAGTATTAAGTAACTTATGAATACTTGAAAAGATGAAAATCCTAACAAAAAAATGAGCTTTCTGAGCACAATTTGCTTGGTGGAGGACTATGATTTGGGCTGTTATTGACAAGCCAGACTTAAAAAATTAAATTTTCCTAACTAGTTTGGTATAGTACCTGATCAATTTTCAAGCTTCAAATTTGAGTTCTTAGTTTTTTAACAGCAAAAAAAAATGTGGGTATGATCTTGCTTTGCTTCTTTGGTCTTAAAGATTTTTCTAAGGAGTGAGGTAGTGGCTGGTCCCTTTGATAGATTACTCATGGAATGCCAGTTAATTTTTGTTGATTTTGGGCATGCTCGAGCCCAAATGAGTTATCCTCATTCAACTGTTTTTATCAGTTCCTAATTAAATGCAAGATGTTAGAGAAGGAAAAGTACTTTCTGATACAGGAGACATATTTGGAGATGTACTTTTTCTTTTCTTTTTGTTCTGTTTTCCCCTTGTTCATCTTAGTTCTGTGGCATTCAAAATAAGATACCGAAAGCTGCCTTGCATTTCATCAAACATATGGAAGTGAATGTACGGCTTGTGTATGACATAGGTTGGAAAGGTGAGCATGGAATGGCTTGCTGGAGAGAAGACAAAAGTGGTAGGGACATTCCCACCACGCAGAAAGGGTTGGACAGGCTATGTGGAGAAGGATACTGCTGGGCAAACAAACATATACTCTGTCGAGGTTGGTTATCTCAGCTTTTATATTCCCTGTTTTATGTTCATCTGTCACAAGGAGCAGGTAGGAGTATCAAACTAAATGTTTAATAATAAAGCTGCAACGGGCTTCAAAGGGTTCAAATCTGATGAACCTTTTATGTGCGGTCTTGAAATATTAGGATTAGAGTGGTTGGAATGAGTTTATTTTCTCCTTTTTTTTTTGTGTGTGTGTATGAGGGTGCACTGGGTTGGGAGATGCGATTTTGGATCTTGAAGTCCTTAATCTGTTGTCATAATTTTACAAAAATAGTGTGGAGATACTAAAGGATTGGAGGTGAGTGGGCAGAATCAACCATCAAATTTGAGTAGAACTTGCCAGAGACCCAAAGTCAGTCATGAGTTAAGATGCTGTTCATTATCATGGGCTTGTCCTCAAAGTCGAGGAGAGGGATTTTATTGGTCCCATATTTCTTGCTTCAGTGCATCTAGATGCCACTAAATGGCTGACACCCAATTTCTATAAGGTAAATGGACTTGATGCTAAGCCCTGGATGATGGCAAAATGCAATCCAAAGTCTCCCAGGAAGATATTGTATTGTTGATACTTGATACACGATTTTGGGTTTCACCAGACAGTAGCATTTTCACTTAAAATGTTCTTTAAGAGCTTTTCAAACAAAATCAATGATTGTGTTGCTTTCTAAAACTTTTTTGAACTTTCAATTGATATGGCAATGTTTTATCACTAATATCCACAAGTACATATCCTAATACAAGAAAATGCTATCCTACAGAAAATGGACAGGTAAATATGTGGAAGAAGTGGTACCCATGGAAGTAGGATAGGAATACACTTGTAGAAGGATTGGAATGAGGATAAGAGTGGGATGGGGGCAATCTGTTATGGGCATGCTCTTGCTTTGATGGGTATTCCGGTCAGTTGATCAAATGGATCTCCTATGATCCTTATGATGATATGGCTTGTCAATAATGATAACCATAACCTTTCAAAAAAAAAATGACAACCATATAGGAATTATATGCAATCTAACCTCATTCATCGAGGCTACAGGAAACTACTAGGCCTAAAAACGAGGATGAACTCCACTTCCTACTACCTTTTTCAGAGATCTCATAAACCATTTCTAGGTTGTGATGTGAGCACTAGGTGGACCACATACATGGGGCCCATGAGTGAGAGATCTATCACAAGGAAACGTCTCTCTCTCTCTCTCTCTCTCTCTCTCTCTCTCTCTCTCAAAACACACCCCTGTTTCCTTCAAAACACAAAACACAGCCCTTAAGACTACAATATCTATGTTTTCAAACAACAGAGAAAATAAGAAAAATGGAAAACCTAGTTTGAACATATTTTTGTTTAAAAAAGTTTTTTTTTATGGAGTATTAGACATTTGAGAGTTAAAATTTCGATACGAATAAAATATATCTTAAAAATTTGGAAGATGTCTAAAAATTTTAGAAAATAGAAAACCAATATGAGAAAACACTTAATTTGAAATTTATGATCTCCAGTATCCCATAGTGACATGTATCTTCTATTACAATCCATAATTTTTTTATCATAAAAAATCATAGAACGTGTTAGAATCTTAGAAAATTTACAGAAACACCATAAGACTATATTCATCACATCTTCATTTTTATCCATAAACATTTTATATCATTTTTTATTAAAAAAATTCCACAAGAAACACCAAAATAGGAATTATCATAGAAAACCCGAATTTTTGAATATTTTCAAAAAAAAAAAAAATGAAAAATCACACGGACACCCTACAAACTATATTAATCATATTAAGACATCTCCTTCAATTCTATAAGCACTCAATATTATTTCATTAAATTTTTTTTTTTTAAAAAGCCAAAAAACTCAAAACCCAAAGGGGTTGGCCTGACGATTAAGAAGCTCTCCTCATGAAGGGACGTCTTAGGTTCGATTCATGCTCAAATTCCTCTGGGCCACTCCCCGTGGGGTTACTCCTCATCAACTTACTAGTGTGTGTGGATTGGGAGGTTTTCACATGCTCGTGGGATTCTCCAATGTGAGGTGGGGATACCCATGTTACAAAAAAAATTCAAAAAATTGATGAAAATAACTCAAAATAGACAAATTTTAAGGGAAAAAGTTTGAAATTGACAAATTCATTTCACACTTGAAAAATTGCTTCTAAACCTTCTTAAGATCATACACAATGCAAGATTTCAACCCTAAAAATGGTCGAAACAACATGTTTTCCAGAAGAAAAATAAAAAAAATCAAATCAATCGATACTATGCCCTATTGGCCAATACGGGCTGATAGATACTAATTGACATATATAAAACCGATACGTGTTGGCCAATACAATTTATCCCTGGTAGGGAGCATTGTAGGGAGGCCACTTCAATGCACCTTGCATAGTGTGGATAGTTGGATAGGAAGGAACTTAAGTTCACTGCATGTTGGCTAACGTTCATATTAATTGGATGATCACACTCAGTGGATCAAGAGCATGCTAATAAGCAAATAGATTGTCCTCTTGAGCTTTTTTTCAGTCACTCAAATGTAAATCAAAAAGGTGGTAGGAGTGTCTTAAAATCACTTCCTCTTCTAGTTTATTCATGTAATCTAAATGTTGAAACGTAAGCACTAGTAGAATGTTTGTGTACCCCAGAACATTAACATAGTTTTAGGCTTGTTTTACACTTGTTCACAAATACATGACCCTGGTATTGGGACAAGTATTAACTATTGTATTCTATTTTGTCAAGGTACATACACTTGCACAGTAACATAAATACAAGTGACCTACTTCAAGAACATGTTTATGCATTTGTTTGCATATGTTTCATCTTATAACACTAGAGTCCTAAATTAATAGACCTATTCACATCCAACCTCTGAGAAACTTCCATAAAGAAAATGGTCTACTCTGTATCTTGAGCTCATGTAGTGTTCACCTATCTTTGACTTGTATGATCTGCAGCCAGCAGTTTATGTGGCGGAGAGTGCAATTAGCTCTGGAAACTCTGGTACTTCAGCAGAAGGTGCCGAGAATACAGCAGCCATCGCTGCTGGCTTGGCCTTCATCTCCATAGCTGCAGCTTCTTCCATTCTTCTTCAGGTTGGAAAGAATGCACCACCTCCAGTTCAAACATTGGAATACTCAGGACCATCACTGAGTTATTTTATCAACAAGTTTAAGCCAGTGGACAGTGTTGAAGTGTCATTCCCGACTGAAGCTGAAAATTCTCTAACAATACCATCAGAAAGCGACACACCCAGAGTGCCTCAAGTGTCAGTTGAATCACAGAGCCAAGCTGAGATCCCTGATTCAAATACAGGCAATAGTTCTTGAGCCATTGTATTTGGGTTTATGCCCGTATCTGTCGAAACTTAAGAATTTTGTTCATGGTCATCATCAAATGTACTTCTATTACAGGTATGATCTGGATATATGTCAGACTAATTTTGTGTATTTTCTCTTCAGAATGAGGTATCGCTCAAACATGGGAAGAAATGTTTTGGAATTTAGAAACAGAGAGTAGTGCATTTTCAGGTCATGGATGGTTTGATACACTAAAAGGGCATTAACCTGTTTTTCTGAACCCTTTAATATTTAAAATTTGTACAGTTCTCTTTCATAATTTAGGCCTTTTCTTCATATCTCTTAACACACTACGAGCATGAGAAATATACATATTGCATTTCAGCCAAATTAGTTCAAACCAAATGACCCTTTTTCAAAAGATAAAAAGGAGAGATTAAAATGAGGAAAGATGCATCACCTCTGTCTTGAGGTAAAACAGAGGAAAGGAAAAAGAAACTACATCAAAGAAAGAGAAGCCCCAGTACGAGCCAATTAGTCCACTTCCATGTTTGCGGAACAATGAATTTTATGAATAGAAAATCCTCTAGTGAAGTAATGTCCCGAATCAAAAATATAATCTGATGACCTCCATGGAAAATAGCTTGACATAACCCAGCTTACTGCACTAACCTGGAGGGGTTGGCTCAACGGCACAATGATCTTGTGTTCTATTGGTTAGATATGTAACTTATTATATATCTTAGGGGTAGTTTAGTCCTTAGTTAATGAGGGGTTTAGAGTTGTGTTATGTATAAATACTTTCTTTGTATACAATAAGATCTACCGATTCTCTATTTCTATCATGGTATCACGAGCCTAAGGTTTTGCATGCGACACTGGCGGAACTGTTTCTGAGAGCTGTATTTTTTTTCGATCGGGATCCACAGATTTTGATTTAGGGTTTTGCTTCTTCGTATTGCATCAGCCGCCTCTTCTCTTGCAGTCTCGCAGATCCTCACCGCCCATTGCATCTGATCTGTGGGTTTCGTTTTGGATTGTTTTTTATTGGGTTCCCATTCTCGATTTGATCTGGATTTCATCAACAGCAGAGTTTTTTTTTTCCTTTTGGATTTGGTCTTGTTTTTCGTCCCCCTTTGGTTAGAAGTTGCTGCTTCCGGCCTTTGCAGTCTCGCCGTTTGTGATCCTTCAGATCTGTTGCAGAGAAAGCCCTCTTTTAGAATCTCAGATCTGCTCTTTGTGCCCCTCTCATCGATCAGCATTGTGCCGGTACTCTCGAGATCTCCTTGCTTCCGCCGTCTCACTGCATCAGCCGTCTCCCTGCCACTCTACCAGATTTGAGTCTTCCGCCCCACTCTGCCAGATCTGAGTTCCGATCTCTGCCTTCAGATCTCTGCCGCTGCTTGTGCTTCCTCTGCTGCCCCTCATTCAGTGCCCATTTCGGCTGATCTACTGTGCGATTCACCCCTCTTCTGCAGCAGCCACGCCTCAGTTCTGCTGCCTCTTGCTGATCGTGCCGCTGCTTTGCATCCAAATCTGTTTCTGCAGTTTGTCCCTTGCTGCCCCTTCGATGCAGCGCCTCTGCTTGGTGCTGCCCTTTGTTCTTGTCACTTGCAGCTGGATTTTGGGTCGGATCTGATCGGTGACGAATGACGCGAGGGAAATAAGGAAGAAAGGTTGCCGCCGAACACCAGTCAGTGTTTTTACCGA
Source organism: Chimonanthus praecox (assembly GCA_022113865.1). Classification (NCBI taxonomy): domain Eukaryota; kingdom Viridiplantae; phylum Streptophyta; class Magnoliopsida; order Laurales; family Calycanthaceae; genus Chimonanthus; species Chimonanthus praecox. Next base: position 12,489,166 of record CM039090.1, on the reverse strand, counting down.
TACACAGTTCCCCTGAAAAAAAAAAAAAAGTAGCAAAAGGGATTTGTTCTGGGGAGATAGTTACAAGCAACAAGGCCCACTCAGCAGCCTCTTCTGTAGCCCAGCTCATTCTGGCCCACAACCCAACCACACCAGGCCCAATTCGAAGCTCAATTTTGCAGCCCACTCAACCACCTTGTTTTTCACATTAGTTCCAATGGCTGGTGAACGTGATGACTCTCTTCAAGACATCAATGTAAAATTGAATAACATCAATTACACTTATGGCATATGTTATGCAAAATTTTTTGACAGGCAAGAATTTGTAGGGTTACGTTTCCGGGGTCATTGTTGCTCCCTCGAATACCAAGGCCGACGATTATGCTCAGTCCCTTGTTACTTGGACCACAAATAATTCTAAAATTATCACATGGATCAATAACTCTGTTGACCTCTCTGTTGGTATGCAACTCGCCAAATTCTCCACCGCCAAAGCCATTTGGGATTACTTAGAGAGGTTGTTTAAGCAATCTAACTTTGCTAAGAGATACCAACTCGAGAATGACATTTGTCTGGTTCAACAGAGAGATATGAGCATCCAACAAATTTATACTGTTATGACTGGTTTCTGGGATCAACTTGCCTTAACAGAACCTGCGGGCCTCAGTTCCATTGCCCTTTATTGCACTTATCGAGAAGAAGGACGGATTGTTCAATTTTTGGCAACTCTTCGTGATGATTTTGAAATACTTCGAAGTTCTATTTTTCATCGTCATCCCCTCCCGTCTGTCGATGCGGTGGTCCACGAACTCTTAGCGGAGGAAATTCGATTCAAGTCTCATGCTGGAAATGGTCTTATATCTATGCCTCGTCAGACTGTCTTAGCTGTGCTATCCAAACCTTCTTCTAATTCACAGCCACGACAGCGCCAAGGTGGGCGCGTTACCATTGATTATTGCAGTTACTGTAAGCAAAAGGGGCATTGGAAGGCACAGTGTCCTCTGTTAATGAAACGACCGCAACATCAAGTGCCCCACCTAAGCAGCATCGCACTGCCACAGTTGTTCCGTCTGGGCCTGAGCCTTCATCTTCTACTCCTTCTCTGTCTGTCCTTGCAGATCAGTTGCAGAGGTTTCTTTCTTCCACTCAGCCAAATGCATTGTCCACTGTTTCTCCATCCATAGGTTTGCCTCCTCCATCTTCTTCAGGTATTTCTTCCTCCACTTGGGTCTTTGACTCAGGAGCCACTCATCACATGTCTAATGATATTTCCTTGTTTACTGCTCTATCCCCTTCTCATTTATCTGTCTCTGTACTCACTGCTAATGGTACTTCCCTGCCATTGGCAGGCGTTGGTTCTATTATGTCTTCTCCCTTATGTCTTTCTGATGTTTATTGTATTCCCCATCTTACTTTAAACTTGATCTCTATCAGTCAGTTATGTGATTCTGGGTATGTTGTTGATTTTTCTCCTACTTCGTATTTTGTGCAGGATCCCCATTCCAAGAGGTCGATTGGGACTGGCCGTAGAGAAGGCAAATTATATGTGTTAGAGCACCTTCGGGTTCCTGATGTCGCAGCTCTTTCGGTTGATTTGTCGTCTTTTCGTTTGAGTCCCAGTTCTTCTAGTTTTTATTTATGGCATTCTAGGCTTGGATATGTTTCTAGTTCACGTTTGAAGTATTTAGCCTCTATAGGAGCTTTAGGGAATTTACATAGTAGTAACATTTTTTATTGTAGTGGATGTAAATTTGCACAATTTTCTGCTTTGCCTTTTAATAATAGTTCATCTATATCTCTTGCTCCTTTTGATTTGGTTCATTCTAATGTGTGGGGACCAGCTCCTCTTGCCACAAAAGGAGGGTCCCGAGGGTCCCGCTATTATGTGTCTTTTATTGATAACTATTCTCGTTATTGTTGGATTTATTTGATGAAACGTTGTTCGAATTTTTTTCCTATTTTTCAAAATTTTCGTTCACTTGTTCGTACCCAGTTTTCTGGCACTATTAAATGTTTTCGAAGTGATTTAGTTGGGGAGTATACCTTTGGTAATTTCTCACGTTTACTTGCCTCGGATGGCACCATTCATCAATCATCATGCACTGATACTCCTGAGCAGAATGGAGTTGCGGAAAAAAAACATAGGCATATCATTAAAACTGCTCGCTCTCTGTTACTCTCTCCTAGTGTTCCTAGCACCTTTTAGGGCGAGGCAGTTCTCACCGCAACTCATGTGATAAACAGAATTCCTTCTGCCATCACCTTTGCCAAATCTCCGTTTGAACGATTATATGGTGAAGTTCTAGACTATTTTTCCTTTAAAGTGTTTGGTTGTACATGCTTTGTTCTTCGTCCTCATAGTGAGTGTACTAAATTATCTGCACGCTCTACAATGTGTGTTTTTTTTTGTTATGGTGAGGACCAAAAAGGATATCGTTGTTATGATCCTGCTGCACGTAAACTGTATGTATCTCGTCATGTTGTTTTTCTCGAACATATTCCTTTCCACTCTATTTCATCTACTTCTATCACTGTTCATAACTCTGAGCTTCTATACATTGATCCTTTCTCTGATGTTGATGATTTTTCTGTGCCTGTTGAGATGCCTGCATTGCCTAATTTTATTTCTTCCCCTCCTGTTGAAGTTGACTCCTCTGCAGATATTAATCCTCCCTCTCCACCGGTTGACTCTCCTTCGACTTCTGATGATGTGGATCTTGCTACTCCTCGCTATCCTTCGAGAGTTCGTAACCCTCCACATCGCTTTGGTTATTCTCATGATGATTTTGGTTATTCTTGTTACTATACTTCATTTTCTTCCTTTCTCACTTCCATTCATACTTTGTCTGAACCAACCTCCTATTAGGAGGCTATTTGTGATCCTCTTTGGCAACAGGCTATGGATGAAGAGCTTTTGCATTGCATAAGACTCGTACTTGGGATTTAGTCCCTCTTCCTCCAGCCAAACGCGCAATTGGCTGCAAATGAGTGTATAAAATTAAGACCAAGTCTGATGGTTCTGTGGAGCGCTATAAGGCCCGATTGGTTGCTAAGGTTTTGCACAAGAATATGGCATTGATTACGAGGAGACTTTTGCTCCTGTTGCAAAGATGACGTATGTTCGTACTTTGATTGCAGTAGCCTCCGATAATAAGTGGAGTTTATCGCAGATGGATGTTAAAAATGTCTTCCTAAACAGATATCTCTCTGAAGAGGTTTATATGCTTCCTCCTCCTCGAGTTTCTCATAATCCTGGGGAAGTTTGCAGACTTCGAAAGGCATTATATGGTCTCAAACAGGCACTTCGTGCCTGGTTTGACAAGTTCTCCACAGTGGTTGATTCTCTTGGATTTCATTCTAGTGCTCATGACACAGCACTTTTTGTTCGTTCTACGTCTGTTGGTCGTATTCTCTTGCTTTTATATGTTGATGATATGATTGTAACTGGTGATGATCTTAACGGCATTGCACAGTTGAAGGTACAGTTGCACCAACAATTTGAAATGAAAGACTTGGGGCCCTTGCGATACTTTCTTGGGATAGAAGTTGCCTTCTCTCCCAAAGGCTACCTTCTTTCCCAATCTAAGTATGCTGCAGATGTTCTACAAAAAGCTAGTATTACTGACACCAGACTCGTTGCGACACCTTTGGAGCTTAATGTTCATTATACTCCATCTGACAGTGTACATTTAGACGACCCTATCTTGTTGGGAGTTCGGTTTATCTCACCATTACGCGGCCTGACATTGCATATGCAGTTCACAATGTAAGCCAGTTTGTCTCCTCACCGACTACTGTTCATTGGGCCGCTGTTGTTCGTATTTTGCGGCATGTTCGTGGCACTTTACATCAGAGTTTGTTACTTCCCTCATCATCCACCTTGGAGCTACGTGCGTTCTCTGATGCTGGCTGAGCAGGTGATCATTCTAATCGCAAATCTACTACTGAATTTTGCGTCTTTCTGGGTGACTCTCTCATTTCTTGGAAAAGCAAAAAGCAAGATGTTTTTGCTCGTTCGTCTGCCAAAGTCGAGTATCGAGCTATGGCCTCTACCACTGCTGAGATTGTTTGGCTTCTTTGGTTAGTTGCTGTCATGGGAGTTTCACTTTCTGCTCCTACTCCCATATATTGTGACAACAAGAGTGTTATTCAAATTGCACATAACACTATTTTTCATGAGCGCACTAAGCATATTAAGTTGGATTGTCATTTTGTGCGCCATCATCTTCAGCTTGGGACTATTTCTCTCCCGTTTGTGACTTCTACTTTGCAGTTGGCTGACTTCTTCACGAAGCCCCACACTATTACCCGCTTTCAGTTTCTTCTTAGCAAACTCTCGCTGCTTAATGTTGTAGCCTCTTGAGTTTGAGGGCGGGCGTTAGATATGTAACTTATTATATATCTCAGGGGTAGTTAAGTCCTTAGTTAATGTGGAGTTTAGGGTTGTGTTATGTATAAATACTTTCTTTGTATATAATAAGATCTACCGATTCTCTGTTTCTATCACTATTCATATTTAATTTCAAAGGGTCATTTTCTATTGAATTTATTATGTGTCGGTGGATTGAAAGGTTTACAATGCCCTGAAAATTAGTCGGGTGAGAGTCCTGAACATCTTTGATAAAAAAAAAAGAGAGAATTTTTTCCATATTGACATTGAAATAATCCAAAGTAGCCAAACGTTTGCATCCTTTGAGCATAATCTTAAACCAAATGACCACTTCGTACTTTAGCAGAACTCGAAAAGTTGATGGTGATAAAAGAACTTGGTGATGGATTTAGTATGAGTTTGTATCAAGAAAAGGGTTCCAGGCCTCTCTTTGAAATTCCCTTTGCGTGAGTGCATTGGTCACAAATTTATAAAGAATATATTTTTTTAAATTTAATTTTTTTTACAAATTTTTTTTATTTTTAAATATTAATATAAAGAAGTCCACAGTATCCTTCAAACATATCAAATTTAATCATAAATTCTCTCTACCTTTTACACAAAATAATACTCTCTTTCTCGCAAATTAATTATCCTATATAGATTTTAGAATTGTTCCAAAATAGTTGTCTCATTTATATTGGAGTAATATAAAGTATGTTGAAAATGGATGAGATCATATGAGTGTTAGTCTATATAGAGAGTTCTTTAAAAAATACAAATATTTCAAATGGAACATTTAAAATGGGACGGAGGGAGTATAATAAAGTTGAGTTAAATGTTTTCTAACTCACCACATTCCATATTACAATCACGTTTCCTATTTTAAACTACTTTATAGATGAATTTTAACTATTTTATGCTTACTAACATAGAAACAAATTACAATTTTTTAATAATTAGATAGTCAAGATTCATCTAATTTTTACTTAAAGCATCTTTTTATATATAGATAAAGTAAGAAAATTAAATTATTTATTTTTGTCATTTGAAAATTTTGACTATACAAATTTCTTGACAAAACCGCATGAGTTTTTTCCCTTGACTATGTCAGCAAAGGAAATAGCACTGTTAAAATTTTACGTTTTATTGATATTTTTAGATCTTAGGCCAATACATATCAATTTTGAAGGAATAGATAGACATGATCAATATGTATCCCTTATTGATATGGCCAAATATCAACCAATTAGATATTGGTATTTAGGATATTTTAGATTATTTTAAGATTATTTGTTATTTTCTTTTTAATTTAGGATTACACCAAGCATTGAGGTTTTTAAAATTTAATGGAAAGTGTGATTTAATTGTTTTGCTGATTGCTCAATTTCTCTTTTTTAGAATATTCCTTATTATTCTATTTTCTAATTTGTTTTTTTTTTTTTAAGTTTAATGGATAGCACTATTCAAATACAGTGAAATGCATGTTATATATGTGTTCATTTAAAAGATGACTACCGGTGACTTTTTCGTTAAGATTGAATTGCTAAAATTTTATGATTGAATTGAAAATTTAAAATATTTTTTATTTTTAAGTCTTCTTTCAACTATACAGTTAAATTTTCAATTCATAAAATAAATAATATATATAAAATAAATGTTTCTAAAACCTTGAGTCTGACCTATTGAACAAAAATATTTGTTCAAAATCATTTATTAACTCGAGTTAAGGTTCGAACAAATAAAGACATTAGATATAATTGGCCTCTCTTGCTACAGTAAGATTTAAATCTCTTATTTGATCTTTTGGAGATACTATGAAAACCTATCATATTGAAAGCCTCCTTTCTTATCAATGTAGAGCATGAAGATTAAAAGGTTTAAAATCATAATATCAAATCCACTAATTTTATAAAAAATATTTTAAATGAAATACCAAATATATGAGAGCTTACATTATACTTGGGAGAATTAAATATCAGTGGAAATGAATTTTTTATATTTTTATATATTAGCTAATATTGATCATTTTAATAAAAAAATTAAAAAAAATAAGAGAAAAATTTCACATTCAATATATAGGCCGCGACCCTTTTTAAAACTTGTGATTATACTTATATCGCCTCGAATAACTTAGTTTGATGGAGCTTTTGAAAGTAAATAAAATAAAATATAATATAAATAATTTTATATATTTGTGTGATTTGTCTGACTTAAAATGATGGATGGAGATACCAATCTTATCTGTAAACATTATTTTTTTCAAATAGTGACGGAAACATGGGACCCACACGGCGGCCCCTGACCTTTTTTGATTTGGAAATTGGAATTGAAATTGGTAGCGAAGACCACCAACTTATTTTAGTCCACATACGTTTCTAGATGTCAAAGTCAAACCAAGCTTATATACTTTTCCACCTTCTTGTTTTTTAGAAATTAAGAAACATTATGGATCCAAGAGGGCCCCACATGGAATTCAAGGCTTATAGAAAAATATCACCCATCTAGATAGTCTTATATTGAGACACGTGTGGACATATGCAAGACAAATAAGATTTTTAAAAATAGTAGATTCTCATGTTTTAAAAATAATTTAAGTGATTAAAAAACAATAATTTTATTATCGAGGTTATGTTTTTGTTTATTGTATTCATTGATGAAAATATGTATTTATATGAGACAAAAGTTTAATGAATGAAAATTAATTTAAAATTACAAGAACATGGTTTAAGAATGATTTTTATAATTTAATTATGATGATTTTTTTAAGTTCCCTATATTTACTTAAAAATCTTTACTGAACTTTCCGTGCTATATATATTCAATTTAAACTCGGTTTAACTCAATCTCAATTTTAGATTAAAAATCTATTCAAAATTAGTTCTATTTTGATTGGTCATTTTTCGATCTTTGAAAATCAAGGTTTTTTAAATTTAAAAAATCTAATTTTTTATAAAAAGTATACCATCTATTCCTATGAAAAGCATACCATCGTCTACATCCAGGGTTCGAATATCGGCCGATATCTCGACCGTATTATAGGATGCCTATTCTCACAAGGCAAAATTTGTTAAGACACACGGATGAAGTGAAATTTCTATTTTATCCTATCGGTATACCGATCATCAAGTATTGGTGTACCAATAACACGCCGCTCTGCATGTATATTGCGTGTTATTTGTACACCCGTGCTTGATCAGCGGTACACCGGTAGGAAGAAAATTAGAATTTCATTTTATCCCGTGTCTTCTAACCAATTTTGCTAGTGTTAAGATGGCTGGCCCATATTATACCAGCTGATATCGGCTATTTTTGTTAAAAAAAAAAAAGAGAAAAAAAAAATTTAGCTGATATATCGGCCGATGTCGAATTTTAAATCCTTGATACCATCTATTCTTATGAAAAGCATACCAGTCAAAATTAACCATTTTTTAATAATTGTTATAATTTGTAAGCAAGTGGCTTGAAATTAAATTTAGGGCTATAATATGGTCTAGTTTATGAAGTCTATTTTTAATCTGTATAATATTTTTAATAATACAAATGAAAATTAAGAAGGAAGAATCAGATAGCATGAATAGGCTTTTTAAACTAAAAGTTATCTTTTTTATTGAACTCTTTTTTATCATTTCTTGCTTTGGCTTTATAACTTTTGGTCATTTCTATTTCTCTCTACTTTCTACCATGCATCTTTATATTTTTTATGCTTTTTATTTTCTTTCTTTTCTTTTTTTATTCAAATATTTTTGTGTTTAAGTAAGAAAATAAAAATTGAATAAATTATAGTATTTTAATTTAATATTTTAAATTTATAATTTACTTAGAAAATAAATTTTATATGAGTTGTTTATCATTTTTATTTAAAAGAATACAAAATTTGAATTTACTTACAAAAGGTACTCTGTAGTATGTACAATGACAATGTGGAATGAATACGTAATAAATTTCCTGTGAGAACTTCTGGCAACCTTTAAATGTGGAGTCAATGATAAATTTAATAAATATTTATTTAAGGTATTTATATACAGTTAGATTTTTCAACATGACATGTTATAAGTTTTGAGTCTCATCATATGAACTACAGAGGAGTGTATTATTTAAAACAAGAAAAAATTAAACTAAAAATAATTATAACTTTTTATTTTAAAATACCGTATAATCTTATACACAATATGATAGAGCCTACTTATACACAAATTATATTATATAAAAATACTTATCTATTATTTGATTGAAAGATAACGGGTTTGTGTCACTGTAGCATCTGTGCAACGTGGTGCACGGGGACAATGTCGTGTGCCCGTGTCTCACAGGGAGAACGAGAATTCAAATTTCAAACTCACACGTGCGTGCGGTTGCGCGTGTGGGAGACGAAAATGGAAAGAGAATAGAGAGAAGGAGGCGACGACGGGAGTGAAGATGGGTGTCGGAAATGGAAAATGCATGCCCTCGTGTCTCTGATTTTTCCGCCCGTTTCAGACGGCGGATTCCTCGATCTTTCCGAAATCTAAGGACCAAGATACCATGCCTCCGCCGCTATTACATGCAACACAGAACCCAATACATATATCCTAAGCTCTCCAACAACCTTTTCATCGACCTTGTAACTAACAAATCTCTTAAAAAATTCTTCCTCCTCGTCCTATCATTCCTCTTCTTCCACCATAGAAGAAGCATCAAAGACGAAATACAATTAAGCAGCATCTGATTCTTAGCCGTTGGATTTAAAAAATGCACAGGAAATAGAATTCTTGTGGTGATCTCAGGGGATATTTGTGGCCGTTGATCTGGGTTGGGGCGGGCCATGGGATGTGGCATTTCGAAGGTTGATAATCTGCCGCTGGTCGTGCTATGTAGAGAAAGAAAGGAGCTGATTAGAGCCGCTGGCGACCACCGCTACGCTCTAGCGGCAGCACACGTGGCATACTTCCAGGCCCTCAGAGGAGTGGGGGCCGCCCTGTGCCGCTTCGTGGAGGAGGAGGTTTCCGATATCCCTCCTCCTCTCGTCTCTTCGCCGGTCGTGACACTGCCGTCCGGTGAGGGCAAGTCCAAGACATCGTCGTCGTCTTCCAACGAATCCCACCTCCATTTCGCATCCGATTCCGAAGAAGACCCGGATCCGAAACCGAAACCCAATCCGGACCCATATGCCCATTCCTATGAATCCGCGGATCCGAATCAATACCCGTATGCTCCGTCTCCACCTTGGCTGCCCACGGCGGCAAATTTTTACTACATGAAGTCGTCCACCGCAGTCCCCACCGTGACTCACGAAATCCCTCCTCCGTACCCGAACCCAAACCCAACTCTCCATCCGTCATCTCCCCTTTCACCCCCCATGATGGGTTCCTACCAAATGAGGCCGTCCGCTGCAATTCCCACCACGCTTTACGAAAACCCGGATTTGGATCCGAATCCATACTGGAACCCGTACCCGTACCCATATTACGGTCTTCAACAGAGCCCAGCTAAGGCGTCTCCGCCATCCCCGCCACCGCCTGAGCCCTCTTCTTGGGATTTCTTGAACCCTTTCAATTCGTATGAGAGCTTCTACCATAACTATGGGTCGAGATCCGGAATAGGTTCAGGTTCGGGTGAGGGAAGTCCGGATGTGAATCAGGTGAGAGAGCTGGAAGGGATTCCTGATTTGGAAGATGAGGCAGCTGAGCAAAAGCTAGTGAAGGTGAAGAAGAAAGGGGCAGAGGAAGGCCTAGGGGAGGGACATTCAAAGGTGGGGACGGTGAAAAATGACGTGGAGTTGTCTGTGGAGAAGGGAAGTAAAAGCGGTTCTCCTGGTGAAAGTGGGTTAAAAGGCATGTTGGATGGGGATAATTTGAGTAAAAAAGGGGTGAGTTTTGAGGTAGAGAGGGATTCAGCTGAGAGCATTGAATTGTCATCGCCCTCTCCGCCAAGTAAATTGACTGCCATATTGACTCATCAGAAAAGGGATATTCGAGAAGTTGTGAATGAAATCAAGGAGCAATTTGACAACGCGGCCGACTGTGACAAAGAAGTTTCTGGTTTGCTTGAGCCAGGCAAGTTGCAGTACCGGAGAAGGAATCCTGTATTTGCAAGTATGAACATCTGCATTTCTTGTTGCTTAGGAGTACTTTTACATTTTTCATTTCTATATTGTTTTCATTGAAAATGAGAAAGAAAAGTTTTTTTTTATACATAAAAAAGTTCTGAAAACGACGTCAACAAAAAAAATTCTTTTGCTCCAGGATTTTCTTCAATTGCCATTTCCCATGCCTTCTGTGAAAAAGCTGCTAAAATAGTGTTTGAAGTAGTATTGGAAAATTGATATAATTGAAATTCTGAGGAGGTGGAGTTAGCTCCATCTTTTATTTCTTCTAATGAAATCAAATGAAAATGTCAGAGGCACAGCGAAGAAACTTCTACTTTTATTGCTCAGCTAAACACACACTTGTGCACCCAAATTGAGTATTACTGTTTCGATAGAACAGATGTCTTGCTGCATGCGATTTAAAGTAGCACTGCAGTAAGTTGAATCCAATTTATGTGTCTGCTGTGCTACCCAAAGCTCCCATTTCGCGTTTCTGCTCCAATGCCGAGAGCAACCCAATTTGCATTCTGGGGAGACATCCAATATTACCTGAATTTTGCCATTAATATATTGGTTTTGAATCAGTTGAACTCATATTGGGTCTAGATGAAGCTTAACTGTAAAGTTGGAAATTTTAGTAACTGTGATCGTATGCCCTTTTAACTTTATTCATGTATTGAGCTGTCTATGTATCACATGCATTCCATTTCCTTACACCTTCTAGAGGCTTGTACTGCAGTTACTATTAAGCATTTGAAGTGCCTAAACATGGTTGTTGCTCTACTATGTGAGAATGAAACAATGTCATGCTTGATTAGGTATAGAAGCTGACTTCAAGCACTTCTGCTGCTTTAGCCGTGATACTTACACAACTTTAATCAGTTTTCTCTTCCAGGGTCAAGGTTGCTATAACTCATCCCACTTTAACATCTTCACGGTCTTCATCCAAATGGTTGCGGCGTAGAACTACAACTACTATAAAAATGGCTAAGGCTACAAATGGGGCTGCTGAAGGAGTTATTGGCATGAAATCGGGCAGCCTTTCATCAACTTTGGAAAAGCTGTATGCATGGGAGAAAAAACTTTTTAAAGAAGTTAAGGTACAAGATGCATTATTTTTTTCGTACTCTTCAAGGTTGTATTTGGAGTAGGGGAGCTGAGGTAGAGAACTAAAAGTATCCTTGGGAACTTAGGCCCCCTTCCTTGGATGAGCCCAAAAGAGGGAAGTGTGGGCCCCATAAGAGACCAACTCTCATGCTTTCACAGCAGGTTGCATTCATTTGCAATGGTTTGAGAAATTTGTCTGATGCTGAGGTGCTGGTCGCCAATTTCTACTCCAAATGCTTTGCCATGAAAAATAACAAGAAAAAATTCCTTTTAACATTTATCAAGGTGCTGAAACTGATGTCAAAACCTTTTTGCTATTTGACTAGATTTTCCCCTTGTTTTCTCCCTTCTATGACAAAGGAATCGCATTGGAGAATGTTTACCATGGAAAATGTGGAGGGCCCCTAAATTTACCCTATTGTTCCTCTCTCTCTCTCTGACCACACCACCAATCTACCAACCCATATCTTGTGGTGCACATGCCTTGGATCACATTGCCATCTGCCCATCTAATTACCATTATCCACAACCCCAGCACCTCCACACAAGTAGTTTAGATCTTAATAGACAAGTGATTCTCTCTCTAATCAGCCCATGTAAAACAATTTGCCAGATCAAAACATAAGTGTCAACCTAGATTGATGGGATAAATGGCTTGAAAGTGATGATGATGGCTCATTCATATTGTTTATTCTTGAAGTAAAACTTGTTTGCTAAGATTTTACATATGAGCCATTTACATTAGTGACTATGGTTTATGATAGGGTTAATTGGAGGAGAAAAACTCATAAAGCCGACCCTAGCTAGATAGGATTACCAGTTGATGATGATGATGATGATGATGATTTGCATTAGTGACTGCCGTTGAATTGTGTGGATGATGTTGTATACAAGGCCTTGGTAGAATGAATCTAGTTTTCCCTTCTTATCTCCCAACGTTTTATTATATTTCTTTAGTTTTATTATTCTATTGTACATGACAACTTACAAAAGTTATGTGGTATAACCACAAGCTCACACTTGCATAATTACCATCCTGTCAAATATGGGCCTTGTGTGGGTTTTTTTACTAACCCATGCATGGATATCTGAATTCTGAACTCTCAAATGTTATTCGCATTGGTATCACTTAGAGAGAGAGGGAGACAGAGAATGATGAAGAAGAAGAATAAGAAAACAGTTATTTGCTTCACATATATAAGTTTTCTTGATTTAGTTTCTTTCACACCAGATACCGTCAATTTTTTTATTTTTTTTTAATTCTGTTTAGGTACTTGTGCTGATTTTAGGATGAAGAAAAATTGCGCGTTATCTATGAAAAAAAATGCAAGCGGCTTAAGATTTTGGATGATAGAGGTGCAGAGTTGAATAAGAGAGTTGTTCTTCAGGCTTCAACTAAAAAATTGCTAACAAAGATTGAAGTTGCTATCAAAGCTATTGATACCATATCAAGCAAGATACATAAGTTAAGAGATGAAGAGTTGCAGCCCCAACTTGTTGAGTTGATTCAAGGGTATGAAAATTTTGCCCTTCCACGTAAAGCTCATTTCCTTCTTGATAAGTTTGATACTGCTTTAGTTGGATTTTCCCATTACTATTTCTGATTTTGATGCATTATTGAGTTCAAGCTTCTACAAAAAAAAAATATCACTTTATTCATTATATGGAAATTTCTTTGCACAATAGTTGACAGTGGTAGTTATTGACAACACGGAGAAAAAACTCTCTTTGGAAAGATGAGCATTTGTCTATTGGTGGGAGGATTATCCTTTTTTATTTTGAGTGATAACAAATGAGAAACATATTAATAGAAAGAGAATGTACATAGGGTCTACAAGGTTTAACCCCAAGTGTCAATGTACAAGAAGAAGATAGAAAACCAGAGAACAACAATACAATTTCTTTAAAAATACAGTGATAAAGTCAAAAGAAAGATTAAATCTTGAGATCTCAAGAAAGAGCTTCAACATCCTGTTTATCTATTCCCATTTGGCTAGAAAGTCGGTGACTCTGTTTACCGATCTTCTAACAAGTGAGAAGGAGACCTCCCTCTCGGCACATAGAGAATTAATCTCCCTGGCTACTGGTATAGGTTTCCAAGGTGGTCGTTTCGATCTCCTTGTCCACTTGATTGCATTCGCCGAATTCCCTTCAATCATTATCATGACGCATCCCGCCCACAGAATCAGGGCTCTCCTAATAGTTAATAGCTCTGTTTCGTTGGAATCTTTCACCCTTATAGACTTTGAAAAAACTAGCAATGATGATCTATCCGAGTTCCTCAAAACCCCACCTATCCCCACGGGTCCTAGTTTACCCTATGAGGCCCCATCTACGTTGAATTCAAACATTCCACTAATAGGAGGAGACCAAGCTTCCAGTTTAGTCTTTGTCCTATGTGATCCGGATAAGCTCCCATCCCAAGAAGTGTAGAAGTCCAGTAACGTACTACCTTTAAATTCTGAACTGGTTGCCAGCCAAGCACATAACCTCCTTTTCGTGGTCTAGAATGAGTCATCATCCTCTGATCTTTTGTTCTCGAAAATTATTTGGTTCCTTTCTTTAGACCAACCAAAGGATAACTGACGGGATAGTGTTCCATGCCAACTTGAACTTAGGTCCCAATTTGGAAGTATCCACTATTGTTGAAAAGGATCTATGTAGAACCCAAGATTCTTCCATCAAGGAATCGAATCAGTTTTAGAGATTTCTCAATATTGGGTATCTTCTAGCAAATGATCGACATTTCCTCCTGCTCTCCACAAAGAGAGCAGGAAAGATCGTCGTTGGACACACTAATTCCCCTCCTATTGAGTTTTGCTTTGGACAATATACACTTTTTAAGGGAACACCAAGTAAAAGCCTGAAGTCTAGGTGGAGCCGCTCCAGTCCATGCTGAAAGGCTTGGGCAACCCCTATTGATGGGTTCCTTTTGAGCCAATTCCACTACATGCTTAACTAAAAAAAAAAGGCCTGATGGGTCACCTATCCAGATTAGTTCATCTTCCATGCTCCAAAAAATGGGTATGACACCTAGCAAACCCTTAAGTTCCGATAGCTCTCTTGCTCAATGGTTCTAAGTTCCCTTTTAAAATCTATGTCCCATGTAGTGAAATCCCCTTCGATCCTGAAGCAGTCCATTACCCTTGCTTGCATGTTTTTGGCTATCCAAAAGAGTCTTAAGTAAATTTCTTTTAAGGGTCTATCTCTTATCCATAGGTCACTCTAAAAGAAAGTCATTTCTCCTTTTCCTTTAGAATTCTCAATTTTTCTTTAAAAATGCTGCTTACCTTACCGCTACCCGAACCTATCCTCCACCACACCTTCAAGACCTGTGATCATTTTCTTTCCACTTACTTCGACAGATTCCATTTATTTTCATTCTCCGCCCCATTCCTAGCTAGTAAAATTATTCCTCCACAAAGCATTCAATTCTCTCCCAAACCTCCATCTCCATTTTTTTTTAATTTACTTAACCTCCATCTCCATTTGTATAACAAAGCGTGGTTCCTTATCCCAAGAAGCACTATTCCCAAGCCTCCTCCTTTGGGTTTAGTGACCTCAGACCATCTAACCTAAGTGAACTTTTTTTCTTTCCTCCTTATCCCCCATAAAAAAATCCTAAAGAGTTGCTCCAGTCTATTCACAATTCCTTTGGGCATCTCGAAGATTGACATGTAATACAGCAGTAGGTTGTTTAAGACTGACTTAATTAATGTAAGTCGACCTCCTAAGACAAGTATTGTTTGCCCCATCTTGCTTGTCTCCTTTGCACCCTTTCCACCACCGGTGCCCAAAACCTTTTTGATCTAGCATTTCCTCCCATAGGCAACCCTAGGTATTTCAACGGAAGCCCCCTCACTGCACGACCCCCCTCTTCAGCTAAACTATTTAATGTATCCTGACCCAACTCCTCTCCTATCATCGTACTTTTTCCTAGGTTAATTCTAAGCGCTGATACTAATTCAAAGCACCTCATGACTGCTTTATATCCCTTTACTTCCTCTCTAGATGCTTCACAGAAGAACAAGGCGTCATCAGCGAATTGAAGATGGGTTATTGTCGGACCTTCCTTTGTTACCTTAAAGCCTCTAATTATGCTCAACTCCTTGGCCTTTTCCAGCAACCTATTCAAACCTTCTCCAACCAGGATGAAGAAGATGAAATGGTGATAAAGGATCACCTTGCCTAAGTCCTCTCTCAGCTATTACGAGATCAATTAGAGAGCCATTCACTAGGATTGCATAAGAAGTGTTTTCTACGCAGGCCTTCATCCACATTTTCCATTTGCTGCCAAAACCCATGTTATCGAACAAGAATTCAACAAAGCTCCAATCCACGAAATTGTAGGCCTTTTCCATGTCTATCTTGAAGAGCAAGCCGGGTTCCTATATTTTGTTCATTAGCCACCATTACCCTTCTAGAGTTTGTCTATTTTCCACGAAAGCCCCTTGCAATTCACTTATGATCTCCCCTGGTACCTCTTTTAATCTTTCTGCCAAGACCTTATCCAAAAGCTTATAGATGCACGCACCCTCTCAGGCTAATCGGTTTGAAATGGGATAATTACAAAGGGCCTTCCCTTTTTGGGGTGAGGGAGATAAAGGAATTTTTTAAACATTTGTTTATCCTGCCCTGCTGGTAGAACTCATTGAAGATCCTAATAAAATCTGGACCTACTATATCCCAACTAGCCTTGGTAAATCTAAAGTTAAAGCCATCCGGACTAGAGGCCTCTAGGTTGTCTAGTGCTCGTCGAATTTCCTTGTGATTAAAATCCCTCTCTAACCATCCTACCTTGTCGTCCCTTGTCCTTTTGAAGTCTAGGCCATCCAAAATCGGTCTAAGGGAGTATCTTCCTACAAAAGAGGCTTGCTGGAGCAAGGTAAAGAGTGAATCTAAAGCAGACCTACCGGCACCCCTGCGGTCAATGAAAGCCTACAAGGGAGGGGATTGGGCGACAACCACCTAAAGGCAGAGGAACTCAAAACAACATTCTCAGATCTCAAACAGAAGAACATGGAAGAGTAGTACCTGCAGAGGAGAGCAACAAAGGAGGAAAAGTACTGGAACCAAAGTATGTTGGGCCATCGGTCGTTTGAGTGTTTGATTGTCCAAGCCTCAGGTCGAATAGAAGTGCGAAGGAGGATGGTGTTGCCAAAGAAGGGTATGTAAGAGACGTAGCATGGTTTCTGATGTAGAAGCGGTGAAGAAGCATAGGTTGCGAATCTACCAGTAATGATCTTTGAAACCTGTGATTGTCCTGACTACCAACAAAGAAGGAGAAGCAACAAGAACTAGAGGAGATAATCTCTACCAGATTAGAAGAGGAAGAAATGGGGAGAATACCTGACAGCGAGGAAGTGAAAGACAGGTGAGGGGTAGCACAGGGGGGAGCTGGCGAGGCTGACGACTGGGAAGAAGGTGCTGGCCACTGAACCGAAGAAGTCGACATCTGAAAGATGCAAGTGAAGAACTCCTGATTGCATTCTTGATACCTTCCTTGTCCACCACTCTTCGGCATCGACTACAATCGATTGGATGTTGTTGTTGGCCCTCCTGATAAATGCCATGCGGTGGACAAATTTAGTGTTCTTATCCCCCTCTTTGAGCCAAAGAGCTCTAGGATCCAAAGTTGAGCTTTGCAATTACTCTTCGAAGCCAATTCGTCCGACTCAAGGTCCCTCTCCTCCTCCAACCTATGCCAATTCTCCAACTCACTTAAAGCCGCCTCTTTCCTCTCTACTATGGATCCACCATTGGACTTAGCCCATTCTTTGATACAAGATTTTAGCAAGACAACTTCCTTAACAAAGCAAAACCTGCCCACTCTTGCACCGGAAAACCGTCCCACCAAATCTTCACCATTTCCATGAATTTTGGATTGTCCAACCATGCGTTATTAAACAAAAATGGTTTAGGTCCCCAGTCAATCTCCTCAGTGTCTAGCAGAATAAGTTTGTTCTCTTCAGTCTTCCTGTTTATTTTCTCAGTAGCAGCACAAAATAGAAAGTATTCAGAAAAAATGGTTTTTTGTGGAATGATGAGAGGGCTAAAAAAGAAGTTTCATTTGGTATCTTGGTCCCAAGTATGTAAATTAGTGGTGAAAGAGGCTGTTGGAATAGGAACGACTTGTGAGTTTAATATTGCTTTGTTGGGAAGTGGTTATGGAGGTTGGGGATATCTTCAGAAGGTTTATGGAAGGACATCATTCTAAAAAAAGTATAGGTTGAATAGAAGTGGCTGGAGGATTGCAAATCCTTCTCGAAGAGTGTCTGGTTTTTTCGAAATGAGTTTGCTCGATTTCAACGGTCTTTTGACTCTTTTATCAGATATCGTGCTTATATTTGTGATGATATTTTCTTCTGGAAGGATAGATGGTTATGTGAGGTTTTCTTGGCTCAAAAGTTTCTTGTACTTTTTTCCTTAGCTGCTAATAAAGAGGGTAAGGTTAGGGAGTGTTATGATTTCCATCAAAACAAGGTCGTTTGGTGCCCTCAGTTTAGAAGAGATTTAGAGGATTGGATGATAGAGGGGTGGTTGTCCTTAATGGAACTTCTGCACCGCATGTTTGTTGTAGGAAGTGGATATAATAGAAGAATTTGGGAGCCTAATCCTCATGAGCTCTTCTCCGTAATGCCTTTTTGTAGAAGTTTGGGTGACTTGTTGGTCTTGAGTAGATTTTGACAATTGATAATTTGGGACTAAGAAGAATGATTATTGTTAATGCTTGTCCTCTATGCTTGTTGATACTGAGTCAGTGAATCATCTTCTTCTTCATTGTAGGTTTGTATCTCAGATTTAGTCTATTTCCTATCGTTGTTAGGTATTGATTTTTGTGTTCTGAGAGCTTGGTTTGAAATGTTTAATGAAGAAGTGCTTTTGGTTGGTAGTTCTTTTAGAAGAATCCTTTGGACAATGACATTATTGAGTATAGTGTGGTCTATATGGTTGGAAAGGAATAAAAGGGTTTTTCAAGGAAAGGTGTCTTCTATGTTGCAACTTATTGATGTGATTAAGTTTCAAGCTATTGTGGGTTCGGAAAAATTCTGGGGGATTAATATTTCAGATATATGTTGGGATTGGGCTTCGGTGATTATGTTCAGCTAGATTCGGATTCCTTGTTGCAAATTTCTTGGTCCCCTCCAGATTTGGGTCTCCTTAATGTCACGGGACTAGGCGAATCCTATGTCGATTCAATCCCGCGGGCACTCACTCGAACAGTCCGTCGTCAAGCGAGTCAGCCTCACCACCAATTTAGTCACTCTTTAGACCATTGTGATCAAACCAAACTACACCCACTCTTGAACAAAAAATTGAGAAAGAGATCGAACACCATGACTTAATCAACACAAACTCAACTTGTATTGGTAAATCAAGAGGAGTACAAGGCAAACACACACACTTAAAATGAACACAAAGCTTGGAGACTTCTCAAGCACTCACACTCTCTGCTAGAACTCCTTGTTAGCTCGACTTCTATCTCAAGCTCTATGTGGAGGTTGTCTTGTTGAGGTTGTGGAGGTTACAAATGAGCTCCCCACCTCCTTTTATAGGTGAGGCTTGGAGCATGAGTGGCTAGGATTGTGCCAAGTGGCATCATCCTACACCATATGAAAGTTCTAGACCTTATTCTAGAACACTCCATGTAAAATCTCCTAGATGTTTTCTTACAATACTCCACACCTAGAAGCTTCTACACACTACTACAACATTCCCCATAGAGTTCTAAGACTCTACACAACTCTAGACACTTCTACAAAACTCTATACAATTTTAGCACCAAAGCCAAATTTCGTGTTTGCTTGACTTGTCACGGAGTTTTGACCCGTGACATTAAGCTTAACTTTGATGGCAGTTGTGTGCGTGATCTTGGTCTAGCAGGTTATGGTGGTGTCATTCGAAATGAAGCCGGCAATACCAGGATTTCTTTTGTCGGTTCTCTTCCAAATGGTTCAATGATTGAAGCAGAACTTCATGCTTTATGGAGACGTATTTTGGAGTTGAAGAATTAGGGTTGTAGGAAGTATTTTAGAAGGAGATTCTAAGGTTATTGTTGGCTGGGCTTCGGGTTCTCTTTGCCCATAGATCTATTTAGATAAAGTTGAAAGGATTTGTCATTCTACTGCATCTTTTGATTTTAAGGTTTGTTGGGTCCCAGGATTTGCAAATTAGCTGCTGATGAAATGGCGCATCAGGGTTTGGTTATGTCTTCGAAATTATAAATAATTTCATGTAATTTCTTGGGGGTGTCTTTTCTTGTAAGGTTTTCTTTGGTGGCAGGCTCCTTTTGCCCTGTTGTTTTGGCCTGCTGTTTGTACTTCTTCTTTTGTGATCTAATTCAATTATTTTCAAAAAAAAAGTTGATAGTGGTAGAGAGACTATGACTCTATTGAAGACAAACTATAGAGTCTAGTGATGCCATCAATGCGCCAAGGTGTGTTTTCCTTTTCCTTACGTGTCCTTGTTTGGGGGTAATCAGGAATTCCTATCCTTTTTGGAGCCAGCTATTGAAATATTCTATAAAAAAAAAAATAGCAGCTTGGAAAAATCCATGCTTGTTTTTTTATGGCTGTATCATTCTGATTAAGTCCAACTTCAATAATCTCCCTTGCCCCTATCATATGTCCCTTTTTTAAAATTTCTAGAAGTTTCAAAAATCCTCAAGAAGATCCAAATGACTGAATTTGGGATTGGATGGGAGACAAGAAGAAAATGCACTGGTAAAATAGGAGGTTGTAGAAACAGGCAGTTTTGGGCTGGGTAATATTATTGAGAGGAACTAGTCTTTGTTATCAAACTTTGGTGAAGATTTCATGAGGAGAGATAGGCCCTTTGGAGAGAGGTTATTAAATTAAAGAATGGAGAGTCTAAAAGGGAGTGGATTTCAGGGGTTGTTTCCTATAAGGGAGGTCTATGGATTTGGATGGAAATCTCAAGACTTGTGATGAAAATCATTGGGTAGTGCCAAGATTAGAGAACATATGGAGTTTGTGGTGGGTGTTGGAGCGAAAATTATTTTTTGGGAGGGCATGTGTTGTCGTATGAGACTTTAGTGTTAGTCTTTTCTGAGATTGTACTTCATTCCTAATTAAAAAAGAAAATCTCACTATGACCTTTAAAATGATCTCATTAAGGGTGGTGTGTGATTGGATAATTTGGGCTTTAACTTTAAGAAAAAAATTGATGGACCATGAAATTGCTCTATTAAAAGGTTTTCTGCCCTCATTGGATAGATGTTGCCTGGGGAGGAAGATAAGAGAGTGTAGATAAAGGAGTCTAGTGTGATCTTTCGTGTAAGTTTTTTTTCTTTTAATTGATTAGATATAGTGTACATTCCTACTTCCCTTTCTGTTCAATTTGGTAACCACCCATACCCTCCAAAGTCAAAAGTTTTCGTTGAGTTTCTTTCTTGAATAAGATTTTGATCATTGATAATCTCAAATCTTAAAATTTTTATATCCCAAATGTGTGCTTTCTTTTGTTCGGAAAACAAGGTTGTTAGTCATTTGTTTATTCATTGTCCTTTTGTTTCACCTATCTAGAATTATCTCCTTTCTTTGTTCTATTGTTGATGGTTGGCACTTTCTTCTTTTCCCAGTCTTATTTCAAAATGGGGTTCAGATCCTTTGCTGAATAGAAGCCAAGTTCTTTAGAAAATGATATCTTTGGCTATCATGTAGTTTGTTTTGCTAAAGAGAAATAGAAAGATATTCAATGATACACACCATGATATGCAACATCAAGTATCATGAATGGCTTTGGTTTCCAATCCTTTTTTAGGATTTAGGGAGGACCAACTCAATAGGAGTTGGGTAGCTTTGTCTTAGTTTTGTTGTAGCTTTCTTCATATAGTGTGATTGTTGGAATGTAGTTTGACTCTAAGGGAAGCTTCCTTTTTTTTTAAGACCAAGGTATCCAAGTGTCCCACCTGACTAATCCTTGGGGCATATGTAAACCTCCCAACTCGCACACGCTGGGTACAGAACTAAGGGCAGTGGCCCTTTTTGTGTTGAGGAGAGCTTGATCCTAAGACCTCCCACAAACAAAGGTGAGAATTGACCATCAAGCTAACTCCTCAGGGTAAGATTCTTAGTGGGCCTTTTGTCTTTTGTATTCGATCTTTTCCATCAACAAAATTTTAGTTATGATCCTCTTCAACCCACTCCACCCCCCACCCCTGCCAAAAAGAAGAAGAAGAAGAAGAAGAAGAGAGGGGTCTATGATCATTATTATATAACATTATGATATTCTTTATTGAAAGTTAATTTTCTTCTATTCAATCTTTGTATGATCACATGCTTGTTTGTTCTTTTCAAAAAAGATAAATAAGTAACCAAGTACGTGACAAGTTCTTTTGTAAAGGCTAGCGTTTCTTTCAATTGTCTTAAAAAGTGATAGGAAAGTAAGCCTAAATTAAAAGGGCATAAAAGCTTATCCTTGTTCTCGAATTGCAAATATATGTTCTCATTTTTATTGGTTCATAAGGACATTCTTCTTTCCCTCGTTCCAATTATTTATAAAAAGGGTACTTTGGTTGTCTCATGTTTTTGTCAAGATGATTTTTTGGGTATAATGTTGCTGATATGGGCATAACATGGTATGTTGACTGTATGTTGCAGTGTTAATTCTTTCATTAAAGAGATCATCTCTACGGTCATCATGATAAAAGAATACTTGAGGTTATTCATTTATTTTTATTGGCATCTGCTATAAAATTAAAAAAAATTGACTTAGCTTTGTAAATAACAGGAACTTGGAAAATGATTCGTTTATCACTAAGGTACATGTAGTTCTCTGTACTTTTGGTATTATGCTCTTTCTTTGTACTCGTTTCATTATGATAGAATCTGTTGGTGATTCTTATTACATTAGTATGGCTTTGTTTTATAAGATTCAATTGTTTCTTTTTTGGTAGGTATTAATCATTGCTTTACACAATTTGGTTGATTTGGTCATTTTAATGCATTCATCTATGTTGAAGCATCTACTAGTTGGGGAAGTCTGTTGTTGGACTTGTTAAATTATGATGTTTCTTCTTTTAATAGTTATAACTCATTCTTATTTCCATAGCAATCATGCATTAGATCCAGACTGTTTATTTTCAAGACATGGATGGTGGATGGCCATATTCAAGCTGATAGATGATGTGGCCTTCAAATGAAGTATTATCGAGAACTAGGAATGGGTGATTAGGAAAGAGTTCAGCCAAAGTTGCATGGGTACAGGTGTGAGAGTCAACATGGTTATGAGGTGTTAGACTCAGCAAATAAAAGCAATTTGAATCAGGGACTCAGCACCATGTTTAAGAGACATCTAAATTTAAATTTATTTAAATAAAAATAAGGTGTGAAAATAATATCGATAGATACTTTCAACAATCAAGTGGCAAGCATAACAATATTTTGATTAGGTTTTAAGAGATGTGTGGTAATATTTTGATCATCTTGAAAAACAATGTTAAAAAGCACTAGAAGAGTCCATGAAGAATCCGTGATGAGTCGGACATGGGTGCAAATGTCCAAGACAGGTACATCGCACATTTTTAAGAGCTTGTGCAACGTAGAGTTAAGCAAATGGTCCACATTTAATGGCCAAGTTATCCAATCATCTGCTTTGATCATATGAGCTTTATGGTTTTGAATTTTGATATACTGCCTATGATATGGTAGCTCCAGGCAGGCAAAGTGGTAAGGATCTTTCGTACATGCTATGAGAAATATCTAATCTAGACGAGTCTTAACACATGATCCTTTTGTCATTAATCTTATGTGAGGTTATCTTTTTTCCAATGATTAGGCAGGCATTACTCCATTATTCTGTTATCTTTTTTCCTATGATTAGGCAGGCATTACTCCATTACTGCATCAATTTCTTCCTAAACCTATGTATTGAAGTTTTCCACTTGGTAATTACTTGGAGATGTGGTTAAAACACATGCTAATTTTATCTCCAGATTGACAAAAATGTGGAAGAATATGGTGGTGTGTCATCAAAAGCAGCTTCAGGCCATATTAGAAGCTAAAAATAATAATCTGATTGGTAGAGCTGAGATCCGAAGAGATTCCAGCTTTCACGCTGCCAAGGATTTGGAGCAGGAGCTTGTGAAATGGCATTCCTGTTTTAGCAACTGGATCAATACCCAGAAGGCATACGTTGAAGCCCTGAACGGATGGCTGCTCAAGTGCCTGCTCCAGGAACCTGAAGTAACACCTGATGGAGTAGTGCCTTTCTCCCCAAGCAGAATTGAGGCACCCCTAGTTTTTATCATCTGCAATGATTGGGACCATGCCATGGAGAGGATTTCAGAGTCTGATGTGTTGAGGGCAATGCATACATTTGCTTCAAGAATTCATGAGCTATTGGAATTGCGAGATGAAGAGCACCACCAGAAGGTCAAGGCAGAGGTTCTCTCCAAAGATTTTGAGAAGAAGCTGAAAGCTCTGCAGCAAGCAGGTGTGGTGCGGGGGGGTGGTGATGCAATAGATAAGAAAGCTATATTGGTTGCGAACGAGGACAGTATTGTTCTGCCAGATGATGAACGTAGATCAGCTGTGAATTCCATGAAGAAAAGGTTGGATGAAGAAAGGGTCAAGCACGGCGAAGCTCTAAAGCAGGTGCATGAAGCTGCTTCTGGCAGTTTAGAAATGGGTTTTGTTCCAATTATTGAGGCCATGGATACTTTCACCAAGGAGATGCTGAAAGCTCATGAGGAAGTTAGAATCCAGAGTCCTGGAGGCACCTCATAAGATTACTTGATGGCTGATTTGGCTCCTCAGAAAAGATGATTTTGAACAAAACCATATCAGTCGGGAGATGCAATCGAAATACGGGTCTCCTTCCAATTTTGAAGGCCATGGACAATTTACCTACGAGATGCTGAAAGCTCGTAACTCAGAACTGAAAAGAGGCATCAGGTATGGCTGCTGGATAGCTCTTTCACCATTTTTGAAAATGTATTTTTAGTGTCCACCATCTTTGTCGAGACATGCTGTTCGATTATGTGGAGATGATGGTGTAAAATACCTGTTGAAGGACACATTTCTTCTCAAAAGAGTTCCAACAAGTGGCTTGGACCATTGTTTGATAACAAATGGTCCAAGAGTCACAACAGCAGCAGTAGAATAGAAGATTGTGAAGTACAGGAGGAGGTTTCAGTAAACCTCATAATTTTAAGTAGCATTTCTTCAGTTGAACAAAAAGTATATGGTGGGTTTTGTACAGCATTCATTGATTCGTTCTTTTCATTGGTGGTGATTCTTCTGGTAGTACTGGAGGCAGTAGGGGGTTTCATAGTAGAAATATATCCTTATTTCTAGAAACAGTCAACAGCAACAGCAGTAGTGACAGTAGGGGGGTTATAAGTAAAGCTTACAGTTTTGGTGATGAGCTGTTTTTGGCTCTTCTTATACTTATTTTTTTAGAGAGCTATTTACATATATTACTGCAAATAGAGAAATTTTTGTTTAGTTTTTATACAATGTTATAATATTCCATTCCCTTTTTAAAATGGAAATGTAAATCTCTCTCTCTCTCTCTCTCTCTCTCTCTCTGATCAATACATGGATTGGTTTAACAAAATTGCATTGACCTATTTTCCAATCCTTGGATCTGTCTGCCCAATGGAAAATCTAGGCCCAAAGCCCACAAGTGTGCAATACATGGAACATTCAAGTGCATAGAGAGGCCTTCAATTTTTCTATATTAGTTAGGATTTGATGAAATAGCTTTTACAACTTTTTTACTTGAAAAAAAAGAAGAGATTTTTTAGTATTTATTTCATATCAATTTATCCTAATGGTATGGATTAGCGTGTAGGTGCAAATGCAGGATATCTTTGCATGAGTTGTAATAATCTAGCAAAACTTACAAATGGGAAAAGAATTTCTCATTCAGATGGCCCCTTTGTATTGATTTTTATTTTTCTAGGTTCATTTCAGCATTTTCGTTTCCAATATTGTATTGAGTATGATTTTGATTAGGCTTAGAAGCATATTCATTTTGAAGAAGTAATATTGGTTTTGTACTTTTTAGAATATTTTTCTTTTCAAAAATTTTGACTGACTTCATCTATATCAAAATTTTGTTTTTGACAATCTAATATTTTATGAAAATATCCATTTTTGAAATAAATATGTTTAAAATGAGTTTTCAATTTTTCTAATATATATAAATTAAGAAAAATAAATGTTAATTTAAAAAATATAAGATATATAACTTTAGCAAAAATATGTATTCTTCAACTCAAAGTTTAAGTTCTAACACTAAAACTATTCGTCCATTCAATAACTGGTTCACACTTATTCAGCTGAATATAAGCTGCATATAAAATTCTCTCTATCTAAAAGCTACTCATTAGATAATTTAATGTCTGCAATTGAAGAAATCCTTAAAAAAGAGACTAGGAGCTCTTGAGAGGTTATCTTTGGCTTCTTCCAGATTTTTTTAAGGCAAGCTAAGCTTTTTCATATAATCTACACTTTATGAATTTTGATTTTTCTCTTAGAGTACTCAACTAATTTTTAAAAAATATGTAAATCTCTCTACTCACACTCACCGAATAATTCTAGGAGTGACCTTTTGAATTAGATACTTTTTATTACTCATGAGAACTAATATCTGGTTTCTCTCTTTTCTTATCTTTTTTCCTTTTTTTTTTCTTCCTTTAGATATTTTGTAGGTATCTTTTACTTTCTATAGTGGTTTCTAAAGCTAAAATGATGTTGACATTATTCATTCATGAAATATCTTTGTGACGTTCTCTTTCTTGTCTTGTTCCTTCCCTCTCCTGGTTTTGCTACATATGATCCAAACTTCACTGTCACTTCTGCACTGCTTCAATAAAAAAATTACACCAATTGGTGTTGCCCGCTGTCAAACTCATCATTTTTGGAAATAAACCAAATGGGTCAAAAATGGCCGATCAATTGGGCTTTGATAGTTTGAATCCTTTTTGCTAATTTTTATATGTTTAATTTGATTAAGAGAAGTTTACTATGTTAGCATGTCCTAAATGGCTTGTGGGTTTTAAGAATTTGAAGTTTACAAATATACAGGCATCTTCTCTTTATAAGTTAGTTTTTAAGGATAACTTCTAATCATTTATTTTATTATAGTATAAGGTACTAAAAAGAAGGTTTAGATTTTTGTCTCTACCCTTATGTGGAGAAAGGAGTCGAGTATCTCCAACCCTGACGCTGAGGAAGAGTATTAGCATGTCCCACATTGTCCGTGGATTATGGGGTTTATAAATACATGGCCACTTTATCTTTAAAAGTCGATTTTTAGATATGAGTTTTACCGATGACATTGAGAAAGAGTGTTAGTATGTCCCATGTCGCCTATAGACTTTGAGATCTTGGAATTTATAAATGTAGAGACACCATCTCCTTATAAGTCACTATAAGTCATCTTACATGTGAATTTTACAGGGGAAAAAATCGAATTATGCATGAAAAGCACCAAACCTACTTTGATTTAACAATTTTACATATTTTTTATATGTGCACTTAGAATAATTGATGGTTCCATTTGATTGTACAATTTTTTTATAAATGATACTCCCTTCGTTCCATTTTAGTTGTCTTATTTGAAATATTTGTATTTTTTAAGAAGCTTTCTATGTAAGACTAACACTCATATGATCTCATATATTTTTAACACATTTTATACTACTCAAATACAAATGAGATAATTCTAAAATTTATATAAAACAACTTATTTGAGACAGATAGAGTATTAAAAAAATTATAGGTAGGTTCCACTTGTGAATGATACGCCGCCACCTAAGAATTGTGGCGAACCATGTCCAGCAGCTGCTTCTAGAATCTAAGGACACCTAAATTATTATTAAGAGAAGTAATGACTAATAATATATGATCATTTCATAATTATTAATTAATTAGGTGATGTGATGCCACGTTATTTCCTTCTTGAATGCTTTTGAAACTGACTGCCAAAAATAGAAGTTAAAAAAAAGGCACAAACTCAAAGTTAATTACAATAATTTGAGCTAAGTGCCAAAATAGATATAACTAATCATGAAGTTAACTGGATAATGATTAT
Source organism: Chimonanthus praecox (assembly GCA_022113865.1). Lineage (NCBI taxonomy): Eukaryota > Viridiplantae > Streptophyta > Magnoliopsida > Laurales > Calycanthaceae > Chimonanthus > Chimonanthus praecox. Next base: position 12,461,579 of record CM039090.1, on the reverse strand, counting down.
TTTATATTATACTTTAATATTAAATAATACAGTTGCTAATCATGCATTCAGTCGGTAAAACCCACGTCTATGAACTTAATTTAAGATGTAATTAATTTAATGTTGTTGGTTTATGATGTTTCTCTTGTGTCCTAATCATCTAAATTACATCCCAATCTTGGTCATTATCCTTTCTAATCCTTATCCGATTAGGATCCACCTCGATTCTCTTTCTAGTTGGACAGTCATGAGTTTAGATATGTACTGATGTATGATTAATTGTCACGCCCCGACCCTCCGGGCCCACTGACGTGAGATTTTTTTTTTTTTTTTTTTCTAATACAATATTGAGCCTTTGCGGAAATCCTCTTATGAATAAGTTTGGATCTAACATTTGGCAGCCTCGGACCCACCCATATCTAGCCGGTAAAAATCCCAGGCAGATGGAGGGGCCACCATGGGCCCGCTTAAAACCCAAAACCTCGACAGATTTCACCTCGACGCATAATATGTGGATACACTACTAACCAACATGTAATCTATAACTTAACCTCTTAGGGAATCCAAAATAGAAAATGTCACACATGATCTACCTAACATTTATGATCAATCGATTCGATCAACATCAGAATTGCACATCAGAAACGAAGTAGACTTTATTACATCCTACAGTGTTTCAAACGAACATTATAAAGGGTTTATTACATTGCATGTTCATACGTACAATATCTACTAACTTAAACATAAAATCCCAACATTTGGGTAGATAGCTAAAGGGACTCCACCCTAAACTACAGCTGATGATCCTCCTGTCCTTCGTCCTCCGGGTTTCCTGTTTCGTAAGGAGTGTGAGTTTTACAAACTCAATGAAGAGAAAACAACAGCAAGTTCTAGATAACAAGGCATATTATCAACATAATAGACATGTTATCAAACAACAGTTTATACACTTGGAAATCATGTAGAATAATGTTAACACATTTATCTACCATGAAATGTCCTTCATTTCTCAAAAAGATACCCCCGCCAAACGACGTCTACGGTTCTCCCCTAACCGCGAGTAATACGTTTCCTACACTGCCGGCAAATTCATGCTCAGTGCTTCACACAGCCCGTATTTTAAATACACCTCGTACCAGTGCCCTCCACGAGCTAGGTACTTCATACATTGGTGTGAGGTAATTTGATATGCACAGTACATCAACCAATATGCACATCAATACATGGATTTAAACATTATTATCAACCCACATAATATCTCTCATACATATGATCATAATAACCTCACTCAGTTAACATAAATTCCTAAGCCCTCCCGCATGGAATCATAATACAAATATCAGCAATAAGTACATAATATGCTGAAAAACTAAACACAGATTAAAAGCCCACCAACGGGTTACATTATAACACAAATAAGTGTTACCGTTATCTCCAATCGAGTATGCCTACCCTATACTCATCATTTATACACAGAATGCATATTCCTATCGGAATCACTGTTGGATACCTGATCTATCATCAGATCACCCATATCACAATACCAAGTAGTCTCTAGGAATAAGTGGGTTCCGTACTCCGTTTTATGATGACTAGATCTCGACATCCCGAAACACTCTCAAGTTCACGTTTCATATGTTGAAACTTATAATCACCTCCTTACGTGTGAACAGTGTCGGTATCGCATTCTAATCCTATTACATCATTTCCATCAATAAAGATGACCACGGATATCCACTTATTGCCGTAAGGCTAATGGTGAAAGAAACATTTGTATTGAATGCAAAATGAGATGCATTTTAGTAAACACATAGTGTGGTTGAATCTCCTCACCTTCGGTCGGCGAGTGTTTTTCAGTAATCTGTTTAAAATGAAAAACGGCGTAAATACAACGTATAATAACACTATATAGCCATAATTTATACTCCTAAGCGTTTGGAATATCATGACAACACGTTTTAGAGAGTTTTCTTGAAATTTTGTAAAAATACGATTTTGCCCCTGAGCGAAATACGGGCTAAAAAAATAAACCTCCAAATGGACTAAAACAAGTATTTCTAAGCTAAAATAACATAAGTTTCATTTTTGAATTTTTTTCAAAAATTACATTTTTGCCCCCCCAAAAATATCCAAAATTACCAAAATGCCCTGGATACTATTCATCGAAAAAATACTGTTCACATGCACTATTCATCCGAAAATACTGTTCACCGAAAATTACTGTTCATCCGAAAAAAATACTGTTCACGGAAAATACTATTCACGGGTACTGTTCATCCGTAAAAATACTGTTCACAGAAAATACTATTCACAAGCACTATTCATCCGCGAAAAATACTGTTCACGAAATATACTATTCACGGGCACTGTTCATCCGTAAAAATACTGTTCACGGAAAATACTATTCACAAGCACTATTCATCCGTAAAAAATACTGTTCACGAAAAATACTGTTCATGAATACTATTCACCCGTAAATACTGTTCACCGAAAAATACTGTTCACGGGGCACTGTTCATCCGTAAATTTCCAAATTACCAAAATGCCCTTTTGGGCCTGCACAGTGCGCCGCAAATCACTATTCACGGACAGATTTTTCTATTTTTTTGTATTTTCTTCGCTGATTTTTATAGAGAAAACTGTAAATCATTTTCTGATGAAATTAAATATCTAGCTTCCTCTTAATGAGGTCTACAAACTAAAAATATTAACTTAAAATAAACACTTACAGAAATCTTCTGAAGAATTTAAGACAACCACTTGAGGAATAGTGAACGTCTGGCAACAGAGAGGAAAAAATGGAAAATCTGATAAAACTTTGTAAATTTGTGATTTTAACTTAAACTCACTGCACCTATTTATAGTGTTTTGAAAAACACTATTGAAAACTGCTGGATGATCCCTGACCGTTTGTTGTGTCGGCAAAGGGTTAAAAATCTTATCTCTTAAGACTGTCGGTAGAAAGAGAAAGATAAGATGAAAAAATCTTATCTCAGGTAACAGTAAAAATTACTGTTACCTTACCCTTTTTCTGTTCGTCTATATTAGACCTTAACTCGTAAAAATCCGACACCGCAGGTGTGTTAAAAACACAGGGTTTACCTACGGTGGAACATTCACTTTTTGTTTTGACACCAAAAATAGGGTATTTTTCACAAAGTCAATATTTTAATAAAATAGACGGCTTATAATCACCGTGATTTTGATACTTCGAAACTAGTGTTAAAAATACCCTTTTCGACATTTTACATATGTCAAAGAGTTTGATAAAATACAGATCGAATGTGATCTGAGTTTGCTAATTTTCGGAATACGGGGTATCTTAAAAATCGGGGTTTTTAGATAAGAGCATATGTAAAATACACGTTTCGAGGAATACTCGTGAAATTCCGAAAATACCACTGAGTAGCGTACTCAAAAGCTTAATATGTGTGTGAATTTCAAGGTCTGAATATATCAGAAGAGTGATCTTTCACACTCAAGGGGTCTATAAAATATTATTCATGATTTTATATGTAAAACAAAAGACATTTAAGTAATGTCTAAAATGCCCTCCGAACTCCGTCGGGCTAAATCACTAAGCAAATGACCTCTGATCGGGTCACACACTCCTTTTTCGGGAAGCTCTTTCCGTACCCTATCATATTAACCGGTCACAAAGCCGAGTTAATAATTCTAAAAATTTGTTATTTCTAATTTAAAGGGTCGGGTTATTACATCCTACCCCCCTTAAACAAAATTCGTCCCGAATTTTCAATCAAAAGTAGTACCTTTCTCAATGAATAAATGGGGATACAGCTCCCGCATCGTTGATTCACGCTCCCATGTCGTGTTATCTGCTCCATGATGCCTCCATAGTACTTTCACTTGAGGTATCGTCTTTTTCCTGAGCTGTAGAGTTCCAGTGTCCTGGATTTCTACTGGCCCTTCATCAAAAGCCACGTCTTCTGTTATGTCGATGTCGTTAAAATTCAACACATGTGACGGATCTGGTTCGTATTTCCTCAGCATTGACACGTGAAATACATTATGTACTTTGGCCAAGCTTGGAGGTAAAGCCAAACGATAAGCTACTCCTCCGATCTTATCCAAGATCTCGAAGGGTCCTATGTATCTTGGCGATAACTTCCCTTTATGACCAAATCGTCTAACACCATGACGAGGTGCAACACGAAGAAAAACATGGTCACCCACTGAGAATTCCAGAGGTCTGCGCCTCCTGTCAGCATAACTTTTCTGTCGACTCTGTGCTGTTTTGAGACGTTGTCTGATAATTTCGACCTGTTCTGATGTCTCCCTGACCATATCTGGCCCTAACAACGCCTTATCTCCCACCTCGGCCCAGCATAATGGTGATCTGCATGGTCTACCATAGAGAGCTTCGTATGGTGCCATTTGAATACTGGACTGATAACTATTGTTGTAGACAAATTCTACCAATGGAAGATGATCTTCCCAACTACCCTGCATATCCATTACACAGGCTCTCAACATATCTTCTAAAGTCTGAATAGTCCTCTCAGACTGACCATCCGTCTGAGGGTGAAAAGCTGTGCTAAAACACAACTGTGTACCAAGCTCTTTTTGGAGGCTCTGCCAAAATCTGGATACAAACCGTGGATCACGATCCGATACAATGCTCACTGGTACTCCGTGTAATCTGACTATCTCCTTTATATACTGTTTACTCAAGGTCACTAAGGAGTGTGTCACTTTAATTGGTAAGAAATGAGCAGACTTGGTCAATCTGTCCACTATCACCCATATCGAGTCGTTTCCCCTTGATGATTTAGGAAAACCTACAACGAAATCCATGGTGATATGCTCCCATTTCCACTTAGCCACTTCGAGAGGTTGCATTTTTCCTCCCGGTCTCTGGTGCTCCGCTTTTACCTGTTGACAAGTCAAGCACCTAGATACAAAATCTGCCACGTCCTTCTTCATCCCGCTCCACCAGAATTGACGCCGTAAATCACGATACATTTTAGTAGCTCCAGGATGTACTGCAAAACGAGAATGATGGCAATGATCGAGTACTATTCTTCTACGATCCTCTGTTTCTGGCACAAATAATCTGTCTCTGAAGGTTAGACTTCCATCGGTCCTGATTTTCCAATCCTTCAAGTCAATCCCCTCTATCAACTGAGTCCGTATATTGATAGATTCTGGGTTCCTTTGTTGTGCTTCCAACACTAGCCTCATAAGTTCTGGCTGTCTGACTTCACTCTGCGCCTGGACTGATTCATCGTACTCTACTAATTGTAGGTCAAAATCACCTATCGTACTCAACATATTCCATCGTAACGATGCTATAGAAGCTACCTTGCAATGATTTTTCCTACTCAAAGCATCTGCTACTACATTTGCCTTTCCTGGATGATAGGAGAGTTCAAAATTGTAGTCTTTCAAAGTCTCCATCCATCTCCTTTGTCTCAAGTTCAAATCTTTCTGAGTGAACAAGTATTTGAGACTGTGGTGATCAGAAAAAACATTAAATTTCTCACCAAACAAATGATGTCTCCAGATTTTTAGTGCGAACACTACGGCAGCTAGTTCTAGATCATGAGTAGGGTAATTTTGCTCATGTCCCTTTAATTGTCTAGAGCCATAGGCTGCTACTCTACCCTCCTGCATTAGAACACATCCTAAACCATTCTTTGAAGCATCACAATATACTTCAAATTTCTGACCTTGCTCCGGTATAATCAATACTGGGGCGGTGGTTAACTTCTCCTTCAACTCTTGGAATGCCCGTTCGCACTCGTCACTCCATTCGAATTTCACGTCTTTCCGTGTTAATCTTGTCATTGGGACAGCAATCTGAGAGAAACTTGGTATAAACCTCCTATAATACCCAGCTAATCCCAAAAAACTTCTAATTTCAAAGACGTTTGTTGGTCTCTGCCAATTCATCACTGCCTCAACTTTGGCAGGATCTACTGTGATTCCCTCTTGCGTTACAACATGTCCCAGAAATTGTACTTGTTTCAACCAAAACTCACATTTACTAAATTTGGCGTACAACTGATGGTTTTCTAAGGTCTTTAACACTACCCTCAAATGTTGCTCATGCTCCTCTTCTGTTGACGAAAATATCAAAATATCATCAATGAACACCACTACAAAAATTCCTAAATAAGGCCGGAAAACTCTGTTCATCAAATCCATGAACGTGGCCGGTGCATTTGTTACTCCAAACGGCATCACTAAGAATTCATAATGACCGTACTGAGTTCTAAACGCAGTTTTAGGGATATCTTCATTTCTAACTCTCAACTGATGATAACCCGATCTCAAATCTATCTTTGAAAAGCACTTGGCTCCCTTCAGTTGGTCGAACAAGTCATCTATCCGTGGCAACGGATACTTATTCTTAATAGTTACCTGGTTCAACTTCCGGTAATCTATACACATTCTTAAAGTTCCATCCTTCTTTTGGCAAAAAGAACTGGAGCTCCCAAGGTGAAGTACTTAGTCTCACAAAGCCTAACTTAAGCAACTCATCTACTTGGGTTCGCACTTCCCGTTGCTCTGTCGGTGCCATCCTATACGGTGGCATTGAAATAGGTAACGTTCCAGGTTGTAGATTGATTACAAATTCAATCTCTCGGCGTGGAGGTAGACCACTCAATTGGTCTGGAAAAACATTCATAAATTCACACACCACCCGAGGTATCACTAAGTCTACACCTCCTACGTTTTCCAAACCTATACCAGCTACCATACTATTCAGATGCTCACCTAGACCAGAGTTCCTCACACTAAGCCTTTTATAAGGTTTCAATTTCTCCAAAAATTGATTCCCCTGGGAATGCCCTAGCACCATCCTTTTATAGCAATCTAACACTATCCTTTGTTTCGAAAGCCAATCCATGCCTAAAATGATATCAAAACCTGTCATCTCTATCATTAACAAATCACAATTTAAATTTTGTCCACCAAGTCTTATTATACAAGACTTACATACATGATCAACTATCACTTCTCTTCCTAAAGGAGACTTTACCCTCAGTGGTTCATCCACAGCCACCGATCTTAAACCCAAAATTTCAGTACACAAAGTAGATATGAAAGAATGGGATGCACCAGTGTCAAATAACACATGTGCTAAGAAACTAAAGAGTGGTAAAGTACCTTCCATCACTGAGTGATCCATATGCTCGTCTGATGCTGGCCCAATTGTGTAGACTCGCCCCTGAGTCATCTGTTGAGGACGTCCGCGTCCCCTCCCTTGACTAGGCCTCTGTTGTGAAGAGTTGGGTGTTGATGACCCTCTTGAAGCCTGCGGCGAACCTCTATTATAAGGTGGTTGCACGCTTGACTGAGCTGGCCTGTTATTCCAGGTTGGCCCCACCTCACTTGTACCTTTTGGAGTTGGACAATCCTTGGCAATATGTCCTGGTTGTCTACAAGTGTAGCACAATCTCTCTCCATAAGCCTTAGGATTCTGGCATTGACGTGAAGTATGTCCGGGTTGGTCACAAGTATAACAAATAATTTGACTTTTATCAAACGCACCCGATTGCCACACAGAAGGTTGACCCTTCTTGAAAGGATTTCCTTTGAATTTCCTCTTCTTATTTGCATACTGAGGTGGTTTCTGAGAATTCCTCTGCTGAGATGTCCCTTGGTCTGGATTTGGTCCATCCACTGCTTCTACCAAAGAAGCTCTTTCCATTACCTCCTCCAGATTTGCGTGACGTTGGGCAACCATCTGTCGCCGGATAAACGAACGAAGTCCACGCACATAGTGTCTGATTTTATCCTCTTCATCTTGCAGTATTTTGGGTGCATACGGCAAAAGGTTAATGTACCTACTGTTGTACTGGGAAATCGCATCATTCCCCTGTTGAATCTCCATGAACTGCTGCTGTCTAGCCTCCTTCGCCACTAAAGGATAGTAGCGTGCGAGAAAAGCTTTTGAAAAGTCAGCCCAAGTCATGGGCGCACTTTCCCTAGAGAGATTTTTGACTTCCCACCATTTGTAAGCATTCCCCGTCAGTTGATAGGTGGCTAACGTTACACGTAGATCATCATCTACCCCTAACGTATCGAACATACGGCTTGTCTGAGTAAGCCAGTTTTCAGCTACAGTCGGGTCTGTTCCTCCCGAAAAAGATAGAGGATTTAGTCGTCTAAAATCTTTTAATGCAGCATTTGCTCTTCCTCCATTAGTTCTAGCTGGTTGTTCATTTCCTGAAGTATCTCTGAATACTTGCATTGCAATTCGCACTGTTTCATAAATAGCTTCCTGCTCTGGAGTACGTGGAGTAGGTGGCGGTGGTGCCGATCCCTCTCCTTGATTCATCTCGTTTCGTGTCATTTTCTCCTGATATACACAAAGTATCAAAAAGAATCTCATCACAAAGCATTCCACACGAGATAACCAAAGCTTTTTATATTGAAACACATGCTATTACAACACTAAGATTTTATTTCATAACCGTATAATTTACATCACATTATACATAATTGGAGAGTCTTTATTACATGACTTCTCCTCACACTCAAACAGCTATAAAGACAACAAAAAGATTCTAGACCAAACCCTATACACCGCCTATCATCCCCTTTCCTGCCTTCTGCCTCTTCCACTACTCCCCTGATGAAGATGACATGTCTTTGTTATCAGCATAGGGACAATCCCTCATCTTATGATCATATTGGCAACAGACATGACATCCATAAATTCCGTTCCCCTTGGAAAAAGGACAGTTACTCCTAGCATGACCCCCAGTATTGCACTTGTAGCATTCCCGATCCTTCGGGCAAGGGCAATAATCCTCAGTATGACCCGGTTGTGCACAGAAATTACACAAGGCTGGTCTAGAGGTACTTGCAACATCTGACTTCGGAGGGACTGGTTTCCACATCGGAAGCTCAGTGGGATGCCTAGGAAAAAAAACTTCTCCCACTTCTGGTGAGGATGGTACTTCATAGTCCATCCCTGTATAAGGAGGTGGTGTTACTGGTGTATAGTATGGAGAATCCGGTTCACTGTCAGATGATATATCGATGGGAGTCGGACTTCCCAGAACTGGTGGTGGGATACTAAGTCGATACCATCTTCTAGTTGGATTATTAAGGTCGCGTACCAATCTTCCCTTTCTTTCGGTGTTGGAACTACCAGCCATTGCTGTTTCAACAAAACAGATATCAGTCCACAAAGAAACTAATGATATCATTTGCATATAGAAACACATAGCATATTGCACAAAGCTGATAATTCCAAGCACAAAGCAAAGAAAAACAATATTATAGTCTGAAATTTATCAAAATTCAGCTATTAAGACATCTCACTAAGTTACTCCAACGACTCACTCCGGTTTTACTAAACTAACACTTAAGTCAGTCTTACCTAACTGTAGACATGTAATTCCATATACAGTCCGAGTTTTGTACTAAGGCTCTGATACCAAGCTGTCACGCCCCGACCCTCCGGGCCCACTGACGTGAGATTTTTTTTTTTTTTTTTTTCTAATACAATATTGAGCCTTTGCGGAAATCCTCTTATGAATAAGTTTGGATCTAACATTTGGCAGCCTCGGACCCACCCATATCTAGCCGGTAAAAATCCCAGGCAGATGGAGGGGCCACCATGGGCCCGCTTAAAACCCAAAACCTCGACAGATTTCACCTCGACGCATAATATGTGGATACACTACTAACCAACATGTAATCTATAGCTTAACCTCTTAGGGAATCCAAAATAGAAAATGTCACACATGATCTACCTAACATTTATGATCAATCGATTCGATCAACATCAGAATTGCACATCAGAAACGAAGTAGACTTTATTACATCCTACAGTGTTTCAAACGAACATTATAAAGGGTTTATTACATTGCATGTTCATACGTACAATATCTACTAACTTAAACATAAAATCCCAACATTTGGGTAGATAGCTAAAGGGACTCCACCCTAAACTACAGCTGATGATCCTCCTGTCCTTCGTCCTCCGGGTTTCCTGTTTCGTAAGGAGTGTGAGTTTTACAAACTCAATGAAGAGAAAACAACAGCAAGTTCTAGATAACAAGGCATATTATCAACATAATAGACATGTTATCAAACAACAGTTTATACACTTGGAAATCATGTAGAATAATGTTAACACATTTATCTACCATGAAATGTCCTTCATTTCTCAAAAAGATACCCCCGCCAAACGACGTCTACGGTTCTCCCCTAACCGCGAGTAATACGTTTCCTACACTGCCGGCAAATTCATGCTCAGTGCTTCACACAGCCCGTATTTTAAATACACCTCGTACCAGTGCCCTCCACGAGCTAGGTACTTCATACATTGGTGTGAGGTAATTTGATATGCACAGTACATCAACCAATATGCACATCAATACATGGATTTAAACATTATTATCAACCCACATAATATCTCTCATACATATGATCATAATAACCTCACTCAGTTAACATAAATTCCTAAGCCCTCCCGCATGGAATCATAATACAAATATCAGCAATAAGTACATAATATGCTGAAAAACTAAACACAGATTAAAAGCCCACCAACGGGTTACATTATAACACAAATAAGTGTTACCGTTATCTCCAATCGAGTATGCCTACCCTATACTCATCATTTATACACAGAATGCATATTCCTATCGGAATCACTGTTGGATACCTGATCTATCATCAGATCACCCATATCACAATACCAAGTAGTCTCTAGGAATAAGTGGGTTCCGTACTCCGTTTTATGATGACTAGATCTCGACATCCCGAAACACTCTCAAGTTCACGTTTCATATGTTGAAACTTATAATCACCTCCTTACGTGTGAACAGTGTCGGTATCGCATTCTAATCCTATTACATCATTTCCATCAATAAAGATGACCACGGATATCCACTTATTGCCGTAAGGCTAATGGTGAAAGAAACATTTGTATTGAATGCAAAATGAGATGCATTTTAGTAAACACATAGTGTGGTTGAATCTCCTCACCTTCGGTCGGCGAGTGTTTTTCAGTAATCTGTTTAAAATGAAAAACGGCGTAAATACAACGTATAATAACACTATATAGCCATAATTTATACTCCTAAGCGTTTGGAATATCATGACAACACGTTTTAGAGAGTTTTCTTGAAATTTTGTAAAAATACGATTTTGCCCCTGAGCGAAATACGGGCTAAAAAAATAAACCTCCAAATGGACTAAAACAAGTATTTCTAAGCTAAAATAACATAAGTTTCATTTTTGAATTTTTTTCAAAAATTACATTTTTGCCCCCCCAAAAATATCCAAAATTACCAAAATGCCCCTGGATACTATTCATCGAAAAAATACTGTTCACATGCACTATTCATCCGAAAATACTGTTCACCGAAAATTACTGTTCATCCGAAAAAAATACTGTTCACGGAAAATACTATTCACGGGTACTGTTCATCCGTAAAAAATACTGTTCACGGAAAATACTATTCACAAGCACTATTCATCCGCGAAAAATACTGTTCACGAAAATACTATTCACGGGCACTGTTCATCCGTAAAAATACTGTTCACGGAAAATACTATTCACAAGCACTATTCATCCGTAAAAAAATACTGTTCACGAAAAATACTGTTCATGAATACTATTCACCCGTAAATACTGTTCACCGAAAAATACTGTTCACGGGGCACTGTTCATCCGTAAATTTCCAAATTACCAAAATGCCCTTTTGGGCCTGCACAGTGCGCCGCAAATCACTATTCACGGACAGATTTTTCTATTTTTTTGTATTTTCTTCGCTGATTTTTATAGAGAAAACTGTAAATCATTTTCTGATGAAATTAAATATCTAGCTTCCTCTTAATGAGGTCTACAAACTAAAAATATTAACTTAAAATAAACACTTACAGAAATCTTCTGAAGAATTTAAGACAACCACTTGAGGAATAGTGAACGTCTGGCAACAGAGAGGAAAAAATGGAAAATCTGATAAAACTTCGTAAATTTGTGATTTTAACTTAAACTCACTGCACCTATTTATAGTGTTTTGAAAAACACTATTGAAAACTGCTGGATGATCCCTGACCGTTTGTTGTGTCGGCAAAGGGTTAAAAATCTTATCTCTTAAGACTGTCGGTAGAAAGAGAAAGATAAGATGAAAAAATCTTATCTCAGGTAACAGTAAAAATTACTGTTACCTTACCCTTTTTCTGTTCGTCTATATTAGACCTTAACTCGTAAAAATCCGACACCGCAGGTGTGTTAAAAACACAGGGTTTACCTACGGTGGAACGTTCACTTTTTGTTTTGACACCAAAAATAGGGTATTTTTCACAAAGTCAATATTTTAATAAAATAGACGGCTTATAATCACCGTGATTTTGACACTTCGAAACTAGTGTTAAAAATACCCTTTTCGACATTTTACATATGTCAAAGAGTTTGATAAAATACAGATCGAATGTGATCTGAGTTTGCTAATTTTCGGAATACGGGGTATCTTAAAAATCGGGGTTTTAGATAAGAGCATATGTAAAATACACGTTTCGAGGAATACTCGTGAAATTCCGAAAATACCACTGAGTAGCGTACTCAAAAGCTTAATATATATGTGTGTGAATTTCAAGGTCTGAATATATCAGAAGAGTGATCTTTCACACTCAAGGGGTCTATAAAATATTATTCATGATTTTATATGTAAAACAAAAGACATTTAAGTAATGTCTAAAATGCCCTCCGAACTCCGTCGGGCTAAATCACTAAGCAAATGACCTCTGATCGGGTCACACACTCCTTTTTCGGGAAGCTCTTTCCGTACCCTATCATATTAACCGGTCACAAAGCCGAGTTAATAATTCTAAAAATTTGTTATTTCTAATTTAAAGGGTCGGGTTATTACATTAATAGCAATGTAACAAATATCTCTAATATTTTCATTTTTATCACAAAAATATCGATAAAATAATTTTTCCTGTTAAAAACCCGAGTTTATTGCGTCTGCCATTTTAAACGGTAAATTCCCTTTAAAATTGCTAGATTTTACCGTCAAATTCCCGTAAAAAACGCTTGAGCCAAATATACATTTTTTATTTATGAAATATCATCTATTTTTTCAAATTTCGGCCCCATTATTTATTTTTTATATTTATTATTATTATTTTTCAAATAATATATTTTCCGCTAGATTTTTCCGTTAAATTTCCGATAAAAACTTGAGAATTTGAAAATATCCCGCTATTAACAATTGCCGTTAATATCTCGAGAACGAGATTTGTGACAATGATTAAAAGTTGTTGGAATTATTATTTATTACTATTTTTAAATTTTTTGATATTTGTGTTAGATGAAATTGACGAAGATTATTATATAGTTAGGTGAAATTGAAAAGGAATAGATAGATACAAGTATTAAAGTATATCTTTATATAATCATTTTTGTTTTAGGAAATAGATCATACTAATAAATGTCTTATAATAATTAAAATTTTAAAATCTAAGATAATTAGAGTGAAATTTATCTACCTTTTGTCATTTATTTTTTATAGATCTTGTCAATATGGAGATGTATGACTAAAGATGTAAATGGATATTTGAAAAAATTGTTAAGTGTTAAATATCTGTTATGATATAAATAGATTTGAATGTCACATCCGTGATATGTGAGGATTGACTTGGTGGTCAAGAATTTGCTTGAGATACGAGAGATTTTAATAGGGCTGCAACTCGGGTCGTGTGGGTTGGGTTCCTTAAAACTCAGCCCGACCCGACTTGATATATATGAAATGCGATTTGATCTGAATTCTTAATCCGAACTTTACAACTCGACCCGTATTAATATAATTTTAGCTGGGTCGGGTTGGATCAGGTTAACTTATAAATCTTCAACCCGATCCGATCCGAATTCCATGCGTATTTTTATCTTTTCAATCCGACTTGACCTTGGTGACACAGAATTCTTGATCCGACCCGAGTTGATATTATAAATTTTAAGTTCAAGTTACTTTCAATAAAAAAGAGTCATTCTCCATAATATTCCTTAATGTGTTTGGAGATCAAAGTATTCAATAATTTCAATGAAAAAACCGAATCTTCCAGCCCATTCCCTCCTTATTCTCCATTTTCTTCCTTTATCTTCCTTTCTGTTATTTCTTTTCTATTTCTCTAACCATCGTTGGCAGCATGGTAACCCATATCTTTTATGTCTTCTCTGCCTTTTACTCTCTTTCTTTTCCCATTTCCTTTCTATTATTTTTCTTCCCTGTTGACCGATTGGAACTCTTCCTTTATTTCTTGATTTCTCTCTTCTGGCTGGATTGCAAATCTTCGCCCAGACTCCTTTCAATTTTCTCTGCATTTTCTTCTTCTTTTTTCTGCTCAACCTTTCCTTTCATGCCGTCCTTCTTACTTTCCATTTTCGCTGGATTTTTAACTCTTCATTTTTTATTTCTTATTATTTTTATAAATAATTTTAGATCCAACTATATTTAAATTCAATAACCCACTAATCTTAAAGTAAAAGTTTAGAGAGACAAAAAAGAGAGTTGGATGATGAGAAAAAGATATTTCATCTATTGGGGTCCACATTGGCCATTGTTATTTGTCGGGCGTTAATGTAATCTATGTGGGCCCATGTATGATGTCGTTGAATTGAAAGATCTAAATTCATGCATTTGAAAGGAGAAAAAAACCCATGTTGGCCAAAAGGATCCCTTTTCTTCAAAGAGTAAAAGCTCTTTCTTCTTTTCTTTGACAAGTAGGGCTAAATAACCCATTTACCCAATTAAATAATAACATTCAAATCCAACGATCAAATCATCCTCCACGTAGGACATGGCCATTAATAAATTATAATTACCAATTGATACGACCTCAGCCCAAATTCGGTCTCATGACAATCATATTTTACACTTTGCATTTCGTGATTTACTCTTTTTTATCTATATTATGGATCTAAAAAAATACAAAATGTCAAATAAAATAAAGATTTTATCATTTAATTCTTTTAATTACATTTCCAAATGGACCCATAGTCTAAAAAATATAGAATTAAAATGAGATTAATTTTTATTTTAATAAAATAAAAACTGATGTTCAAATCAATTTCTCCAAATACTCATGATACATCGAATTGAATAGTTAGATAGATGGATGTATAGAAATAACACTAATCTTAATATATGAATAATAATTAATTTATTAAAGAATAAAATTTAAAAGAAACTATCTACTATAAAGATTAGTGTGAATATCATGAAATGGCAAATGTTGTTGCACGAGCGATCAATGATTATCTAGATTAATTATATAAAATAAAAAATATAATTATTAAAATAAATCAAAGAAATAAAAGTGGAGCCCACCACAACGTACAGACGTCCAGTTGGTATGCAAGGGGCGGTTCTGAGGATCAAGTCACCGTCGGACGTCAACAGACTACCCTGACACATACGAGCCTACGTGGAAATCTAATCCGACGCCCGCAATTTCCTAGAAAAAACACCGGTCCAACGTTTTCCAACACGAGCCCTCTCTTCTTCCGCCACGTGCGCCTCCATCCAAAACTTGTGACCTAAGCAGTGACGAAAACTGCCCAGCCAAGTGGCGCAGCATCGACACGTGTACGAATGCGGTCAACTTGTCTTCATGGATCCAAAGCCGATTGACGGTCCCCACGCGTGTATTTCTAGAGAAACCTCGAGCCGACTTAGACACGTGTCGCGAATCCACCTTGGCTCCCCTCTATAAAGGCCGAGGTTTCTCTCGATTTCCGAGTTTCAACTTTCAACCGCCGAATTCAGTTCTCCAGATCCGTTTTGCAGTGGCAGACTCACATAGCAGATTATAGAAGAAAGAAGACGAAGAAGATGAGTTGTAATTTGCAGCTGCCTCCTGGTTTTAGATTTCACCCAACAGATGAGGAATTGGTACTGCACTATTTATGCAAGAAATGCGCCTCACAACCGATTGCTGTTCCTATAATTGCAGAGATTGATCTTTATAAATATGATCCTTGGCAACTTCCTGGTAAATATTAATTAATACAATTCCATTTAGATTAGGGTTGAGTTTTTTTTCTCTCTTTTTTTTTATATTTTTTTTTCCATTTTTCATTTATTTGAAATCAGCTATTTTTTATTTACTCTTATCTAAAGTTAATCGAATCCAAACTAGATATTTTCCTCATGTATCATGAGTTATTTCTTAAACGCTTGTAAATAGTCTTAGAATTAAAACAAAAGTAAAAATGTTTTAAATATAAATGAAAAATTAAATTAAACATAAATGTGTGTATGATACAGTTGTAATTCCTTTTTAAAATGGGTTAAATTTTTAACTTTATTTATTGTATCATATTAAATTGATTTTAATTTTTTTTTTCTTCATGTAAACTCAACAGGAAAGGCTCTTTATGGAGAAAAGGAATGGTACTTCTTCTCTCCGAGAGACCGGAAGTATCCGAACGGGTCAAGGCCCAATCGGGCTGCAGCGACCGGATATTGGAAGGCCACCGGAGCCGATAAGCCAATTAGGCCCAGTGGAAGTCTAAAGCCTGTTGGAATCAAGAAGGCCCTGGTCTTTTATGCTGGAAAGGCCCCAAAGGGTGAAAAGTCCAACTGGATCATGCACGAATACAGGCTTGCAGATGTTGATCGCTCTGCTAGGAAGAAAAATAGTCTAAGGGTATGTATCAATGGCTTCAATCACCTTTAAAAAACAATCCTTAAATCATAATTAATTAAACTCAATTAAGGGTTCTTAAAGACAATCAATGTAAAGGTCCAGGATACAAGGTACATGTGATTGGACCTTAGATTTTTGTCCATTTGGTGGGCCCATTACAAGTTGGTGGGCCATACTTTTTTGGGGCTGAGTTTGTTTTTTGTGGATTGTGGGTCTGAACCTGTCATTCAATTCTATCGTTGTCTCAGTTAATTTTTGTAGGCCAGAGACTTCGTTTTTGTAGTTATCTGATACCAAGATTAGATTGGACGTCGTCTAGTTGAAGGGCTTTATCACATAAAGCCCAAAAGTCAAAATACTTGATCTATTTTTTAGAATTTTAGCTTCCCCCACGTGTACTTGTCTAGGCCACCAACCCCGAAAGAGGGTTTTGTGGCTTGAATGAGAAGTCTAAATTAGACTTCTTATCTATGAAAATTAGGCTTACCAACCCCAAGATGTAGTGCTTCTTATCTATGAAAATTAGACTTCTTCCATACATAAGGTTTAGAACATGTTTTAAATTCTTTAGTCACTTGTTAGGACAGATTGACTCATTTTAAATCTCAATTAGCAAAAGTGTATATTAATGTGATATTTTTAATTTATTCTCAAGAAATTTCTTTAAAAGTTGAAGACAGGAGTTGTTATAAGAACAAAGTAAAATTCCATAAATTCAGGAATAACTATCTAAGAATACAATGGGTCTTTAGAATTTCAGTAAATTTCTTTCTTGATCTATGGAAATAGAAGCAAATGAAAGTGGTTTTCATTGCATTAACTAATTAAATAAAACAAGGACCAAGTCACATTCCATTTAATTTTTTTTTTTTTAATAACATGGGTATTCTACTCTATATCTGAAGTAATCTCTTAGACAAGTGTAAATTTCTCAATTCATACACTGATTAAGTTAATTGAGGGTGAATCGAAATCTCTTTTTTCATAATTGTAAGCTCACTAACTCTCATGAGAATTCTTTTGGAGTATTTTAACAAAAAAACAATTTTAGCTCTTGATAGTACTTGTGATCAAGAATGAAGACTTGAAAATAACAAATTTCTTTTACATGGTAATTGCAGCTGGACGATTGGGTGTTGTGTAGGATCTACAACAAAAAATGGGGTTTGGAAGGAAAGCAACCAAAATCCAGCATCAAATGCAGGGAGAATGAGATGGAGGAAGAGCATGTAGAGCAGAAGCCTGAACTTCTTACAAATGCCCATCAACCCATGACTCCCATTCTCAACGATTTCACCTACTTCGACTCGGCCGATTCCATACCCAGGCTACAACTCACCGATTCCAGCTGCTCGGAGCACGTGGTTTCCCCCGAGTTCACCTGCGAAAGGGAGGTCCAGAGCCAGCCAAAGTGGAAGAGAGACTGGAACAACACCCTCCACATCCCTCCCATTAACAACATGGATGCCACCAATCCCTTTAGTCAGATGGACGGTGTGGAGCTTTCTCCACTTTTCCGAATTCCGTCATTACAGGACATATCCATGTACTTGCAGAAGCCATTCTGATTGATTCTATGGGCCATCCTATTTCTATTCTTTCATATGAGCCAACCACACATCACATTTTTTGTATTGGTTACTAAAGAGAAACAGGGAGAAAACAGGGGTGGTGAAACTGTTTTCACCATGGAAGAGTGGAGCTCCCTGGTGAAAATATGGAGCCTTGGCTTAGTTGGGTGGAGACCCATGAGAGGAGAGAAAGGAACACTCAAACACAGGAGTCCAATTTGTCTCTCTTCCTCATCTCGAGCTCCAACTAGACTAAAGTGAAAGGTGAAGCTACTCTACTTGCATGGATCTAGCAGTCAAATTGGAAAAGCTCTTGTTGGTGGTGATTCATTGGTGGATGATAAACTATTTTAGTTCATTGATATCATCCAACGGCTGAGAATGTGTTGTCTCCAGGTTTCGAGAGTTATTAAGCTTTTACTTGAACATGATAGATTCTTCACTGACGAAGAATACACTGTGATGTACCAGTGCAATAGTCACAATGATGTTTGTGTATATATTATTCATATAAATAGATGTTTTTTTATTAGAAAAGACTGAGTGTGTAGTTAACATTGTGATAATAAATAAGTTTAGATGTTATTTATGTTCTGTTTTATGGAAATAAGATATTTTTATTTTTGCAAATAATACAAGAGTTGAATTTTCATAGCTCAACAAAAGTTTTGGGATTTCACATCCGACATGAATCACTTCCAAATATATTTTTTTACAGAATTAATTTCTTAAATGGAAATCAATGAACAGACCCTTAAGTTGCAAACCCAAGAACAGCAGGTTCTTTATCTGGTTCTCCACAACGATTAATGATCCCTTATGGCAGCAACTTAACTAATAATGATCAAGTTCTTGTAGGTATTCACACCTTAATGAAGCAAAGTAGTCACCTAACCCATCCTTTCACATTGCCTAATAATGTTGGAGTTGCAATGATCGACCAATTCAATTGTATATTTGCATCCCACACCATCTAGCTAGCTACTCTACTTCACAGTCAGGACTGGATGGTGACCCTCCTGCTGACATGCTCGTGCAATATGGTTCCATCATTTTGTAAAAATTGTCAAGCTGGGCCACCAGATCGTGTAAACATTGATCTCAATATTTAAATAGGTCTTTTTCAGCAACAGAATGAAAATTTCCAAGCATAAGTTTCTTTATTTGCACTTTGCATTATTCTACTTTATTTGTTAGACAAGTGGCATTAAAGAAAGTGCCGAAGGGGCATTGTCTAGGGGGGTGAGTGTAGCGTGCAAGATACGGCTGAAAAGCGTGGAGGAGGAAGTGAAATGAAGCAGCTCTTGACAAGATTCTTTGAGCTGGATTGGAAGCTTTCAAACTTTTTCCGAAGTCAAAAGTTAGGGTTTGGTTGCCTTACTATTGAGTTTTTTTCTTCTATATGGTTGAAGTTTTCCCTTATCCCTAGCCGAGTCTTTTGTTGTACCTCGTACCAATGACGTTGACAGCCCCTCCTTTTCAATTCGTACGGCCTCCTCTTTTCAATTCGTGCATCTTGCATTCATGTAACTCGGGTCGGACAGGTCTGATTTCTTAAAATCTAATAGGGTTGTAACTCGAGATGGACAGGTCTGATTTCTTAAAATCTATTCGATATGAGTTGATATATATGGAGCTCAACCCAACCTGACTCGAATTTTCAACCTTAAATTCTGAAACTCGACCCGACTCAAATTCAAATTCGAATCAACCCAAATGCTGACCCGACTTGCATTTTAAACCCATTTTAGCCTAATTTCAGCTGGGTCGAGTTGGATTGGGTCAGGTCAGGTTAACTTGTAAAATCCTCAATTCGAGTCGACTCGAATTTGATGCGGGTTTTTATCTTCTCAACCTGATCCGACATGCTGGTCAGAAATTCTTGACCCAACCTGCATAATTTCTCCGGTTAGGTTATGTGGGTCGGGCCAAAACCCAACCTGAGTTGCAACCCTAATCTAGTGCATCATGTAGCAAATGTCTATTTCCAAATGCCTATTTCATGTTCTAAACACTCAGAGGGATTGTGTTTGTAGTAGAAACTAGATGTGAATTGATCCAATTGTACCACCCACGAAGTTATAGTTGTAAAGGAAAAAGGGTTTCAAACTAGACTACTGAATAGTATGCGCTAGGTGGTGGGGTTAGAAGAAGCGGAGGGAAATCACTTGGTTTATTTGCTCCTATTTTGTTGAGATAAACAAGACGTTTTCTATCGTAATTTATTTTTGTCAAGAAAAAAAGCGCAGCATCAATAAATCCATGAAACATTATATGTAAAATGGCTGAGCTGATAGTTGGGTTGGATATGATGAAGGGCGAGAGGGAACGAAACCTTTGAGATGGATCGAGAAAAGTGACCTCCGTCTCCACCCATTCCTTCGTGTAGCTCAGGTGACCCTTTTTTTTTCCATAATGAATTCGCTCGGCCATGACAAATCCAATCCATCCGCCCTCCTTTCTTTCATTAGACTATTGCCCAAGGCAACCCTGTGGGATAAGATGGGCTTGTGTGGTGGTCTTCATCTCACCTTGTCACATTGTTCGCATATTTTGACCTATCTTATCTTGTTTACCTTTCAAGGGTCAACTGGATAATGACCACACCTCATATCCTTAGTATCTTTCAATAAAACTGCATGATATGAGTTATTGTTTTGTGAATGCGCCATAGTTTTGTATAACACCACCACTATAGGGTACAAATGGTGTACCGGAAAGCTTAAGTCACCTGTAACAATTTGAATAATGTTGACAGTACAAGGATGTGTTCACCATGGCGACTAGCCTTTCAAAAAGAAAGCACCGGCAAACTTAGGGTGTTCACCATTCTAAACGCCTTTTGAAAGAATGTTCTGCTACTGGCACTTGAAAAAATAGCTTTCAAGGACTCATCAATACGGTTAGCCTTGATACATTTTTGGTGCTATAGAGCTAGACTCTTAAGCTATTATGCTTTCTTCAAATTCCACTCAAATTATCCCTTTTTAATAGGGATAAATAGGAAATAATAGAATTCAATTGGATTTCATTGAAATTGAATAGTATACCAATGAATGGAACTATTACGACTTTATCAAAGTTGAAAAATCAATAAATCTTTTTCAAAGATTCTTACTAATTTGAGAATTTCTTATGATCCAAAAAGGTAAAAAAAAAAAATCAATAGAACCATCTATTTTGTGTGCATAGCGTGGATACACTATACAATTGAAAGAATAAAAAACCCCTCCTTTAGTGATGAATTAGCTAGTATAAAAGTAGAACCTACTATCTAGTCTCTTTTCTACTCGTGTTGTCAGTTTTAGTGCGAGTAGAAATGAGGATTTCTCCTCTTGTTCCTTTTCCTTGCCATCTCAAATATGACAAGATCTATTATCTCTTATTTCTAATTTGCTTATTCAGATGTAAATAGACCTGACCAAAATCTGATTCGACTGGGTTAATTGGGCAAGATTCAAAGTTAAAACAGATCCATTTTAATAAATGATTCTACTTGACCCAACTCATTTTAATAAATGATTCTACTTGACCCAAACCTTTTCATAAATGGTTAAACCTAATTTGACTAACGTCATGCTCGCATGCATTATATTTACCCATATGAGATTGATTGATAATCCTGGTATATATCTCACTAGAAAAGTCTCATTAACCTAACTTGAACTTACCTTAAAATAGACCCAAACCAACTTAATTCGTTTAGCAAGACCAACAAATCTGAACCCAAACCAAACCCAAACCGACCCATTGACAAGTCTTGTTGTAAATGATGTTTTGCAATTAGAATATCTACATTCGGAATTCATTTAGATATCGATGTAGCTCATATTATTAATTATATTTGTTTAAGAAGTAACGCTCTTTTTGTTTTTTATATTTTTTTAAATGGATAATAAGCTAAATCATCCAACTATCATTGCATGTAAGAAATATTATCAGTAATCATGATAATTTTTTCCTAATTATGTTTTCAAGCAAGGTTTTTTTCTTCTTCACTTGTAATCGACACGCAAGAATGAATGAAACTCTCTTAGTACGAGAATCTTCACCCTACTTAAGTAAAACTCCAACTCAGGGGTCGAAATATCGACCGATACAACGATATATATCAATTTTAGAGAGCATCATATCAGCCGTATTATGATATCAGCCGATATTTAAAAACAAGAGGAAAGAGAGAAATATCAGCCGATATATCGGTCGATAACGATATATCGGTCGAGATATCATATTGGCCGATACCATTTTTTATACCCCTGCTCCAACTTAGGAATATATCCTAAAAAATTCACCCGAGACGCAAAGAAAAAAACTTTTAGAACAAAATTTTAGCTATCTTCTGAGGGCAAGAGATGCTTTCATTCGAGTAAGAGGATTGTAGAGATTAAACGGGATTGATCTAAGAAGGCCCATCTTTTTTAATATATATCATAATAATGTACTTTTTTTTAGATAAAGATATCCAAATATCACACCTGCGTTTTGTTAGATAAACCCTAACCCCACCCCTTAATCAGTGATTAGCCATTTGGATTACAAAACCATGGGCATGTATGAAGAACCTCAATGTCTGAGGTTTTTTTTTTTCCTTAGAAGGCTCCTTTGATTTTAAGAAATATGTGGAAATGAAGTGAAATGGATTGAATAAGTTGAACTCGACGCAGGTTGAAGTTCACTCAGCCCATTCAGCTCCATCTTCACTTATTCTTAAAATCAAATAGAGCAAAAGTTTCAAAAGACCATCTCAAAATTCAGCCTCGGGCCCCTCCATTTCCAAAGCTCATACCACCCTCCCCTGCACTACATTCAGTACAAGATTTTCACTTAAATGATTCAATCTGCATTGTCCACCCAAGATCATGATACTACTGCAAAAATTGGTAATGAACGACCCAAATTATTGCACAAGAAAACATTAAAACCCCCATTGACAAAGATTTGCCTCACTTGCAAAGTTCAATGTTTATGACTAGCCAAGTATGACAGGCAGTTGGTGATGGGGACAGTCCCGCAATGTTGGTGTTCACTTGCCCCATCAAAATTAAGTCTACAAATTCGCCAGCCACCCAAGATCACCCCCCCCCCCCCCCCAAGTCATTCTCAGCCATTGAATCAATCGCATAAGCCGTCACTGCCATCAAATCCACGGTGCTGATTTGACCCATTTGCCAGCTTTTGTTATAGTAAGATTGGCAGAAATAGCAGTCACTCCATGCGCAAGGATCATCAACTATTGTGGATGGCAAACAGAACAGATGAAATGACTGGATGGCTATAGACTTTCCCAACATTTCTATCTGTACTTAAGGCCTTCTTTGTTCTAATCTTCCCTTACACTGTCCTAATTCCCACCCCTATCCGAGACATTTATGATTCATCATTGAAATAAGCTAATTCACGATTCATCAATAATTTTTTTGTAAAATATGAAACTGCATTTAAAAGTAATCTATTCAAGCTAATTTCTGATAGATCATTCCAACTATAGTCCAACATGGCCCCCAAGAATCAGCTTCTCGTTTCGAGTTTTTAATGATTGTAACATGATTTACATTGCAAGGCCGAAGTCTTCCCACCTGATGGATAACTAACTAAAAAGAGACTTCATGGTTGTTATTGCTAAGGACTTACTATAGATTGTCCATGAAAAATATGCTTGTTTTGATGATCTGAACTAGGGCTGTTCTTCGGGCTGAACCTGACCTGAATCCCACCATTGAACACATGTACCAGCCTGTTGGGCCCCACACAGGCTAAATTCTTGATCCCGTTTAACCCATTTAGTCATTAAATGTGTGTACAACTGATCCATTTTCCCTTCTTAAAAATTAGTTTAAAATTAATTAGAAAATTGACATGATAAGATGAACAAGTGGAGCAAATTTGAGCTCAAAATTCAATATCTAGCAAATTGATCTTAGCTATCAAAGTCACCAAATGTCCTTAAGAATCATCTAGAGAAGGGCACCTTGTAACTTTGAAAACCAAGATCAATTGGCTAAAAATTGAATTTTGAGTTCAAATTTCATCGACTAGTAGGCATCCAATCCAATTTCAATTTGAACAGTTGGATGTTTAACAATCGGGCTTAGTATTTTCCCAAACAAATAGGCTCAAGCTTTAAACTTGAAAAGCCAACGAGCTTCAGACGGACTTGAGCTTCTATATATACAAACAGGCTCAGTCAACAGTAGAGGATAGCCTGACCCAAGATGCCCCTAAATTCAGAACCATCTCATAAGGGCACTCCAAAACAGACAGCAAGAACGAGTTGTCCATCTATTCTTATAGCATGCTTTTAATCCAATGGTATATGTTGTGCTCAGATACTTCAAATGCAATCAACATTGGGCCTCTTCCACCCATCCACCACACAAAATGTTGGCTGAACAGCCCCCAAATTAGATTGGACAACAGTTTAGTACAATTAGTGGATCTGGTCATTTTCACTAAAAAGAGAACCTGTGCATCCTAAATCATATGGGAAAAAAGCATGAACACAGTTGAAATTTATTTGCCCAACTTTCTAATTATATGGAGGGGTAAAAGGTAATTTTGCAGGATGAATGGTTTTTCTTGTATAAACATGCAACAGAGGAAGACCATAACCTGTGCTTGCATCTGTTATTTTTTCTCCCTAATAGGTCGGTTTCATGGATTCATGAAAAGAAACACCAACTTTGCCACGAAAATAGAAGACATATAACTGGAAGAAATAAGATAATATTCAACTTCATTAGTCTAGAAGTCATCACCTCTAGATATGACCTCTTTACAGGTGGGACGGAGTAAGATGGTGTGCTCAAACTGTGACACGTAGCTGCCCTTGACGTCACATAGAGGAGGGTATGGCTGCAAAACGAATTACATATCATATAACAAGAAAAAAAAAAAGGTAAGAAATTTGGATCTCATGGTATGTCTATTACAAAATGGGTTTTATCAGATTCATGCAGACAAGTTCTATATGAACATTTTCACCTTCTATGTACAGATATGGAAATGAATATAATAAAGGTACCAAACAAGAGATACATTAATTAGGACAAGAAAATGCAATTTCATGGGAATATGTATAGAGTAAGGTCCCATCGACTTACTCGGTATGTGCGGATAGGGGAGTTTCCACACACCCTAGAGGACTAGTCGGGTGCGACGCCTGGACACCTCCGGACCTCAAAAAAAAAATGAAGGGGAGTTTTCACACACTCTGGAGGACTAGTCGGGTACGACGCCTGAACACTTCCGGACCTCAAAAAAAAAAAAAAATGAAGGCAAGTTTTGGGGGGGGGGGGGGGGGGGGGGTTGTGTTTTTGTTTTGCTACGCTTCTTCTGGCCTAAGTTTTGATCCTTCCTGTATATATTCCTTTCTTCTTTTAATGAAAATATCTTTCAAAAAAAAAAAAAAAAACTTGGAACATTGGAATCAATGCAATAACAAGATAAAGAGTGTACTAAAACCCTTTATGAGTTCGCACTTTTAGCAACACTAGAAAGTTTCATCAACCAAAAACTAATGATGATATGCTAGAGGAAAAATGTAGCTTTTTTATTTATTTTTAAATGGCTACATTGAGTTTCATTCATGAAAGGATAACACGATATTGGCAGGAGATCAAGGTTATTGACATGGTTGTAACTAAAACTACTACATAAAACACAAATCATACTTTATGGGATTATAACAAAATGACACAACTACAGCTATACATACATGCATGATACATCACAGTGGATGGCACAATCACAAGCACAAAAAATGTGTCATCCCATCAAGAAAAAATGTTGCATCGGTGCTTCAAAATGGCATGAAATTTCACAGCTATTCCAAAACATTTACCTGAACGATACCAGTATCACACAGATTCTTTAGTGCCATCAAGTATTTTGACTCTCCCAGACGATCTAAATACCGTTTGCAGAAGGCGAGTGTTGAAAAGTTCTTGTTGATTGTTGCAAGTAGCTGCTTTGCCCTGGGCAGCCTTAGTGGCATGTGTCCGACATCAAAATTTTTCATGTAATGGCTGCATTCTAAATCTTCTCTAACATATCCTTTCCCTGTAGATTAAATAATAATAATATTAACATATCCATGATTGCATCCTTCCTTGTTAGCGGTGTGAAGTATAATTTCAAACTTTTAAAATAACTCCTTACCAGTTGATGCAAAAGTCTCTATTGCAAAGAATTCGATATAATTTCAAACTTTTAAAATAACTCCTTACCAGTTGATGCAAAAGTCTCTATTGCAAAGAATTCGCCCTCCTCCATCTTAGTTTGCTCTCCACCTTTCACAATCGGTACAGATTTTCCAGCATGAATTTGATAGCGACCAATGCTATGTCCATTTAAATTCCGAACACTTTTAACTACCAAGAGGAAAATTGATTCATGAGTATAGAAGTACGCCTGCAGTGGGAATTACATACACAGAGAAATGACTTCTAAAACAAACTTAGAATGCCAAAAAGAGAGCCATTAAAGAAACATAAGAACATGTCAAAACTTTTTTTGGGGGGACCAAACGACTAAAAGAGAACCATTTAAAGAAAGAAAAAGAATCTTGTCAAAACCTCTTTTTCCTTTAGGGATCAGCATATCTCCAAGCAATCCCAACATTAGTAGTTCTCAACTGAATAGATGATACAGGCATATCTAGGATCTCTTCTTCCTTTATTTCTTTCTTTTTGTTTATTTACTCTCTTTTTTGTATGGAGAGGCCCCTTCCAGGGACCAGTGGTTAGTGCTACAAAAAATACCCAAAAACTATTATGGATTCAGGGTAGGTAGAGAATCTTCCATGGGAAGTGGACAATTTTTTTTTTTTTTTTTTCAAGTTAACTTCATTGATATATATATAAAAAAGAACACAAACAAACCAAAGTGAGCTGACAGCGCTTGCCACCAAATAAAAGAAACATACAACACCCACCCCCAATTTACATTAAATTATTTACACTTTCCGATGATAAAAAAGCACCTTGACGAGCCAACTCGTTTGCCTCAGAATTGGCAGAGCGAGGAACCCAAGAAACCGAATAATCAGAAACCTCCATAAAACCTCAATAGCATGGCAAATCCTTTCAACCTTATCCAAATAAATCCATGGACAAAGGGAACCTGAAGCCCAACCAACAACTATCTTAGAATCACCTTCTAAGATACTCCCAACCGCCCCTAGCTCTTCCAATACTAGTACACCTCTCCACAGGGCATCTAATTCGACATCAAGAACAAAAACATTGGGGAGAGGACCTGCAAAGGAAATCAAAGTATTACCAAATCCATTTTGAATCACACCCCATATCCTGCTAAGCCAAGGCCACGTACACAACTTCCATCAAAGTTGAGCTTGAGCAGACCCATCTCTAGAGGAGACCAAACAACATTCGTCACTGAATCTGTATGACACGTAGAATGATCCACTCACTCCCAAACCCTACAAATGTCTGAGATAGTAACCACCGGAATTTGCCTGACCCCCAAAATCCACCAAGCAGCTCTATTCTTTATCACTTCAATAAGATGCCAAATAGAAGATTCTTTACCCTTAAATATTCTAGAATTCCTCTCCAACCAAATAGACCATACTATACTCAAAACAGTCACTACCCAAAGATTCCTCCGAAAAGAACTACCAACCATCAGCACTTCCTCATTAAACATATCTGAACAAGCTTTTGGCAAACAAAACACCATCCCTAACATCTGAAAGAAGTGACATCAAATTTGATAAGCATACCTACAATGCAGAAGGAGATGATTCACTGTCTCTTCGCCATTCCAAGCATTGACAATGAGCATTCATCGCAAATGAAATTATCTATCATCGATATCTTCTTCAACCCTGCCAACCACCCAAAAACCTTCACCTTAAATGGAGCAACACCTCTCCAAATTTTCAAATGCACTCGTGGCACCTTTACCAACAAGTCAATTTAATACCAAGAGCCTTAACATAAAAGAGCCCATGAGGATCAGGCTCCCAAATCCGCCGATCTGCAACACTTCCCACGACAAAAACACCGTTTAACTGGGCCATGAGAGAAAACCACTCCATCATCCAAACCTCCAAACGTCTTCTAAACTAAGGGCACCACACTACCTTACCCTGATGAATGTCAAAACACACCGGTACCTTAGCATCCTTATTAGCCACTAAGGAAAAAATAGCAGGGAATTTAAAAGCCAAGGGAACGTCACCCACACATTTATCCTTCCATAAAAGAATTTCATTCCCAGAGTAAGCACGATACTTGATGCCAAAGTCAAACAGCGATGAGATAAAGTAAACATGATGCGGAGCACCACACGAGTTTCCATATTTAGATTTAAGATTTCCAGCTTTTCATGATTGTATTTTTTTTCTTTCATTTATTTATTTAGTCTATTAATTGGATTAGTTTTGTTTTGTTTGGAGAAATTTAGTGATTTTACATGTAATTAGGGTTCTAGTCATTGGGGGTAGTTTTATCTTTGTTTATTTGAGGGTATTTTGGTCTTTTTCATATTTTTAAGTCATTATATATATGATATAACCCCTCCATACGGGACTGACACTTAATGAACAAAATAAAAAAAATTGAAGTTTTCTTTGCAAGCATGGTGCAACGATAAAACCTTGGTGGAATCCAAGATTTGGCAAGAAGCCTTCCAAGTACTTTCTTCTATCTTTCTCTCTTCTTCTTCTCTTGTGTTCTTCCCTCTCTCTTTTCCCCTTTTTCTACCATTGCTGAAACCCTTTGTGGACCCTCCCACATTTTCGCCTCCCCTGTTTGAAGCCCCACCCTTTTCGCCACCCCTTGTTGAGGATCCCCTTGCTTCCACGACCCTCTCTTCTTCCATATATTGCTGCCGTAATCCCTATTTCCTTCCTCTACTGCCGTCGCCTCCTCCAGATCCCCATCGTTACTTCTGCCGCTCCTTCCCAAGCCTCTCCCTTTGCTGCCGCAACACTTTAAGCCTTCCTATTGCTATCCGTAATCCCTATCCCATGTTTATTTTCCATCGTCCCTTCCTCCTTTTATGTATTTCCTCATTTAAACCCATATAGTTATTTAAAACCATATGCATATTTCATTACTCCCATTAAACACATTAGATTCTTATTATTTGCATGGTTATGTGTGGTAAATAACTAAATCTTATATTAATTAATTGCAAATGTTAATTGAAATTTCAGCCCATTTTAAATTTACGGAGCATTATGTTTTTTCCCTTTTAATCTTTAGGGAACCACATTAGGCATTTAGGGTTACCCTATCCCCTGTCCTGCATCAAAACACCCTTCCAAAACCCAGAAGCCCTTCTATTATTTGCAACAATCTGCCATCCCACACTATTCAACTTGTACTTTCTCATAACAGGACACTTCCATAAACCTTCAGAAGAACCCCCAATCTCCACAACCACTTTCCCGATAAAGCAACATTGAAAATACAAAGAGGTTGAATGCCAAGCCTCCCTTCCTTCACTGAGTTACATACCCGGGACCATGAGACCAAATGGAACTTCCGTTTATCCATATCATCCTTCCACAAGAATTTTTTCTGAATGCTCTCCAATTTATGAACAAAAGCAACAAGGCATTTAAACACACACAGAAAATAAACAAGGAGGCTCGAGAGGACATACTTAAATAAGACCAATCCTACCACCAATTGACAAATGCTTTCCCTTTCATATCAATAATAATTTCTCCATTTTCTAAATAACCTTATCCAAGCAAACCTTACCAGGTTTACCCATACAAAGAGGAAGGACAAGATAAAAAGATGGAAAAGAAGCAACTTTGCACCCACAACACAAAAGCCAGCTCCATGCACAAACTGTGAGCCACATTAACCCCCATCAATTCCCTCTTACGAAAATTAATCACCACAAGATCTTACTTGACAAGATTCACCACGAATACTGAATATTTATTTTTGCAGTTTCAAAATGCATGGAGAAACTTGGACACGGACACACATCAACATCTACGTGCCAAAATATGGTACAACTCAAACAGCCAATCTATTATTTAAAGAAAAAAATTATTTTAAAAGTAACAATTTTATTGATCAGAAAAAAGAATACAGCTTAAAGCAAAACAGCAAAACATAAAATTCCCAAAGGAAACCCAGACCAAGCTGGGACAAAACATAAAACTGAAGAAAAGACTAGAAACCAATCAAACATTGTTCCCCCTTACAAAGACTCACCCAGCTCTTGAAATAGACTCCTCTGATAATTCAAAGAATACATTACGGCCACTATAATTACAAAAGCCAAAACCAGTAATAAACCTCAGGCAAGAAAAATACCAAGAGGAATCAAGATATGACAACTATATAGTAGATAACAATAAGAATATATTTAAAACAAAAAAAGTTGTAGTAAAAAGGATGATACTGCGATAACAATAACAGCAACAATAATAATAACAATAATCATACTACTAAAAAAATACAACAATAGTCACACAAATGCAAATAATGTAGAAGACAAAGACAACAAACACTAAACAGTAGCAAAATGTATAATTAGCTACAAAGAGAGAGCATGAAATAAAATAAAAAATAAAGGCACATTTAGAAAAAAGGAGAAAAATCCACCTAGCAAGCTGTTATGAAGAAAAGACGAAGTGCAACAATTTACTTAATTAATAAAAACTGATCATACTTTGAAATGTCTTCCCGTTAATTTCAACCTCATAAGATTCCATCACCTCTTGAATTGCTGCACCAACATCACATAGACGTACATCTATCCCAGCTTCCTGTATACATAAAACATAAATCACATCAACGATAAATGAGTAATAAATTACACACATTAGTAATACAGGAGTTTATTCCAGATTCATGTATCCAGGATGCTTTTCAGCACTTGCTGTTGTTAAGCATGCAGATTTTGTTCAGGTGTATTCTCTGTTTTAACGAAATGTTAAACAGTTTCATAAAAACAAATCACGCCAACAAAAATGAGCCACAAATAGCATAAGACACATTTCAAAACTTACTATAACTCTTAACTAAAGGAGCTTTGAGTATGAAGATGTTCAGAATGTGAACACAAGAAACTGGTTTGTACATAGACAGGTTTGACATGCCTAAATTATGAAGATTTTTATCTCCTTAAGAATAAGATTATTATGAAATGGTTATATAACAATATATACAGTCAGGCCTACTTCAAGGTTGTCATAGCTCGGGCCTAGATGAGCTTCAATTGACCCAGTCTAATTGCTCAACCTGGTTCCTTGATATTATTACAAAAACTACACTATAACAAACTTCATTTCTTTGTTTCAATTCGAAATACTTTCAACATACATATGAATATTATTGCATGTGTGATATTCCATCGATATCAGAGAGTCGTAATCAGGTAAACTTTAAAAGAATGTAACTTTATAGAGGAAAGGAAATCTGACAAGCAGCACAAGTATCAATCAAGCAACTTGAAGGCAATCCTGATATAGTAACAAATCTACTAATACATTTACTTATACAGAACCAACACTACATTCAATTCTCAATAGTACTATCAATGAGGAGAAAATGCACTCTACCTTAACTCCAGTGTTTGTAGCCTCTCGTGAAGCCTCGAGTAATCGATCAAACATAGGATTAAATGCCACAGTAAATGCGCAATCAACAATAAGCCCTGCAACAGTTGACAATAGACATTTATATCAAGCTAAGACAAACACTAATTAAAAAAAACAAAACAAAACATTTTACATTGAGTTTGAAACAGTTACAGAAACCATCAATTCATGTGCAGATGTAGAAGCAAAAAACAAGTACAGTGAAGATAAGTGGGAATGAATACCATCAACTTGAGTTCCAAAATCCAATTTCATGACATCATCATACTGAAGTACAGTCTTATCACCAGCGTTTGGGGTCCAATGTGCTGCAACCCTGTCAAGTATAAAGTCAGTAGTAAAAAGTCATCTGAATACTGACCTGGTTAAACAAAAAAAATCAATTTGGGTTATCGGATGACAGTACCAATTTAGTGAGCATCCTGTTGGGAAGGCAATGCCTGCTTGGAGACCATTCTCTGATATTAACTTGCGGACTGTATTTTCCAAGGTTTCACAGAGATCGATCATCAAAATTCCTGGCTTTATTATACTCCTCATATATTTTCGAACCTAATCACAAGTAACCAGATAACTAACTACATGATGCAAGTTGGATTTCATGAACAAATTATTGCAAGAGATGGCAATCAGTATACTATATAAATACCTAAAAGGAAACAGTACAACATTCTAAAGTTACAGAAAAGATCAAACTCAAACCTGACGATGAACTTCTGCAGCACGACGAACTGCATTGTACATGGGCTTTTCCAGGCGCTCCAATTCTCTCTTTTCTTCCGAAGTCGTCCTCCAGAGGTTACTAGCAAGCATCCATCAACTTATCAAAGTTGCACTCCATAAAATAGAAAAGAATTAATATAAGCAAATGAACATCCTTTCACAAGGATGAGAATAAATGGCAATTGCCAATGCTTATAGGTACAATGTGCAAATCAGAAGTCAGTAACACCACCACCAAAATCAAAGGAAACATGCCATAACATGCATTTACTGTGTGAACTTCAGTGGCTATATGACTTTTTTGGGAGTGGTTTCCTTGTCCATTTTTTATACTGCCATAGTATTTGAGTTAACCATTACTGTGTAGCTTTGCAGACCCTTTATATTGTTGGTAAGCACCTTGCTTCACTTTCTTCTTCTCCAATAAATTTTCAGGTATCTTTCAAAAAGAAAAAAACAATAGACAGAACAAGAGAAACATCCTTACTCATCTTTGTACTGTTGAACTTCACCCTCAGGAAAGTCCCCAGAAGGAAAAAGCTCAGAGACGGGAATAGATGGTGGATTAGTCTGCTCGATAGGTTCTTTCTTCTTTCTGAAGGAAGAAAAAGAATGATGACAAACATGCAGAGGGAGGGTATAGACTGCATCTACAAATGGAAGATAATAATACTATATAGGGACTCACTTGCTTTTGTTTTTCTTCTTTTTCTTCTTTGTAGCTTCTGGCAGAATTAAAAGTATCTTTCTTAGAAAAATTTAAACTAAAACATAAGCAACTGCAAAAGAACATTTCTACAAACACATAAAAACAAATAAAAGTAACAACATGGACACACACATTGCAAGTGAGACCTAGATGTCTGGAAGGATTACAAATGCCAGCTATATGGTAACTGTCATGATGCAAGATTACACTAGACAACCCCCCATTTTATCTCATCTGATTGGTGGCACTCACCGTTGGACTACTCATATTATGCCTCTCACATCATCTCAACTGATGGAGGGAATGGAGTTCCTAAAGGGCCCCTTTTTAACAGTCCCTAGGCAACAGGAGTGACCCCTAGCACCCAAAGTGACACCTGATGTCAAAGGAGGGTGGTTTGATTGGTGGGTTGATATTCATTGTTGGTGGGCCCAACCAGAAGATTGCATATGCAATCTGCTCTTATTGGATCGTTAGTCCACACATATATGCATGGTTGCTTAGATAGCTACGCGTGCCCAAAGTCCATAGCGCAAGACAATCAAAACAATATTCTGGCTCATAAACAAAGAGAGGGGATAAATTAATGACAATGTGATACAATTGCATGCATAGGACATAAAGATACACATACATGCACTCACAAATATACAAATTGTTGCATACCAATGTGGCAATAAATTTATTTTCTTGAGCATATAAACATCATCTTAAGCATTACTTGTTTACTTTTGCTTTTTCCCTCATATTTTTTACTTTATAAGTTTGAAAGCACATATACAAATCTAATCAACGAAGAAATAATTTATTGAAAAATAGAAGAGACAAAATAAAGAAATATGATCTGTGAGGAATGTTTCTTACAACTTGTCTGCCAACGGAATTGACCAACTCATTCACCTGTACTGGGCAAAATCAACACACACTGGATTTTTTTAAAGATTAGGCAATTGCCTCTGTAATTCATTCTCCAATAGACAAGAAGCTCTCAATGACATTCCTCAAATTGCCTCTGACAGAAGCTAATGGATGGTCACAAAATATTCTGCTGCAAAAGCTTTTCCACTCAATGGTGCACAAGCATGTGTAAAATTTGAGTTGTTTAGGCATCATGACGAATAATACTGGCTTAATAGTTGTTATCTGTTATATTTGTTACCATTTTTTCATTGAGTGAGATGTTATATTTGTGCCTTATTAAAGCCTATTGGTTGGCACAACTGCACAAGCATTTGTTGAAAATTTCCAAGGTGAATAATTAGTATTTCCTCAAAAGAAACAAGAAAAAGAAAACAAAAGAAAGGGAAAAGATGATACAAGCACATCCAGTTAAAAAGGATCCGATATGCAATATGATGGTGACAGGCTTTTTCTGGATGGATACTCTCTATCAGGGATCACTTCTCTCCCCTGACAGCATACGGTTTTCCCATTTTCCTCCCATAACCAAAGAACACTTGGCTCTCTTTTTCTCCCCGCAATAACCACACACCATATACTGTTTGAACTTTGAATCATCATTTCTCATTGATGGGAAATTTTTGAAATATCAGAAGCATAAAATTACAATAACATAAAACCATTTCTATAATTGAATGAAATTAGAAGCTCAATGGTAGGACCACATCCAGCAAATGAAAGGTTCTGAAGCCAACCTGGTAATCCATCTGAAGCTGGACCGTCCAATTGGCCCTCTTCCTCTTCATCTTGCAGGGGCAACGAAGGTGCAACATCCTTACCATTACCATCTAGAGGCTTGGAAGCTCTAGTTTCTGCATTTATTTTCTCCTCCATATCAGCTGAAATCTGTGTCCAATGCATCCAAAATAATCTTATATTTGCATGCAAAATAGAACAAGAAAGTAAAAGAATATAGAATCACATTGAAGTTGATAGGTACAAGAATCATCATGAAAGAAGTTTTTTCATTTCCTTTTCAAGGTCAACAACATCATCCTAATTCATAATATCACAGAAGCCACATCCATACATCAAGAGGTGAGACTGCGACTTCTTTTATCCCATTCATCCCTGCTTCGGGCTAAACTCTATTTGCTCTGCAACGGAGCATGTCAGGTCTAGTACTGCATTATCCCATGTCATCAATGGCACTCTCATACCCCAAGTATGTTAAACTAGCACCTCCTTAGTTCTTAGAAATGGGATGAAAGTAACCATGTGGATTGAATCAAGGAGAATGGATCAAACAAACTTGCATGAGTACCACTACATGTGTCAAAATCTAACATGGGTATAAGGTGTCTGATTTGCTAAAGCCCAAAATAAAGGAATCATCGATTCTGCACTATATTTAATAAATATAAATATAATTTGATGTTTATTTTAAAAGAATAATATGATCAGAATTTTGTAACAACAAAAAATAATATGCAATTTTTACTCAAAGCAATCAACTAATAACCGTTTCACCATTTTAATTAGATTCTAAAAAGGAAAATGCAGACGATAATGCTTTGTCAAATTAAAAAAATAAAGTTTCTTTTATTATTGTTTTTTTTATGACCGAAGGTGTTCAGGCGTCTCACCTGACTAATCCTTCAGGGCATGTGAACACCTCCCTGCGTGCAGACACTGGGTTCGTTGATGGGAAATAACCCATGGGGAGTACCCCAGAGGTGTTGGCCAGGAATTGTCCCCAAGACCTAGCTTCCTAAGGCCAGCGACTTGACCGTCAGGCCAACACCCCTGGGGTTTTTTTCTTTTATTATTGTTGAGAGAGTAACATGACTAAAAGCCACAAACTTCATTGTTGCAAAAATGAGAATTTGCAAGCTATGCCACAGGCTCTAGTTTGTATTGAAAGAATGCTTCGATGCTAAAAGAAGGATACATCTAACATCCACAAAAGCAAAAAAAAGAAAAATGGAGATGAAACAAGAACACTCATTTCAAAGAATCCATGCATCATAGGTGATCTAAGTAAATAGACACTCAGACAACAATGGAGAAACTGCAGGCTTAGGGTCCATATGCAAGGCCAAATGACAGGCTTGTGCACAAAAGAAAATGGATACTCTACATGAGAATTTTAACATCAAATTTGAGCTCATTCTTGTCTTTTTGGTGATGTTTATATTTCAGATGTAATATTTTGTCCAAATTACATGAAATCAAACCCATTGAATCACGTCCTAAATTAACTTCTGCTCAAGCCCAAATTTGTAGAATTCTAACACCTAAGGAAGCAAGTTAAGTTCTATTTTTTTAATGAAAAAATGCACTAGGGTTCAACCTGGGGGTATTATTATAGTAGCAAATGGCCTAAAACTCAGCTTTGACACCAGAACAAGAAACAGGATGCTTATAACTCTTCATGTAATCAAATTAACCACCAAAGTACAATGCCAGTTATAGAGCTCCAATCAATGTCTCACCTGGCTCAATATGCATAAGAATAGACCTCACAAATCAAGTTTTCTAGGTAGAAGTTGCATATTATAGTTTGACTCAAAGAAATGACCCAGCAGTCAGTCCAATTTCTCATGGTCATCCTCTGATTTAGTCCAGGAGGGTAAAAAATGGCCCAGAACTGTAAAAGACTGTATTTATGCAGAGACAGTCCCCAAACAGACACAAAATAGCCCCTTAATAAATTAAAAACAGTCAACAGCAACCTTAAACCCCCAAAATGTACTTATGGGATGCGTGATAGCACTCTCGGTGCAAATCCCAAGGCCAAAACACATCCTTATAGTGACTGCAGCATTCTCCTAAGTTTTCCAACTCTGTTGCCAGACAACATTCTCAAAGCCCAAAGGCTTTTGTCGCCAAACAGAAACTGAAAGTCTCTCCAATGGTGTAACTCTTGTTGCCAGCCCTCAAGGTTAAATTCTCACCAAGTTTTGTTGCCAATATTGAATCCCAAAAAACTGCCATGACCCTCCTAGTTGGATCTTTTATTAACTTAAAGTTATTACAGCCCTAGCAGCCAATCCCTACCAATCATTTGAGCTTAAGATGCTTTAATCTTAGCCCTCCATTACAACTAATAAATGGAAATGACAAAAATACCCCAATTTAAACACAATGTGTCTAAAATACCTTCAAATGTTTTAAAAGAAACTAAAGAAAGAAAAAGGACAACTAAGGAATTGCATCTATTCTGCTGTAACTCAATTGATGATTAATGGGATTCACACAAATGGGCCGAGATAGTCCACGAAATAGCCCATTAAAGGCCCAATTAGGCTACTCTGATTTAGACTG
The DNA here is from genome assembly GCA_022113865.1 of Chimonanthus praecox. Classification (NCBI taxonomy): domain Eukaryota; kingdom Viridiplantae; phylum Streptophyta; class Magnoliopsida; order Laurales; family Calycanthaceae; genus Chimonanthus; species Chimonanthus praecox. Next base: position 12,424,129 of record CM039090.1, on the reverse strand, counting down.
AAAATTAGTCCACAAAATCACTAGATCAGGCCCTAAACATGACCCCCTAATGGGCCCACTTGGGTTTAGACCCCTTCATGTGAGTATAATCTCTGTGTTGATGGTCAAACCCTTCTAAGAATGCCTCTACCATCAATAATGTGGAATCAGGCTCCACATAATCCTCCCCCACCTAAGGGGATCTCAGCCTCATGCTCAGGTCTTGTACTGAAATAAAGGAAGTTGTCACACCCTTGCAGAGAGGGGTCTGAAACTCATTCCTGCTAACAACTTGACATAGTAGATATTGTCTTGAGCACTGGACAAGGTCCCATCTTTTTCTCCTTAAGCTTATTATAAGTCACCATGGGAAATTGCTCTTCCCACAAATAAACCCAAACTAGATCTCCCTCCTGAAAGACGAACTATTGGTTGCCGAAGCTTTCTTGCAGGGTTTTGACTGCCAAGAAAGAGCTTACACGCATGTGAAGGGGTCCAAACCTTCGACCTAAAAGAGAGAGAGAGAGAGAGAGAGAGAGAGAGAGAGACAAGTTGGCCCATTAGTGGGTCATTCTTGGGCCTAATCTAATGAATTTATGGGCTGTTTCCAATCCAAAAAAGTTATAATACAGATCAGGCCCAATCAGGCCATTAGCAAGCCTTTGTGGGCTGTTTGGCCCATCCATGTGGGTCCCATTTACCCACCAATTGAGCTACAGCAGTATGGGAGCATATTACTTAGTTACCCTAATCTAATGAATTTATGGGTTGTTTCCAATCCAAAACAGTTATAGATACCGACCAATCAGGCCTTTAATGAGCCTTTGTGGGCTGTTTGGCCATCCATGTGGGTCCCATTTACCCACAAATTGAGCTACAGCAGTATGGGAGCATATTGTTTAGTTACCTTTTACTTTCTTTGGTTTCTTTTAAAACATTTGAGGGTATTTTAGACATTGCAAGTGCTTAAGTTAGGGTATTTCTCTTTTACTGCATTAGTTAGAAATTAAGGCTGCAATTAAAAGATCTCAAGCCATAATGAACGATGGGATCAGTTTTAGGATTGTAAAACTTAAGAAGAAATAAAAGAATTCCCAGAGCTGTTGGCAGCAGTCATTCTTTTTTATGACCAAGGTGTCCAGAGGTCTCACCTGTATTGGGACAACGGCTAGTCCTTGGGGTATGTGTCAGCCTCCCAATCTGACATACCACCGGGTAAACAACTACGGGAAGTGGCCCAGAGAGGTGTTGAGCGTGAATCGATCCCAATGCTGGCAGCAGTCAATGGCGAGTGTTTGGCGACAAATACTTAGTGGGTTTGACCCCTTTTGCTAGCAAAAGTGAAACCTAGTTTCCAGGGTCTGTTTGCAGCATACAGACTTGGGAATCATTGAGATCTTTTGCAACCTACAGACTTGGGAATCATTGAGATCTTTTGCAGCCTACCATTGGGAAGTGCTTTCAGCTTTTCGCATTCGTTTTTGCACCCAAAGTAGCCATATCACATCCCATAACTTCCTATTTAATTATAGGTTATTGTAAACTGTTTTTTTTTTATTCAAGGGGTTGTTTTCTGGCTGTTTGGAAGACTGCTTCTGTGTGAACACAATCCTTGGAAAGTTTGGGCCCATTCTTATACCACCTGGCCAACATCATCATCAAGGCTCATCACATCCATATGGACCTCACTTGGTGATTCCTACTTATCCACTCATCCCTTTTTTGAAAGTTAATAATTCTATTAAGAGAAGCTAGAGAACACATAATGGACAAAAAGTCAGGCCACCCAATCCCAAAACAAGAAAGAAAAAGACCAAAAGACAGACATACAAACTTGAAGCAGTAAATTAGAATTAAGTACATGCTCAAACCAGGTCAAATGACATTCCTCTCATGTAATGATTCCAAATTAGAGCTAGTTCGTCGTTGCTCCATCCATATGAACATTCAGATCACGATCACATGTAACATGTTATCATTTGTCACTCCAACACTAGTCTCCATAAAATAATGATGTTTCAACTGACTTATTCTAGATATGTCACTTCAATAGAGGTGGTACTCAATGATCACATGGAACCCAACTAGCTTACCCACTTGCACTATTCATATTTACAATCCTGTGAAGTCTGTGTCAGATTCTGGTTTTCTTAATGATACATTGTCTTCTGCAATTACACCCAAATAGCAGAACACATCACACTGTGGCATTAATGTGTATGTTAGTATGTTACTATGTTCTGGCAACCATATGATTGGAAGATTTGGTTGTCAAGTCCTTTATCAAGGAATAAGAACTCATGTTTTACAAGTTTTTAACTCAGGAAACAAACTGATTTTTCTCAAACCTACAAAAAAATGAGACATTGTTTGCCCTTCACCTGCAAAAGCAAAGAGATCCTTAACTTTTTATGTGTCAACAGAAGTAGAAAATGTGTTGATAAATTTGGAAGAGAAGTACGCACTGGTTAGATTAGCAATCTATGACACTGTATTCTCTAGTTTAATAGGAAAATGTCATCTTTTTATTTTTTTAATGGCTATTCTCATATTAGTGTAACACAATTCCAAGTCATGTCACCATCTAAAACTGATAATAGCTATTATATTATTATTATTATTATAATTATTATTACTATTATTCTTATTATTATTTTCAAATGGTCAATATAAGTAATTCTTCATAACTTAAAACATGAAAACAGTGCACATGTCAGAAGCAAAGGGAAAACTTCAGAAGTCCTCCAAGTAGTTAGCACATCAGTTTTTCAGTGGTGGCTGAAAATTTTACTATATGACAGTACGGCATACAAGAAAAATAATATAGTCTTCTCCATTATCACTGCAAGAAACACCAACAAGAAAACAAACAAGACAAACTAAGAAACAAAAACAAAATTCAGTCAAACCAAGTAACAGAACGCCATTGGAGTATGTCTGTGTAAGAAAGAACGGCAAAACTGAAAAGCATGATATTATCAAATACAAAGGAAATAATGAGACTCAGTTTCAAAGACAAAAAGAATCATACAACAACAATGATAGTGATGCTAATGGTTATGGATTTTTTCTCCCTTTTTTGTCTTGGACTCTCTCCTTGCACCTCTAGTGCCTTCTTTATTAATATATCAGTTACCATTTCAAAAATAAAATAAAAATAGTAATGCTAATTAGTGCAAGCAGCACCACAAAAAAAAAAAAAAATTGGTGAAATGACTCAAACCCACAACCTTTAAGTTTGCAACAATAGTCACCTACCACCAAATTGTGCCAAAAATCAAATCTGAAAATGCATTCTATTAAATCCATCACACTTGACATCACCCCACATTATGTGTTCATGTGTGCATAAAGAATTCAAAGAAATAAAACTTTATTTTCTAATCAGCAATGCAGAAAAAGAATTCATACCATGGTGTTTCCTGAAGTGCCTTGATGGTGATTGAGCTCCATCTGTCTCAATTCTTCACCAGCTGACTCAATTACATCAGTATCAGTGCTCCCCATACCTTCTCTTTTGTTCACCTTTACAATACAGCACACCCGAATTAACAAGTGAACGCATCTTTAGATGCATGAAAAGAAGCTACTTTCTTAAAATTTAACCAATTTTTACAAAATATAAATGGGTTTGACTATTTTTTGTTAAAATGGTATTTTTCAAGTGGTCTCCTTTTATAAGAACAAAGAAAATATTCAGAGTTGCACAAGCTATCATGCCATTAAACTCACGAGAGACATAATGAATCTTTGGGATAGGATAATAGAAGCTCGTCTAAGGAAAAATGTCAAATATCTCAATTAGACATAATGAATCTTTTCTATTAATTGTGGCAAATATATCGGTTGCCACTCATAGCCTGACTCCAATTTGATAACTACACCTTGCCCTAATGTGCATTTAAATCAACCTCAGTTAAAGCATTAAAAAAGTGTAATTTAGGAAAAGAGTCATAGGTACCTTTCATAATGGTGTCGAACTTAATTAATTCTCTTATTGGTTTTAAAATGGCTTCTATCGCATTCTTGTCTCAATACTCCATCAGTAGATTCGGCAATGTTAGCCAAACTGGAGTAAATTTAAATTTTGCTCGCACTGGGTCAAAGTTTTCCACCCAGGGAGTGACATGAAGGTTTTGATTTACTACAGAGTATCTCATCCCTTGCTCTAATAAGATCTAATAGGTTTAAAAAGGTAAATTCTGAAATCTGTTGGCCATTTCTCTTATTGTCAAGGACCCAGCCACTCCCCATAGTTTTGAACTCATTGTTTTAATAGAAGTAATTTGATGCCTCATCCTATAACTATACCAATCAAGACTTTGGTCTAAAACTGTTTACTTTTCTCTAGAATTCTATTTAGAACTGAAACACATCTGAATGATCCATCTATTGGCTGATGATTATCTGATTCATACCCAACACTAGAGCTAAGACTTCTTGTAATTTTTCATTACTGTAATGCGGCATTAGATTACAACCCAATATCACTTGTTTAAAGCTTCTGACATTTGCAGTCCCTTGAGTGACCCAGTTCGTATTTGTCTTCGCAGGTATATCCCGACCCACAGGGTCCAACTGTAATGAACGCTCCTCTATAGACCCCATTTGCGTTTCATTTCCACCATTAGCATCAAATAGAGGCTGGACTAACAATGGATGATTGCCACTCAAGTTCCTTATATCGTGTTCTATTGTTGATATCTGGTTTTTCCCGTTCTTTGGGATAGGATAAGTTCCTTATAATTCGCCTCAATCTACTTTCCTTTCACTCAAATTGTAATACAAACAATGAATTTGGGTAAAAGACATCAGAGAAGGGGAGAGAAAGAACAAGAAAAATAAGAACAAGTATAGAAAGGGAAGAGATGAGAATACCCGGACCGAGCTTCTTCAAGTAAACCTGCGTGTCAAGGAATTTAGGGTTTCCTTGAGGCTTTTGCTTTCGTCTTTTTCTTTTATTCCGAGCTTCCTCAAAACGGTCAAGGAGAGAGAAGACTAGGGTTTGCTTTGCTTGGATACTTCCTGGTTTCTTTCTTCTTTTCAGCCGTCTCTTGGCTTTTTCTTTCTGCTGAGTTGACACTGGCGTGATGCATGAACTGAATAAGGCTTTCAATGTTAAAAAGAAGCAGGGTTTATCCAACGTTGCAACTCCAACGAAATTATCAGTTGTGGATCATTAATTTTCTAAGATTTGTATTTATAAATTTTTCTCTCTTTTTTTTTCTAATTTACGGTTTGCTTTTGATTTTTCTTTTCAAGATTGAATTACATCAATGATTATTTTGATTTGATCAACAATGTTATATTAAAATTATTAAACTTTAATTAATATATAAATTTCTAATTATTAAAATTTTAAACACTATATAGGGCCCACTTTTCCCTATGTGACTGAATCATTAAAACATGTCTGTATTTATGTAAAACCCAAAAATCTACCTTATTATATGAATAAAATCATATTTTTAAATTATTTTGACTGGTTTAAATTATTTTTTAATCTCTAATTCTTAGTACATGATGGATCTATTAAAAATGTTTACACTTGAATTTGGGATGAAAAAGAATCATCATTTTGGACCAATAAAATTATAATTTTTAAGGGGAGCACTTACACACACCCGGAAAATCTGCCTCTACACATCCGAATTCGGATTTTCGGGTGAAATTTTGATTCTGCCCCCGCGTTTCATTCATTCGAATGAATTCCCAGTTCATTTTGACATTCATTCGAATGAATGTATTCATTCGAATGAATTCCCAGTGCATTTTGGATTCATTCGAATGAATGCCCAGTTCATTTTGGATTCATTCGAATGAATGGGCTGAACAGTAACACGGAACACTGTTCAGCCCGATCATTCGAATGCCCATCATTCGAATCCGCTGAATGGATTCATTCGAATGAATGCCCAGTTCATCTTGGCATTCATTCGAATGAATGGGCTGAACAATAACACGGAATACTATTCAGCCCGATCATTCGAATCATTCGCATACGAATCCGCTGAATGGATTCATTCGAATGACTGAGCATTCATTCGAATGAATGGGCTGAACAGTAACACGGAATACTGTTCAGCCCGATCATTCGATTCATTCGCATACACAGCATTCATTCGAATGAATCAACTGATTCATTCGAATGAATGCTGTAATACGTGAATTCATTCGAATGAATGCCTTTAGATGCTGCCTCAGAATGACAGTCCCTCTGGTTCAGTTGATTCATTCGAATGAATCAGCCCATTCATTCGAATGAATCAGCTGTTTGAAGGCATTCATTCGAATGAATGGTCTGATTCATTTGAATGAATGCCTGGGAGACTGCCTGAGAATGACAGTCCAGGCATTCATTCGAATGAATCATACCATTCATTCGAATGAATGCCTTCAAACAGCTGATTCATTCGAATGAATGGGCTGATTCATTCGAATGAATGTACGTTTTCAAGCATTCATTCAAATGAATGGGATGATTCATTCGAATGAATTCCTGGACTGTAATTCTCTAGCAGTCTCTGATGCATTCATTCGAATGAATCAGCCCATTCATTCGAATGAATTCTTGAATTCAAGGCATTCATTCGAATGAATGGAACTTATATATAAATCGATCCACGAAATTTCACTCGTCTCATTCCATTCAAAACCCTAAACCCTCGTTTCCCTCTCCCTCTCCCTTCTCCCTTCTCCCTTGAACCCCTTTCTCAATCCCTTCTCCCTTAAAACTTAAATCCCATTTTCAACACTCTCTTTTCACCCTTAAACCCCTTTTGCAAATACTTCTCCCTACAACCTCATTTTCAACCCCCTTTTCAACTCTCTTTTCAATCCCAAACCCTTGAACCCCATTTCAATCCCAAACCCTTATACTCCATTTTGAACCACCTTTTTCAATGACTTAATCATAAAACCCCATTTTCAACCCCCCTTTTTAATCCCAAAACATTGAACCCCTTTTAAATCCCAAACCCTTAAAAAAAATCATTCCCATTTTCAACACACTCACTCTCTGAATCTGTTACCTCGGGTCGAAGTTATCTCTCTCAAGCTAATGTCTGGATCTCGTATCTCGAATCGAAGGTAAGTCCTATCTCAGTTTTTTTCTAGAAATCATTATTATTAGTGTTTTAGAGGTAGGTTTAAATCCTCAAGTGGCATGGAGTTTGTTAAGGGATGTTTTGAAAGTCGTGAAGACCTTATAAATTATGTCAAGAATATAGCTCTTAAACAAGGATTTGTATGTACGATAAATAGGTAATGTAAAAAGGAAAATAAATTAGTCCTTGGCTGCGATAGAGGAGGTAAATACCGCAGCACGGTTAACTTGGATGACGATGATAAAAAGAGGAAAGCATACTCTCTCCAATGTAATTGTCCTTTTGAAGTTAAAGGAAAACAGATTGTTGATGGGTCATGGAAGTTGACCATAAAGAGTTTGGAGCACAATCATGATATATCAGATGTATTATTAGGTCATCCAAGTACAAGATGTTTTTCAGATTCTGAGAAAAGAATGATCATTGAAATGAGGAGTAGCAATATACCACCACGGCAAATTTTGACGACCCTTAGAAATCAAAATCCAGATATTGAAATATCAGCGGCTGATTTGTACAACTTTTGTTCTGCACTTCGGAAAGAGCAACTAAGGGGTCGAAATACAATTGAAGCTTTGATAGAATATCTTCAACAAGGTGGTTATCAATACTTTCTTGACTATGACAGTGATGGTCATCTATCCCATCTTTTTTTCGCACATCTGAAGTTAATTTTTCTTACCGACAGATATCATAATGTGTTTCTGATGGATTGCACGTACAAAACCAACAGATATCATATGTCATTGCTTCATGTCGTTGGTGTGACAAGTTTCGATAAAAATTTCTGCTCATGCTTTGCATTTCTAAGAAATGAGAAATTTGAAGATTATGTATGGGCATTACAGATGTTTAAAAAGGTCTTCGGAGTGCAGCATGATCGACAAGTTCTTTTGACTGATAGGGAATTGGCGTTAAAGAATGCCATTGATTTGGAGTTCCCTAATGCTGTACATATTTTGTGTTCCTGGCATATCAACAAGAATATTGTCGCTCGTTGTAAACCTTTGTTTAAGAAAATCGAAGACTGCATTTTTTACGGAATGGAATAGCCTGATTGAGTCCCCAACCGAATAAGCATTCAATACAGCGTTTGAGGCATTCAAACAAAATTTTAGAGATGATTCGCAGGCAGTGAACTACTTAACAAGGACATGGATCCCACATAGAAAACAATTCGTTAAGGCATGAATCGAATGGAGTTTACATTTTAAGAATCGAGCTACTTCAAGAGCTGAGGGTGCACATGCTATTCTGAAAAGTTATATATCTACATCTACAGGTGATCTAGATGTTGTCAGAAGAAAGATAGCCCATGTCATTGAAAATCAATTTGAAGAGTTCAAGATTCAACTTGAGGATGAGAAGATTTGGTTTGCATTTGATGTGTCTATTCCTTTCTTTGATGAATTGAATGACAAAGTTTCTCATTTCGCAATGAATGAGGTTTACAACCAATATGATATGCTTATGAACCGATCATTTTCACCGATTTGTACGAAAGAGTTTACAGCTTCAATGGACCTACCGTGTGCACACAAAATGCAATGGATGGACAAATTACATTTGGATGACATACACCCACAATGGAGAATAGACTTAATCTCATTGGCTGACTTGAGGATTGAAATGAGGAGCCCTGGGGATGTATTAGATGTACACTTTGAAAGTATTAAGAACAAATATGGACATTTGTCTTCGTATGATCAAGAGATGCTCCTAAATCATCTTCAAAATCTTGTCATCCATGATAAGCCAGTCAGTCACCCTATTATGCAATATTCTAGAGGACGTCATCCAGGTTCAAGGAATTCATTACAGGGCCAAACATCTACACGTCGAGATCCTTCTGCCTTTGAGATTGTAGAGAATCAACTAAATGGAAGGAGATGTGGGTTATGCAAAAATATTGGTCATACGAGGAGAACTTGTCCGAATAGGCCACCTTCTTCACAGGCATCTACGAGTGTAGATTTAAATGCTGATTATAATGTAGGTGATTTCATTGAATCACAAACAGCGAGTTTTCCACAGGATAGTGGATCTTACAACTTTGGTGACGATTCAACATATAACTCTACAGAAATGACCGAAGTAAGTTCATTCCTTAAAGAACTTATATGTATTTACCAATATATATATAATTTTTCCATATGTTCTAATGTGATTTTTTGAAATGTTATGCAGTGGTCTGGTAATCTTAGAGATAATGACGATTTTTTGCAATGGTGGAATCAATGAAGTGAAGATAGGAGTGTCAATAGCTTAATTTTATAAGGCTAAAATTCAACTTTGTATTGTTTGGATTGTTCATGAGCTCTGGATGCTTCTTATGCAAACAACCACAAAGCTTGAAAGTTTGAGATATTGGCATTTTCAAAAACCTCATGTATGGCCACCAACACCAGATGATGAGAAAACTGATTTAGCTTCTCAGAGACGATTGGGAGCTGAGAAGTGGACCTCACTGATGAGGCGTGAGCCAACCTACACAGATTTGCTGTCAGGCTTTCAAACTCACAGTGATTCACATAGGTCCTGTACTACTTTTGTTGACCAATGCCCTGATGACTCTAATTCTTTGAAGAAGCATTTTTATGATTGTGAAGGCAAATTCAGTTTATCAGGCCTATGGCCTATGATGCCTTCTAGCCTTGAGTTTGATCATTTGACAGTGATTATATTTTTACTTTTTTCACCTCTTTGCAGTCATACCCTTACCTCCATATTCGTAACATTATGGTTTAGGAGTCTAAGATAATATTAGAAGTTGTTATTTTGGTTTAAGAATAAATTAGAAGTTTCCTAGTGTGTGTGGGATTCTAATCCCATGTAGGTTTATTTCTAGATTTCCTTCTTTCGTTTTATTTATTTAAAGCTATGTAAGGGGTTGAGAACAACACCGAACAATGGATTATTGAATGAACTTGAAGGCATAGCCTTTTTCCTATCTTCTTCCTTCCTTTCTTCTTCTCCTATCATAGTTACATGCATATTATTATCTTCCTGTCTACTTGCAGGCGGTGTTCCCGCATCACAAGTCCACTAGTATTCTCCATACAAAGCGACATACATAAAGATTTAACATGTACCAACATTCATCAGCCAAGTATCAGACCTATCAAAAATGAATATCATAACTGGAGTCTGGAATATGATACATATTTATTGAGGCTAATGATAGAGCCACTCCCTACTTTTCTGAAGCCCCTAGTCCAAAATTGGCAAAAAAAAAAAAAAAAAGGAAACCTCATGCCCTTGATTGTTTGCTTTTTTGGATAGAGATTGGTTCTTACATAAGATGTAAGGTTACCCTATCAGTGGCTTTCATTTAGAATCAAGAATTAACAAAAAACACCTTAAACAGCAGATGTGGACATCAAACAGTAGCTTTTTTCTTCATTTTTTTCAAATGATACAGCAAACAGTGTGACAGACTTCTTAGCGAAAGTGGGTGTCCACAAACATAGACCAGCTATGGACTTTTCATCATATCAGACTTGGGAACTTGGGGAGTGGGGGACTCCTTGGTGTATCTTTTGTACGGAGGGGCTTGTTGTTGTATCTATTCCTTTGCTTTATGTTTTTCTGTTTCTTTTCCTTTTCTTTACCTTGGATTCAGGAATAACTCTCCTATACTTGGATTCCCTTATGTACTCACTCTTTGCTTTGTCTTTAATGAATGAAGTCATCAATGTTTCAAAAAAAAAAGTGAGACAGCAAACAGTGTTTAGATCATTAACTTTAAATATACAGAGTAAATGGCTCATTATGTGGCTCACCATGGTTCTTTCAAGTGGAAGTTGTTTTCAGTGTCCCCATATGAAAAAAAATTTAAGCAATCAGTCCAATGCCCATACAATAAAAGGAAAACACTTTCCTATGAAAACAAGTGGAGACTTACTTTGCAATAAAATGATTCTATTGGGAAGATCCCATAACAAAAATGGTTCTCTTGAAGATGGATTTTTTCCACTCTATATGTCCCTAACATAGAACCATCCACCATTTTGAATTTAAATTCACAATGAGCAGGAGATAAATAATATAACATGTTCATTCAAAATATGAAATTTACATCTGTTTTACATGTCAATAATAAAAAAAAGGTACATCAAAGACAAATAATATCAGGATCAGAGGTAGAAGGTGAGGCAGGTGAAGCAGCAGGAGGTGCATCAGGAGGTGCAACAGGAGGTGCAGCAGGTGGTGCAGTTGGAGGTGCAGCAGGAGGTGCAACAGGTGGTGCAGCAGGTGCAGCAGGTGGTGCAGCAAGTGGTGCAGCAGCAGGTGTATCAAGAGGTGCAGCAGGTGGTGCAACAGGAGGTGCATGAACTGGAGGTACATATGGAATAACTGCAGTCTGACGAGGATGGGGGCGAGAAACTGCTGGTGCTCGACTCATAACAGAACGGGAGCCAGTAGCAGTTGCAAATCCAGTCAGACCAATACGGGGTCCAGAAGCTGCTGCTAATCCAGTCTGACGAGCAGAGTGGCCAAAAGCTACTAATGCACTCGGCCGGACCGGGGGGCCTGAAACTGCTCCAAATGGACGACCAGGGGTGCTAGATCCTGCTCCTGAAGCTGAAGCACCTGCTCCAGATGTAGGAGCATGGGTGCCAGATCCTGCTCCTGCAGCTGGAGCAGCTGATCGAGATGGACGAGCAGGAGTATCAGATGCTGCTGCTGAAGATGAAGCTGCTGATCGAGATGGTCGACTAGGGCTGCCAGATGTTGCCCCTAAAGCTGAAGCTACTGTTCCAAATGGACGAATAGGGACAAAAGCGGCTCCTGCATATTCTTTAGATACCCTTGCTCGTAAACTCCCATCTGCTTCTGCTGATAATGCTGTTGTTATCCCCCTCTCTTGTGCTATAAGCACTGCCAACCTCAAAGTATCTATAATCTGATTCTGCATCACATCCAACCTTGTAAAAACCTGATCATATCTCTGATCCATCTTCTCTTCCAAAGAAGAAATGCTATCAAGAATCTGTTGCGTGTTGATTCTAGTTGATCCTTTTTGAGGAGGAGTCCTTGCCTCACGTGGCTCGCGTGCCTCACGCGCCTCAGATGCCTTAGATGGTTCAGGTGGTGGTGGTGCCTGAAGTTGAAGTGCTTCGACAACTTTGGGTACCCATTTCTTACTCACTGTGTCGAGTTGGAATCCCATCTTCTTCAAAGTTGAATCATTGAAATAATCAAATCGGTCTAAAGAAACTTTATCATCGGGGAGAAGAGGGATTCCGCGTTCTTCAAAAAATGAACATAGAAATAGACCGTACGGAAGACTGCATCTTCTGGTCTTCCGGCAGGCGCGCATGTGACTAATGATGATATGGGAGAAGGAGATTTTTTCCCCATATATGATGCACCAAATCAAGAAGACATCAAACCATGTCACAGTAGTATGCCCTTTTCTAGGGCAAACACAGTTGACAACTATGTGGTGGATAATTCGTGCCTCTAATGTCAAATTCGTCAGAGGGGGGTCTTCTTCTCAGTAATATCTGTCCTCCCACAGATTTCGTTGAGGGCTACCAAAACATCAAAGCCCTCAACATCAGTGGGCCATGTACGACTGTCATACTTTCTAATCGTATCTTTGGGCAAATTGTATAGGACGTCTAACCTATCCCGTGTAATGACAATTTCTTGCCCTCGGACAGATGTTTTAACCGACTCATCGTCAATTCTTTCCACATTGGCATAAAATTCTTTAACGACCGTAGGATACATATCACTTTTTAATGCCAAAAATGACCCCCAACCTATTTTTTCAAATAAAGATTCAACTTTAAAACCAAATTTTGTGAAATATGAGAGGTCTACGATTTTACCAAATATGAAGGACCGTGTGGAGAAATCCTCTCTGTACATGGTCGCCGCTTCCGAAGATACGAAATAGGTGGGGTCGAATGCGTATCCTTCTTTTGTTTTCTCCCTCCCCTTGTTGAGGTTGCTTTCCTTTTCGACGACGATGCCATGGGTTAAAGGGTGGGTTTTTCAAAATAAAGGAAGAAATAGGGAGAATGGGGTGGGGTTTGGGATTGAAATGGGGGTGATTCGAATGAAAGGGGGGTGTGATTCGAATGAAAGGGGTGTGATTCGAATGAATGAGTGTGTGATTTGAATGAATGGGGGTGTGATTCGAATGAATGGGTATGTGATTCGAATGAATGGGGGAAGGGCTCGGGAAAGGGACTTCGGAATGAGGGAAGGCCGAGCTTAGATTGAGGAAAGGGAGAGCTGAGGATGAGAGACACACGGCCGGAGTTGGTGCCGGAGTAGGAGAGTGAAAGGGGGAGGGAGAGCTTCGATCTAGGGTTTCGAAATGGACTCACGACGAACGAGGGAAGGGATTAGGGTTCGGTGTCGATCGAATGAATCAACGGTTCTTATATATTAAGTTCGCATTCATTCGAATGAATCATCCCATTCATTCGAATGAATGCTTGAAAACGTGCATTCATTCGAATGAATGGTCTGATTCATTCGAATGAATGCATCAGAGACTGCATGAGAATGGCAGTCTAGGCCATTCATTCGAATGAATCAGCTGTTTGAAGGCATTTATTCGAATGAATGGTATGATTCATTCGAATGAATGCCTGGACTGTCATTCTCAGGCAGTCTCCCAGGCATTCATTCGAATGAATGCCTTCAAACAGCTGATTCATTCGAATGAATGGGCTGATTCATTCGAATGAATCAGCTGAACCAGAGGGACTGTTATTCTGAGGCAGCCTCTGATACATTCATTCGAATGAATTCACGTATCACAGCATTCATTCGAATGAATCAGTTGATTCATTAGAATGAATGCTGTGTATGCGAATGAATCGAATGATCGGGCTGAACAGTATTCCGTGTTACTGTTCAGCCAATTCATTCGAATAAATGCTCAGTCATTCGAATGAATCCATTCAGCGGATTCGTATGCGAATGATTCGAATGATCGGGCTGAACAGTATTCTGTGTTACTGTTCAGCCCATTCATTCGAATGAATCCATTCAGCGGATTCGAATGACTGGGCATTCGAATGATCGGGCTGAACAGTATCCCGTGTTACTGTTCAGCCCATTTATTCGAATGAATCCAAAATGAACTGGGCATTCATTCGAATGAATCCAAAATGCACTGGGAATTCATTCGAATGAATGCCAAAATGAACTGGGAATTCATTCGAATGAATGGAAACGCGGGGGCAGAATCGTAATTTCACCCGAAAATCCGAATTCGGGTGTGTAGAGGCAGATTTTCTGGGTGTGTAAGTGCTCCCTTTTTAAGCTATTCAAATTTTAACTTTTTATTTTATTATTTTTTAATACATAAACCTTTGCACATATAGGAGCTCACTTTGACTCTACGCTATGGGTGATTGAATTTGATGGCAGACAAAAGAACACGTTTACCAAATCAATAAAATTATATTTTTTAAACCATTTATATTTAATTATTTTTAATAGCTGAGCTTTTGTACATTTTTTAAGAGGCTTACTTTGTGAGGCTCACATATTTAATGTTGAAAAATATTCTTTTTAGGTTCAACTTGGTGTATATATCTTTTTAATGCACCCATGTTATGCAAAAAATTCAGATATTAAAACATACTTTATACCAATTAAAATTTAAATAACTTCAAAAATATAGTGGTTCTTTTTGCCCTCAAATTTATTTATGGAAATTTCAATGAACCTATCACATAAAGTAGACTCCACAAAATTTTTAAGTTTAAAATTAAAATTAATTAAAGAAAAAATAATTTAAAAATATATCTTCATTTGTCTAATGATGGTTGTAGAACTTTTTTTTTTTTTTTTATGATCACTTAGTGTGTGGATACACATAAATTGTTAATTAAAAAAACTAAAACAAATATTCCCAATTACTTTTCTTTAACAGCTTTACTTGTGAATCACCTAAGGTGCGAGTTTAAAAATTAGAATGATGAGTGAACTCAACTCAATCATGATAAATTAATATCATTACAAAATTCTTTATATATGTTTTTTTACCAATAGATACAAATTTTTATTGTCAATACGTATCGATCAATATATTGTTGCATTTCACCAAGGTGTGAAATGTCGATACATCCTCTATTATCGACCAATGTAGTTTATTTAATTTTTTCTTAAATCGATTTTGACCAATTTTCTAGTTAGTTTCATCATTTTTTTTCAATTTACAAGGGTTTAAAAAGCAAGCTATTCAATTTTAGAGTTATTTTTATAAATCTTTACTATTTAGAGTTATTTTCATTTTTTTTTTAGTTTCACCACTACGATAATCTCAAGAATTGAGTTTCTTTTGTGAAAATAATTTACTGAAAACAATATCTATTGCGTTTGGAATTCAATGTAGACATGTCATTTACACAAATTTTAAAGTGTAAATGTGATTTTCCAATATTTAAAAAAAAATTAATAGGAGTCGAAATTTCTAAGATATTTTCCATTTTTGACTTTAAAAAAATAGAAAACAATGTACAAATATCTCTACAATTAAATGAAGAACTCGGTAGAGTTTTTAAGGTCCTTTTGTAATTTTTTTAACATTTCGACTTTTCATGAAACTTAAAAAATTTTAAAATAAAAATTTATGAATATACATATCACTAAGGTATATTTGAGAATTTGCAGGTGTTTTCTCATACTAGTTTCTTTTTTATAAAATTACCAAACATTTTCCATAATTTTAGAATATTTTTTAAACTTTTTTATATATATCAAAATTTCGACTTTCAAATCAAAACAAGAGAAGAGATAATAGGTATCCACCATATCACCTCCCTTTGAAAGGATTTAAAAAAATAAAAAGAATAATTTACTGACGAAAATGTCCCTGACAAACAAACAAAGTAAATAAAACAGAATTAAAAATATTTAATTAAAAATATTTAATTAAAAAATAACTTTCTTACATATTGGACCATTCAAATCTAAGAAAAATAAATTGAATGATTTAATTGGGTCACATATCAAAAAAATTCATTTGCTTAGACAGAATAATTGAAATGTCTTATGCTTAACTCGTTTATAATTCATAATACTTAGACGAGTAATTAATTTGCAAGTAATTCGTTTATGTCCAGTTTGAGGAATTTTTCATTCAGACACGAACCACTCTCTCTACGACCAGCATTAAATTTACGATTTTACCAACAGATGAGATAACTGAACGTGACCATAAAAACCAAAATGGTACGGCAAGTATAAAAAAGGTATGCCCTTACCAAAACCCTTTGTAAAACGCGTCGGTTTATAAGCCTCTCCATCCACGGAATCAAAATTGCCGACTGCTATTTCTCGAGCTGCGCCGGTGCGAGAGAGGGAGAGCGTGCGCGAGAAAATCCTAAGGTTTTCGTTCTTCAGCTCCTGCATTTCTAGGGTTTGTCTTTCTTCTTATCTGCTCTTTTGCTAATATTCTTTTAATTTCAAGCTCTTTGATGTAATTACAGTCGGGAGCTTGCTGAATCCACAACCAGGAAAGAAGATCTGATGAAGTCCTAGTTTTTAAAAATTAAATCCTATGTTTATGGATGCTATTTCTAGATCTGTGGCTGAGAAGTGAAAGATCCCTAAGCAAAGGAAAATACTAGACTAGTGGTTTCTGTTTTAGATTAGTCGTTTAGATCAGTCTAAAAGCACTAGATTAGTAGTTTGGATTTTTTATGGTTTTTCCCCCAGTAATATCTTCTGACACTTTCAAAATATGGCTAGAAGTGAGAATATCACGGAATCTCATGATATCGTTGAAAGGAATTAAAATACAACCAGAAAAAAAACAATCAACAAGGCAAAAATAACCCGCCAACCCAAAAATCCCCTACAGGAAAAGCCACCCCGTTACATGATCCTAATTACAACTTCTGAAGACAGACAAACCCTGGTGCCATTTTGTCAGAGCTGAATTTGCAACTCTTGGGACCCCGGCCAAAAGAGGCGATGGAGTAATGAATCCTTTCAATTTTATCTAAGATAATCTATGAGTAGAGAGAACTCAAAGGTCCAACCTACAACGACCTTAGAGTCCCCTTCTAAAATACCCCCTACAACCCTCAATGCTTTGATCTCTATGATACCTCTCCATAATGCATGAAGTTCCACTTCAATCACTTAGCCATTGAGAAGAGGACCAGTAAAAGAAATCCTAGCCTCTCAAAACTCATTTCTAATGATCCCAACATAGCCTGTTAGACCGTGTTCAGCCATAAAAGTTTAGCTTTAGGAGACCCATATTTGGAGGGGACCAAGGATCTTGCATTGAGCTCACCAAGTCTGGCATAACAAAATCCACCGAGACCCAATAGCCCCTACAACCCCCAATGCTTCGATCTCTATGATACCTCCCATAATGCATGAAGTTCCACTTCAATCACTGAGCCATTGGGAAGAGGACCAACAAAAGAAATCCTAGCCTCTCCAAACTCATTTCTAATGATCCCATCATGGCTTGTTAGACTGTGGCCAACCATGAAAGATTAGCTTTAGGAGACCCATATCTAGAGGGGTCCAAGGATCTTGCATTGAGGTGACCATGTCTGGCATAACATAATCCACCGAGATCCAATCCCTACATAGATCTGAAATTTTTAACCCTCGATATATTTTTTGGGGTCTGGAGGTGTCCAGGCGTCACACCCTCCCTGATATTTATCCGAATCCATATTCCACTGAGCATCTCAAAACTTAATCACATCTATGACTTGCAATTCATGAGACACCTTTCCTTGAAAGACCCTTTTATTCCATTTACCTAAAATTCTACCTTATTAAGATTGTTGACTTTTAGGCTTTTAAAATATATTTTAATGGATCTTCCTAGTTTTAAATTATTTTATTTTCTATGATATTTCCAATAATATTTAAATCAAAATCTAATAACTTAAAGATATCCTGATGTTATGTCCCACTGATTACATCCCTATGACGGTATTTGTAATAATCAATTTATTCTCAAACTAGACTTTGGAAAGTATTAAAAAAAAAAAAAAATCTAAAGTGAGAGAAAAATAGATTGGAAGTCATTTTCTGATGTTGACAATAGGATAGACAAATATGAGACCATGCTGATTATTGGACTCCCAAAGTGGGCCCCGTAGATCATCCTAACATTGACTTTTGCATTTTAAAGTGAAACTGGATGATGGTTATATCGTTGATGCTCAATGCAATGTTGAGGCTGGACCAGATTAGAGTTTGGTCGAGCCAGATGTGTATTTAGAAGGTTGAGTGGTATATGGATTGGTTTATGTGGACTCATTTAAAGGCCATGTGCCCAGGCAGTATTCTTGCTTGAGCGTTTTGTAGATTTACCCCGTAAAATATATTGTTTTGTGTTTGGAAGGCACTTTGTATCCAGAACTTATAATTACTGGTTTGAGTCACCACTTACGATTCCAATAATGAACATTTTGGAAGTTCTTACTTTAGGAGAAGTTCTTTTAAGTTAAGAAGAGTCAGTGTGTTTGAATTTTAGACAGTTTAGGTTAGTTGTTGATGAAATCAATCTTAAGTGTGGAGCTATAAATTAGGTATGGTTGCCTACCTTCTTTGCTCAAATGGACAAACTGAAATAGAAAGACAGGCAAGATAGAAGAGATCAGTAACCTATATGTCAGTTGACTTTAGTATAACTCGTAAGTCCTCATTGTTGCAACCTGTAAAAGTTGCGGCTTCGAGTTGTCTTGTTGTTGGATAGATAGTTAGTTCATGGAAAATAGTCCCAAATCTGATTATGAGTGCAAACTCTAGATGGATGGGATCAATGTCTTTGAGGATGGTGTAATATTATCTAACTGTATGCCTTTTAAATTTAAAATCACTATTTTAGTACTCAACAAATGCTTCTTTGTGAGTTGGAGGAACCAAGCATTTCTGGTACAAATTTTATATTAGATGGATGATAGAAAAGGTGGAAAGATAGATAGGTAGATAGATAGATAGATAGATAGATAGAACTTGATGAATACTCAGAAAAAATGCTTCTAGACTCACCCATAAGTATTTTGAGTTTATGTTGCCTAATGCCAATTGAGTATGGTTGGCGTTTTTTATTTAACTAAATGTAATATTATAAATTTTGTTTTTCCTTAGTTGTTAAAACATATTTGCAGCAACCAGGTACCTTTAGCTGTGTTAGGTGTGGTGTTTTTGAAATTGTGATGGAATGAACTGTATTGTTGGTGAACTGATTACTCCAAGTGGTGGGACTATAAACCTTTTTGTCCTTGCTACAAGGTGAGTTTAATGGTTGAATAAAGAAGGCTTTACATGGATGATCCACCTTTTTTACTTTGCTCATAATTACTTGCATTAGCTTATTATCTCTTATGTTTTTTCGCTTTATACTTAACAAAATCTAGTTGCTTTCTAGTGTGAGTATTAGCTTACATCCCTACTCGTCTAGCTTTCTAGTTAAATGAAATCTACTTGCTTTCTAGAGAGAAGGGGTTTACATGGATTGCATACTAGCAACATGATACACCTTGATTTGATGATATAAATGTTCTATGAGAGTATTATCTTACTGTGTTCATGATATAATTATGTATTAGCTTATTGACGCAGCATGTGTAGGATCGGGTGAAAATATAGATGGGTGACTCAATTTGAAAGGATAAAAATTGGGTGAGTTGATTTCGGTAAATGGCCTAATGATGGTTTATTGAGACATTAAATGGTTTAAATGGGATTTTAATAGGTTGAATGGGTATTGAATGAGATAGATTGACAGTCAAGCTCTTGGTCAAAGGGGTGGGTGATGCGGAGCAGCAGATCCATGTGGAGTTTCTTTTATTGTTTATTTCTATTTTTGATTTGGTTGTAATTAGAGAATAGAATTTCCTATTTTAAGTTAGTTTATTTTTAGAAAAGGATATTAATGTAATTTGTTTTTAGCTTCTTATTTGGGGTAAGGTCTTATTATATAAATCCCTATCTCTTGTAAACTCATCCACCGATTGAATGAAATAAAATTTGAAGTTCTCCCGCAAGCATTGTGCAAGAATACCTTGGAGCGAGTCCTAGGAAACTCTGGTGAGATATTGTAGAGGCGTGAGGCTTGGTGTGAGACCATACTTCTTCTCCAGGTACTCTTCCTTTATCTTCTATCTCTCTTCCTCTTCCTTCGTCTTCTTCTCCCTCTTGTCTTGCCGTAATTTCCAAACTCTTTCCCTGGATTTCTGCCTCCCATTCTTCGTCTTTCCCTTTTGCTCCTCTTCGCTGGTTTCCACCCTTTTCAATCGATTTATTCTTTACCCTTATTAGTCAAACAGTATCCCATCCATTCCTCTTTCCTTTCCCACGTCCCAAGTTGTGAACCTATTAATCCTTTCGTACCCGTGGACACCCCTTGATTAAATGACCCGAGACTCTGTCGGGATTGATTAAATTCTTAGGATTTACACGATTAATTGTGGTAAATTTTTATATTCATTAGTCGCATTTATTAATTGAATTTTAATCTCAGCCCATATTAATTTTAGGTGCATTATTTTCATTCCTTTTTAATTTTTAGGGACCACATTAGGCATTTAGGGTTACCCTATTAGTTGTCCTGCATCAGTAGGCTAATGGACAAAAAGAAAAGGTGAAGGGTTGGATGGATGTGGATGTTTAGAGGCTTGAGTTTGGGTCCAGGGGATGAAGGACGAAGACAGATCTGGACACAGGACTTATGGGTCGGTTTAGCAGATGCAAGGGCAATGAAAGGCAGGGTAGTTCGATTGGATTTGGGTGAAGAATAAGCTGGGCTGGCTTTAAGCATGGATGGATGGAGATGGAGACATAGGGGTTGGACGTGCCTGGGTTTGGGCGATGGGAGTGGCTCAGCCAGCATTAGCGTGGAAGGATCGACTGTAACCAGGGACGCCTTGACGAAGGTGGCAACAAGGAAGCAGAAGGGCCGAGATTCTAGCTGATCTCGGGCTGATCGGTAGCAGAGCAGTTGTACTTCCTGGTTCACTGGCAGTGTATAAACAGTCCTCTCGGGTTGTGGTTGGGTTGCAGCAACCTGCAATGTAAAGAGAAAAGAGAGAGAAGAGAGAGAGAGACAAAGAAGAAAGTAGGTGAGAATAGAACTGGGAATCCACCCAAATGAGAGAGGGAAGAAGAGAAGAAGAAGAGGAAGGAGTGAGAATAGAATTGGGAATCCGCCCAAATGAGAGAGGGAAGAAGAGAAGAGGAAGAGAAGGAGACGGGAGTCCACCTGCACATGAGAAGGGAAGTATTTCTTAAATTTCCATTATTAATAATAATTCCTAAAATACACCTTCTAATGCATATTTGTAGGCAAAACAAACCCTAATCCTAATTTAACTCTAACTCTAAAAATTGCAACTAATTAAAAACGAAAATAGAAATAACCCTAAATAAATCTAATCCTACAAATAAGGCAATAGAAATAAATAAGAATAGAAATTTCCCGGATCTCTTCGATTCTTGGTCGGGTTTCCTATTTGGGCGAGATTCTGATTTTCGGGTCGATACCCGTGCTACATCACTTATTTATCCCTATGTTGTCCTACTTAACAAAATCTAGTTGCTTTCTACAGTGAGTATAACTTAAATCCCTACTTGTCTAGCTTTCTACTTAATGAAATCTACTTGCTTTCTAGAGAGAAGGGCTTTACATGGATTGCATACTAACAACACGATACACCTTGTTTTGATGATATAGATGTTCTATAAGAGACCACCAATCAAATTTGATAGAAATTGTTGAAATTTCAACTGAAATCTATCAAATTTCTCCCAATACTATTTTCTTCCAAAAAAAGAGGTCAGTATTCATAGTTGAAACTTCTGATTTTAGCCATCATCATTATCGAACATCCCATCTATCTGGAGTTGGCTTTATGAGTTCTTCTTCTCCAAATGACCCTATCGTAAACCATACCATCAGTCATTTTATAGTCTAACATGTCTTTTTTTATTCATTCCCTCCATGTTTTCGAAAGCCGCCCTCTCCTCCCAGTGCCTTCGATTCGTAGCCTCTCAACTCATGCACTGGGAGCTGTGTTTGGTTTTTTACTAACGTGATTAAACCACCTCAAACAAGTTTCTCTCAATTTGTCTTCTATTGGAGATATCTCTAAACTATCCCTAATGCGTCCGTTTTTAACTCTATCTTTTAGGGTTAAATCACTCAGTAGCATATGCATCTCTATTGTCCTAACTTTGTTTATTTGCCTCTTTTCATTACCCTATGCTCTGCTCCGTATAGCATTACAAATCTAATAACTGAGGACTAGTCAACTCAATTGAATACTGAGTCATACTCTAGAGAGACGGGAAATTGCTATGATGACAACAATGATAATGACGACGGCGACGATGACGGTGAAGTTGGGTTTGGCTATAACTGTAGTATGAACCAGTTGACTTGATCGTTTGTCGCACTTTTGTTCCTTTTGTTTTGTTTTGCATGCATGCGTTGATGCCACCACTCCTTTTAACTGCTATTGTCATTACCTGACATTGGCAAATGACTTGCAGGAGGCTCTTACTATTTCTTTCTGGTATTGACTCTAATGGCAGATTGCTGCTTCAACCTGTGCTTACCATTCCACTATTTGTATAATTCCTCATGTTCATTGTTGACTCTTCATGGTTGATAGTTGACACTCGCATTTGGTTGCATGCATATTGTTTGTCATGACCTTTGTTTATCTCATGTCATGGCATGCTGTCAAATTCTACAGAAATTGTGAATGTTGACTTCATTTATATAGATTGCTTACATTCTTCTAAGTTTTTACATGTGATTGAGATTCAAGAAGAGCCAATAGCATAGTATGCTATCACTCAGAATAGAAAAGTGCATAACACAGTTGGCAAATGCTTTTCTTTGCAGAAGTAGACGTTGTGGGTTCAATTATGCTGCTATCTAAAAGAAGCTCCTGAGATTTAGAATGGCTTGTGTGTGTGCTTTTAAGTATCTTCTTTCATTCTGTTTTTTTGTTTTTTTCATCATGCTCTGTTGTATATATACATGTTTCGCAGGTCAATCGCCGGTTTTCTCTTGGCTTCTCCTTCTACTTTTCGCAATGGCAGACGGTCATGAAACTGATAAGAACATTGAGATGTGGAAGATCAAGAAACTGATCAAGGCACTTGAAGCTGCACGAGGCAATGGTACCAGCATGATCTCTCTGATTATGCCACCAAGGGATCAAATTTCCCGTGTTACAAAGATGTTGGGTGATGAATTTGGAACTGCATCAAATATAAAAAGTAGAGTTAACCGCCAATCTGTGTTGGGTGCCATTACCTCCGCTCAGCAGAGGCTGAAGTTGTACAATAAGGTGCCTCCCAATGGGTTGGTTCTTTACACTGGAACCATTGTAACCGACGATGGAAAGGAAAAGAAGGTTACAATTGACTTCGAGCCTTTCAAGCCCATAAATGCATCATTGTACCTTTGTGACAATAAGTTCCACACTGAAGCGCTCAATGAACTCCTAGAATCTGATGATAAATTCGGTTTCATTGTTATGGATGGGAATGGCACTCTCTTTGGGACTTTAAGTGGCAACACTCGTGAGGTGTTGCACAAGTTCACAGTTGACCTTCCAAAGAAACATGGAAGAGGAGGGCAGTCAGCATTGCGATTTGCTCGTCTTCGGATGGAGAAGCGTCACAATTATGTCAGGAAGACGGCTGAGCTTGCCACACAGTTTTTCATCAATCCTGCTACCAGTCAGCCCAACGTTGCAGGGTTAATTCTGGCTGGTTCTGCTGATTTCAAGACAGAGTTGAGTCAGTCTGATATGTTTGATCCTCGTCTGCAGGCCAAGATATTGAATGTGGTTGATGTTTCTTATGGAGGGGAGAATGGTTTCAATCAGGCCATCGAGTTGTCCTCAGAAATTTTATCAAATGTTAAGTTCATACAGGAAAAACGACTGATTGGAAAGTATTTTGAGGAAATAAGCCAAGATACTGGGAAGTATGTATTTGGGGTGGATGACACACTAAAGGCTTTGGAAATGGGTGCAGTTGAAACACTGATTGTTTGGGAAAATCTAGACATTAACAGATATGCAATGAAGAACAGTGTTACTGGGGAGATCATAATAAAGCACTTGAATAAGGATCAAGAAGCTGACCAAAGCAATTTTCGTGACTCCTCGAACTCGGCTGAATTAGAAGTGCAAGAGAAGACCTCCCTGCTAGAGTGGTTTGCAAATGAATACAAGCGTTTTGGTTGCACTCTAGAGTTTGTTACAAACAAGTCTCAAGAGGGTTCTCAGTTTTGTAGAGGTTTTGGTGGGATTGGTGGTATCCTCCGTTATCAGCTGGATATGAGGTCATTTGATGAGTTGTCTGATGATGAAGTCTATGAAGATTCTGATTAGCAACCAATGAACTGTTGTCCTAGCTGGAGCAGAAATGCATCCACCGACTGCACCAGCCAGCTGTGCTGCAAGCTGCTCTATTATTAACAAGATTTCTGAAGCATGTTTTAAGGTTTTGCTCCTTCACTGTTTTCTCTAAACATTCAACCTGTTCTTTTTGGGTTTTTTCCTCTCCCTCTCATCAGCATCGTAGGATTCTGTTTCTATAACGTGCATGGATATGGGATTAGAATTTACTTGACTGTAATGTCCACAACCTCTCTCCTCCCTCCCCCACCACATCACCATTCCCAACGCGAGTGGAGTGGCTAAAATTTTTCAGCAGAAATTTTTAACTCAATTGCCTTAAAAAATTGGTCAAAACTGAATCAGGTATACAGCTAATCAATTTAATTGAGCATTTGAAAACACAATTTAAGTAGAGAAGGCAGGCTACATATTTATTTATTTATTTGAGTAATTAACTGATGTAAGACAAAGGATAGGGTAACCCTAAATGCCTAAATGTAACTCCTAAAGATTAAAAGGGATGAAAATAATGAATCCTAAGGCTAAAATAGGCTGAAATTAAATAATCAAATAATATATACAATTAATTAATCTAAATTTGACACAAATAAACATGCAAATTCAAAAAAAGATAATGCTAATGTGCTTAGGGTCTATTAAATGGGTAAATGGTAAAAGGTTTGATATAAAGGTGTTTAATGGGATATGGTCTGAGGTAATAAAATAAACAAAAGGGTAAGTAAGGGCTGGCTGGAAATAAGAAAGGGTCGAAAGATAAGGAAAGGAGGGATTGAAAGATACGGCAGCAAGGAATGGGTTTAGGTGGTTGCTGCAAGCAAGGATAGGGATTAATGGAGGCCAAGAGGAGTGGATTTGAGGGTGGCGAAGGCTGTATGGGAAGTTGGAGAGATCTTTTGGGATTGTAGACGACAAGAGGGGAAGTAGTAGGGGTTCTCCGCATGAGAAAGAGGGCTTATGGAAGGTTCGGCTGCAAGGCTATGAAGAAAACGAAAATAGGGAGAGGGGAAAGAAGAAAGATGAAGATAGGAGAGAAGAGTACCTGGCTTCACGCCCTCTTGGATTCCACCAAGCATTGGATTCCACCAACAATCACCGTCGCACCATGAGAGGTATTTGCGAAAACCTCAAAATCTTATTCATTAATCTGTCCTTGCCTCAAGGAGGCTACAATTTATATAGAACTCTTCCTTTCTTAAAATAAAACATTAACTAAATAAAACAATAAACAAAATAGAAACTAACTAAAACCAACCTAAAAGAAAAATTAAATACAGCAACTACTAATTATGGAAAACAACTACTAGTTATGGAATCTGCAATATATGCTCCGCATCATTAACTATGATGTTTGTTTTTTGAATAACCTACTTTTTGCCATTTCCAGATAGAAAGGACCTTGCTTTTTGGATATACTTATCAATCTTCTTTTTCTGCAAATCCAGAAGAGCAGACTTTGGTGGTTCAATGGGACTTTAATTAGGCGAGCTGTATGGAGCTTCCTTAGCTAGCTGAATAGCTGATGTCACAGAGCTTGCTTTTATTTTTGTGTTGCTTTCATATTGATGATACAAACCTGGTAGGTAGTCACAAGGGATTGCAAAACATCTTGTGGTTTCTCATGGTATGTCTATCAACTAGTTTTGGCTTCAGGAGTCTCTCTCTCTAGGTTTTATGAGTAGAAGACATGTTCTTTTTCTTTTCTGTGTTGATTGAGTTCAACCCATATGTTTCTGTTTGAAACTTGTGACACTGTGATTATTGAGCATTCACTGCTCGAATATCAAACATTTAACTTAAGGTAGCTTTCAGATGAATGGTCACATTCCGTTTTCATGCCTTGTTTAGTTTTCTATATTTGCTTTTGTTTTCTTCTGTTTCTACAATTTTGTTCACCATCATTGTTATTTGTGCTTCAGCATGTATCGGCCCTAACCGGATTGCAAAAATAACTTTGGTGCATTTTTCTTGGATTGGAATTACAGTTGTGGATCCACAATCTCTTTGGTCACTAAGTCGTCGCCGTTTGCTCCTAAGAATTTCTTTGGGGTACATATGTTTGCACCAGTTTTCCTATGAAACCATTTTTTGGTTTCCACATTTGATAAAAGAAGCCCCCGTTTCATATTTATTTTCTCACCTCATACCCTACGAAAAGGTGTGAAATTGGTAGGATGTAAAACATTCCCCCTTCAACCTTATCCACCAGTTGACCTGATCCCAACCCATCATCTGTACCCAACCAAACCCAAATGACCTTGAAATTGATCCTTGACCTGACCTGACCTGACCCAGATCCCAACAAACCCAACCTAGATCCAAACCGACCTGAGTCTGGTCTTGTAATCCAATCGAACCCAATTTGAACTGCTTCCAGCCCAATGCAAACACAACCTGCAACTTGACCCTACTCGAACCCAACCCATGACCCAACTTGGCCCAACCAACTGAGAAAAATGAAACTTCCACTGAATAAAAGGTATGGCCTAATCTCTCTGGTAAAAAGGGTTATTTGGCCCAATCCGACCTCAATGTGACAGGACAATTTCATGAGGGTTTGCTTGAACCTTATACCTCAAAATTTGGTGATGGGCATGAGTTATACCGTAGTGGGTTTTGGTATTTTCATGTTTTGGTGACTTAAATAGATGGCATGTTTATTTTTGAATCATATTTATGGCTTCATAGACGAGTCATTAAAACAAACTTGTAATTTTTATTTTTTGAATGGATGCAGTTGGTTTCTTGGTGTTCTACGAGTAATTTCTTTTCACCATGTTTTGGCATGTAAACAACATAAAAGAAAAAGTTTCTACACCGCCATTTTCAAAGGAACATTTTCTTTGAAATCTATGATTTTTTTCTCCTCATGAAAAAGTAAATAAACTTGCCGTTTCCTCGTGAAATGTTGGGATATGAAATAATTTTCTTGTTCTGAAGAGAGCTAGGAGATCATGAAATGGAAGTGTGATCACTTGTTTGGTGCCGTCTAATGTGTATATTGAATATTTGAGTTTTCTATTACATTACTATTTTTAAACGATTGTCAATTTTTTTTTATTTTTTTTATGGTGATATGATATGAAATTATGAATTAAGAAGTGACAATCTTTATTGTTGAAAAAACTATAAAACTCCAGGGTTGAATCGAAAAAGAAATATTTATTGATTCTACCTCTTATTTTTTTATGAAGAGGATGAATCTTTCTATTGAAGGATCAGAAAAAAATCAGTAGGGATCTCCTACTGGAATGATTTGGAAGATCTAAAACAAAAAACAGTGAAATTTGCTGCTAAGAACAACATACTGGTGGTGGTAAGTCTTTCATACTTGGTCACCATTCAAAACTCAAAGGGCCTTCTTAGGTATGGATGTCTTGCTTAGTTGATTGTGTTTGTTAGGCTTTTAAGGTTTTTGAACAATTTGGATATGCGAGACACTTTTTTTAAACGTCTCTCTCATGATCTCATCTATATAACATCGACTTTTATGTTTAAAAAATAAAGCAGACGTTATGTAAATTATCTAAATCATAATATCACATATTCATTAACTTCGTTAACCGTCTAGCTTGTTTCCATTCATTTTTTTGTTAAAAATTCAAAATAAATATTATCTTAGAGAAAAATTCAAAAATTTGGAAATAATGTAAAATGTGGGTCTAACATTTTTTTGACCCTCCAAGAGACTTAAGTGATTAACTATTACAAATGATTAAAAAAGTAGAAGAGAGTGAGAGAAAGTGGGTTAATAAAATATCAAAAGTAACTTTGAACCTAAAATTGGACCTAAGCAAAATAGGGTCAATACAGGGTCGAGATCTTTGTCGACATTTGCACAATATCATTGATAGCTGATGTATGGGGTCGGACATAAACCAATATATATTATATTGTCCAAGACTTTACCTCTTGATCCACTATCTGACAGAAGGTGGCCAAAATACTTTTTACATGAGAACTAAGGTAAAAAAATAAATAAAAAAGCTTGAACACATGGTGATGTTCCAACCACATGAAGACTAAAAATTAGAATCAGCAAATGCTCATTTTTTGAACACTGAATTAGTAAATGCACCTGGTTGGTAGATTAGTTTGACTGTTAAAAACTCGTCTGAGATGTCGGAGGTTTTGGATTCAAGTTACTTTCAAAAAAAAAAATTCATTTTTCATAGTGTTAATCGGTGTGTAGATAGAGAGGTTTACCCATGTCTTAAAGATTAGTCAGGTGCTGAAAGAGACATGGACACCTTGGCCTTAAAAAAAAACCATGTTAAATTGAAATGCAATCATCAATTCTAAGATGAATGTAATAAATAGCTCTATGATGATAATAAAAAATTCTTTCAGCTGAAATTCAACTGACCATTTCATTCATGCATAATTTTTAACTAAAACTAAAAAATATTGGATTGAGAAGTCCAAAGTAATTTAAATTTTCGCCAAATTGAACGAGTATGGAACATTTTCCTTTTCAATTTCAAATAACATTTAAAAATGTGATAATAATTTTTAACATTAATTTAAGATTTTAGAAAATACTGAATTTTTTTCTTAGCATTTGAAATCATCATTGAATCATCATTTGAAACATTAACTAAATGCAATGAATGGCTAGACCATATATAGTTGACCATGCAAGAGTTGGTGGGTGTCGGGGGGAAATAAGTGCCAAGAAGCCCTTGAGTGCATCCCCAAAAAATAATCGAATCGTTGAAATAGACATTTATTTGTTTACTAGTTCTTGACCATCAGTCAGCAACAGTCAATGATTTTTAAAAACTTTTATCAAATATTAAACATTTTTCTAATAAGAAATTTTAGACAACACGTTTGCTTTAAATAAATTCAAAACCATATGGGCTTCTTTAGAAAAAAAACCCCTAAAAATTGAATGTGCTGCAACTGTGGCCTTATTTGTCACTTTTAATTTGGATACCAACCGCTTTTCTTTTCAAGAAAGGGATTATAATTTATTAAAGAATTTAATTCACAGGATAAAAATAGGATGAGAGTGTCATTTAAATCAAAATTATAAGATATTTTTTGTCATTTAAAAAAAAAAAAGGATGATTTTCAACTTAGAGGCGTTTGAAACTTTTTCATGGGAAGGAAGGAAGATAAGCATATGTTTTAACTAATTAGATACGCACTTTAAAAAATGTGGTCGATACGTTACATATTGGCCGCAATATATATATTATATTTGGTTGAAGCTAATTTTATAAAGATTTAAAAAGGGTAACATTGTTATTATTATCAATTATTTTCTCATCTTGTTGGAGTTGAACATTATTTATTATTCATATATATAAGATAAAAATGCACTAGAGAATATGATTTTACAATATACAGTTCATAAAAATAAATTATTATGCCAAAACCGCCTCTTAAATGGTGATTTAGTGGAAGAAAAATATGTGGAATAATTTGAAGGACTCCTTATTGAAGGCCAAGAGCATAAAGTTTGTAGGCTGGTGAAATTTTCGTATGGACTTAACTAATTAATGAAGTTATAATTTCTAATGAAGTTAACATGAATGATTTTGGTGAGTTTGTATGCAAAAAGTTCCTACTAAAATGGGTGTGTCATTGTAATGATAAGCACTAATGATCAATTAGTATCTATTGTTAAAAGCTTTTTATCCACTAATTTTGGTATGAAAGACTTAGGAGAAGTTATTATCATCCTAGGATAAATGTCTTAAGAGATCTCAATAGTATTTATTTTATATCAAATATTTATGTATGATTGTGCTCCAACGCAATCACACATACACCCCTTTTCATTGTCACATTAAACTAAGAACAAAGGTGATAGTGTGTCAAAAATAATTATGCCATTGTGGTTGAAAGTTAATGTATCTCATTAAATGTACTAGACTTGATATTGTTGGGGACGTGACCAATATGTCAAAAGCACTAGAATTGATGGAACATGGAAAATCAAACCATTTTATCCAATTTTATGCTCTCAACCCCACACCTCAAGCTGGGACTCTATAGGCACGTGAAAAATCATCGATGAATCTGAACACTGCCCCTTATTATTGATTATTCACATAGCAGGATTTCCAGCCTTCTTCCTCACTGACCTCCTCAAATGGCTAACCTCTCTTTAAGTTACTTTCACCAGGATTTGAATATGGTACTTGGTGCTTACTTTGATACCAATGTTAAAGACTTGACCAACATCTTGAAAGCTACAGAACCAATGGGCATAGAAAATTAGGATTTTTATCCAATTCTATGCGCCTAGCCCAACACCTCATACTAAACCTCTACAGACAAGTCACAAGTCATTGATGAATCTCTATAAGCTCCAGAATTGATGGGACATGGAAAATTAGGATTTTTATCCAATCTTATGCGCCTAGCCCAACACCTCATACTGAACCTTTACAGACACATACACATCAAAAGTCATCAATGAATCTCAACAGATATTTCATATGCACTTAAAGAGTTAATTATATTTATTAGTAAGCCAAACTGTGAACACTAGAATGCTATTATGAGAATATTGTGCTCACTCAAAAAGACCATTCAATCTAGTCTAAGATATGAAAGTTTTACTACTATACTTGAAGCTACAATAATATTAATTGGATTTAAGATTCTAATGAATCTAAAGCCACTAGGCTATGTATTTACCCTAACAGATGTTTCTATCTTTCCAAAGTTAAAGAAACAATCTCTGCGAGGAAATCAAAATTAATTGCGATTGCCACATGTGAAAAAGCCGAATGATTTAAAACATTTATTAGATGATGTACCTTTATGGAAAAAGCTTGTAGCACCTCTGATTGTGATAATCAAGTACTGATAGTTAAGGAGAATAATTTTTTTTAGTGGTAATAGAAAAATTCTTTATTGAAAAAGAACAAATATAAAAAAAGAAGGAAGCAGAATGTCTAAGAGACTTAGACCAAAACAAATAAAATAAAGAGAAGTAACAAAACAACAACATAACCCAAAGACTAAAAAGAAAACACCATTGGTACAAGATGAATGATCCTCTTGGTCATAAAAAGGTGTCACAATTCGAACTACCAACAACATTTTTTGCAAAGAAATTAGCTACAGTATTGAAAATTCTATCCATTTAAGTTGAAGACATAAAACTATGAAATAGTGTATTAAGAATGTGTGATTGGCATTGACTTTGTGAAGTCCAATAAAAATATTATAGACCCACTTATTGAAGGACTACTTAGAGATTTATTAGAATATATTGAGGGGAAAGGGTGTAATGTTCATAAAAATGGATATTGTAATTGAAGTCCAACCTAAATTATTGGAAGAAACTATAATGATGTGAAGCTAGAGACTTGCTCTTAATAAGCCTAGGTTCATTACAGAATAATTAATCACACTTTCATTTTGAATAGATTCACCTTTACCTGTAATGGCCCATGTCCGGAGGCCCAAAGGCAGAGAAATTGAGCTATATGGATCATTGTCGATTCGACCGATGGCGAACAGCTGTATGGGCGTGTGAAGAGTGGGAAAGAGTCCCACATCAGAAATGAGCTAGATTTGGAGGGAGTTTATATGTAGCTACGCCCTCCTACTCAGCAAGACGCGTTTTGGGCCTGTATATTGAATCAGCCTAGTACCAAAATCGTGCGGGCCCCGTGTGGGTGGTCCAAAAGTGATAGTATCTTGCTTAGCTGAACCATAAGCCCAGATTTTTGGGCCTGGCCGTTACATTACAAGTGAGAAAGTGGGCTACTTTGTATAAAACTTAAATTTGTTCTTTAGAGACTTGCTAAGGCTAGATTAACATTAGGTCAAAATCCCTGTTTATATCTTCAAGAACTAACAACTATGGGTTAGTGATCCTTTTGTTTTGCTTCAATTTGCCACATCTTTGGTTATTGATCCTAGTTGTGCATCGATTTCTCTATATTTGATCATTGACCCATCAAGATGGTGTCATTGATAGTTTCAACCATTTGATAGAGACGCTGAATATATTCAAATTCTGTTAGGAACTTAAATTATTAGGATTAGATCAGTGAGATTATGTTAATGTCTATATTGTTTAGGTAAGATTTGTTAAGGTTGTGATTATTTCATCATTAATATAGATGTATATATAGATTTAATAACTTGATGAATGGTATCTAATGTTTATGGTAAATCTCTCATATAAATTCCAATTAGAATAATTTGATATTGAATAGGTTGTTAAGATAACTAAGGTAGTATCATAGAAATTGTGTTTACTTAAAATAAGTTATGACTATCTATTGTTTAGTCATCATCATCAAAGCCTCAATCTCACATCTCACCTATTTGAGATTGTTTTTTTAACTCTACTTTTCATTGATTCTCTCTTTAGTGTTTAAAATTTATTACTTAAAATTATGTGAGCAGGGGAAGCAATTTCTAAGATAGGACACTAGCCACCCTAAAAGAACCATGTCTTGCCAAATCCAAGAGTGTATATATATATATATATATTATTGGGATTGACAGGTGTAGATTGATTACTATAACACCTCGGATTTTCAATTTATTATTTTTATGAAATTATCCATTTTAATTGTGTGAATTTTAGATTTGATCTTAAATGGATAAAGAATTGGGCCATGACCCAATTAGGACCCAATTGATTGTGGAATTGGTTTTATTAAAATTAAATGGGGTTGAATTAATTTAGTGATGCATTATATCTAAATTTAAATAAAAGATGGCATGGCCGGATTTTAGATGTAAAAATCTAGGATTATGCGCATGAATGATATGCATATCTAGGTGATATGCTAGAGAAATTAAAGAGGGACTTTTCTAATTAAATTGGATTTGCATATTTTAAGAAAATGTCCAAGTTTAAATAAGATTATGCATAGCCGTGTATAGAGATATTTCATATCTACATTATGCGCATAAGATAATTTAAAAGGGTATGTATATGGTCTAAAAATTAAATGAGGAAGATGTCTAATTAAATAGACATTGCATGGCCGTGTGTGACACTTCCAAAGAGGGAAGGTCAGCCATTTCCAATTAAGACAAGGGGGTACACGGCAATGGGACATGGTTTACATTAGCACCTTCTAACTTGGGATTAAGAGGGAGTAATAAAAGGAGAAGCAAGGAAGGGTACACGGTTTTT
Organism: Chimonanthus praecox; assembly: GCA_022113865.1. Classification (NCBI taxonomy): domain Eukaryota; kingdom Viridiplantae; phylum Streptophyta; class Magnoliopsida; order Laurales; family Calycanthaceae; genus Chimonanthus; species Chimonanthus praecox. The sequence goes on along the minus strand of CM039090.1, from coordinate 12,390,527 downwards.
ACACTCTTCATTGCCGAGTTTATTCTCTCTCCCTCTCTCAAGTTCTCTCTCTCACGGCAAGAACAAGAGGAAGGAAGGCAGCAACAAGAAGGTGATCACGGTTTGAGAAAGAAGAAGAAGAAAGAGGCTAAGGAAAGAAGAAAGATTGGAAGAGCAAGAAAAGGTTGGTATTCTTATTTGATAAAATTACTTTGAAATAAAAGAACCATAGGGTTCGGCCATGGTGTTTGGCCGAACCCCATGGAAGAAGATTGGAGACGAGTTTTGATGATTGTAATGGAAAGATTGATTTATTTTGTTGGGTTTTGAATATTGAAAACCATGGAAGGAAATTGGATGGCCATTGGGTTTAATTTGAATAGAAAATAAGGGGTAAGCCTATCAAATATTTTTACAGATTTGAGGTTTCTTAGACATGTTTTAATTCATGGGTTTGAGGATTAAAAACCATGAAGGATTCTTAGTTATTCTAATGGATGAACCTTGGGTTATTAATATGGATTAGAAACCATGAAAAGATATGGTTTAATGAATGGTTAAATGGAAGATCATTGATTAGTTTTCAAAAGAAAGGACCTTGAACCATAGGGTTCGGCCATGGTGTATGGCCGAACCCCATGGAGTTATGATGATGTTATTATTGAATGTTTAATGGATTTAAATTAATGGTCAAGATCATGAACCATAGGGTTCGGCCATGGTGTATGGCTGAACCCCATAGGGTTGTTTTTGAAATGGAGATAGATTTTGGTTGCTATATTTGGAAAGCATCCAACTAAGGAAAGATGGTTTCTAATTTAGGAAACTATCTAACTTTGGATTTGGTTGCTAAATTTGGAAACCACCCAATTATGGAAAGATGGTTTCTAAATTAGGAAATTATCTAATTATGGAAAATAGTTACTAATTTGGGAAGTTTATATTTTTGGAAGGAGTTGGCTAAATTAGAAAGCTTCTAATTTTGGATGGTAATTATGGAAACCTTCTAATTATGGAAGGGTGGTTGATTAATTAAGAAACTTTCTAAATATGGACATTTTAATTGTGGACTTGTTAATTATGGAAGTTTCTATAATTGGGAAGTTATACACCATAGGGTTCGGCCAAGGTGTATGGCCGAACCCCATGGACCACATTAAGAAATCATATGGCATTTTAAGTCATGGTTAATGGTTGATTTATGGATCGAATTGTGAACCTATTTTATGAGTTTAAATTGATGTATTAATGAACAAAAGGTTGGAAATAATTAGGCCAATGGCAAAGTTGTAATTACATGCCAAAGTGAGGGATCATGGGTTCGGCCATAGTGTATGGCCGAACCCCATGAGGAGTATTTGATGGACTTGTTTTGGTTAAGGAAATTTTATAGGGTCTAGTTATGGTAGATTTAAATGAATGAGGGAAACAATGACAATTTTGTAAATGTATGGAAATATTGGACATAGGGTTCGGCCATGGTGTATGACCGAACCCCATGATTTAATTATTGGACTATGTGATTGGATTCAAGAAGTGTGTATTATTTTGGAACCTAAGCAAGGAAAGTGATGATGGCTATGTACAATGGCATAATGGTAATTAATTGAATTAATGAACCATGGGTTTCAGCCATGGTGTATGGCCAAACCCCATGGGGTTTTGTTTATGGACTTAGAACCTTATAAATCAAGTGAGACTTGGTGTTGATTATTATTATATTATAAGGTAACAGGATCTCGCAAGCGGTGCGCGATCGGTGATCGATTTTTGGACAAAAGACGCAAGAATACGTTAGCGGTCTTTGGTCCACCTCTTTGAAACCATGGATTTATGTACACTTGTTTTATCTTATGTTTGATGAAATTTACGTTTTTCAAGGATATGCTTTATATGAATTTGGAATGCTATGTTTATTTGTTTAAATAGCATGTGTTTGAATATGTTTCAAAAAGGGATTTTCAATGCTATGTTTATGTTATAAAATAGCATGTGTTTCATTGGCATCTCATGCATGGCATGGGGTGGAGGATTTATGACAGGAGGGGTGACACTCCGTCGGGGCGTCCGAAAAACCTATGTGCGTTATCTTGATGTGATTTTCCATCAGGAAGAATCCGGAGGGTCCACACACCGACGGGGCGTCCGAAAGACCTATGTGGTGGGTACTTTTATGTACATGTGATGGGTGGGACTCATTGCATTTGTCATCATTGCATGGCATGAATTTTATATGGTTTTGACATCACTATATTATTATATATGTTTTGTACTAACCATGTGTTAGCCGTAACTGGAATACCTACTGGGCGCGTTATTCTAACGCCCTACTTCTACCCTAATTGATGATACAGGTAATCAGGAGAACGAGGAATGCAAAACGGGCCAGGCTTAGGAGCTTGGAAGATTTATTTTATATGTTTTTAATAAAGTTACTCATGAACTTGTATTTGAGTACCTTGATTACGGAATGTAATAACTTAGATGGTTGGATAATTTATTGGATAATTATGATGTTTTAATTATAGATAAGGACTTGACGTACTTTGCTATCTGAATGGAATAGAACTTGGTCCTATTATGATTTCGCAATTTTGATGTTATGATTCAGCAGGTTATGATTTTTATTCCGCAAGTTGATATTGCTATGTGTGAACAATTTTCGTGGACTTGGTCTATACACACATAGGGTTGGCCAGTTAAGGGTCGGACTTTGGAAGTTTGGATTTAGCTCGCGTCGTGACGTCCCGCGCTTTATCACTCTACTCTGTTATAAAAAAAAAAATAGACTCTGAATTTACGGGAAGAAATGAGTGAAAAAGGGCGGGGCGTTACAATTACCATTGTCATTAACTTAGAGTGATGGTTGATGATCATTATCCACTGTGGCCAGTGAGAAAATGGAGACATGGAAAATGCTGAGAAGATCATGATCAATGATAAGAGTGCATAATACAATTGGCAAATTCTCATTGTTGCAATTGTAAATGTCATGATTTCAATTACATAGGTGTCAGAGATCTAAGTGAGACAAAGGAGATAATGACTTCAACAGTGAAAATGATGATGATAGTTGGATCAATCTAAATATGAATGAAATGGATTGGCATAATTTGGATAAAGGAGAGGCGTGGTGTGAATTGGGAGAAGTGGATCACAAGTTGTTGATGGAGAATGTGAAATTTAGGAAGCGATTGTGAGTCATTTCTAGCTATTTTCTGATAAGAATGCAATCAAAGATCTAATAACATCCTAAAGATATTGGCACAACGGCTACAATAAGAACTATTAGGATAGATTAGAGTTCTTGTTGAGTTAGGATTCTAAGTTTGTGTTGATCTCTAATTATGAGATATGTTTGGTTTAGGATTAGATTTAAAGTTTGAGTTTTTCAATAACTATATGTCAGTCTACATAATTGGATGTATCTTAATGAAATAATTAGACAATTAACAGTTTATGAAAATCAACTTCTCTCACATGGTATCAGAGTCAAAACATTCCTCGGACATCAAGTATCTTCAACGTAGAGAACTCTCTCTCCATTTGCCAGAAAAGACACATGACTGGCAGGGGGAGGATTTGATGCTAACCCTGTTCCTGTGTGTTTCGGTCTCTACACCTACTGTGTCAATCCCTCTTGCTCTATCAACCTTACCTACCTTCTATTTTTCAGGTAGCACACATCATTTAATCTAAACAACATCCCAACAACCTATTTGGTCCCTGTATTGCTGTTTTACTTCAACCCTTGTATCCGATCTGCACCTGCTTCCTACTTCATGATAGCACTTGCATCCCACCGTTTGCCTTCAACATGAGGATCTCGCTCAGGCCATCGCCTTTTTTTTGCATCCCATTCAATCAACTGTGCATGTTGCTTCTCACATCTCTGCCTTTCTCTAATCCATCTCTTCTTTATCGCTTGTAATGTTGGTCTATGCTCAAATTCACACTTGAAACAGTGACCTGACCTGGGAGGGGAAAAACCCAGAAGCCATTTAACTCATTCTGTTCCATCAGTTGACTCGTTGATCTCGTACCACTAGTTCAATGCCGAGGTGGGTGGGAATGTTGAGATGTTGTGAACCAATCTCGTCATTTCTCCAACTCCCTCTCACTCTCGATCCTACTCCGGTTCCATCAGTTGACTCGTTGATCTTGTACCACCAGTTCAATGCCGAGGTGGGTGGGAATTTCGTGACGTTGTGAACCAATCTCGTCATTTTTCCCACCCCTTCTCACTCTCGGCCATGTTCGTGTTGTGATCTTTACACGTGTTTCCCTTCATCTAGCTTTTTTCCTTCAACTTTATCCATGCCTCTCTCCTGTTCCCAGTTCTCACTGAACCAAAACATCATAACCAGTCTACCCAACCAGATCGCACCTGTTGTGCGTACTTGTCACTGCACTGCTCTGCTCCATGTTATTCTTTTGCACATAAACCATCATTGATCTGCCCCAATTGGCCTGACCCGACCCAAAATACACTCTCCAAAGAACTGTCCACATGTTCCGTGATGAGTGCAAAATAATTACATATTTTATTCCTATATTTATAATTGTTAGTATCTCATTTTATTTAATTTTATTTAATTAGTATAATTTTGTGTTTTGCAGGTTTAAAAGTGAGGATAACAGAAAAAATGCTTAAATATAAAGTCTGGGCCTATTATGAGTTATTTTGGACCTCAAGCCCAATTATTAAGCCCATTAAGAAAAGCGTATGAAGAAATCCACATGTATGAATACTATTTTCATTATCTCAAGAGGAAATTCAAAATTCAGAAGTCAATATAAGAGGATTTTCGAATTTGGCAAGTGGATTAAGGAAAGAGAAAGAAAATAAGAAAGAGAAAAAAATAAGGAAGGTTTGACACATGTTCGGTATTTTAGTCATAAAATTCCACTTTGATGTCCAATTGCTTTGATTCTTTTTGAGTTGGAAAGAAGACTTCAAGGGCTACAACTTTATAGTTTATGACTTTTCCTGATTCGGACTTTAAAAATGTCAAAATTGAGCTGCAAGATGGTATATGTGTAAAAAATGGGATTCTGCACCCACTTTCCTTATACGAATTTAACTCTTTTCCTCCTTTAAGTCATTTCATATTTAGCACAAATCATATCCGCCCTCCATGTGTCCCCTGCTTTATTTAAATCTTTGAATCCAATCCATTCATTCCACCTCTTTTCATCTATAAATACTAGCCCTCTCCCATTGAGAAAACTGAACTTGGGCATTGAAGAAAAGGAGAGGAGAGGAAGAAGAGAAGGAGAAAGATTGTAGGATTTTCAATCCACATTGGGTTCTAAGGTTGGTGGATTTTGATTTTCATTGTATTTCTTTTTCTTTAAAATTCCATTGATATGTAGGTCTAAATTCATGTTTCATAAATAAAATTGAGGTGTGATGAAATATTTAGTGTATGGTTTTCCAATTATTCAATTTATGTATGATGATTATTTGATTTTATTTTTATTCTTTAATTAAGTTTATGTGTGGATTTATTTTAATTATTTCAAATTAAATGTGATGAAAATTTAGAGTGAATAAAATTCCTTCTTCGATCTAAGGATCTTATTTTAAGAGTGCGATGAAATATTTTAGATTTGAAGATAAAGTTTAAATTCTATTCATTCTAAGGTTTAATTTGAGATTTTTAATTTAATGAAGTCCATGAATTTAATTGTTAGAATATTTATCGATGAAAAATTTGAATGCATGATTGGTAATTTACGTGAGCTCCGTATTTTAGGTCTTTGTTTTATTTTAAAATATGGAAAATAATGTCTCCTTGATTCTTTGAGCCAGTTCCACTGTAAATATGTACAGATGTAATTTAGATGTCTTTAATTTTTATTTTTGTTTATGAAAACTCAAATCTTTGAAATTGATGAACTAGGTTGGAAATAATTTAATTGCATCTTAATTTTATTTTCTAAATTAGATTAAGATTGTTTATATTTTTATATTAATTCCACCATCTTAATTGGAATTAGTTAAACTGTTAGATTCTATATTTAAATCTAGAATGTTTATAAATTAAGATTAAAACTCATAATTAGATAAATTATTTCATATTTATGATTTATCTTCATATTTCCTAAAATTCTTAAAAATACTTAATTCAATGGTATAATTTTCATGGATATATTTTCCTAAGTTCCGATTGGGTTCGACCTCGCACTTAATCGCTATACTATCTAATGGTTCGTGCGCTTGCGAGTTATAAATTTAAAATTTGCACAACAAGCAACATTTTTCTTAGAACTTACAGAATCGTTTATCGTTTGCCCTTTTAATGTTTGATTTAATGGAATTTAGAGTACATGTGAGTTTGAGTTATTAGCGTCACCATTGGTCTAGTTGTTTTCCATTGCCACTGCCATCATTGCTACCACCATGTAGTTGCTTTGTTTGTCGTTCTGGTCACAACTTCATCACCCGCCATTGCCAGTCCTATTGTGCATCTATTTGTGGCCCAGTTTGGGTTGTCTATTTGTTAAATTTGATCCTTGTGGTAAACGACTCAATTTCTTTCTGATGCAGATTTCTCTGCTTCTGTCTCTAGATTTCTTTTGCATTTGTATTTGTTTATTCATGTTATCCAGATTTTGTGTGATCTTGATTTGTCAGCGCTTGTCTTCGAACGTGGTTCCAAGCAATGAGATTATCCAGATTTGTCGATCTCATGCACTAGAAACTAAAATTCTGTTTGTTTTTCTCATCCACAGTGCGCTTGACACATATGACACGCTGGTTTTATTTTTGGCTTCACTAGCACATCTTCACCGTTGATCTATTTCTGCTCCACCAGATGGTGTCATCTACCGTTGGATTATCCATTTATCAAGGTTTTTTTTAGTTTAATAATTGCAAACTCAAGTAGCGAACCTACTTGACTTTGAAGGAGGATGTTAAGATAGATTAGTGTTCTTGTTGAGTCAGGATTCTAAGTTTGTGTTGATCTCTTATTAAGAGATATGCTTGGTTTAAGATTAGATTTAGAGTTTGAGTTTATCTATAATTATATGCTAGTCTATATATTTGGATGTATCTTATGAAATAATCAAGCAATTAACAGTTTATGAAAATCATTTTCTCTCACAATAACTTGGAGATTTTATCTTCTCTTATAGAGCATATCTTCAAATCCGACCAAATAAACCTACAGCCATAGTTAAGATTAATCTCTTGTATTTAGCAAAATGGGTCGCGGATGTAAATATGAGAATCAAAATAAGCAATGAAAATCAAAGGAGAGATATCTTTTCTTTATCAAGTATAGAGTTTGGTGGAGGATAGGGATGGAGAGGGGAGAAGTTGGGAGTATTTTCAAAGAAAATTTGAGGATTCTAGTGGGAAATGGAGATATGACGTCATTTTGGACCGATCTTTGGTTGGGGGAGAGACCACTGTATGATCTATTTCCAAGATTGTTTAGGGAGGGATGGAAAAGCGAAGATCTGATACTATTATAATACAAATAGGAGGGTCACCACTTGGGAGATTCAATTCAGGAGCACACTTAAGGAGTTTGAGAAAGAAAGTGTAAAGAAATTAATCTCTCTATTAAAAGACTTCCCGATAGCGAGGGAAGAAGAAGATGAACGAATTTGGGTAGGGAACCCTTTTGGAGTATATACTGTAAATTGGTAGTGAAGAGAGCACTTACCTCCCAAAGAGATCAATCTATCTAGGCCTGAAAAGGTCTAGCTCCTTCGAGGGTCCAGATCTTCGTATGGTGTGCATTAAAATCTAAAATTCTTTCAAGGGTAGAATTATCGAGGAGAAATGTCTTGAGTGTAGGGGATGATCTTCGATGCCCATTTTGCGGGGAATGTGAGGAAAACATTGATCACTTATTCGCCTCGTGCCTAATAGTGGGAGCACTTTGGAACTTCTTCGCGAGACTAGTAGGGTGACTTACGTGTTAGACGATCATGTAAGGGAGTGATAAGAAATTGGACATTGTCACCTTGAAGGTCGAAATTAAGGGTAGCGTGATATACTATAACAGTGGTAGTTCTATGGTCGATATGGAAAGAAAAGAATGCAAGGATCTTTGAGGGTAAAAGTAAAGATGTAAAGGAGATAATGTTTAGTGCTATAGGGAGATTGTGTGTGTGGCTTACGTCTGACACTGAACTTAAAGACCAAATTGAAAGACCTGTTACTCTTTTGAGAATGTTGTATGAGTAGTGGTCCTAGGTCGGTTAAGGATATTTGGTTTCCTCCTCCATTAGAGACGTCAAAATTTAATGTAGACGGTGCCAATTTTTGAAAATCGGGCCCAACAACGATAGGGAGTGATTCGAGATTCCAGGAGTGTCTCTTGATGTTTTCAGAATCCTTGGGTATAAGAGACTTGAACGAAGTAAAACTTTTAGGTATTAGAAGGGCTCTTTTATTGTGGAGGACTGAGGATCAAGGGAAACTTATTATAGAAAGGGACTCGACGAATGCCATAAAATGGGCCAAGGAAAGAAGGAGGATCCCTTGGAGGTTGATGATAGTGGTGAGGGAAATTAAGAGTTTATGCATAAGCTTAGAGGTGTCCTTTTATCAGATTAGGCGAGCATCCAATGGCGTTGCAAATTTCTATGCGAAGTTGGGCGTAAACCCTACTTTCACTGGTGTCTACCACATGTGATTCATTGTGTGGTGGCCTATGGAATGTTTTTGGGGGGTTTGTCTGGGATATCTAGGAGGTTTTTGTATGTTATTACCGTTTTGGCTCTATGTCTCTTAGACCTTTGTATTGTATTAGTACTACCTTTTAGTTATCTTAATATATTTTGATGCTTTCATCTTCCGGAGGGGTGATTGTTTTATTGTATTTCTTCTCTTTTTATTTTGATGCTTGCTCTTGGGCCTATCCCTCTTAGGCCCTCTTGTATTGTCCTTTACCTTTTTATTTTTCTTTTAATGAAATCTCTTCTTTACCGCTCAAAAAAATTATCTTAATATATTTGTTTTTGTTATTTTTACAAAGATACTTTCTTTATCAAGTAGATGATAGATGGTGTATTACGTGAGGGGAAGACAACAAATAGTAGTGAGGCCAACTCTTTGGAAATCTCCTGGATCACGTGCCACTATAACACCCATGACAAAAAAAATTTGTGCTCAATTTGAACTTTGGAGAAGCTATAGGAACAACATAAATGGCCTTGCCCTAATTAGAAGTTTATTTGGAATGTTTTTGGGGGGTTTGTCTGGGATATCTACGAGGTTTTTGTATGTTATTACCGTTTGGCTCTAAGTCTTTCAGACCTTTGTATTGTATTAGTACTACCTTTTAATTATCTTATAATATGTGTTTTCGTTATCTTTAAAAAAATCTTTTCTTTATCAAGTAGATGATAGATGGTGTATTAAGTGAGGGGAAGGCAACAAATAGTGGTCAGGCCAACTCCTTGGTAATATCTCCCGGATCATGTGCCATTATAATACCCATAAAAGAAATTTTTTGTGCTAAATTTGGACTTTGGAGAAGCTATAGGAACAACATAAATGGCCTTGCTCTAATTAGATGTTCATTTGGAATGTTTTGGGGGGTTTGTCTAGGATATCTACGAGGTTTTTGTATGTTATTACCGTTTTAGCTCAAAGTCTCTTAGACTTTTGTAATGTATTAGTACTACTTTTAAATGATCTTAATATATTTGTTTTTGTTACCTTATAAAAAAATATTTTCTTTATCAAGTAGATGGTAGATGGTAGATGGTGTATTACATGAGAGGAAGGCAACAAATAGTGGTGGGACAACTCCTTGGTAATCTCCCAGATCATGTGCCATTATAACACCCACGACAGATTTTTTGTGCTCAATTTGGACTTTGGAGAAGCTACAGGAACGTCATAAATGGCTTTGCCCTAATTAGATGTTCATTTGGAATGTTTTTGGGGGCTTTGTTTGGGATATCTACGAGGTTTTTGTATGTTATCACCGTTTTGGCCCTAAGTCTCTTAGACCTTTGTATTGTATTAGTACTATCTTTTAATTATATTAATATATTCGTTTTCATTACCTTTAAAAAAAATGTTTTCCTTATCAAGTAAATGATAGATGATGTATTACGTGAGTGGAAGGCAACAAATAGTGGTGAGGCCAACTCCTTGGTGATATCTTCTGGATCACGTGCCATTATTTCACCCAAAAAGGAAATTTTTATGCTCAATTTGGACTTTGGGGAAGCTATAGAAACAGCATAGATGGCATTGTCCTAATTAGATGTTCAGTTGCAAACCTGGGCCGGTGTATTGTTTCTTCTTTCTCATCAATTAAAACAATAATTATCTCTATGAAGGAAAAAAACCCTAGAAGAGTTAGCTACCAAAACTCTCTTAAGAGTAGGGATGATTATATAACAAACAACTAAAAACCTATTCTATTAATGGTCCACAAAAGCCTAGCGATAGGAACAGTATAGATGGCCTTGCCCTAATTAGATGTTCAGTTGCAAACCTGGGCCAGTGTATTGTTTCTTCTTTCTCATCAATTAAAACAATAATTATCTGTATGAAGGAAAGAAACCCTAGAACATCAAGAGTTAGCTACCAAAACTCTATAACAAACAACTAAAACCTTTTCCATTAATGGTCCACAAAAGCCTACAACCTTCGTCCAATTCAATTATCATCTAAGCTATTTATTCCATCAATTAAAATTTGACAAATTATTTTCATAGACTAATTGCCCTATCTAACGCCTATGGGACTTGAATCTACAACCTCTGTAATGTGACAGTAAATTTGAACCAGTTGGGCTTGCTTAAGTATTCTTGTCTCTCTGCCCAATTCAATGTGATAAAGAAATCTCAAAATAAGGACAAGGGGTTGGTCTGGCGGCTCATTTCTTCACTTTCAGTTAACTTTCAGGAAATCCACATGACTGAAGTAGTACAGTAGTACAGCATATTCACGGGCTTGCAGAAAACAAGCGGACCTTGTTATAATGCATTTAAACCTAATGAGCAAATCAATAAACCTTCGAATCCTCAAAAATCAAGAATAAAATGAAATGCAAGGGTAGTTTTGGGTTAGTAGTACCTGACATCAGCATCTCAAACAAAAGAAAACCCCTTTTGGGTTGGTTAGTCCAACCTTCAGAGAAAAGACAATAAGGTTACAGTTCTAGAAATTGTCCTCTATTTTCCAATTCCAAAGTTCAGAGGAACAATTCTCTGTGCAGAAGTGTAGAAAAAAAAACATGTTAAATCCATTATTCAATAACATCAAACTAAGTAACAACACAAAAGAAAATAGAAAAAGTAAGTGAAGGAATCCTTTTCTTTTCCTTCTACTTCCCATCTATCTCTTCCTTCACTAAAACTCCCATTAGAGGTTCAAAATACAGTAAAATATCGAAAATGGAATGTACCCATTTGAGCTGAAAGCCTAAGCAACAATGTATTCACTTACATCAGTTTGCCAAGTTACAGATTTTGAGAAGAGAGAGAAACAAGGACAGAGTTGGGTGTGTGTGTAGTTTTTTTGATTATTTGAAGGAAGTGTAGTCTCTATTAGCATCTGGGATAGGATTCCACTCCCATAACTTGTCTGAGAAGGTTGGCAAAGAGTTGGGTGATGGAAAGATTTGGGTGGTCTGTTGAGCATAAATTTGTTGTTGGTAATCTACTAGCCTGTGGAGTTCATCGGCTGCGATAAGCGGCATACATGAAGAGGAAGAAGAGCCTTGTTGCTTAGGGTCTTGTAGTAGAGTTGCATCGACTTCCATCTGCGAAGACCCAATTGCTGCCATTGGATCAACCACACTGTAAGCTCTACGCCTCGGAAAACCACTGGTACTGCTAGTATCCGATTCTTGCAACTTCTCGATTTCTGATGATGAAGAATGTTCTCTAAGTGATTGGGAGCTTGTTGATGCCTGAATGCCCATGTTGTGCTTTTTGTTCAATTCGGTCCCTCTCGACGACGAGGAAGGCTTAGATGAAAGACAAGTAGGGAGAGGGGTATGGTCTTCTACTCCAGCTCTTTTGTGGACACGACAGAGGGAGATTTCGGCCTGCAACGGCCAAGTGGAATTCTTATTAAGCAAACCAGGAAGAAGCCGAAGAATTTTGGATGTTAGAGAAGCATACGATTATGGGCTGCAATGTCAGTAATTAATTTCATAAAACATCTGCCAAAAGAGTAAAAATCTGTAGAATATTATTTCTACATATATCCCTCTCAATTGCCTGAAGTGTTTCCCTCATTAAACTTGTTGATTAAAGAGTAGGATGAATTTTAATTAATAGAATTGATGAAATGTGAGGAAAGAGTTGAAAAGAAGTCATATAAGAAGGAAATCATAGAGAGATTTTTCAGATCATATATTCAATGATAATTTGAAGCAAACAAAGTGAATTTCAGGTCAAGAATTCCTTCGAATTACCTTCTGATATCGGTCTGTTTCGTGCTGTGGCAATCGATACTCATTCATGATCCAACTAGTCCTGATGCCTTTCGGAGCTTTACCGGAATAGAAGACTAGGGTCTTCTTCAGCCCAATCGACCGAAAATTCTCGCTTCGGATCATCCTATCAGCACCAGTTGCCTTCCAGTAGCCGGAAGTCGTAACGCGATTAGGTCGATCCCCATTTCGATATTTGCGGTCTCTAGGCACGTAGAAGTACCATTCCTTCTCTCCAATCGCCGCCAAAGCTGAGAACAGAAAATTCCAAGAGCAGAAGTTAAAAGAGAATTAGGAGGAAGATCTTCGATAAGTACCGAATTCGCAAAACTTCAAATTGGAATAAGAACTTTGAAGAATAGAGAAGATAAATTGAATTTTTTTTAAAAAAAAAACCCTAAAAGGGTTAATTGATCAGTGTCTGATTCACACCAGGAAGTTCCCATGGATCGTAGCGGTAGAGGTCGAGAAAGGTTATGAGCTCGACGTTGAAGCGCTTTCCTTCAACCTTGCGGCGGAGATAGAATTCAATGAGTTCTTCCTCGGTCGGGTGGAAGCGGAAACCGGGCATAACAAGGTCCTGCTCATGCTCATCCTTGTCGTCGCGGCTCATGGCTGGTGGAATTTCTATATACTAGACACGGTGTTCATCTCTCCCTCCAAAACGATCTCTCTATCATTTATACTAACATTTTTGAAGGGTGCAACTGTGTTAAGTGGTGCAGATAATTGTAAAAAAAAAAACAAAAAAAAAAGGCTAAAATGTCTCACCCAAAAAGTTACCGTTGTGACTGTTGCTACTAATGATTTTCTTTAAAGTTTTTCACCCAGAGAGAGATTTGCATAGCTTTCAGGGTCTACATGAAGGGGCTGCATTTAGGAGTAAAGATGTGAAAGGGACCTCTCAAGAAGAAGACAGCTTGGCCACCTCGTCTTCTTCTACCCTTTATTTTTCTTCATTTTACTCACCTCAAAATCATTTATTTTAATATGGCTATTTTATTCCTATTTGGCAGCACAAATTTTTTGACTACTCATCTGCTAAAAGAAAATAATTTACATTACAGATAATAATTCCTTTCTTCATCATTAAACGCTTTGTTCATTTTTTATCAATTTTTTTAACTTTCCACTTCATTAGGGTTCTTAAATTCAAACTAAAAAGAACATAGATGTTTCATAGTAAATAATGATAAATGATCACTAATGAAAGGTCAATACGAAGATGGTGGCATTACAAATTCCTTGAGCAAAGTAGGGTTAAGATCTACAAGTCTATATATGGATATCACCTTCAAGGTGTTTTTTTACCTTTTCACTGACAATACAAATTCTATCTTGGTTTAAGTCTCTTTGAACTTAACCTCATGTATACGGGTTTTGCACTGGCTTCGTGTTTATGTAGAGGTCAGATACTTTACGGGAATAAAAAAAATTCTATGTATTTTGAGATATATCTAATTTTGTATCATGGGCACAAATACGTAAGAATCAGATGATCAAATTAGGATACTTGACTCTTACCTGAGAGACCCGGGTTTGAGTCCCGACAATAGAATTTTAAAATTTTCAACCTAATCTAGATTGACAGGATAAATGACTAAATGATTGATGATGAGATAATTAAGATTCGAGTAAAAATACCACAAGTTCTATTGTAGATGATACATGTAAAAGCCCGATGCAATATATGAATATAGATGTTACTAATTTACATTACAGATAATAATTCATTTGTTCATCATTAAACACTCTTAGTTCATTTTCTTATCAATCTTTTCAACTTTTCACTTCATTAGTGTTCTTACATTCAAACTAAAGAGAACCTAGATGTTTCAATCGTCTAGCTTTGATATGGGAAAAAGGAAAGAATTAATTAACTCCTAGTGATTATTTCATTAAGAATAATAAATATATATAAATACAAGAACATTAGATGATTTCAAACTCTATCAAAGAACATTAGATGAATTCAAATTCTATAAAATCTCTCTTAATCAAAGACCAATGGAAGGTTGCGGGTTGAAACCCCCATGGCCTAATCTTGGTGTGTTTTAGGGGTAGTGAGCTCATCTATAGGAATTTTAGTAAGACTGTGTTTAAATTTCCTACTTGCGGTCGAATTCATATTCTTACATATGACTATCAAAATTCAATTCTCATTAGATAGACGCTAATTGTATAATATAAATGAAAGAAATTCAAAATTTTAAAATTTTACATAAAAAATATAATAAGGGAATCCTCCAAAAATACTACAGCAGCATATATTCTATATGTCAAAACTAAGGATGACCATTTAGACACCTCACTTTTCTTTTAAGAAACACCTCATTTCAAAATTTTGTATAAAAATTACCATTTTGTTCCTCAATTTTTTCAAAAAGAAGATTCTCCACACAAACATGAGAGACAAAATAGTAATTTCACATGAAATTTTGAAATGAGATATCTCCTAAGAGAAAAATAGAGTGTCTAAATGGCTATCCCAAAACTAATCTCTCTCTTCACTGCATTTATGTCCATTACTCAGATGCCTGGGAAATCAGTGATGCAGCCATCTCTCAGAAATACTCGAGACTAGTCGGGTCGCAATTAAGATGTCTGCAACCCAGTCGTGCATATATGGCTTTGACACCAAAAAGTTGATAAAATAAGAGTTTAATTTAATTTTTTTCGTCCAACTTTTTTTTTTTTTAAGAATAGTCAATAGTCAATGCATGTTTCTTCCTGTTCTGATTTCAATTTAATATTTTTCAACCTTGATAAGAAAATAAATACAATGTATTTACTGTCATATCTACACTTTAGAAACCAGAAAAGACTGAGAGGTAACAAAATCTAAAAAATCCATCCTTTGGATTTATGAATGATGACGGTTTAGAAACTGTCCAAAAAAGTAATCCTGATCTGAAGGTCTTATCCTTCCAAGTAAGAACTTTTTTTTTCACTTTCTTCCCGTTGATTCTGGAGCATTGAAAAGTTCCTATCAAACGGTTCCCATTTCTAGACCACTGACTGGACGGCTGGAATCATTCGGTCGGTGCACCGTAAGCAATGTCCTTTTGGGTTTGACTCGAAAGGTTTTCATTAGGCTAAGGTGTGTTTATACAATGTCTTAATTAATACCCAGTAGATAAATGCTTTTTCTCTTTAGGTTTTTTAAGTATGTATTCTTTTTCTCAATGTCAAGGGAACAAAGGAAAAAGGTTGAGTAATTCTTATAATTAATTTTGTGGTATTTATCTTTATAGTAGAATTATATGTCATGCTCCATAAACATAGACAAATTTTTGTCAAACCATATAAATATCTTATATAATTAATCTATGATTTGTTTAATTTTTGTGCGAGAATTAGGAGTGAAACTCAAGTCAGATTTTGACCCGACCCGCACCGCATGATCCGACCCGAGAAATCAACTGGGTCGGGTTGGGTTGAAAAGATAGAAACTCGAATTAAATTTGGGTCGGACCGGGTTGAAAAGATAGAAACTTGAATTAAATTTGGGTCGGACTAGATTAAGGGATTTTCAAATTAACCCGACCCGATCCGATCAAACCCGACTTGACCCAATCAAATTTAGACTAAAATAAGTTCAAAATGCAGGTCGGTCAGAATTCGGGTTGAGTCGGGTTATAATTCGGATCGGATTGGGTTGAAATGTTTGGGTCTGAAGTTCGAGTCGGGTCGGATCAGATTCTATAACTTAGTAACTTAGATCAAATTGAATTTTAAAAAATCTAACCCGACCTAGTCCGATATCAGCCCCAGCGAGAATGACTTAGTTGTCATTGATATCTGCCATGTTAACACATAAAGAGAGAGGGGGAGAGAATTCTTCGTAGACATGGTATAAAGGCCTGTGGAGTCAAGAGAGACCCGTGACCAGGCTAAGGAAGATGACAAAAGAAGCTCTTTTCTTATCTTTGTTTTCATATTACCCACAAAAATATCTTCTCCTTTTTTCTTCTTTCTTTTGACTATGAACCTCACAATCCCGCCACCCCTTTTTGCAATTAATGGTTTACAAGTTGATGGGCCAAATCGACCAATCATCCTCCTCGGGCTCCCTACACAGCATTGCATCCAAACCGCCTTCTCTTTGATTGATGGATCCTTCTCCTCTCTTTACAACCATTCATCACTCCTCTGTCCATTTCTATGCTAATGTCCTTATGTTTTGTTTTGTTTTGGAAAAGCCAAACCATGTCTTATTAGAGACTTGCCTATGTCATTTTATTTATTGGGCCTCCCTTAAAATCCTCTCTTCCTCACAATAATGATCATAGATTTAGTAGGAAAAGAAAACAAAGAAAGATAAGGATATATGGTTGATAAATCATATCATAGTCACTTCTTTCCCTCTCAAGAGAAATATTTATATGGAGTTGTTTGTTTGTTTCTTCTTCTTTTTTTAATTTTTTTTATTTGGGAAAAAAATTATTATCAGAATGCATTAGGGTTGTAACTCAGGTCAGACAGATCGGGTTCTTTAAAACCCAACCTGACCCGAGTTGATATATGGAACCCGACCTGATCCGAATTCTCAACCCGAATCTCACAACCTGACCCGACCTGAATCAACTCAAATTCTGACCCGACCTGCATTTTGAATCCATTGTAGACTAATTTTAGCCGGGTCGGGTCGGGTTATCTTATAAAATCCTCAACTAACCCAACCCGCTGACCTGAAATTCTCAACCCGACCCTCATGATTTCTTGGGTCGGGTCATGCGGGTCGGGTTTTGACCCGACCCGAGTTGCAGCCGTAGAATGCATAATATGCAAGCTATAGATAAGGATTTCCAATGAAAAGGATAGTCTTACCTGACCATCGGATATTTTTATTGATAACAACATTACTATCAGATATGATGAAATTTTGAAGCAAGATTCCGCGTAACCCTTTTCTGATCCAACCCACACCAGTCTTCTTCCAGCCAGACTGCAGTTTTAACGTGTGGTTAACGCGTTAAGAAGTTTAAGGATTATAATAATCTAATAATCAAATAATGGCAACCACAGAATTGACATGTAATTTTAGTTTAAGCATGCTTGTGAACATAAATAATCTTTGGAACAGTGATTTAAAGATACGGGTTAAATCAGATTGACTCGACTCTACAAATTTTCAAGCCTGTGAGCCTTGATTTCATAGCAGTGGGGGCACCTAATTTAATTAAATAGAAACTTCTGAAGAGTTGAATTCCTAATGAAATCCCTTAACCAGTCAACATTGCCCAACTTTTAACATTGATTATTAAGCCATCTCCTAATAAAAATAAGATCTTAACACCTCTAAAGTGTTGGACCAATCTCCAGACGTGAGCAAGAAGCTGGCATGTACTACACTATTTTGTAAAAGATTTATTTGTTTTCTTCTATTTTATTTTGTTTTTGTGGCACATCATTGTTTCCTGCATTTTAAACATGATTTCACAAACGTGTGCGTGACAAATCCGTTTCGATCGAGCTGTCTCCAGTTTTGGTTTTTGAAAGCTTGTGATTATGCGGTGCTTGCGATGCGGACTTTTTCTTCATACTATAATGCAAGATTAGGGCTGCGTTTGGATGAGGGTTAGAGGGGTGAAAACAAAGGTAACTCTCATTTACCCTCATTTGATAACAAAAGGAAGGAATTAAAAATCTCAAGTTTCTCTTCCTCAGCACAAATTCGAAAACTCCTTGACTGTAAGAGATAATCACTTTACTTCTCCCTCAAGATCAATTTTTTTCTTATTATACCAAACAAGATAAAAGGGAACCTGGTTAAAAAAAACCACTGCATATAGGAAATTTTTGCAAAATTTACCTCTCATCCAAATGCAACCTATACTTTAAAATTTTGTTCAAATGATTTTGAGTTAAAAATAGAACAACAAGGGATGTACCAGGTACCAAGAATTGATGGTTTCTCTACACATAAGAGAAGATAGGAATAGAATGTGTCTTTGAAGTTGGCCCAATGGACTGCATTCCTTTGATCCTCAAGGTGAAAGAGATGTTAAGCAATATCGCATTGGAGCAATCATCATGTGGGCTAACTCTAGAGAGGTAATGACTTTTTTCACTACAGAAACAGAAATAGCGAAAAGAAAAAAGAAAAATCAACTAAAGAAATTAAACAACAACAAATAGATTTACGTGATTCTTTTTTTATATATCCATGGGTTCAATATCGATCCACTATATTTATAGACAAAAAATAAAAAAAAAGACGGCTCTCACTCTCACTACAATTTTCCCTCATCCATTCTATCTCACAGAAAATGACATTATATATTGTTCTGATTAGATCGACAGTATATCTCGAATGATCAAGCTTTATAAAGCCTAACAATAACTTAATGCTATGATTGTAAACACTTTATTAATTAACAATAACGGCAAATATATGCGTTGAGCCCATCTCCACTGTTCCTTACAGAATTATTATTAGTATTTCTGTAAGGATGATCTTTAATCAACATATTTTAGATTTGTAATTTGGATTTTAAATAGAAGATATTTTTTATGAAAGAGAAAGAAATAATATTTTTAATTCATAAAAATGTCTTTAGTTGAACTTTATCATTTGCATCAAAAGTTTTTTTCTTTTGAATTTACGTGTGAAAGACCGCGGGATACTCAACGTAAAACCTCTATGGGTGGACCCCTACCCCTAAGGTATATTAAGGTTAGGCTATGGGGATTTGAACCTGTGACCTACCGCTTCCTGAGACGGGAGATAACCAGCTGAGCTACACGTATATAGGTAAAAGTTTTGAAATGGTTTTCATAAAAAAAAATTATTAATTAAAAATACTATTCTAGTGTTTAACTAGTTTTAGAGCAGGGAAAATGATAACCAATACAAAGATTGGTCAACCATTCCTGAAACAGATTTTAAATTTTATATCCATATGAAAAAAAACACTAAACACTGTGCTTAAGAACTGAAAAAAGAGAGATAAATGTGAACGTATACCAGCACCCATTTGACGAAAAAAGATCTCTTGAAGAGACTAGAGAGTCATTCGAAGTCAGACCCATGAATAATTATTTTTAAATGTTACCAATTAAGTGCAAATGAACTTGCTTTTCTAGAGAGAGAAAGAAGAACCCACAAAGTAGTAGGAATTGGGATTGGCCATTTTTCATGATTGCTTTTGTTTTGACCATTTACATTTTAAATTGAATGGGTCTTTGTTTCCACCTAAATTCAATTCTAGTGACTTCTTCCCCATCAAGTCTACTGCTACTGTGGATTGGGTTCTGAGAATGTAAGGGAGAGATTAGGGTTTTGGCAATAATGGGTCGTCAGCATATCCCTCATTTCAACTTGTTTCTAAATTTTTCATTAGGACAGAAGGTGGTAGAGAAGAAATGAATTTCTAGTTTTGGACATCAGCATATATGGTTAGCCCATATGGTCCCATGGGCGGTAGAACTTTGAGTTGGTGGAATCCATCGCATGCGATATGGGTGCCGCCAATCCATCTGTCCAACTTGTACTCATGTGTAGGCTTTAGGGTAGATAGGGAGCAATAGAAATATAGATTTAATTGAGATATATAAGCTGTATAATCACATTTTTTTATTAAGAGTCGCCGGTTTGTGTTGACGAGGAAAAAAACAAAGAGTGCAAAGAATTCTCCATCTTTTTCTCCATTATGTTCTTATTAAATATGACTCATTTCTCCTTTGAGCTCCTTTCATCTTCACCTTAAAGGGTTGGTTTCACGGTCAAGATGGACGCCTTTTAAAGTAGGATCGTGAATTCAATTCACGTTCAACTCCAACGGGTGATTAGATCACTTTCAACTCCAATAGGTCAACTCTCGTAGACTTAACCGATGTGTATGGATTGGGTCACGCTCAACTATAACAGGTTACTCCCCATAGACTTACACGGTCTGTGTGGATTGCGAGATTTATACATGCCCATGAGATTAGTCTCACCTCTAATGTAAAATGAAGATGCTCATATTATCCAAAAAAAAAAAAAAAACTTTAAAAAAGAGGTCTCTTTACTTACCCTACTATGACTTTTTTTTTTCCCTAACACATTTTCTCTTTAGATTATCAAATAAAATAGAGGAGACTCTCTTAATAAGAAAATCTTCTACTACAAAACTCCTACCTAAAGGAATTCTTTGAAAAACTTCCTTCTCATTCAAATGTAGCTTAAGTACATATTATTTATATAAAAACTTTTTATATTGTATTTTAATTTTATAAAATTTAAAATGAATTTAAGAGAGAACCTCATTATTACAAAGTTTATGTAAATTTCCTTTTTCTATAGTTTAGAGTATGGTATGACTGAAGTTCAGTGTAAAATAAAACCAACATTTTTTTACTACAATAGAATGCATCACTCAGTTAAAGCTTGCAAATTCTAAATGGTGTTTGTTTCAAATAATATATGAAACCTTATCATCTTTTCTTTCATGCAGTCTCGTACTTCTTATTTATCATTTTTCATAAAAGAAATAAAATTATTTTTATTAGAATAATTATTTTAAAGATAATCGAATCAAATAACAGGTAGTACTGAGAAGGTCTAAGAGACTATAATATACAAATATCTCATATATAATCCATGCAAGGCTATGAAGAAAATTCCACGGGCTATAGTCGCATGAATCACAAATGATAGACGCCGTCGAATGTGACATTTACTCTCAATTTCACGTAGAAGTGTGCGACACTGTTGGTTGTTCCCCTGACCTAGTGAAAAGATAACTTCTCTCACCACCTCTAAACCCATCAATAAACCGTATAGGTAAGTTAATTTCACATTGCGTTGAAAATAGTGGAAAAGTTATTTTGTTAAAGTATTCAGCATCCCATTTCTCTCAAGTTTTGTAGGGTTTTTAGATAATCACAATATTCAAGTACTTTCAAACTGATTTACACAAGAGTGGAGCTTGGAATTGAAGGTTGAAGCCTTTGCCTTCATTTCTTTCTGAAATAGTAATTTATGAAGTGTGTATCTTCCATTATCTTTGATCATTTACTTTCTTATTATTTCAAGTAAAAAAATGATAATTAAGACTTCACCATTGATCCATCTAGAAGCTATGTTGCTGATATTTAGAATCATTATTAGCCTTTAATTAAGTGAATTTAAAATATCGTGTGGTTAGTACAAATTCAGCAGACATTGTCATCTTCTAGACGTTTAAGGAAAAGTTTGACTGACAGATTACCTATTCTTCATGAAACTAATGAAAAAAGAAAAATTAAAAACGGTGATTAAAGAAAATGTTTAATAGTTAATTTTACGGTATAAAACACAGGAATATTCATGCACTTACTTCTTATTTGTAAGCATGCATTTAAGTTTGACACGGTGCCATTTGAAAATGGATTCGGTCCGACGTGCCATTTTGGCTTATTTCCAAATACTTTGAACCCGACCCGACTTGGAGACTTCGCATCCAATCAATCAAATCTTGTAGTTGATTGATACTAAGTAATTATTTACACATTAAAATTTCGGTCGGTGATCGGATGTAATTCTCTTATGTAAATAAAAAGATAAATAACCATTGAAGAAATTTTAAATACTTGGAAATGTATATATAATTATAATTATACATAGAGACGTTTGTGAATCCAAGTACTTAATAGTTTTTCACACAAAAAGATAAAATTTAATTCAACTTTGGAGAATATATATTTTTTTCAGTTTTATGACGAAGAAATCCAAGATCCTCATCTGTTTTCGAATACAGGGTCATTGGATAAAACTCTGAATGCGCGTAGCTCTATGTAAGTCACGTGTATTGAATGACTATGAGACTCAAAACAGAAACCTCTTGTTTCTGAGCCAAAGTGGCTCGTAGTTAAGCTGCTCATGATTGTCCATTAACAATAGAAGAGGAAAAAATGTCAACTCCATTGATTTTTTTCATTGGGTCTCAACCATTGTCACAAATACTGTTCTTGGGATATCAATTAATAATATCTGGATATTTTCAAATTTTTATCGGAAAGTTAACGGAAAAATCTCACGAAAAATATAATATTTAAAAAATAATAAAAATATAATAAATAGAAATATCAATAAGGAATGTATCGGTACTTTATTTGGAATTTATCGGACATTTATCGGGATATTATCGCGATATTACCATTTATCGTGATTTTATTGAGAATTTACCACAATGCCGATAAAGCTCGGGATATTAACGGTGATTGGTATTTTGCAGATAAAAACGTGGTAAATTTGAAAATATCGAAAATATTTGTGACATTGGTATCAACCAATCCTCACTGATAAATTAGTGAGATGCCCATGATCAATACCACAATCCAAATTTATGTAAGATCAAACCACATTTGAATAATCAAACCAACCAAATCTAAGCTTCAAATAAACCTTAAATCTAATTAAACAATCAAAGAAGAGAAACAAAAGAAGAAGGTTTCGGCGAGCCGATTCGAAGGGTAAAATGGACAATACAGTAAAACTCGTGTCAGATTATACAAAATACCTGTGGGATGATCGCTACCCTTCATAATACTCTCCATCTTTGCTAACACTCTCAAGTTCTTCATGTATTTGCTCGAATTGATTAGTCAGCAAATTTTTATAGAAATATTTATTATTTTTTCATCTATATGTTTATAAGTAGTTAGAACGTAGAAGTAGATAAATCTTATTTACACAGCCACCTTCTCTGAGATGAAATAATAACCAACTTCAATGTGTTTAATCTTATGTGAAATATTAGATTCTTTACAAGCTGAATAGCATTTTAATTATCATACTAAAGTGTAACAGGATAATCAAGTTCACGGCCCATGCATCGTCATAAATACAGTTCTTGAGATATTATTACCTTATAAGAGATTAGAATATTTTCAAATTTTGAAGTTTTTATCATGATATTATCAAAAAAGTCTTGTGGAAAATATAATGTTTAAAAAACAACTGAAAAATAGGGAATAAATAAAAAATAAAATGATGCTTACAATTAAAATAAATATTAATAAATTTGAGAATGAGGGATTTGGTTGTATAAAAAGCTTTTACGATTTTATATAGGTATGAGAAAAAACAAAACTAATTGATAATAACATTATATATTGTGTTATTATCGTGATATAATTCAAGTAAAATAAAACTATTGATAAAAATAGAAAAATATTTATAACTAAATGTTATTATTGGTA
Source organism: Chimonanthus praecox (assembly GCA_022113865.1). Lineage (NCBI taxonomy): Eukaryota > Viridiplantae > Streptophyta > Magnoliopsida > Laurales > Calycanthaceae > Chimonanthus > Chimonanthus praecox. The sequence goes on along the minus strand of CM039090.1, from coordinate 12,366,954 downwards.
GATTGTAACTTTCGTGATAAAAGCGCAAGAAAGACAAAAATAGTAGAGATTATTGTTACAAACTTACAATGGTCCCATGTCTTCAAGAAATATTTTGAGCCATGTTTGACTTCTGAAGTGACATTGTAGCAATTTAATATTAAAATAATATAAATTGATTTTTCTTTTTCTTTTTGAATTTACATATGATAAATCACGGTGAATTTACATATGATAAATCACGGGATACCAGTCTAAAACCCCCACGAGTAAGTCCACTATCACTAGGGCATATTAAAGTTAGGCCATGGGGATTCAAACCCACAACCTCCTGCTTCCCGAAACAGGAGGCAACCAATTGAACTATACCCATATAAATTAAATATAAATTGGTTTTTGTTGTACCAAGATATGGCAATAGACCCAAGGTTGAAAAAATAACCTATAATATATCTAAAAGTGTCTACATATGTAGCTTAATGTCCATTAATAAAGTCTGCCAATTGAACTAAGACACCATTGATATACAAAATATTATAGTCAATAGTATCAGCAATGTATTAACAATTCACCTGATTACATTTTATTTTTAATGTAGTTGTTGTGGATTATTCATATATTGACAAACAATACCAACTGTATGTGAAGTGTCTATTCTACTGATAATCAAGTGTAGTAGATTACCCCCACTCTTTCTATATGTGATTGGATCCTCTTAACAACTTTTATGTTTCTTACTTAACTTCACATTACTCTTTAAATGTATGCAAATCTATTTTGATTTTAGAATGTCAAGTTTAGGCAGGATATCAAAAGCAAATTTTAGCTGACTTAATGCTAAGAAAATACTTAAACGCGCCCAACTCTTCCATATCAAATCAATTAGATAATTGGTTATGTATATTATTAACCTCAAAAAATATCATTATCAGGGATGATCTTATCATTAGTATAAAGAAGAATAATAGTAGAGATCTTATTGACATATTTGATAAGCTTGAATCATTAGAAGATAATGAAAAACCTCAAAATAAGAGATGTTCTACTATTTTGTCATACATGTTCAAAGGGCCTAGTTAAGCCTATATATGCCTTTTGAAGCTTGCAAATGAATAGAGGATGAGATTCATAGGACTTCGGTATTCATCCCAAAGACTAGTCTCTTAGGTTGAGTGATCTAAGTTTTTACCTCTACACTTCCAATATGTGATTTGTTTGAAGCCTCAATAATTCATCGTTTGAACGATGCCACTCATCCCGTCTGCCTAGAAGACCTCCTGAATCCACATAAGGTAGCTTGATACCTGACTTTTATACCACTTGATAGGACTTGGATACCACCCCAAAAGATTAGTCTGTTAGGTTGAGTGACCCAATCATCTATAAATATCTAGATTTCCTTTTTCACTTCTAATGTAAGACTCGTTCACAACCCCAACAAAAATGAATCAATGGAATCAAAGGATCAAGCCACTTAGATATTTTTATTGGATTTACCATATGAACAAAACAATTTTCACATCTATCTACCACGAATTCCATTAATTAGCCGTTACTAAAGATATCAAAGCCTTTATATAAGTTAACTTCATCATTTAATCATTTATCCCATCAATTTAAAACAGAATCTTATTTTTAAATTTGACAAATTCTATCATCACAAGTTGAGCTGTAAAGCACTTAGTAAAATCTTCAAATCTATTCTTCAACTTGTACACCTCCTTACATGTGATAGATAGAAGATGAAATTCTGCTGAGCTTTTATTGTAAATTGAAAATCATTCAATGGTTGATCTGTCATCTGGTTTAATGCCACATTGTTTTACATGCAGAAGACAACCATGGGTTTTCATGAGTTGACAATGATAGAAGCTCCAATAACACTGTTGACTCTGTCCAATACTGCAAAATCACAAGATATGGAAGGTCATAGTCCTTGTATTAAAGGACTGTATCTACCAAATCCTTGTCCATATATGGAAGGAAGCACTGAAACTTTTGGAGTTCAGTTCTCTCTTAGAGAACCCTATGTGCTTAAATGCCATCCCTAGTAGGACCATCCATCCTTCTACAGATTGTATTACAGAACTGTGGGCTCTAGTCCCACATTCTGATACTGAAAAGCCCGACAAACTCTTCATCTTTATTGACCTCTCCTCAATACTTGATTCCCCTCCATTTAAAATAAAAATAAAAATGCCCATATGATTTAATACAGAGGTAATAATATCGGTTTTGAGTGATATCGGCCTTATCGGTCGATATTTTGGATATCGGCTGATATCACTCTCTCTCTCATATTTTTTTTTAAAAAAAAATCGGCTGGTATGTTTTTATTTAAAAAACTAAAAAACATGTTTTTTTTAAAAGAAAATATTCTGAAAATAAAAAATGCAAATATCGGCCAGACCCACATCTGATATTAATTTTTTTTTTAAAAAGGGCAATACTATTAATATCGGCCGATATCTTGTTTCCCTGATTTGATACATAACTGGTTTCATTTAAAAAAATAATAATTAGCCATTTAGACATCTGACTTTTCTTTTAAGAGACACCCAATTTCTAAATTTTATGCGAAATTACCATTTTTCCCCTCAGTTTTGTGTGGAAAAATCTTCTTTTTAAAAAATTGAGGGGCAAAATGGTAATTTTTACACAAAATTTTGAAATTTGGTGTCTCATAAAAGAAAAATCAGGTGTCTAAATGACCACCCTAAAAAAATAGTTCTTCATCTTTAATACGGACTCGACACGTATCAAGTCATTTCCAATATATGATTATGTATCCGCTGATAAAATATTCAAAATCTTAAATATCACAAGAAAAAGTCAAATATAAAGAGTTTAACTTTAGACTCTCTAATTATTATCTTTTAATCAATCATAATGATCATGATATTCAATTAAGATTTATGTAATGTAGCTGTCCAACTATTTAAACATGGGGAATGGGATTAGATAACTCATATTTTCTCTTTTTGATATAACACTCACTATCTTTTAGGGTAATTATAATTATAAATAAATAATGACTCAAATATGGTCCATTTTTATTATTTTTTTAAATTACTGTACAAATTGAAAGTAAACTTGACGAGATACAAGTATATCAAAATTCAACCTTAAATTAGTTTTTAGTCCCTTGATCTTAATAATTAAAATTATCATTTCTTTAAAAAAAAAATGGAAATGTGGTGCTTTAGACCATTAAGATCAGTGTCTAAAAATTGATTTTAAGACCTAGTCCTATTGTATCTCATAAAATTTATTTTTAGACAGTGATTAGTTTTTAATATGACAAATGAAAATTAAAAAATAAAATAGGATCAATTGGATTGCAAGGGTAAATTTCTACAATTAAAGATTATTTATTTGTTTAAGCTCTTTCTTTTATTTTTTAATTTGCTCTATACGTTTTCTGTCATTTATACATTCCTGTTTATTCTATGCATCTTTATGTTTCTTTTCTTTTTCTTCTTTTGCTCATCTTAAATATTTTGGTGTTTAGGTGGGAAGGTCTGATTAGATGAAAGAAAGTGCAACAATTTGATGTTTTAAAATTATAATTTTTGTGGTATTTTTGTAAAAAAGTTATTTGTATAGATTTTTTGCCCTTTTTATTTGGAAAAGAAAAAAAGTAGTATAGAATTTGGATTTTGTTAGAGTTGGATACTAATGAGTGGCTGTAAAGGCGGCTTAGAATTTAGATAATGACTCTATTTATAATAAATTTTCTTAAGACCAAATTCCTTTTTTTTAAAGACGGAGAGAGGAATCTCGAGCACAGTCTTACTAAACTCCCTCTTTGGCTGACGTCCCACACCCCCACATGATAGCCACCGGGTTATGCCACGGCGGCTTGAACTCGCACCATCCCACTTCCTGAGGCAGAATGTTACCAACTGAGCTACCAGTGTGGGGGTAAAAAGGAAGAGACACCGTTGGGTGGTTAGGTAAGAGGGACGTGGAAAATCAGACTTTTGTGTAAACTTTGATTTGTCAGACTACATTGGACGGCGAATGGGCGCTTGCATATGTACTATTATTGTTCTATCAATAGTATGGAGTAGCGTGGTGAACATATTTGACTAGATCAATCAAATTTTAAATAGACTTCACATGCAAAATATGTGCATTATACCAAAGATTTTATAAACATGATGAACATAAGAGTTGTTAAATCCTAATTTTGACCAAATTTCAAAATAATGGAGTATACGAAAAATAGCTATGTAAGAGAATAGAATGGAGACCCCTAACAATGGAAATTAGATAGTCCTAATATTTTTTTTATGACAAAGAAATCCAAAACCCCCATTTCTCCCTGAGTATGAGGGCATTGGTAAAACTCTAGACGCACGGAGCTCCTGCAAGCCACAGACATCGGATGGTTATAGTAACTTCAGAACTTTGATTCCTGAGCTAGAAAGTCCTAATATAAAGAAAAATCAGGTGTCTAAATGACCACCCTAAAAAAATAGTTCTTCATCTTTAATACGGACTCGACACGTATCAAGTCATTTCCAATATATGATTCTGTATCCGCTGATAAAATATTCAAAATCTTAAATATCACAAGAAAAAGCCAAATATAAAGAGTTTAACTTTAGACTCTCTAATTATTATATTTTAATCAATGATAATGATCATGAAATTCAATTAAGATTTATGTAATGTACCTGTCCAACTATTTAAACATGGGGAATGGGATTAGATAACGCATATTTTCTCTTTTTAATATAACACTCACTATCTTTTAGGGTAATTATAATTATAAATAAATAATGACTCAAATCTGGTCCATTTCTATTATTTTTCAATTTTTATAAATATCATATAAAATTACTGTACAAATTGAAAGTAAACTTGACGAGATACAAGTATATCAAAATTCAACCTTAAATTAGTTTTTAGTCCCTTGATCTTAATAATTAAAATTATCATTTCTTTAAAAAAAAAATGGAAATGTGGTGCTTTAGACCATTAAGATCAGTGTCTAAAAATTGATTTTAAGACCTAGTCCTATTGTATCTCATAAAATTTATTTTTAGACAGTGATTAATTTTTAATAAGACAAATGAAAATTAAAAATTAAAATAGGATCAATTGGATTGCAAGGGTAAATTTCTACAATTAAAGATTATTTATTTGTTTAAGCTCTTTCTTTTATTTTTTAATTTGCTCTATACGTTTTCTGTCATTTATACATTCCTGTTTATTCTATGCATCTTTATGTTTCTTTTCTTTTTCTTCTTTTGCTCATCTTAAATATTTTGGTGTTTAGGTGGGAAGGTCTGATTAGATGAAAGAAAGTGCAACAATTTGATGTTTTAAAATTATAATTTTTGTGGTATTTTTGTAAAAAAGTTATTTGCATAGATTTTTTGCCCTTTTTATTTGGAAAAGAAAAAAAGTAGTATAGAATTTGGATTTTGTTAGAGTTGGATACTAATGAGTGGCTGTAAAGGCGGCTTAGAATTTAGATAATGACTCTATTTATAACAAATTTTCTTAAGACCAAATTCCTTTTTTTTAAAGACGGAGAGTGGAATCTCGAGCACAGTCTTACTAAACTCCCTCTTTGGCTGACGTCCCACACCCCCACATGATAGCCACCAGGTTATGCCACGGCGGCTTGAACTCGCACCATCCCACTTCCTGAGGCAGAATGTTACCAACTGAGCTACCAGTGTGGGGGTAAAAGGAAGAGACACCGTTGGGTGGTTAGGTAAGAGGGACGTGGAAAATCAGACTTTTGTGTAAACTTTGATTTGTCAGACTACAGTGAACGTCGAATGGGCACTTGCATATGTACTATTATTGTTCTATCAATAGTGTGGAGTAGCGTGGTGAACATATTTGACTAGATCAATCAAATTTTAAATAGACTTCACATGCAAAATATGTGCATTATACCAAAGATTTTATAAACATGATGAACATAAGAGTTGTTAAATCCTAATTTTGACCAAATTTCAAAATAATGGAGTATACGAAAAATAGCTATGTAAGAGAGAATAGAATGGAGACCCCTAACAATGGAAATTAGATAGTCCTAATATTTTTTTTTATGACAAAGAAATCCAAAACCTCCATTTCTCCCTAAGTATGAGGGCATTGGTAAAACTCTAGACGCACGGAGCTCCTGCAAACCATAGACATCGGATAGTTATAGTAACCTGAGAACTTTGATTCCTGAGCTAGAAAGTCCTAATATGAAGAAAAATATTATGAAATTTCTATAATTAACTCAAAAATAGTTGTTTGTTTGTATGAAAGAAAACCCATTATACAAATGTGATGAAGATAACCCTAGTGACATTTATGCTTCCACATTCATTGACTTGGTCACACCTCTAAAGTTTGACCTAAGCTAATGACCCAAAGAGCCAACCAATGGTGTGGTCCACAAGCACCCGTGACTCTATGTCTATGACCTTGCTAGCCATTACCACCTCCTAGTTATCTGCTAAAAATATCAAAGCCTATTGACTATGGAGGGAGAGAGTGGGTCTAGAAGTGGGCTCTCCTCTTTTAGGGCTTGGGCCTGCCTCTTGGATCATAGATAGTGGCCAACTGGTTAGGTGAGATGTTGCCATCAAATGAGCATCTCGTGGTCTGGACCTTTTTGGCGGTCATATGACAGAGAGAAGAGAGAGAGAGAGTCATGTTCAAATAACCTTGACCACACCATTGGGTTCGACTCGGTTCAACTCAAGTTGGAAAAGACCAATGTTGAAAGAACTTGGGATTAGAGAATCTTAATCAGACCATCCGGCTCAAATCGGTTCATTTTTCAAAGTGGAGAAACCAACGTTTGAAGAACTTGGACCGGACTCACCGGATCATCCTGTTCAACCTTGTTTAACTTTTTGGCATCCATTCATGGTGCAGCTCAAATAAGATAGAGGGATTATTCTTAAATAGGAAAATATTAAAAAATAGATGAATAAATATTTTTTTTTTATTTTCAATCTTGACCAAATAAACCTAGATAGAATAAAATGGTTGGTTTAGCATTGTTCCATTTTCAAAACACCATTTCATAAATGAAAACTGTCATTTAATGTCAACCAACTGTAATGCTAAAAATACAAAGCTCTACCTTCTCATCTAAAATGTAAAGAGTCATACTTTCAAGGAATGATCATCCAAATAGTAAGGATGATAATAAATGATGTCACTTGTGACGTATAGAAAAATTAATATATATTTTTTAAAATTTTAAGTATAGAGATACGTGTATTTCTCTTTTTAAATTTTTATATAATTATTGAACTTACAGTTAAATAGATTAAATGAAATTATATTTAAGAAAAATTCGCATCTCTCTTATTTAACAAATTCACGAGTGAGTTTAATTGATTAATAGTTTTACAAATCTAAAAACATACATATACATATTTTTATATTTAAAATTAATGATAAATATCATAGTTTTTCTCATCTTTATTACTAAAATAGTTGTGGTGTAGCTCAACGGTAATCTCCTGTCTCAGGAGACGGGAGGTGGTCAGGTTCGAGCTCCCATAGCCTCACATAGTGTATTCTAAGAGTAGTGGATATCACCTGTGAGAATTTTATGTTGAGTTTTCTATAGTTTTTCATGAGTAAATGTTTTTTTAAAATAATAATATTAAAATATGATAAAATACATGTGCCATGTGTGTATTCGACTTTAGCCGAAAGGACTCTCTCTCTTCTCTCTCTCTCTAGAGAAGGAAGTTGTTTTGTTAATGAAAAGACAAGACAGTCATTAATAAAGAGGCAAGCAAGTGGGTTCCAAAAAATCCAAGAGACACCGGCCCTGTTTGTGTAGTGGCACCGGCGGGCCTATCAGCGTCCGTAGTCGACTGCCTGACAGGCATGGAGCCGGTGACAGTGACTGTGACTCTGGTTTTTCCAGAAACACCCATTATATTATATTATATTAAATTATGGATCAAAAGAGCCACCACCTTATCTTTGGTCCCAACTGGAAGAAGAAGAAGAATTGAAGAAAGAATGATCCCTCCATGTTGTGTTCCTGCAGTCAATGCAGACAAATACATTTCTATCCCATCCATGCCTCAATAATCTCTTGTCACTCTCAACTCAATGCCCTTTACTTATTTATTATCTGGGTAGTTGCTTGGTGCACGCTATTCTTATCCAACCATTTGACAAATCAATGCACTGATATTTTGAATCAGCTGAGTTGACTCAGAAAATGCATGGATATTCCCAAGGATTTTGGAGCAACAATTATAAAAAACAGTAATATGCTGACTTTTGTAACATTACCCATATGAAAAAATGCTATAAAATCTTTTAGGATCGCGATCTTCTCACAGAAGTTTATGTAATTAGACATGAATTTTATTGTAATATTACTAATTTTAACCTTCACATGAACATTTAAATCAGCTCACCAACCCTTCATATGAACAGTAAAATCGGCTCGTCAGAATTTTACTGCCAATGCAAAAGGCCCGATTTTACTATTCATGCGAAGGGTAAAATTAACAATACATTAAAATCCATCTCGGATTATACAAAATACGCGTGGGAGGATCGCTACCCATGTTTTAAACCCTATAAAGTTCAAAAGGGTAGATGTATGAGAATAAATGAGTTTAAAATGTATTTTCAAGATGATGTTTCTTATATAAAAATCAGGTTCATTGAATTTGAAAAATATGTTTTTCAAAGATCCAAAGTTACCCATTAAAGTGAAGTCAATTTTAAATGAATTTTTAATCTAATGGTGACACCAAAACAAAATGAGTTCAAATTAAGTATGTACACAACTGATAAAATAAATGAGTGTAAGAAAAGAATAATGTGAATTTGGACCCTAATAGGGCCCACATGAGGCCCTAGACAGGCTAACTCAAGCTTTTTTTTTTATGTTACATCTTAATTAGATAATGTTTCAAAATTTATCTAGAGGTTATGCTCTAGAGAATCCATATTTCAGGCCATTGTATAGGTGATTTGGACTTTAAATACCTTACTAGACATTTTCAAAAGGAATGTTGCCTTTTCTCTAACATGAGAAGCTTTGTAATACCCTGATTCAGATTAGGCGTGTTTTAACTTAATAATCTTACTTAGACTAGTTAATCTCGAAGATTACGGTTAGGGCTTTGTGAGAAGCCCAGGTGTGGCCCAATCCGAGCTCGAATGCTCAGTGATTCAGCTCGTTAACTCAGTGATCCAGCTCGTTAAGCTGGAGGGGCAAAATGGTAATTTACTATTTATTACTATTATTTTATAAACTGTGTTATTATGTGATTATTATTGGTTGATATTATTCTCCTTAATCAAGGATTCTTATTTCTGATTTTAAAATAATTTTATTTTCAGAAGATATTATTCAAAACCGCCCGTCAAAACTCCGAAAGGGAGAAATAAATATTTTTAAATGGTTTTTTAAATGAAATAAATTTTGAAACAAGTTTAGTATGTTAGACCATTTTAGTATGGTCTAGTTTATTCTTTCAAAACCCAAGTATGAGGACTTTAAATTATTTATTTTAAAACAAATTAAATCATGTAAATAGTGATAAATTATGATTTTTTTTAATCAATTGCTTTTAGTAAGTTTTAAATCCCCAAATTTTTATAGTGATTAGAGTTTTCAAAACCCAACTTATCTGTAAGGTTGGATTAAAATTCTTGAGCCTTTAAAAATCATGTTTTGGTTAAAAATCAGATTTTTATTAAAACAAGAACTTATTTGCAAAATGAGAATTTGGGAAGGGCTTACTTGCAACCAAACCAAACTAAACAGTGTTTTCACTGTACCAGACGTCCGCTGCAGCTGCATGCAGTGGCCGATGGCCCCCTCCCTTCGGCCAAATTTTCTATAAATTGGCCCTCATATCACTGGTTTGAACTCCCACACCCTCTCTTCTCTTCTCCCTCTCTCAATCTCAGTTCCAACTCCTGCTGATTGAATACCAGCCGACCACCCTCTCTGTTTTTCTTCCCCGTTTTCAGTTACCGTAGCTTAGAGGGAAAGATTTTCAAAAGTCAGATTTTCAGCCCAGAAACTCGAGTGAAGGTAACCCCTGTGTTCCCTTTCAAATTCCAGTCGGTTTAGAATCAAGAAAAACCAGTTTTGGCCATGATTTGAGTGTGTAAAACCATTTTAAAGTTTAAGGAAAAACCTGGTTTCCTTTGTATCAGTGTGCTTTCCGTCTTAAAATCTAATGACCTGTTTAGTTTTAAAACTCCTGATCACTCCCTATGGAAAGAGGACTCACAGATGAGTCCATCTGACTGGCCTGATGCCAAAGTCGAATCTGGCAAACCCACTGTTTCCGAATTCATATTTCATACAGTGTCTGCGGTCACTGTCTGCTGTTGCAGACAGTGGAGGAAGACGGCTCTCTGACGGTCCGAGAGTCGATCTTCGGACGGTCTGAGGATCACCCTTCGGACAGTCCGAGAGTACCCCTCGGACGATCCGAGCTTCACCCGAAGCCCGGAAGCGCCTGAGGCTAGCCAGACTCGCCCGGATGTTCCGAGCCGAGTTCGGAAGGACCGAACCCTACTCGGACGATCCGAGCCTTACTCAGCATGATCCGAGAAACCAGACTCACCGAGACCAGTTTTTCGGATTTTATCGGTTCGGAAGGACCTTCAGACGATCCGAAGTCAGACCCAAGGTCAGTGACTAGTGTAGGCAGTGGTTCGGGTGATCCGAAGCCACAATACCTAGTTCCGGGGCATGTTCCAAGGGACCCAGTTTTTGAAGTACAAAATTTTGTTTGATTGAATGATGATGCATGTGATTGTTATGCCCCATTGATAATTTAAAAATGTACTAACCCTCTTCTCTTATTACTATAGTGTATATACTATTGTATTCACTTCCAGGCCGACTCTATTGGTCAGGCACTGAGTGACTTCACTTCTAGGCCAACACTATATTTGTCGAGTACTGAGTGACCTCGAGGCCTTACTCAACATGTCAAGTCTGGTCCTATCCAGAAGACAACGGAGAAGTGACCTGAGAATCTAGACCTAACTCAATAAGTCAATCTGGTCATACTCAGAAGACAATATGAGTTTTGACTGAGCACCTTATTATTTCGATATTGTAGATTATTCTAACTTAAAATGGTTAGAAACCAAATAGGAGACTCAATTCCATTTACCTTAGATATTTTTGGAAAAACAAGTATGGTTTTGAAAATACTACTTGTGTATGCATTGATGCTATCCATGTTGACTTATAATTGATTATGCATTTGTTTGCTTGTTTGAATAGAGACCGCGATACCACACATTTACTGTGAGGGAACTTAACTTTGCAGTAGGTGTAAACAGTTTTTATTGAGATGGATCTTGAGCAATGAGTGGTTTCAGATTGGATGAACGCACTCATGTGCCTAGACATAATGCACTATTGTAAGAAGTGCTTATGATGATTATAATACTTATGATGTTGATCATATGAGAAATGTAATACTGTTCCACGTGCCCTTGACTATTGAACCAGTATCGGCCATGTGTGTGAGATGGTTTACGTCTACTGGACCATGGGTGTCGACAGTTGCTGACTTGAGGGTGTCAGTATCGGCTATGGAAGAGCCGGAAATGTACTTGCAATGATGTATTTTGACCGTGTCGGGACTGAATACGATGGTCTCAGCGTAGTATGTAGGTGTTACGTTGGATGACAGCAGTATTCGGAGAGATGATGAAAATGTGGAATGATGATGAGATTATATTTGAATTTGTTGTCAAGCATGAGATATTATTGCAACTGTTGATTATTTACTAACCTGTTGTTTACTTAAACTGCACTTTTATATTTCCTTCACTGGGCTAGTTAGCTCACCCCAGTCACCTTTCAGAAGATGAACCCGAGGAGGAGAACCATCTATTTAAAGCTTAGAGTGGATAAGCTGCGGCGTTGCTTTGGGATTCCCACTGAGGGGAATACCCTTGTCTTTGCCTTTTGGTTCTTTGAACCATTAGTTTTTGTATTTTAAAGTACCATATGTGGTACTTGATTTGTGTTAATGTGATGTATTAAGACTACCCTTTATCCGTAGTTACTCTGATGATGTTTAAATGATAATTCAATGGTTGGAATTATCTGTTCATATTATGTGTATTGATGTTTGTGTTTGTGTCTCTTGGGAGGGACTAATGATATATGTTTGAGTCCACATGTTGGGATCATTTGTGACCTTTTGGCCTAACTGTTGATCCGACCCATTTAGAATTCTTGAGTGTTGTCTTAGCTTTCAAAAAAAAAAAAATCAATCAGTCGTGTTCCGGATCCACCTTTCGGGTCGGGACGTGACAAGCTTTTCAATGAAAATGTCCAATGATGAATTTAGATTATTTTATTGGCAAAGATATGTAAGTACATTAGTAGAGCCATATGTCCCGTAAAAGAAAATAAATCCATTATAGATATATGTAAAGCAATCAGATCCGTTGATCATTTATGGCTATGAGGACCATAAATGAATTGCTTTAGTTATTTCATTTGGCATCCACATTATGCCTTTAGATATTGATTTTAATTAGAGGCAAAATGACAAACTCCATAATGCTTCTTGTCTCTCTCACAACATCAATTTAATTGCATTTTGTAAACTAGTAAAACATTTTTTTTATTAGCAATAGGATCCCTATTATCCAACATTTATAAATATGTTCTAGAGTTTTATTATTTTTCATGCATTTTTAATACCTTAACAACCCTAAATTCTAGATGGAATTAGATTATGGTTGCAACTGGACTGGATTGGATCCCATAGCTGAAAGTGGCAGATTAGGTTATGATTGGGAACCTTGACCCGATTAAATTTTAGCTGATCTAACAATGGGTCATGTTAGGCGTGAAACTCGGGTCGGGTTTTGGCCCGAACCCGCATGACTCGATCCGAAAATCATACACGTCGGGTTATGAAAGTCGGGTCAGCGGGTCGGGTTGAGAAGTCAGAAACCCCCATTGAATTCGGATCGGGTTGGGTTGAAAGATTTTTAAGTTAACCCAACCTGACCCGATCAAACCCGACCCGACCCGGTAAAAAGTAGGCTAAAGTAGGTTCAAAATGCGGGTCGGGTTGGGTTTCGAATTATAATTCGGGTCGGGTCGAACAAGATGTCCGGGTCAAAAGTTCGAGTCAAGTCGTGTCGAGTTCCATATATTAGTAACTTGGGGCGGATTGAGTTTTAAAAAATCAGGCCCGATTTCAGCCCTAGGTCATGTTGAATTGGGTTTGGATGTATGTAGATTCAAGTCTGTTTTGGAGATGGTAAACTGAGTTTAAGTTGTCATAAAGTCAGTTGTATCTATTTATTTAGTTAAGAATTTCTTTTAACAAAATATATTTCTAAACTACCATTTAAATGAATGCATACCTCATATAATCATTTAGACATATCAATAATTAAATTATTTCGGTCTATTTATTTATCTAATGGGTTTTAAATTGAGTCATTTTATTTATCGAATGGATTTAAATTGAATCCGTTGAACCTGATGAAATAAAGTCTTGGCCTGGCTCCAGGTCAACAGTTGGTGAAATAGTGAATACACCATTCCACTGTATACACAGGTATCCTATTTTTTATCTCATATGTCACAGTCATCGAGTGGAATTTTATGCTTTGACATTAATCCCCCCTGGAGTGAGATTCGGTTTGGATTTGGTGGAAACCTCGTTGGTGTTCGTTCTCGTTGGTGGGTGATTTTGACTCAATCAAACCTTTTTTTTTCTTTCAACTTCATTGTTTCCTCAAATTTATAAACATCTTTATATGAAATTTTGAGATCAATGAGAATTTTATTATTGAGAATAAAAGTGAGGAAGCACGTGATCAAAATATTGTTAGTAGTACGTATTTAATCTGAAAGTTTTGACTAACGTATTAAATAGAGTGAAAAAAGTCTTTTATAAGTGTCTAAATCTCTTCTTTATAAGTCAAAATTCTAACGTAAGGATTTACGACATTGGATATGACATAAACATAATTTGCAAATTAATGTGCAAACTAGTCTAAATACATTATTTCAAAAATAAATATAAACTCTTAAAGGGAGCATTTAATAAAAGAAAATGCATATAAATGTTAAATTTGCTAACTAGTGATTGCGACGGTCTTCTAGGTTATGGGCAAGCTAATGTTAAGTATGGAGAAGCCAATACTCTTACTCGTTACGTGATAAGTAGATTTAAGTTTGTTCAATTCAATTTATAAACAAGTCAAAAAACTTAGAGGATTAATAAATTAAGTTGATTTTATCAAATCTAAATATGTGGATGTAAAATTGGATAACACACATTGGATCTTCCAAATGTGGCCAGCAACATAAGAATATACATGATATTACTCGAGAAATCAATGGGTTTGAGTTATGTGTTTATATATTTTGGGTCGGGTAGGTTCAGAAAATAAAATCCATATGAAATTTGGGTTGGGTTAGATTGAAAAATTTAAAATTAATCCAACTCGACCCGACATAACCCGACGCGATCCACGTACTCTAAGTTATAAAATATCATTCCGATTGACTTAGGTCAGCAATTAGGGTTGAGTCGGATCAAGTTCAATAAATTTTCCACATGAATTAAGTTAGATTTATTAAAATCGAACTTGATCCAACTTGTGTTTGAGCCCGATATCATGGAACAAAACTTAATACAGAGCAATGAAACAACATATTGATGATTAAAGAAAGATTGGCCTTATAAATTCTGAGCTCCACATGTTTTTGCTTTCTAGATGGGTATGGGGCCATGAGGACCGTTGGATCAATTAAATTCGATCTGACAGGATAACAAGTCTGACTGTCTGCATTGATCATTGACTAGTTGACAGATCCAGACTCACATGCACCTCATGCTATGTTCATCCTTCATTTTCACCTTAGAAAGTTCTTTGATGAAGATGAAGGTTGGAGAAGAAAGAGAGAGATACTTTGGCCTGTTGCCTGTTGGGTCTCACTACATACAAATGATTACAGGGACCTCACATTCATCATTCCAGGACCTTTTCATTTGTTTGGTTGATTTTTTTTACTTGGATTTCTCTATATTTTTAGTCCTCTATCCTTCCAGTTAGAGATGAAATTTGATCCAATCTGAGAAATCAATGAGTTTGGATTACGTATTTATATATCTCAAGTCGGGCAGGACTGAGACAAAAAAATTACATGAAATTTGGATCAGATTGGGTTGAGAAATTTAAAATCAATCTAATCTGATCCGATCCAAGTAGAATGCACCAAGTCATAAAAGACAGTCGGATTGCGTCAAGTCAGAAATTTAGGTCGATTGGATTGAGTAACTCGGGTTAGTAATGCGGGTTGAGTTGAGTCAAATTCAATAATTTTTACATACGCAACCTAATTCGGCCCTATTTCTGGTACTAGGGTTTACTTTAGTTTTCTTGATACATGTTTAAATGTCAAAACCATCTTAAACGGATTTGTCTCAAATTAATGTCTAGAGAGACTATTTGTAAATTATCTTAGTGCATGCATTTTTAACTTTATCTCTTAGTGTTACTCTACTCATCCAACATTACATGCACATCTTCCTCACTCTAATTTTGTCTACTTGTCTATTCTTTATTATTCAACACTTTGTTTCATAGAATATTGTGAGTCTAATAACTATTTGATAAAATTATCCGTTTAATTAATGCAAGACTCTCCTATCTATTTGACCTATCTTTAAATTGATTGAAAGCTATTATTTTTTATGATATCTATTAATGGTTTGTATCATGGCTTTTTCTTAAAAAAATTAAATTATGATTTATTGAAAGTTTTAAATTAGTTTAATTAGTTTTGAATTTAAATTCAATTTTACATATAATATCAATTTGAGTGAAATTAAATACAACGTAAATAAAATATTATTTAAATCATATTTGGTGGATGACTAGAGTTTAATAGAATTAAATGCAGATTTATGGTGCTTAGAAATGACGAAAGATGATTTTAAATTTTTAACCCAGCGGTAGCAGTTCAACATCAATGAACACATAGACATTTACTTTTATTAAGCCATATCCCATACTTGAATATTATTATATACAATAAATGAATCACTCGTAATTTACTGATCTAAAATATTTGTTAAAAGATAAATAAATTTATATACATAATATCAATTTAAATAATAATGTTTTTTTTTTTTAACTTGTTGGGACTCTCAAATGGGTCACATGGATCATGCCTGTGTGATGGTCATTGTTTTGTATGTATTTCGTGGCTTTATTCTGTCATAATCATAATGAGGCAGGAATCCCGTGATTCCTACCTTGGATCATCAATTCTGCAATTGATTCTGGAACTATTAGTTGTCTACCTGAATTTGCAGAGACCATTATAAAATTATTCACTAGATTTAAAAAAAAAAAAGTCAGGGTTCTTAATTTCTTATTCAATATTTTAATGTATTAATTAAGAGAAAGAACAACAATTAAATGTTGAAATCAGGGCTAATAATATCGGTTTTGAATGATATTGGACGATATCTTAGACATCAGATATATCAGCCGATGTCATTCTCTTTTCTCTTCTTTTATTTTTTTTTTAAATCGGCTGATGTTATTTTTTAATTTTAAAAAAAATAAATAAATTGGCAGGCTCTTTTAAAAAAAAAAAAAATCTAAAAGTAAAAAAAAATGCAAATATCGACTGATATTATGGCTGATATTGACCTGATATTGGCTGATATCGGTAAGGCCTATGTCCGATATTAAATTTTTTAAAAAAGAGAGCGATATTGTTGATATCGGCAAATATCTGACCGATATATATATCGTCAATATCATATCGTATCGGCCAATATTTATTTTTCAGGTTGAAATAATCAAAAGAGTAGTGTTAAATTCTATTGCAAAATTTTGACTTTCAACAAAAAAAAAAAGAGTAGACAAATAAAATTCATAAAGAAAATATCAAATAGATAAAGAAATACTGCAAATTGATGATAATAATGATTATAAACTTAATAATGTTATTGATAACTTTGTACATAAAATGACAAGAATATTAAAAAAAAAATCATGTCTATGAATAGGGCCGGCTACACCCATAAGCTAAAAAGTCAACCGCCTTAGGCCCCCACTTATAAAAAGGTCCAATTTTTAGTCCACAGGCAGCAAACCAAAGCTTTTTCCCAGACACTGCTCAATGACATGACCAATGATTCACAAATGGAGTCCTGCTTGTTCATCAAGAAAATGAGTAAGGGCGTCGACTTTTATTTCAGATCACACGTCGCTGAAACTGCCTCAAACCTTTCATTTATTTAACCATTTATTTTACCTTACACCTAGATTTTTATCTCAATATGTTACTGTTCTCTTTCCTTTTGTTATTCATGAACCTTAAACTTATGGGTTGTAAGAATTGAAATTTAAAAAAAGAAATAAATTTGATTTTAACAAAACTTGAATACAAAAATTTAATTAATAATTTTACAAGAACGAAGAAAAATTATTTTAGATAAACTCTTTTTATTATATATAATTAAAATTTTAATTAAATGATACTTATAATAATATGTTAAATACCAAGAAGGCCCCATTTAAAATTTTTCTTAGGCCTCAACTTGTGTTAAGCTGGTCTTGTCTATGAAGTCACTTTTCATTAAAAACTCTTGGATCTCAACATCTTTTCTTAAGATAAAAGTCATTTTCGTAAAATTCATATATTGTAAGTCTATTTGGCATAAATGGAAAATTCAAAATTTTGGATATGAATGTCCGAACCAAGACAAATGATAGGTCACTTAACATCAACTCTGTGTGAGGAGTTGAGAACAATCCTCCTTTGAAATGTCAAGACTTGGAATATATTTTGTAATTATATATGACTTTTACTCTATGGGAGGTTTTTAAATATCTAATTCAGTCTCAGATTTGGAAGGGACTAAGTCTCAATCAGAATTAGACGAGTCTTACTTTAACTTGGTTGAAAAATCAATCGAGTCCTCATAGGACTTGGTCGTATCAAGTGGAAGTAAGTTTAAGTGACTTGTCACGTGGGTGTATTTTAACTGATAATCTTTCGCTTTAGAAATCGAAAGGTGTCAGATTCGAACCCATATGACCTCACTTGGTATACTCTAAGGACAGTGAATATCACTTGTAAGAGTTTTATGATGGATTTCCCACACACAAATTTAAAAAAAAAAAGAAAAAAATCCAAGTGACTCCGTCAATTTTTAAAACCTTAACTATGCATATGCTAATCAATTATTTTGGAGGATGCTGATATCTTGGAGTGATGGTAAGTGGAAGTTCTGAGTTCGATTCCCACTCCATTCTAAAGAGTCACTCCTTGTAGAGTTACTCATTGTCTAGATAGAGAGGGTTTCACATGTCTCAAAGATTATTCGGATATTCTATGAGATCTAAATACCTCGGTCAGACAAAAAAAAAAGAGTTCTTTGTGAAATGGAGAGAAAAGCCCAATTTCATCTTTTCAGTTCTTATCCATGACCATATTACACTTAGGTTGGTTAGTGTATATTGAGCTTGGCCCAGCTGATTAACGGTCAAGATCTCTTCCATCTGTGCTCCATATGCAGATTTTAAATGAGCTCATCAAAGGAATGGATTCGAGCCTTTTAAGCTACATGCATGTGATCCAGAAGGTACTAACTAGGGTTATAAATGGACCGGACCAGCCCATCCATGGCCCCTATTAGATCTTGCTGATTCATTAAGATTATAGCCAGCGGGCCAGGCCTTGTCTTACACCTTGCCCCAATTTCTAAATAGACTAAGGCCTAGAGTTATAGTCTAGGGCAAATGTCTAGATGTTTTATGTCCACTTAATTGTCAGGCCTAGCCTGGCAAATTAATCACAAACACTCATTTAATTCATTATGAAAGAAAATGAGTCTAGAAAAGATGATAGTATTTTTTACAGTTTGTATTGTTTTAGTTAATCAGGTGAAATGATTAAGGTTTTTTTTTTTTTTTGACGTGTTCAGATCTTTTAACGTATTGACTAATTCTTGAAACACGAGCAAACCTTCCTATTCATATGCATCGACTATCGCGTAAATGTACCGAAAATAGCTCTTTGAGGTGAAGTGATACTCAAACTCATTTGTTATAAGTTCTTTTGGACAAAGGTTTAGTATTATAAGAGTTTTGCTCTCTTTAATCAACAACTTTAGTCCAAAGTCAAAATCAAACTATTCTGTTGAAAATTTTCGAAAAAAAAAAATGGTTTAGTTCCGTGTTCTGATGTTTTCATATTGCAATATTTAATGTACATTGATGATTGATGATCAAAAATTTGATCAAATTTTGTGATTTCCCTGTTGGTTTGCGCAAGTTTAGATAGAGCCAATGAATTTGTTAAATGGTTAATTGATAGATTTGATAAATGACTAAATTAGAGTCATGGTATGCATTATCAAAATTTAGCATTGTTCCATAAGATATGAAGTGAAAAAGGAATATATAAAATTAGGCAAAGTTGGTCTATTTAACCACTTGCAAAATTGATTCTATGTAAAATCAAGCATTGTTTAAATACTCCTTTTTATTTAAAAAGTCGGCCATCAATACATATTGATCGATACGGTGTACCGATACATATAGATTAGGCCAAATCGCGATCGCAACAACCCTCTCTCCTTACATTTCTTTTTTGAAAAATTTCTAAGAAACAGATTTAGAAAAATAGAAAAATGAAAAACCTAATGTGAGCATATTTTAGTTAAAAAGGCCTTTTCTATAGAATATTAAACGTTTGAGAGAATTTTAATATAAATAAAGTATATTCAAAACAATTGAAAAATATAAAAAAAATTAGAAAATGAAAAATCAGAGGAAACTATTGATATGAAATTCATCTTATATGATAGTCTATAATGGCATGCATTTTCTTTTACAATTCATGAATTTTTTTCTTTTTCCTTTACAATTCATGAATTTTTTTCTTTTTCTTTTACAATTCATGAATTTTTTTCTTTTAAAAAATTATTAATTTCATAAAAATATTGAAAATTTAGAAAAATCCTATAAAGCAGCCCCCCCCCCCCCCCTAAAAACTATATCAATCACATCTTTTCATTTAATTCCATAAACAGTTATATATCCTTTTACTAAACTTATTCTACAAAAACCCCTAAAAGAGAGATTATCTTAGAAACTCCAATTTCCTGATTTTTTTGAAAAAAAAACTAAAAATTCACTCAAATATCCCAAAAACTATATCAATCACATTAAGACATTTTGATTCAATTCCACCAACACTAAATGTGTTTTCATTAAATAGTTTTCACAAGAAACTCTAAAATTGAAATATTCTTAAAAGTAAAAATTCAAAAAAAAAATGACAAAAATAACTCAAAACAAACAAATCTAAAGGAAAATGGCTAAGATAATCTAATGAGGATCAAATTTTACATAATGAATGTATATCTAATTTCCGCATATTCAACAAACAATCTCTATGATTGGCCTCAACAATGGTAAAAAAAGAACCCGAAAATATTACTGCAGTAATAGTAATTAGACAGTCGTCTCCATTTCATTAGCCATCAAACCAAGCAGAGAAAAGCACAGGAAAGAATGTGCAAGCCTCACCACCCATAATCATCAAAGGTCAAGCAAGAAACAGAAGAAAAACACTTCGACCCAGCAAGAATACCAATTTATTCTTCCCAAGGAGTTGGTATGGAGTACTGTGAAGTAGGCATTATCTGATTCAAACCCGTTATTTAGCAGAAATCCATTATTGTTGCAAAAATGAAAACAGCACGAAATGCAAGCCAAACTAATTGGAAGTCTCCTCAAAGCAACTAACAGTAACTGCTTTTGTAGCAACAATTAAAAAAGATGTTAATAAATTGAAGAACTTTGGGAGTATTCAAATCATAGCCATGCTATGAAAAACTAGACCAGAGTGGAAAATGGAAATATCTTCACATCAGAACTTAGGAAAAAACTTGCAAACCCCTTTGTGTGCAGCAGAGGTTTCTGTATCATAAGAAGCATCTACAGATATTTTCGTGCGAGGGCTCTAACTTTTGTGTCAAAATGTGAGGATGTAATGCGCGAACCTGGTATGTACAGAGGATTAAGGAGAATCTGCCAATCCACACGAACAATAATAATCAATCAAGTTCTGATCTCATCAAACATTTAAGTAAAGGTTAGAAATTAGTCTCACTAAATCTGTATTATGCAACAACTTGCTACAGATTGACAAATACAATTTATCGTTATCATTCAAACACATCTATAACTAGTTCTTTAAAGCCACATTAGAATGTTCTCTCTCTAAAACCATTTATTTTGTCAAACTTTAATACCAATGACACAGACCAAAGCAGATTAGAGAATAACATTTCACTGATGTTCACAGGGCTCCATGGGTCATAAACCTGATTTACCAACAAATTAGAGAAGATATGGTCCTCCACACCATATCCTGTGGAAATTTGTGATCAAACACTCAGACCAGAGCTACATGGCTGAATTACCTCTAATTACCTCTTTCTTTCTTTGAGTGGTGTCTCACCTCTAGTGACATGTATAAAACTGAAATGCAGATGGGTCATTCCACACTTGGACATGTTTACAGTCCAGTGCAAAACAAAAAGGGACCACCTGTTCACTGACCAATATTTAAATGTGCTCTGAGCCACTGTAATTACATGATGAGTGGATTTGCAGGCAGATCAACCACATGGACAACTCAATGCTTGTTTTTAAAGAAGAAAATGCACCAACGGGAACTTCTCAAAAAAAAATTGCACCAATGGGGTGTGTGTGTGTGATGTAGGACACGAGAGACCCATCTCTCTTAGGATTTCCTATTTCGCATTATTTTTAATTTAGAATTCTTGTGTCATAAGGAAGCTAGGTCGATAGCTTTCCTATTTGATTTAGGAGTCCTTTTCTATTTTGATTTCTTATTTTTTTCTTATAAATACAATGCATGTAAGAGAGGGACTTACCTCTTCAATCATTATGAAATAAAAATTAGATTTGTTTATCCCTTGCCTTCGAGCACAGGTTATCTTCTCTTTTCTGCCTGCCTCTAGTTGCAGACGAATATCCTTTGCTGGCTTGTTCCAGCCTTCATCTCGCCGGATCTTGGGCTTCATCCCAAGAGAATTCAGCACTGCAAACAACACTTGGGCTTTATCCCAAGTCACCATCGTTGCCTCCGCCTCTCTTCGCTGTTTCACTACAAACAGTTATCGCCTCCACTGCTGCCAGATCTCTCCACCATCGCTGCCACCAGTTTCGTCTCCTCTTGTTGCCTTCGTCCTTAGTCCATGTACCCAAATACTTTCATCTGCTTCTTCTTCTCCCTCTTCCGCCGCTACCATCTTCTTCTTTCGCTGCTTCCGTATCCCTCTTTTCCCCTTTCAGTTCTTTCCCTTCTTTCCTTCGAAAATACCCTAAACCAGTCCTAAAATAAGTCTCCCACATGCCAGTCATTTCTCCCTATAAGTTGTTTTCACACGTGTAAACCATTTCACGTGTGTGAGCCCCGATAAGAGCCGGGGTTGACTTGATTTGATTTTTATCCCCACTTCCGCTACATTAGTGTGTGTGTGTGTTTGGGGGTGAAATGATGATGGAAGCGATTTTATTGATAAGATAAAAATGTACATAGACTGATGAAACCTGGCCCAAAGAGACTGTACTGATTCTATATGACAACTGCATTAGTGCACAAGGACAAGAAAAGGTAGTAACTCATACAAAGCCCAAGGACAATTCTGCAGTCATTACCCATTGTATGATGTTTAAGCTCAATTCTGAGGTAGATACTCATACAAAACCCAAGAATGATTCTGCTGCCATTACCCAATGCATGATGTTGAGCTTAATTCTGCGTTTGGCATCAGCCTGCTCCTCCAAAGCCAAATGAACCTAGCAATTGCCAAGATTACAAGATTCAAAAGAATTGACATTTCTTTCAGAAGGGCCCCGAACCCCATCCAACTACGAGAGCCAACAAGGAGGAAGGCAATACTGACGTGAATCCCTTCTAAATGGAATATAGATTAATAGAAAGAACCAAGGAAATGGAATAAATTACCTAGGTATACTGCAGTGGACGAATAAGAAAATGGGAAATATGAGAGTGGAATCGATTCGAGGTGATTGTGGCCTCCTCTGAATTCAAACGTAACTCTTCACTCCTTTCTCTTTTCAAATTCTGGAGTACAATCATACCAAATTCCATTCCCTGCAAACTAGCAACTGATCCTAAAATCACTCTACCGCCTACTTTTATCAACCAATCCCTAGAGTTTGGGTTATCGAGAGTCCTCCCCATTCAGATATCTCTGCTGGCCGAACCTTATCCCACAGCTTCATTTCCCAAGCTGCTGGTCTCACCGGGTGAACTCACTTGCATGTGTCCCTCTTCAAGTTTCCTAACATCCCCTTCCCATCAAGATGAACCTTGTCCTCAAGGTTCAAATACAGAAAACGTGAGCAGAGCTTCCCAAGTCGCGTCTTCGATAGGCAATGCTGTCCACCCAACCAGAGCTTCCTGCTTATACTTACGTCTCACCCTCGTCCAATAGAAATCCAGGATCGATTCAAGCTCCATTGTTAAGGGGCCATCTTCAGTAAAAAGGGGTAAATTGGCCGACATTGAAAGAGATGGTCCCACCCGTTTCTTCAACAAGGAAACATGGAAAACAAGGTCGAACTTACAAGTGGATGCTAATTCCATCTTGCAAACCACCTTTCCAACATGCTGCAGTATCTGAAATGGGCCAAAGAACCTTGGAGAGAGCTTCACATTGCAACGTCGAGCAAGAGCAGATATACAGTCTCCAACACCGAATTTGACTTCCCGTTGCTTTTTGTCACTCGTGAGCATCATCCTTTCCTGTGCCCATACCAAATTTTGCTTCAATTCGCTGATTATAGCATCCCGATCCCACAGTTGTTGCTCCACCAGTGTAACCGGATAAGAGCCTTCGTTATAATATCGAAGAAGAGGGAGTGGCTGCTCGTATAACACTTCAAACAGAGAGATCTTTGTAGAAGTATGGAAGTGGTATTATACAAATATTACACCCGCAGAAAACCAGTGCATCCACTTAGATGGTCAATCACCTTAAAACAACGCAAATAAGTTTCAATTCATCGATTTAAAACCTCGGAGTGACCATCCATTTGTGGGTGGTAAGCAATACTCATCTTTAACTGTGTGCCCTGCAACTTACAAAATTCCTGCCAAAAGTGACTAATAAAAATAGGGTATCGATCGGAAATAATCAAATGGGGCAAATTGTGTAATTGCACAATATCGCGGATGAAAGCAAAAGCCACTGTTTTAGCTGTGTATGGGTGTTTGAGTGGGCTGAAATGATCATGAGGCGATCGACTACCACCATGATGGCTGAGTAACCTTGCGATACTAGCAGTCCATCAATGAAATCCATCGACTAGCATCCATCAATGAAATCCATCGAAATTTTCTCCCACACAATCTCAGGTACTGGAATTGACTGTAACAACACGACTTGTGACATTGCTTCCTATTTATTTCTTTGACACACATTGCAACCCACAACGTAATCTCTTGCATCTTTTTTGAGTCCCAGTCAATAAAAATGAGATGTCACTCTCTTGTATGTGTTCTAGAAACCAGCATGAACTGCTGCAGGAGAATTGTAAAAGTCATGCAGTATGACCGGTTTGAAACTCGAGGAAGAAGGTAAAGACAAATGTCCTTCATATTAAAGAACCCCTTGTTGAATCGAATAGCCCCTAGCAGAGCTGGGCTCAGGGCGAATCTGATCTTGAATAACTTTCAGTTCAATGCTGTCATTAGCTTCACTGATGGCATGTTTTAGCAAAGCAGCTTTCATGTGTAATATGCTGCAACTCCCCGAATTCCTCAGTGAGACAGGGCAGTGCACCTGCCGCATTATGTAATGGTCAGGCTCTATAGATTATCTTGATATCGAATCCCAAGAGCTTAGCCACCCGTTTCTGTTGCTCAATGGTAGACACCTGCTACTCCAACATGCATTTTAGACTTGAATGATCAGTGCAAATTTTGAAATGGCAGACTAACAAATAGAGACACCACTTCTATACAGTCTGTATGATGGGCATCATCTCTTGTTCATATATGGTGGACCATTCTAGTGCACGGCCGGATAGGGCTTTATTGCAGACGTGAATGGTCTCCCTTCTTGCATTAGATCTGCTCCCAGACCACGACCCACGCATCAGTCTCAATGACGAAGGTCTCCGAAAAATCCGGAAGTGCCAGTATAGGTGCTTGCATTAGAGCCTGCTTCAACTCGATAAATGAGTGTTCCGCTTCGTCATTCCATACAAAGGCAGTTTTTTAATAGCATGGTGAGGGGAGCCACGACCTTGCCATAATCTTTGATAAACCGTCGATGATACACCCGCAAGCTTTTAACGTTTGCGGGTCAGGAGCAGTTAACCATGCATTGAATTTCTCCGGGTCAACTGCTACTCCCCTCTGCCAAAATTATATGTCCCAGTTATTCCACTTGTCTGCAACCAAATAAACACTTCTTTTGATTTGCAAAGAGATGATTTGAGTGAAGAATCAGCAGTGCTGCACGCAAATGGGCGAGGTGGTCCACCCATGTGAAACTATACACTAAAATATCGTCAAAAAAGACCAAGGTGAACTTGCGTAGAAAATCTTGGAAGATGTGGTTTATTAATGCTTGGAAAGTAGACGATGCATTCATTAATCCGAATGGCATTACCAATAATTCATAGTGACCCTCGTGTGTTCAAAATGCGGGTCAACTTGTGTATTTGATGATATCCGGACTTCCAAATCTAGTTTTGAAAAAAAGGTTGCTTAGTGTAATTCATCTAACAATTCATCAATCACCAAACTTGGAAATCAGTCTTTAACAGTTATGTTGTTTAAGGACCGATAGTTCACACAGAATATCCAAGTGTCGTCTTTCCTCTTAACAACCAAAATGGGTGATGAAAAGAGCCTATTGCTATGTCAGATGATGCCCAACTCACTCTAGCATTCCCCGCACTATGCGCTCAATTTCATTCTTTTGAATGTGTGGGTACCGATATGGTCCAACATTAGTCAGTGTAGTGTCCAGATGAATAGCAATTGTGTGGTCGTGCTCCCCAGTTGGTGGAAGTCCATTGGGTTCCTGAAACATTGAGTCAAACTCCTTTAAAAGGAGATCCAATTCAACTCAAACATTGGTTACTGCAATCAGATGCATTAACATCCACAAGAGCTCACCAATTCTAACTTCCGTATGCAGTGAGCATGCGCTGATATGAGCTGGTTATCATCTATCCCTGTCAATCTGTACAACCGACCATCCACATTGAATTCCATGGTAAACTATCGCCAATTGCAAACAGCCGGTCCCAAGTCTTGTAACCATTGTATAGCCAATACAACATCCAATCCCTTCAAATTGAGCGGATACCTATCAGCAAAAAACTGATACCATTTGAGATCAACCATCACGTCTTTGCAAATGCCAACGCATTCTAGCTTATTGTCATCCACCACCAATACTTTAAATGTGTTCGAAGGTTGCACCCGACAATTAAGTTGCTTTACCAACCCATAATTGATGAAATTGTGTGTGTTCCCACTATCTATGAGAACAGAGAGCAGTCGTCCCTGAATCAGCCCCTGAACCGCATCATGCATGGCGATGCAAATGCCACCAAAGCATGAAGGGATATTTCTGGTGGATCTGGTTGAGCTTCGGTCTGGTCCTCGACGACCGGAGCCTCTATGTTCTCCAAGGTGAGATTTTTCCCTCAATTGACTCTAAAACAAACACTTGTGTCTTGCATCGATGACCACACGCAAATTTGTCATCGCAATTGTAGCACAACCCTTTCTCCCTACGGGCCTACATTTCAGCCCAAGTTTCTTGAAGGTTAGACCTTCCCCCGACTTAAATGGCACCAACATCTGAGCACCCAACTTATGCAACTGCTACTGCTGCCCCCACGGCCTGCTAGAGTATCTATTCTTCATAAGTTTGTCTTCGTATAGCCTCGCCAACCCGACTGCGGCCAACACCGTTGGTGGCTTGAACAGTTTCATCTCCGTCCAGATTTCATCTTTAAATCCTCCAGTGAAACTGCCAACCAAAACATTTTTAGACAATCTCTGCACTCACGTGGCTAGTCTCTAAAATTGAACTCGATATGCTCTTACTGTTCCGGTCTGTTTGAGCTGGCCAATGCTTCATCGAAATCTTCATTATTCCGACGGCCCAAACTTGACACATAGCGCCTTGGTAAAGTCTTCCCAGCCCCCCTTCCTTGAAGCATTATACCACCGAAACCACTGAAAGACTTCCCCTTCTAACTGAAAGGAAGCCAGCAACACTTTATCTTGCTCATCCATACCCTGAAATTTGAAAATTTGCTCAGCCCGGTACACCCATTCTGTGGGGTCTTTTCTTGAAAATCTCAGAAAGTCAAAGCGAGCATATCTTGTCTATATTCTGCCCCTTGTAGCTAATCCTCCCGTCGAGCCCTCTAACTCCAGATCAATACGATCTCGATGCGATGTCGTTGTCTCTCTGTCACATTAAACAGCTAAGGCAGTCGTCCATCTCTTTGATTTCTTTCATATTGTTCTCCAATTTGTACACATAATCTTCCATTGTAGCTGAGCAGGTAACTGGCATTCACCTTGCTCTGATACCAATTGATGTGAATCTCTTTTAAATGGAATAGATTAATGGAATGAACAAGGAAATGCAAATAAATTACTTAGGTATACCCCAGTGAACAAATAAGAAAATGGGAAATGCAAGTGTGGAATCGATTCGAGGTGACTCTGGCCTCCTCTGGACTCAAATTTAACTCTTCTCTGAATTCAAGGAATCATACCAAATTCCATTCCCTACAAACTAGCAACTGATCCTAAAATCAATCAACTTCCTACTTTTATTAACTAATCCGTAGAGTTTGGGTTATAGAGAGTCCTCCCGACTTAGATATCTCTGCTGGCCGAACCTTATTCTGCAACTGCATTTCCCAAGCCACTGGTTTCACCTAGTTAACTCACTTGCACGGTCCTTCTGCAGGTTCCCTAACAAATACCCAATGCATGGAGAAGAAAGGAAGACCAAATGGGACCACAAGTGAGCTACCTAGAAATATGTGATCTACTGTTTCCTCATTATGCCACCTAAGAAAACACATACTAGGTGTGGAGAAATTGCTAGCCTTCAGGTCATCAGTTGTGAGGATTTTATTGAGGAAAGCTACACAATCACAGAAACTTTGTCCCTTGAAGAGGCCAAAGATTTCCATATAGTTTTGATAGTAAAGTGGAAGATGAAGGTTTTGATCAATGAGAAAAAGATCTACTTGAAAAAATCCCACTAGATCAAATGACAATGTCAACTGAACCCACAAATGATTTAAAAAAAAAAAAAAAACCGCAAACGATGCTACAAGATAATCTATTGTCAGTTGTTGCTATTAGTAACGAACCAAACAACTTGACATTGAATTAAAAAAAGACACGGAACTCTCATGTCATGGCTTGAAGAAAATTGTTAAACTTTGCATAGAATACAAAATAATTTCCTAGAGAAGAGTACATTAACTTCAACAGAGCAGCATACATGGTAAAAAGAACAGCACATTCATTCCACACTTTACCATTAATTAAAAAATAAGGACCCATGAAAATGTAAGCAGTAGCAATTTTACCTTAATATAAAGCTCATGGACTTCTTGGAAAAAACTCTTAATCCCATCTTCACTACGAGAATCATGAAGTAGCATGAATCTAGTGTGTATGATACATAGGTCAAGGAAAACAAAACTCCAATTTATACGAGTTAGTAATAAAGCCATTACACATGTTAACAAGAACGTGATTGTTTATTGAGGCAGTACTCCATTATAGGAGGGAAAAAAATAATAATAACAATAGAAATATGTCAAGAATATTATTATCCATTCTGACAAACAGAAGATGAAGTTGTGATTTGGGAAAAAAGAAGTCTCTCTCTCTCTCTCTCAAACATACACACAGCAGAAGATCAATGGAGTTGCGGGTAATGGTGAAGTCTATCAATCATCTGTGAAATCAAGTACATCCAGTGATCAAATAGGAAACGCTAATAGGTGAAGTTTGGGGGAGGAAGTTGAGAAATCGGGATCTAGTGCTCTAAAAGCTTGGTGGAGGATCTATCAGGGTAGATCGGGGATTGGTAAACTATTTAGAGGGAGGCTTCGTATCTTGGTTGGAAAGGGTAATCGGACTTTTTTCTAGAAGGATTTGGGGCTGGGGGACAGCCCTCTATGTGAGAGATTTCCAAGGTTGTTCAGTGCAGCTACGAACAATCTAGCTTTGGTTCAAGATACCTACTCAGAAGGAAATCAGCGTATCTCTTGGCACATCGATTTTGGACAGGTGATCCATCAGGGGTATACTCGGTTAAATTCATGATGGAAGTTGCAACCAACTTAGAATGTCATTGGCTCACTAGTTTCTCAGTCTTTCATTTGGAAGAACCTCGCCCCTCCTAGAGTCCATCTGTTTACGTGTTGTTGTGCTAAAAGGAAAGTTTTGACTAGAATGGATCTTAGGAGAAAAGGGTTGATGAGTTCGGAAGGAGACTCTAGTTGTCCCCTTTGTGGGTTGGCTGACGAAATGATTGACCATCTCTTGGCCACTTGTCCCATGACCTGGAAACTATGGAGTTATTTCTCGAATCTAATGGGAGTCTCCTGGGTTTGCCCCGGCTCATGGGTTGGTTTATTAATGTCTTGGTTGTTTCCCAGTCTGGGCGCAAGAAGAAGGTTAGCTTGGATAATGATTCCAGCAAAGATCATTTGGACTATTTGGAATGAGAGGATTGCTAGGATCTTCGAGGGGAAATCACTACAATTTAGTGAGCTCCTTGAAAAAACAAAATGGAGTCTGTGTGTTTGGCTTTGTACTAGCAAAGAATTCAAAGATCTGAAAGCTGGTGATCTTTTACAATCTTAGAAGGGTTGTACGAAAGTGATTCCCCCGGGGCTGAAGATACAGGTTGGGTGGTCCCCTCCTCCTAGTGGTATTTTGAAATTCAACGTGGATGGAGCCTCAAGGGGTAAACCAAGACCGGCTGGGATTGGGGGAGTTCTCCGGGATGACTCTGGAGTCACAAGGGTTGTTTTTTAGAATTTCTGGGGATCAAGGATTCTAATGAGGCGGAACTTCTTAGGAGAGTCTTGATTATAGGAGTGGGTTTTGGGGGAGCTAAACTAGTTATCGAAAGTGATTCATCTAATGTCATTAAATGGGCTAGGGGAGTGAAGCGCCCTCCGTGGAGACTAATCACCTTAGCAAGGGAGATTAAGGATCTGGTTATGGGCCGGGAGGTCTCTTTTGTGCACATCAACAGGACAGCCAATGGAATGGCGGACTTCTTTGCTAAAAATGGGGTTGAAGGGTTGATTTGTGGCGTCTTTCACCTACTAGGAGCTTAGTTCTTTTGTTATTTTGGGGGGGGGGTGTTCTTTGGTGTTTTCTTTGGTTGTTTGTATTTTTTCATTTTGGCCTAATTCTCTTTGGCCTTTTGTAAATTCTTCTTGTTTTGGCTTTGTTTTTAATACCATCTCTTCTGTTGCTGCTCAAAAAAAATAGGAAGGATATGACCTGCAGTGACATATGTCGAAACTACCAAATCGTTGAACCTGTCCACTGCTTTCAAGAACCTGCATAAAAGATTACTTATAAAAAGATGAAAGGTAAACAGGCATCACAAAATGATAGGCTCTGGAATGGAAAATGTAAACAATTATAGGGAAAACATCTTATGGTAAAAAGCAATAATCATAGACTCTGGAATGGAAAATGTTAACAATTATAGGGAAAACATCTTATGGTAAAAAGCAATCTCCACATCTATAAACATCTCTCCATAATTTGTCAAGGAAGTGAACAAGCTGCCTAACTCTCCATGTAGTATGTTGTGTTAGTTCTTTCTTACATTCTTGGAGAACGTTGTATTCCAATCCTCTTTCACTGAATTTTCTTTATGCATTAAAAAAAAAAAAGAACAAATAAAGGCTAAAAGCAATTTGTGGTAATAGAAAATTGTGATAGAACCTACATAGCACTAGTAGTCCAGGCAAGGTCTTGAACAATATCCAAGGCAGCATGTAATATGAATTGGTGCTGATGAGCAGCTTCTTCTTTCTGTAAAATAAGTGAGCCAACATATAACAGCATTAGAGCATTAACAAAACTTTATACATAAGAAAGTAATCAAGAAAAAAATAATATGTGATGAAGGAAGTTTTAGTCTTCTGGACCATAAACAAAGTAACAAATTGTGAAGAAAAAGGGCAATTAAACAAATGTTGAACAAGAAATACAACAGCTGCAGAAGCTAAAATACCAACCAGTTAGGTATTCCACAGAGCATTTTAATAAAGATAAGGTGAAAGCTATGTTTAGTACAGGGAGTGCCTGCAATTCAAGGGAAAATAGCCCCACAGATAACTCTCTAGATGTTAGAAAAGTTATCAGCCTCAAACAATCTCAGAACCGACACTTCACTTAGGCTAGATGTTCTTGTATTGACTAGTGGATCCCCCCATAAACTGGTGATCCAGCAAACTCTTCTAACATCCCATCTAGCCACTTGATGATTAACTTGAAATTTGATGGACAGCTGAATTGGTTGTATCAAAGCCTACTCCCTCTCATCTCCCACTCCTCCCTAGCCTCCACCAGCAGGTCCACTTAGACTCCATTGGCTTCAGCACTATATATACCTCACAAGAACCCAAACCAAAAGCAGCAAAACCGGAACACCATCAATAATACCAAAATCCCATATTTCCAAACCCCAAATCTGAAAGCCATCATTTCTTTTCTGCTCAAATCTTTTTCAGCAACACCCCCCCCCCCCCCCCCCCCCCCCCCCCCCCCCCGTCTACTCTCCAATAAAACAATTAGCAAAACTATATATGCCATTATTATACATTTAAACCTAGTACTAGGGTGTCTTCTCTGTGAGTAATGGGCAAGAGCAATGCAAGACGGTACCCCCAAAAAATTCTATACAAGAAAATCTAGCGGCACTAGCAAATAGCCAATGACAAAGGCAGTCAGAATTGAAGCTAGTAAATCAAAAATTTGCATCTGGCATTTGGGAGATTGGCACCCAATGGAGATGAACATAGGATTGTAGAAGCTATGAAGAAGAGGACATTAAGCACAATGTGTTGTAGGAAACTAAGGGAAAGAAGTTAGGTACCTAGGAGATACATTTAAGCTTTTCTAGAAGGGAAAGAATAGCTCTAGAATGGAGTAGCCATAGTGGTTGATAGGGAGTAAAAAGAAAAATCATGGAAGAGAAAAAATTATAGGGCCAACAATACCAGATGAAGAAAGCTTAAATATGATAAGCACACATACCCCTCAACCTAATTTAATGGAAGTAAACATAGGGAAGCAAGATATACCCAGAGAGAAAATATAATAATTACAGGTTACTTAAAAAATGAACATGTAGAAAATAACATTATAGGTATAGAGGTGTAAAGGATGGGCATAGTTTTGGACAGCCGAATGAGACATGGAACCAATCATTAGTTTTCTGATGGTCTTTGATCTAGCCATAGCTAATAAATGTTTCATGAAAGGAACACCTTGTAACTTTAAAGAGTGGATGTAAAAATAGATTATCTTATACCATTCTTTGATATAAAAGAGGATTTTGAGAATCTGTCAAATGAATTTCAGCCATTCGTTTAATCTAAGGCAATGATTTCTTGCACTTCAAATTCCATTCAGTTACATACAAAAATCTCATTGAAATTAGAAAGTTCTGACATTCTGATGTAAACCGATTTTCTTGGATGGTTATTTGATTTGGTAAAATCTTAGTTTAGGACACTAGGATTGTTTAAGTAGGTCTCTGTTTTAATATTAGAAAGCGTGAAAAACTATCTTCTTGGAACAGTGATTTGATTTGGTAGAATCCGAATTAGTTTAGGACTTGGTATTTTTTAAGTAATTAACACTTTCTTTTATTACTGGATCTCTCTAGTCTCTTTCTCTTCTCTCCTCTCCCCTTTCTCCTCCACGTAAGTGAGTGTTGCATGGTGCTTAGCATCAGCAACCTTACAAGTTAGTTTTCTTTTCTTGTGCACATGTTATTGTGAAATTAGTTGCAATACATTTCAACCTTGGGTTTCTGAGTATTGTGCATTTGAACACAAATTCAAGCCAGGCTTATCGTCTTTGACGTTGGGTTTTACGAGTCAGGTTCATCATAACATTTTAAAGTCAGAATATCAAAGTGTCATAGCATGTGTATCAACATTTCTGTTCAGTTTGAAGATTAGGTCAACATCTCAACACTCTCTAATATCCAAACATTAAGTTTTTTATTTGATCATATAGATACCTTCAATAATTAGAATATGCTTCTATATGATTCTATCTTATTAGTTATTAATCATTATGTATAATTTTTAAATGGCTTTATTTTTTGTTAATATTTTATATATTACTAAATATCAAGGTTGTCGAAATCGTGCGATTCGTATCAAATCGGAAGGTGTTACGGTTCGAATCGGTATAAAATCAAAATTAAATAAAAAAATTGCGTTTTTTCCGAGAATCGCGATTCGAGTCCCACGATTCGCAAACACGAAGGAAATGCCGTTGTGTTTTTTTAAAAAAAAAATTGAAAATATTAAAATCCTCTTGAGCTACACGAAACGAAAACTCTTCAGCTCTCCTCTCTGTCTGGGTGCTCCTTGCTGCTGCTTCTCCTTCTTCTCCTTGCTGTTGCTTCCCATTGCTGCTGCTTCTCCTTGTTCGTTGTTGTTGCTTCTCCTTGCTCGTTGCTGCTGTTTTTCTAAGCTTTCCTTCACAACCCATTCGCAGGTGCAAGGTATGTCTGTATTTGCCTTTCTTCTCTTCTTCTTCTTCTTTTTCTTCTTCTTCTTCTTCCTCCTTTTTTCGTTTTTCTATTCTTTTTCTCTTCTTCTTCTTCGTCTTCTTCTTCTTCCTCTGTTTTCCGCCTTTTGAAACTTATTCTCTTTTTCTTCTTTTCGTTTCTTCCCTCTTCTTTCTTCTTCTTCTTCTTCCTCCGTCTTCCTCCTCTCAAAACTTCTTCTTTTCTTCTTCTTCCGCCTCTCTTAACTTTTTCTCTTATTTCTCTTTTCATTTCTCCCTTTTTTTACTTTCGTTTTGGCTATGTATAATCGGTAGACCTATTATATTTAATGAAATAAACTAATAAAGAATTCCCTTTAAGTTACCGGTCCTTTCTTTCCTTTTTACTTTCATTTTGCCTAAGTTAAATCTGGAGAAGACTGTACAGTGTACAGCATACACCATACAGCCCTTTCTTGCTTTACAAAATAATATTATATAAAATTTATAATATCTGTAATAGTATAACACAGTATTGTATACAGTAAGCCACTAAACCCTTTCTTGCTTTACAAAACAATATAATATAAAATTGATATTATATATAATAGTCTAATACAATATTATATAACTGTAATAGTGTAATGTAATCATTTTACAATTTACACCATACAGTTATATAACTGTATTTATTCCTCTGATCATTTACTATTATATTATTTACATAAATGATTAAAATGATTGTATTATATAAAACTGTATACTGTAATGTAATCATTTTACTGTGTCTATTGTACTATTATGTATTATGTAATATTGTATTATTTACATAATATTGTATTTATATTTAAATCTCATATTATTATTTTTTTGTCTTTTTGTGGTCGATTATTTCCATTGGATGATAAATGGATGTGGCCTTGACTATATATTTACTTATATATTATGAGAAATTGAACAAAACGTTATGAATCTTACGATTCTACGATTTACGATTCACGATTCACAATTCACACCCCTAGACCGATTCACGATACGATTCGATTTTGACAACCTTGCTAAATATAACAAATCAATATGCTTCTATATAATTTTGCTTCATTATTTATGAGTTACAGTGTAATTTTAATTTGTCTTTTTTTTCAATTAACATTTTATGTGCTTACGGTTTATTCTAGGTGAAAGCTAAGGTGCAAGCTGTCGGATTTGGCAACCACCCCCAAAAAAAAAATTGTGGACAGAGCTTAGTACCAGAACACAAGATAAGATCCCATGAAGCATGTTATTTGAAGACGTTATGGTAATATCTAGTGAAATAGTCATTTCAAACAAAAAATATCTAGCGAAATAGCAGGTCCATTAAACAATAAAAATCTTGAAAACTAGTTCAACAAAGAATGAGCATAATTTTAGAGACTCAAAAAGTGAGG
The DNA here is from genome assembly GCA_022113865.1 of Chimonanthus praecox. Classification (NCBI taxonomy): domain Eukaryota; kingdom Viridiplantae; phylum Streptophyta; class Magnoliopsida; order Laurales; family Calycanthaceae; genus Chimonanthus; species Chimonanthus praecox. Next base: position 12,331,665 of record CM039090.1, on the reverse strand, counting down.
AGGATGAGTCAATTAAAATTGATGACTTGTAACTATGTAATGAACTTAGATACTTGAGTAAAAAATAAAGCTGAAAAGAGGACATGATTTGGACATAGCCAACAGGATGGGCATGGGATGGGCCATATATAGGCACACTAGTGAAGTTTTGTATGATAAGAGAGTGTCTTAGTGTTAAAGGGTGATCCTATAAGACAACAATTAGACTAATGATGTTATATGAATCAGAATGTTGTGTAATAAATGAAAAAAGGTCAAAAAAGTTCATGTAAGAGAGATGCATATGCTAAGATAGATAAGTGGAGTAATGACATTAAAGGTTGAATTAGAAATAACTGCATATAAAAAAAACCCTTTAAGGTAACTTCAATAAATGAGAAGAATAGGAATAACCAACTAAAATGGTTTTAGCATGTGTCCATAGACAGCCATAAACAGCCCAAGTATGACTAACTGAAAGCTATATATGGTAAGGAATAGGAGAAGGGGGAGACCTTTAAAGACTAGAGTCAATGGAATAAAGGACATGATAATGGCAAGTGGTGGAGAATGTAGTTTTTAATGCAAATTTTAGAAAGTTGACCCTAGATAGATGGAAGAATGGCTGTTGTCATGTTGGTGAAGATGAAATGGATGCCAGCAAAAGAATTGCTTAAACATATTAAGCATATTTCCATTAAAAAGGAACTCAGAATGGTAATATCTACCAGTTCTAACCTTGATTACATGGTCAGTTACTAATCAATCAAGAGAAAAAAAAACAAAAACTTTTATGAAAAGAAGCAAGAGACTTAAAGGGCGGTGGTTGAGGGACCCTTTTTTTTTTGCACACATGTCACCGTTTGGGTGGTGGGAAGTGCAAAGAGTGTCTTCTTGTATAAAAAATGGGAGTGCCTAAATCATAACCTGGATTAAATAATTATGTTCATTCAAAGTTCTCATCAACAACATCATTTCAAAGTAGAACATCGTCATCATCAAAGCCAAGTTCATATCCATCGAGGTTGGCTTCTCGAGTTCCACTTATCCATTTGACCCTATCATAAACCATACAGTGAATCACTCCACTATCTACCAGGTCTTTCTTTACCCCTTCTCTCCAAGTTTTTAGTTAGTGGCCTACTTCTCCTTGTACATGCAACTTGTAAGCTCTCAACTTTACACACAAAAACATTGATTATTATTGCAAACTAGAACATTGGTTTTCCACCTTTGCATGCAATGTTTGCAATGTTTGCTCTGTCATCATAATTTCAAACTAAATCATGAGAGAGAGAGAGAGAGAGAGAGAGAGAGGAGAGAGAGAGAGGAAATACAAGAAAAAACAAAGTTTTGATTGAAATATGGTCTCAAAGCATGCAAGGGTTTAAATTTAAGACAAACGAAGATACCTTCAGTACAGAACTCACTTCAGCTTCATATATAGGAATATCATTCCGACTTACAATGATAAAGCATGCCGTATTTGCCATCCTACTACTCTAAACCAAATTTCCTGCAAGCTGATAGGTTTTAAGTTGCAATAGAAAATAAAAGCAGGTAAGTGCGTCAGGACACAACAGAGATAGAAGTCAAAAAATAAAATAAACTACTTAGGAATAATTGTTCTGCAACAAAATGAGGGTTTGGAAACAGAACCAAACTAGGCTTTTTCTATGGGTACAATAACAAATTAGCCTCAAACAACTTTCATCTATAATAATTCCACTTCATAAAACATTCATCTCTAATAATTTTAATGGTTCAATGCAATCGTCATAGTCATGTTACAATTATGTATTTCACATGGTTCTAAAAAATGAAATCAGAATTTTTAGACAATCAAATCAATCATCATCATAAGCTCGAATCCCATCTATCTGGGTTGACTTTGTGAGTTTTATTTTTCCATTTGACCCTATTGTAAACCATAACATCAGTAACCCCACAATCTAACATGTCTTTATTTATCTCTTCCCACCACGTTCTTAGTGGTCAACTCTCCTCCTTGTGCTTGCAATCTAAAGCCTCTCAACTTTATGTATAAAGGTCGTCTTTGGTCTTCGATTAACATGACCAAAATATCTCAAACGAGTTTCTCTCAATTTGTCATCTATTGGGGTTATTTTTAAATTACCCCTAATGCGTTCATTTCAAACATATCCTTAGTAAACCCACTCATCCAACATAGCATACACATCTTTGTGGTCCTTACTCTATCTATTTATCTTTTTTTAATTGCCCAGCAGTCCAATCTATAAAGTGTTGTAGATCTAATAATTGTTTTATAAATCACTCTTTTAGGCAAAGAGAGACTCTTTATCACATAGAACCCCACTAGCTTATCTACATTTTGCCCACGCCACTCCCATCTTATTAGTTATATCTAAGTCAAAACCTCCCTGAGATTCTATCATAGAGCACAAGTATCTAAACTTATCGCAAAGTGCTACTAAGTCGTTTCCAATTTTTACTAAGTCGCCTCCTATTGGAGGATGTGAGAGTGGTGTACATTTAATTTGTCCTTATGCGGTCTATTATACATAAAGAGTTGACTTTCCTAATGTGTAATCTTTCCCCTTTTTTGTTTTTTTAAGAATTTTGAAATATTGTTTTCTATTGTGTGTCTTTACAAGGAACCAAAGAGCCTCTTTTAAAGAGGAGCTTTACATGAAAAAAATGGAAAAATACACATAAAGAAAGTGAACTATGTATGTATAATAAACCGCATGAGTACAGATTAAATGTACACCACTCTCACATCCTCCAATACCTCCCTACCATCTATGCCACTAAAGTAAAACTCCATGTATTTTGTTTTTATTCTACTAATTTTTAAACCATTTGCCTCCACAATTATAACCTTGAATTGAGTTGTTGTTTCGTCTCAATAATTAAAACTTATCATCTGCAAAAAGCATACACTATGGCACTTCATCTTGGATTCCTGATGTCAAGTCATCTATGAATAGAACAAATAGGTACGAAACTAAAGCAGATTCTTGGTGGAGTCTCTAATATGGAACTCCGCCGTCTACACAAATGGTTCTAACATTAGTGCTAGCACTGTCATACATGTCCTGAATAATCTTTACATAATCATTAGGTAAGTACTTATTCTTCAAAGTACTCGATAATAGTTTCCTTCGCACTCTATCATAGGCCTTTTTTAGGTCAATAAAATTCATAAAAAGGTTTTTCCTCTTCTCCCTAAATTTCTCTATAAGTTATCTTAGTACAACGATAGCTTCTGCTGTAGACCTACACAACATTGCCCAAATTGATTATTAGATATACTTGACTCTTGTTTAGACAACCCTCTGCCATCCTTTTCTAAGCTTCATTGTGACTCATGAGTTTGATTGTTCGACAATTAGCAGAACTTTGAATATCTCCTTTGTTTTTTATAAAAAGCATCCATTGTGCTCTTGACTTGTTTCACTCACTAGGAATCAAAATTTTGTTGAGCAATTAGGTCAACCAACACACTCCACTTTTGCCGAATATAGTCCAAACTTCTACTAGGATACCATCCAGTCCTAGCGCTTTATTCTTCATCTTTTTCAAGGCTTGGTTCATTTCTGCTACTGTTATTTTGTTCACCACCTCCTCATACTATCTTCACTTCCAAATTCTATATTAAACTTCTTTAAAATATGCTTCCCACCTATCCACTATTTATTTGTCTTTCACTAGGATCCTTTGATTATCATCATTTATTCATCTTATAGAGTAAAATCTCCACTCTCCTCTCCCACCTTAGTGGGTTTTAAAATTCTTTTTTCACCTTCTTTCGTTCTCAATTTTACAAATAATCATCGTAGGTTTCATACTAGGCTTTATTTACAACTTTCTTAGCAACTTTTCGCGCTATCTTGTAATTCTCTCAACCTTTCATCTTCCATGTTTTCTGTCATATCTTACATTGATTTTTGTTCTCATTTACAGCTCTTTTCACCTTAGTATTCCACCACCACATGTCCTTATGCATCATCCAAAGCTGCATTGGCTACTTCTTTAATGAGCCCAGTCATTCTATCACGCATCTCATTTGGGTTTGAATCATCGTCGCACACCCTATTATTAAGCAACTTATCCTTGACCAATTCCATTTTTTCTTCTCTCAAATCCACCACCTAATTTTAGGAGGATCCTTCGTTGCTCCATTTAGAGAATTATTTTTAAGAAACAAGTCTAAAACTACAAGTCCATGTTGTATTGTGAGGCTTTCTCTGACTTTACCATCCTTGCAACGAGTCACTTCCCTATGTAAAAGTAGAAAGAAACCTATTTGGGACCCAAACTGCCCACTCTTAAAGGTGATCAAAATGTTCCCATTGTTTAGAATAATGTATTTGCTATAACAAAATCAAATGCTCCTGCAAAATGGACAATTGATTCACCCATGTATTTCTTTTTCCATAGCCATGGTCTCTATCCGTTAAAAGTACCTGGATCCCAAGAGTCTGAACATAATCCTGAAGTTACTAGAATATATAAATAAAAATATATACATATACGTGAATGACTACAGAATAACTAAAAATAACAATTAAATACATAACGAAATCCCATAAACCACAAATAGAAGAGAAAGGAATAAAGTACAAAGAGAGTAAAATGACATAAATAAATGCAAATATATGGAGGTGCACGAGAATAATATTAACTGTGGTAGTGGTAGTAACAATAATAAAAATAAAATAAAAGAAATAAAAAATAGTAGACACTAAAGGTAATACAGAGTTTTAACCCAAACAAAGGAAAGGGTTTTCCAGAAGGAAACAATGAGAAAGAAGAGGTAAAATTAAGGAGAAAAAAAGGAAGAGAAATAGAACACGAGAAACAATAAAGAGTACAGATAAAAAATAAAATAAAGGTGGTTGACAAATAGAGAATAAAGAAAGGGTTTAAAATCAAATAAAAAAGCAGCAGGAGTTGGTTTAAAATAAATAAAACAAATAACAAAAAATAAATAATAAAAAAACACATACGAAAACCAAAAAGGGTTTAACGAAAGAGAGGAAAACAGTTATTACTATTTACTTTTTTTGGGACCTTTTTTCTGGAGAAAAACGGAAAAAAATAAAAATAAAAAGAGGGGGGAAGACAAAGAGGAGAAAAGGAGAGAGTGGAAGAAGAAAGGGGCGAGAAATCTGTACCTGGAAGTTGAGAAAACAGAGGAAGTATGAGGCGTCCGAAGCTGGTAATGCGAGAGAGGGAGATCACTCAGTCAGATCTCTCGGCCGGAAAGAGAATCGACCGTTGGGTCAGTTGTGTAGGATGCGGATCAGGGAAGTAAACATCTAGGGCTAACCAGTTAAGACGGCATCTGTCCTAACCCCATTTTTCTAATCAAGTGCTTTGTTACTAGCGTTTCACACTATGACAATAGGAGTTTTCCTCCATAATTTAATTGCTATAGTTAAAATTTATATAATTTTTATAATATGAATCTAAAAATGGTAGAATTCAAAAATCTATCTCAAAATCTTAAAAGCATAAAAATGATTTAAAGGATAATGACAATGACATTGAAATTAAAATTTATTTTGACTTAGCAGCATTTCATGATTGGCAAAGATATTTTGCTGGATTACAAGGGTTTAATATAGGTATTATGAAACTCGTAATACCCTGACTTAAATTAGGTAATTAGTTTAATAAATCCTTCTTAGACCGATTAATCTTGAATATTATGGTTAGGGCTTTGTGAAAAGCCCAGGTGTGGCCCAATCTTAGCTCAAAAACTTAGTAATCCAGCTCGTCCAGCTGAAGGGACAAAATGGTAATTTACCACTTATTATTATTATTTTATTAATTATGTTATTATGTAATTATTATTGAATGATATTATTTTTCGTAATTAAGGATTTCTATTTCTGATTTTAGAATTATTTAATTTTCAGAAAATATTATTTAAAACCGCCCGTCAAAACTCCGAAAGGGATAAATAAATATTAAATGATTTTGGGAATGAGAATTTTTTTGAAACAAGTATCGTATGCTAGATCATTTTAGTATGGTCTAGTTTATTCTTTCAAACTCCAAAAATGAGGATTTTAAATCATTTTATTTAACGCAAGTTAATTCACGTAAATAGTGTTAAATTATGGATTTTAATTAAATCTATGGTTTTCGATGAGTTTTAAATTTCCAAATTTTTATAGTGATTAGAGTTTTTAAAACCCAACATTTTTGTTAGGTTGGATTAAATTTATTAAGCTTCAAAAGTATTGTTTTAAGTTAAAAATCGAATTTTATAAAAAAGAGACCCATTTGCAAAATCAGAAGTTTAGAGGGACTTATTTGCAGCCAACACCCAAACAGTGCCGTTACTGTTGGGGACGTCGGCACCACTGCATGCAAACACGAGTGGCCTCCTCTGATTGATCGGTCACCTCTATAAGATCATCCCCTCCCCAGCTGGTTTCACTCCCGGATATTTTCCATCTCTCAGTCTTAGCTACTCTCTAAACAACTAGCCGATCTCCCTTTCTTGCCTCTCTGTTCTTCCAAAATTTTCTTACCGTAAGCTTAGAGGAGGAATTTTCAAAAGCTCGAATTTTCAACCCAGGAACTTAAGTGAAGGTAACCACTGTGTTCCTTTTCAAATTTTAACTGATTTAAAATCAAGCAGAGTAAATTTGGCTAACTTTTGAGTGAGTAAAACCGATTTCAAGTCAAAGGAAAATATATGGGATTTCTTGTGTCATTGTGGTTTTGGTGTTAAAATCCGATGGCTTATTAAGTATTAAAGTTTTAAACCACTCCCTATGGAAAGAGGACTCATTGAGGAGTCCATCTGACTTGTTGGATGTGAAAACCGAATCCAAAAATCCACTGTTTCTGGATTCTTATTTCACTCCCTGTTCGACGTCACTGTCGGTTGTTGCAGACAGAGGAGGAAGACGACTCTCGGATGGTCCGAGAGTTGTGCTTCGGACAGTCCGAGGGTAACCCCCTTCGGACGGTCCGAAAGTGACCCTTCGGACATTCCGAGCTTCGGCTCGAAGTACCGAAATGGCCAGAGGCTAACCATTCTCCGCTTCTGCTCCGGAGTTCCGAGTCCTGTTCCGAACGACCGAACCCCTCTCGGACTATCCGAGCTGCTCTCGGCATGATCCAAGACAGACAGACCCATCTAAGCCTGTTTTCTCTGCTTTTCAGTTCGGAAGGACCTTCGGACGATCCGAAGATAGACCCAAGTTCCGAAGTCTGTGACTAGTTTTAGACAATGGTTCGGATGATCTGAAGCCACAGTACCTGGTTCCGAGGCGTGTTCCGCGGAACCTAATTTTTTAATGTAGAATCTTGATTGATTGGTGATGCATGTGTTAGACCTAAGTTTTAATGTGATATTTATACCCCTTAATAATTTAAAAGTTGTACTAACCCTTCTTCTCTTATTACTATAGTATATATCCTATTTGTATTCACTTTCAGGCCGACTCTATTTGTCGGGCACTGAGTGACTTCACTTCCAGGCCGACGCTATATCTGTTGGGCATTGAGTGACCTCGAGGCCTTACTCAACATGTCAATCTAGTCATATCCAGAAGACAATACGAAAAGTGATCTGAGTATCTAGACCTAACTCAATACGTCAATCTGGTCATGCCCAGAAGACAATATGAGTTTTGGATTGAGCATCCTATTATTATATATTGTGGATTATTATAACTTAAAATTGTTAGAAACCAAGTAGGAGACTCAATTCCATCTATCTTAGAGATTTTTGGGAAAACAGTATGATTTTGAAATACTACTTGTATGTATATATTTGAATACTATGTATATTGACCAAATATTGATTGTACATTTGTTTGCATGTTGAACAGAGACCGCAATACCACACAATTTTGGTGAGGGAACTTAACTTTGCAGTAGGTGTAATCAGGTTTTATGAGGAGAATATTGAGCAATGAATGGTTTCAAGTTGATGAACCCACCCATGTGCCCGGACATGATTCACTGTTGTAAGAAGTGCTTATGATGTTTATAAATGTTTATGATGTTAATCTTATGAGATATGTAATACTGCTTTTACGTGCCCTTGACTATTGAACCAATATCGGCCATATGTGAGATGGTTTTCGTCTACTAGAACAGGGGTGTCGACAGTTGCTGACTTGAGGAGTGTCAGTATCGGCCATGTGAGGGCCGGAGATGTTCTTGCAAAGATGCATTTTGACCGTGTCGGGATTTAATACAATGGTCTCAGCGTAATATGTAAGCGTTACGTTGGATGACAACAGTAATGGAATGATGATGAGATTATATTTGATGTTAAGATTATTTTGGACAAGTATGAGATATCATATTGCAAATATTGATTATTTAACTAACCTGATGTTTCATAGACTGCATTGTTATATTTCCTTCACTAGGCTAGTTAGCTCACACCACTCACATTTCAGGAGATGTGTTCGAGGAGGAGAACCCTCCGTATGAAGCTTAGGATGGATAAATTGCTGCGTTGCCTTGGGATTCCCCTGAGGAGAATTCCGTTATCTTTACTTTTTGGTTCCTTGAACCTTTTGCTTATATAAAGTACGTTTTGTTCCGTAGTTACTCTGATGATGTTGTAATAATAATTCGTTGTTGGAATTATATGTTTGTGGTTGTGTCTCTTTTGAGTAGACTTATGGTATCTGTTTGAGTCCACATGTTGAGATCATGTGTGACATTTGGGCCTAACAGTTGATCCGGCCCAATTGGAATTCTTGAGTTTAGTTTTCAAAAAAAAAAAGGCAGTGACATTTCGGGCCCACTTTTCGGGTCGGGGCGTTACAAAACTCATAAAAGATTAAAAATGCCAATATGTTGGGTAAGGATGTCATTTTTAAAATTTATTAAAAATAAAAATAATTAAGATTCAAAATGTGCAAAAATGTTTAAAATATTAGTCAAAATTTGCTGACCTATTAAAGGTCTAAAATTTCAGCTATGACTGACATTTGAGACTCACATAAGTATCAATTGATATGTATCGTATCAGTTTTTAGACTGCCAATATGTATTGAATCGGTTGTCGTACAATAGTTGTATTAGCCGTAGCTGATGTTGATTTTTTTTAGGTAAAAAAATATTTTGACCATTTTTCAAGTTGAATCTTGCATTAGGTGTGATTTTAAAATGGTGTGAAAACAAGTTATTCAAGTTTGAATGGTATTTGTCATTTTCAAATATTTTTTCTCTAAGATTAGACCAATTTAAGTAATTTCTATCATTTTTTCAAATTTTGATTCTAAGATAATCTCAAATTAGGGCTTTTTTGTGAAAATAATTTGATGAATGATATTCAGTTCTTATGGAATTGATTAGATGTGTCATGCCATTCATTGGAGATGTATTAATATTATTCACATAATTTTGTATCTATGTGATTTTTTAAAACGTTTTTGAAATGAACGATGGAAAGTGATAAAAGACTCCAATTTTTTTAATAAAAAACTGTTATTTTGTCTGATCGTTATCATCTAAATAATAAAATATATATTAATATATTTTATTATCAAATATTGATATTTCTATTAATTTTGAAGCTTGACTGACTAACTGACTAAAATATCTGGTGTGCTATTGTTAGTCGTGATTCCCATCACTTTGGCGAAAGGTCAACAAAGGCGCACTGTGACTAATGGTTGCAGTTTCACGTAGAGAATTTGAGATCCTCTTGGGCTTGGACACCTTTTGTATCTCGATGTGTTATGTTATAATTAAATAATAAAAATAAATTCTTATGTGATATACAGTAGATGAGTAGATTATACTATAATGAATTTTAAAGTATATCAATTTTATAAATCATGACTTGTGGTTGAAGTGATGATTAGAAATCTGTTACAAAGTGGGAGTGTTCAGTTCAATTCTTACTCCACCTCAGAAGACCAATCTATATAGAGTTATTATGATAAGGAGTTTGCACATGCTCGGAAGATCAGTTAGTCCTTAAAAGGCCTGAATACTTTACTCATAAAGAAAAAATTATAATCAATGGTTATTTTAAAATGGTTTAAAACAAGTTATTCAAGTTTGAATGGTATTTGTCATTTTCAAATATTTTTTTTCTAAGATTAGACCAATTTAAGAAATTTCTATCATTTTTTTTTCAAATTTTGATTCTAAGTTAATCGCAAATTAGGGTTTTTTTTAAAAAATAATTTCATGAATGATATTCAGTTCTTATGAAATTGATTAGTTGTGTTATATCATTCATTGGAGATGTATTAATATTATTTACATAGTTCTGTATCTGTATCTGTGTGATTTTTTCAGACTTTTTTGAAATGCACGATGGAAAGTGATAAAAGACACCATTTAAAAAAAAAACTGATATTTTTGTCTAATCGTTATTAGCTAAATAATAATAAATATATTAATATATTTTAAGGCAGTCATTTAGACACCTAACTCTTCTGCCAGGAGTCATCTTTTATAAAATTTTAAAGTAAAATTACCATTTTAAATTTTTTATTTTGAAAAATCTTAATTGTCTCAACGTACATCAAAAGAATAAAATAATAATTTCAGCCTAATTTTCAAAAAATAATGTCTCCTAACATAAAATAAGGTGTCTAAATGGCTATTCTATATTTTATTATCAAATATTGATATTTTTATTAATTCTGCAGCTTGACTGACTAAAACATCTGTCCTGTTGTTGTGAGTCGTGATCCCATCACTTTTGGCAAAAGGTCAACAAAGGCGGTGCTACTGTGACTAATAGTTGCAGTTTCACGTAGAGAATTTGAGATCCTCTTGGGCTTGGATACCTTTGTATCTCGATGTGTCATGTTATAATTAAATAATAAAATAAATTCTTATGTGATATACAGCAGGAGTAGATTATACTATAATGAATTTAAAAAATATCATTTTATAAATCATGACATGTGGTTGGAGTGATGATTAAAAATCTGTTTTAGAGAATGAGAGTGCTTAGTTCAATTCTTACTCCACCTCAGAAGATCAATCTATGTAGAGTTATTCGGTGTATGGATAAAGAGTTTGCACATGTTTGGAAGAACAGTCAGTGCTTAAAAGGCCTGAATACCTTACTCATAAAGAAAAAATTATAATCAATGGTTATTTTAAGATATCCAGCATAAACTCAACAAATCATATAGTCAGATAATTGTTGATATTGATGAATTCAGATAAGATGTATAATAATTATGTAATTATACATTTGATATGATAGATTGATTCACCCACTGAGTTTTCGAAGACTGTATAAGGTTTACAAACATAGAAGAGTCAGATCTGAGCCAACCAATAAAATTCAAAAGTTCAGTCAAGAATTCCTTCTCCAACCAAATGCTATCTTCTACAAGCCTTGTAGCTACTAAAGTTACTACTATTCGCTCTCCCCACTTCCACAGCCCTGTTCTCATGCTCTGTAATCTCTCTGAGTGGCCAAGGTAGAAGAGAAGAACATTCCCCACCTTTCATCTTTCTGTTTTGAATTCATAGCAGTTGAGGGCTACTTAAATCCAAGTTCAGAAGGAAATGCATTGCCTAAGAGATCGATGAGATCGTAGAAATTCAATTAAAAGGTTGATACAAATTTTCCATTAGATTTTCGGCTTACCATTCATCATCTCATGGCTAGACATGCAGCTGGAGACTTGTTAGCTTCAAGCAGAGGGCCTGTTCATATTTTTGTGAAGTGGAGGCCAATAATGGTGTTTCTGCTAAAATGGGCACTCAAAATTGCGATGTGGGCTTTTTTCATAACTTGGATGGCTGTATCTTTTCTCTGCCCAACTGAAGCCCTGGACGGAGTGTTCACGAAAATATATCTCACCACTGGACACACATTTTTTGGACCGATCGGTATGCAGTAGCTATGTTTCTTTCTTTCAGTTGGCCTGGAACTAATTTAGATTCAAACTAAGACTTGTTGTCTGTGTTCAGGTGGCGTATTTCTAATTTTCAGTGGTCCAATTATCATCATTGTACTTCTAGCAGTTGTGTATGTGACTGCCTTTTCAAGAGAAAACAATGAGTACGTTCTTAGTATCTATCTACATAAAGCATGTCATTCATCATCATCGTCAAAGTCATTTATCTTATATATTTACACTCGATACTTATAATTGAACTTGACAAATATCTCCCATGATCCAACTACCTATCTGATGTCCATCAGACTCATGACTGCATTAATTATGTTTGCAAGAATGAGCACTTATCAACTACAATAGAGGCTCCCAATTAAAGCATGTGGTTAAAAAACAAAAATCAGCAGCAATTATTTGTTGGATCACTTTCTTTTGTAGTCCAAGCTTGATGAAGAATGCGTTGGTTGTACAACAGAAAATGGTTCTATGTGAAGTCATTATAGACTGGGAGGTCTCACTGGCTATGGCCGAGGTTCTCATAATTTTTTTTTTCAATCTCTTTGTGCCACTAAGGAGAAAATTAGTTAAGTATGCTTGGGGTTTATTGATAATGAAATTGCTTGCTTCTAATCCAGGATGAAGAAACCAAAGTTCTTGAAGTTTCACTTGAGGACTTTCCCTGTCTTTGTCAATGGACCATTTGGTATTGTCTCTGCTGCAGAATTGATAGGGATTCTAGTGTTTGTTGCATATATAATTTGGGCAGCTTATGCTTACACCATTCAGAACTTCCACTTGGTATCTAAAATGGCTTTGCCATCTAAGGAGAAAAGGTCAGTTGAAACCTTCTTTCAATACATACTTTGACAAACATTACATATGCAGATTGTTTCAGTAATACTTCTTTGATCTTGTTTGTTTCTTATCAGTACTTAGAAACGTGCTAAAGTGTCGTATTAACTTGGAGTCTCAAGTAGGCAAGTGATGCATACCATGGCACATTTTGATTCTTTTGATTTCTAAATATGATTCTTAAGGTGCACAAATGATGATACCAGTATCAATTTTAATAAAATGCAGTACTAAATTCGACTCCATATAATAAAAGACACCTTTGTATATTTTCACAGCTACCTTTTGTTAGGACTGGGCTTCCAATCCAAAATACTAGCTTGTTAGGTGGAGTGACCTAAGTCCTTTATAAACCCCTAGATCTCCCTCTATATTTCCAATGTGGGACTCGTTCGCGGCAGCCCCAACAATCCCCTCCCCCTCCCCTCTCTCTCTCTCTCTCAAAAGAGGCCCTCCGGCTGAGAGAACGACGCCGGCCATCTTGTTCGCCTGGGAGATCTCTGAGCCTACATGAGGTAGCCTGAGACCTGTCTCTTAATACTACTTGTTAAGACCTGGGCTTCCAACACACAAGACTAACCTAATAGGTGGAGTGACTCAAGTCCTTCATAAACCCTTAGGTCTCCCTCTACACTTCCAATGTGGGACTCATTCGCAGCAGCCCCAACACCTCTAACTGAAATAGTTCAAGAACCGATCCTCGTAAAAGTACTACTATGATGAAATGTAGTTTCATGGATGTGGATGTAGGCTTCTCTAGATGGGGACTAATGCAGTGAATGGTTTGGTTTTGCAGCTACAAGATGTTGGACTACTCGGGGTTAAGGATAGCTTCTATTGGATTGGCTTGCTTCGGATTTTTGTTTCTACCCATAACAAGAGGATCGATTCTTCTGCGGCTCATAGATGTGCCATTTGAGCAGGCTTCTAGATACCATGTGTGGCTGGGACATGTTACCATGGCAATTTTTACATTGCATTCACTGTGCTTTATAGTCTTATGGTCACTCAAGGGTAGTCTCTTGCATGAGGTGAGTTCAGTTTGTACTTTGTAGACTCATTGACGATATGATGATAGTGCTTCTGTCATTTGCAGGAGGATCACATGATATTCCCCTGGAGGACATGTACTGCAATATTATATGTATAATATTTAAGGGTTCATAATTCGGTGTTAGAACCTATGCTGTGGATGGAACATCAAGATCTAATGGATAATAGTAACCACTCGATTTACTGCTTGCAGATAGAGGTTTAAAAAACGAATATCATGCATATTTAACTGAATTTAAGGTCAAATATTCATTGGTTGGAATCAAGAACTACACATTCACTATAATCAACCTGAAATTTCCCAGTGGTGTTTTGAGTCTTTGATTCAGCAGTTTGTACGACAATCCTTGAGCCAAGGCCGGGTAGCCTGATGCCGGACTGAAAGTTTGTAGTATTTTAGGCTCATAGGCTGTGCCTAAGCCCCATTTCTCACCCCATGACCAAAAGAGTTGGACTAGGCCATGCTTAAAAGCGTGTGCTCCCAACTAAATGGACTGGTCCAGCAGAAAAAAATTGACAGAAATACACAATCTAATGTAAATGAACTGGGCCTGGTCGAAACTTCCAGGTTTACTTTGTGGCTCAAGACTGAATTCGACCCATTCATATACAAAATGGCTTTGGATACTGGAGCCATTGGCTTAACACCATCTACAATTCTACCTTGGTATTATAAACATTTGCCATTTTTCATCAATTCTAGTATTCTACCTAGATCACAACTTACAGCAGCACTTGCAAATATGTAATCACTTTTCAGTAATTTCCCTGCGTATCTACATTTGGGTTGGTATTATTAACTGTTATTTATAAGTTGTATAAATTATGTTTTGTACTACCTTCTTATTCTTTACTAATGTGTTCATTTTGTCAAAGCAGATAGTTCAGTGGACAAGCAATGATATTGCCAACCTCCCGGGCGTGATAGCCTTTTTCATTGGTATAATGATGTGGCTGACATCTTTATATCCTGTGCGGAAGCGTTATTTTGAGCTTTTCTACCACACACATCAACTATATGCAGTGTATATTGTCTTCTTGGCATTGCATGTTGGCGATTCTGTTTTTAGCTGTGCTGCCGGAGGGATTTTCCTTTTCATACTCGACCGTTTTCTTAGGTTCTGCCAATCACGAAGAACTGTTTGTATAGTTTCAGCAAAATGCCTTCCATGTGGAACGGTCGAATTGGTTCTTCCAAAACCAAGAAGTACTGTTCTCGAACTTCTCTATACATATACAATGTGAACATGCAAGGAATTATTCGATATCGTAGCCAGCTAATAAGAAATTTAATCAGACCAGACTATACATGACTCACATTAGTTGTATTTGACCTATTGATTTAGTGCCTAAAAGCAATAAAAACGGTAAGCTTAATTTAGTATCAGGTTGAAAAGCAAATATAAATTTGGTCATATGTACAGTGTCTGAATTCAACTTTAAATCATACCCATAACCCATTAAATCACCGACAAAACAATCCCAACCATAAACCAATTCATTTCTGTCAAATGACTAGTTTTGAAGGAAAAAGGATCAGTAGTCGGAAAGTGTCTGCAAATTGGACAGTTTGGAATGAGGCAACAACAAACATGTTCATATAACTTCTAAAGTCTAGATACTAGACATGAAGTGGAACACTGTTTCTAATTCGCAAGATGGTGTCTTCTCCTCATAGTCGGCACACCATCACTATAATCGTTTTACTCATATTATAAGAGAAATTTCTTCTTGGATGGTTTATTCTGTGCTGCAGATATGAAATACAATGCACTCAGTTTTATTTTTCTTCGAGTACGGGAGCTGTCTTGCCTGCAGTGGCATCCCTTCAGTGTTTCCTCCAGTCCTTTGGATGGAGCATATCATCTTTCCATTCTTATAAAGGTTCTTGGAGATTGGACAAGGAAGCTAAAAGATAATTGTTCAAGTATTCCAGAGCAACCTCAAGAAGGATTGCCTTGCCAACCTTATCCAAGGATAACAGCCTCTGTTGAGGGCCCATATGGGCATGAATCTGCATACTACTTGGCGTACGTACTCTGCTTACGTGGTTATTTTTCTCTTTGGTCCAAATATCTGCACATGATTTCTCGGTACTAATAATGTGATGTTGAATGTATCTCTGATGCCATAGTAAACCCTTCAAATTTCACATTCATACATAATGCCCAATATAGAAGGCTCAAGAAAAAAAAAATAACCATCTATGAATTGTCTCGATGAGAGTCAAAATTCCACAACAGTAGGAGTATGCTTCTCATGAAGATGCATTTGCTTCTATATATTCTGACGGCATGTTTGTTTCCTCAGGTTCTAATGCACATTTGCATGCAATTGTCTTCATGGAAATCAATTTCAAATATGAAGGCAAAACCTTATTTCAACACATTTCTTTTCTCACTCGCCTTCTAAAAATGTATGATATTGGTAAATGTGACACATTTCTCTACCTTACCCTTCAACCTGACCTGCCAACTCTATCTTGCCACCCAAGCCCAAACTGACCCAAACCTGACCTACACTTGACCTGAACCTGCCACACAAAACCAGCCCGCCCAAACCCAACCTGTGACCCTATCCAAACCCAAATCTGACCGCTTGATCTAACCAAACAAGACCAAAAATGTGGAGGTCAAGTTAAGTATCACTACCTGTTTCGTAAATCGGTTTACCGACCTGAACTTGCTTAAAACAATTAGGGAGACGGTTCTGGTCACTTGACCGATCCCAAACTCAATTTGACCTGGCAATTCATGGCTATGCAGTGGGCTCTCCAAGTCTAAATTTGATGATCCAATGGACTGGATTGAATTTGGCTTCAGTATTTTCTTCAGTGTTTTTCAAGTAACTTGAATAGAGTATAACCCCATTTCAAACCATATGATGTGCATCATAAACCTTTATAGGCATTGGTACACATGACACTGATATGAATTCAGTGGAAATGTTTAGTTTCTTTATTCTTTACAGGTGATTTCTCATCATCATTTGTGTAAACAAACATAAAGCAAGATTTCAAAAGAAAGCACCAGCATTTACCATGAAATCTATGAGGCTTTTATTATGAGAAAGTAAACAAGAGTTCCCAAGTGGCTTCACTTTTTTACTCTTTTCTGAAAATCATCAAAAGTACACAAAATTGCCCAAGTAGCTTCACTTTTTTACTCTTTTCTGAAAACCGTTTACTATGTTTGTACTTCAGTAATGCAAGACAACTTCATGTGTTTCGAATTTCCAACTTTCTATTGATTGAATATGGATACTTGCAACATTCTTGCATGAATTTTCTCTATGTCAGTTAGGACTAATTTCTTCATTTTGATAGACAAACTGACCTCCTTAACACTTCTTAGGTATGAAAACCTTATTTTGGTTGCTGGAGGCATTGGAATTGCACCTTTTGTTGCTGTCTTGAGAGACATTATTCACCGAATAACGGAGAAAAAAATTTGCCTACCAAAAGATATTTTGATTGTTTGGGCTGTGAAAAGATCTAATGAGCTTTCTCTCCTGTCCATGGTTGATTCAAAGTGCATCTGTCCATCTTTTTCTGAAAAAGTTCACTTACAGATTCAAACTTATATTACTCAAGAATTGGAACCTCCACTGGTGAGTGTGAATTTCTCTCATTAGATGCATTTTTACCAATTCATCTGTATGAGTTTGGAAAACTAGAGCATTAGCAACTTTAAAAGCAAAAACTTGTCACCATGTACTATAGAGAAACCTGTTGGGAATGCTTTATACTTGATGATGTCATTTTGTTTAGAGCTGTTAAGTTGTCATAACTTAGCAACTGCAATTTTATCAAACATACAAGAAAATATTTTCTTCCGTTTAATACCAGTAAACATCATTTAGTCTCCCATTTCTTGCTGCAGGAAGATGGCGTTCTTTCCGAATGCAAGAACTATTCTTTCCCTGGGATAAATGGAAGTAGCATGTCTGGTTTGGCTGGTACACAGAACAATATATGGTCTGGAATTTATGTCATTTCATCTATAATTGGCTTCCTTATCTTACTGGGTTTGATGGAGGCATTATATATAACACCTTTCAACATAGTGTGTTGGTGGTTCAAGGGCCTTCTCTTCGTCATTTGCATGATTACAAGTATTGTCGTGTTTGGAGGTCTTGTGATCTTTTTATGGTATCGCTGGGAAGAAAGAGTTCCAAACCATGAAAAGTACATAAATGACAATAAGAAGAGTCACTTAACAGGGTGTGATGAGTTAGAAATGCAAACCAATGGATCAAAACTGAATATTATAATGAACACCAAACACTATGGATGCAGGCCAAACTTGAGAGGTAATTGAAGAATGTACTGGCTTGCTCTCTGAATTATTTAGATCACCTGTTTTATTTTCATGGTGAGCATCTGTTTATGTTGTCTTCTTTCACTCATCTTTGAGTCATCACTTTGCAAATTAATCAGATTTTTCAATTGCTATATAAATATAGGTAATAACTAGGGCATCGTGGCATACTATTAGTGCTTGTATGGCCTTGACTAATTAAAAAATCTGACCCTATTCTTCTTTACATTTAGTTACACAATTATCCTGAGTAAAATAACCAACATGGACCAACATATGAAAAAGGAGTGAGACTCTAGGTTTGCCCCAACTGACATAATATCTAAAGCCCCATTGAAATCGGTATGCCTAAAATACGTGCTTAGATGTATAGAGAACTACACTAGTTCAATCTAAAATAGCCCTTCATACTGCTTCAGGTCTGTCTCATCCTTCTCCAAGTCCATTGTAGAGTTCCAGTTCTTTGTACAAAGATTGTGTATGGCCTTCCATGTCCTTGTCGAAACCACCTAGAACGGTATTCCTTGAATTTACTTGTACTGAAGCCATCCCCAAGAATATTTTTATATACTGATTTCATTTTATTCCATAAATCCTATACCCATGCACTTTGTCCCTCTGTGTCCTCTTCATTTTAAGAATTTAACTCAATAAAATGTGAGGACTGAGTATCCAGCCCAAAAGGCTAGCCCATTAGGTGGATTAACCAAAGTCCTTTATAAGTCCCTAAATCTTCCCTTTCACAACGAAGTGGGACTCGTTCGCTGCCCCTACAATCCCCCCTCAAATGAAGCTCTCCAGCAGATAGAATGTCGCCGGTCATCCCATTCGGCTAGCGGATCCCCTGAGTCCACATATGTTGGCTTGGAGACATAGCGCTGATACCACTCCTTAGGACTAGGTATCCAGCCCATTAGGTGGAGTGACACAAGTCCTTTATAAGTCCCTAAATCTCTCCCATCACAACCAATGAGGGACTCGTTCACTGCTCCAACATAAAATAGTACAGTTCCAACTGCCATCTCATAGAAGTGCAGTGTTCAAACAGTTGGCACTCAATAATCACCCAATCAATTTTCTTATGTTGTTCTCAATTTTGACAAGAGCATCACCCAGATACTCTTACACTCCATTGTTCCATCCTAGCTCCATTTGCAAACCATCTGATTTGTGTCATCTATAATCCCTAAATTACCTCAGATTTGCCAGAAGCAAAATGGAGCAACTCGAAACATCTGTTTGGAGAAGTTCTTGAGGAATTACATCGGCTTTCCTTTCTAAAAATTGCTGATTTTATGATCAATGGA
The DNA here is from genome assembly GCA_022113865.1 of Chimonanthus praecox. Lineage (NCBI taxonomy): Eukaryota > Viridiplantae > Streptophyta > Magnoliopsida > Laurales > Calycanthaceae > Chimonanthus > Chimonanthus praecox. Next base: position 12,312,306 of record CM039090.1, on the reverse strand, counting down.
TGTAAGTTTTGGCCTGTGGGTCATGGGCACTCAGATGGAATGAATTGTTTGAACCTTGGATTGTAAATCCTCATGCATGTGAGCTGGGTGTGTAAAAATGGAATGTGATACTGACATGCAAAAGAGTGCCGAACACACTATGTTTTTTCATATTTAATATGCACAGATTTTATGTAACACAAACATACGGATGTAATGCATAAGCTGTCTTTGATTTGATGTTTCTTGCTTTAAAAATTCGATGTTCCTATCCTTCAGGTAATCCTTCAACATGACTACCTCTTCTGTTGTAGTTAAATGAGATGGCCACCTTACCCTATTAATTAGTTATCATGAATCTTAAGAAGTCCTTGAGATTTTTTATATGAATATCTTCTAAACAACTGAAAAGATCAAATTAATAAGTAAATCTAACGTATATGAGTATGTGATGTTTCCAGAGATTTTCAACTCTGTCTCAGAGCGTTGGGGGAAGTCAGAAGTTGGAGTCATTGTCTCTGGGCCTCCAAGTCTTCAATCTAGTGTTGCAGCAGAGTGCAGGTCACAGATCTTGCGGAGAAGACAAAATCAACCAATCTTCAATTTCTACTGCCATAGCTTTGATCTATAACAAGTGTTCAACTATAGTACCATAGCTTTGATCTATGATAAGTGATCAACTACAGCATCACAGAAAAAGGCTATACAATCTGCAAATGAAACTTCTTATTGAAGCAAAACTGTATTTTCAATTCTGCCCTGCCCGATTATCATGTTCTTTGCTTTGATGATTATAAGTAAATCAGGAAGTTGATGGTGCAAGAAAAATATTCATATTCAGAGCTTCCACTTAGACTGTTGGTTGAGTCATCATCAACCCAGAAACGTGGATGCCTCTGATCCACAACAATGTAGCACTCTTTCACCAGAAAAGTTGAACTCTGATAATTAACCAGTCAGGGGAAATATTGCCATTGATTATTGGAGTGTAGCTGTGTTTCACCACACGAATTGCAGTCTGCTAATTATTAGCCAGTGAATAATTATGATGGTGCCGCTATTGGCAATTGATCAAACTCGTGATATAGTTGATAACATTAGTTAATGAAATTCCATAGCATAAAAGATGCAGCAGAATCTGGAGTTGGAGTGATGGCCAAGAATCCGTCTCAGGAAGTGGAAATCCCACTCCACCCCAAAGAGCCACTCCCCGTAGACTTACCTGGTGTGTGGGTAGGGAAGCTTGTATTGGAGTGCGAACAAAAGTCCCACATCGGTTGTGAGAGGGGGGGGGGAGAGGGGGGCTAAGAACTTATATGAGACTAAATCACTCCACCTATTGGGGCTAGTCTTTTGGACTAGAAGCCCAATCCTAATAGTGGTATCAGATCTAAGTCCCCAAGCCACAACATGTGGACTCAGGGATCCCTAGCTGGACGGGATGGTTGGCGACGTTCTATCCACCAGAGAGCCTCATTCGAGGGAGAGATTGTTGTGAAGAGTCCTACATCGGTTGTGAGGGGAAAACTAAAGATTTATATAGAACTGAGTCACTCCACTTATTAGGATCAGTTTTTTGGGTTGGAAGCCCAATCCTAACGGCTTGCACTCCACCCGAAAGGTCACTCTTCATAGACTTACATGGTGTATGTGGGTGGAAAGGCCTGCACATGCCCCAAAGATTAATTTGGTGCTCTAGAGGCATTCAGCCTTAGTCATAAAAAAAAAAAAGAGAAAAAAATGATAAACGATGATAATAAAATAATAGAGAAGACGGGAACTCATGTTTCCAGTTCTATGCTTCAGTAACTACTGCACTAACAGGTTTCTTAGAATTTATCCAAATACAATTCAGAAATCAATACTTACTCAGGAAAAATCTACAAATGAAAAGAAACCGGATCCATATGAACCCAAAGTTTTTTTAGCAGTAAAGAAGAAATTTCATTACCCAAGACCCAATTCAAAATATTTTAATAAAACATTAATATATTATACGTAATTACGTAAAGATATTTTATAAATCTTAGTCATCACTCTCATTCAATTAAATTCAAAGTAATTTTTGAACAATGATCTGTTGTAATTTTTTGATGATTTCCTTCAATGAAAATATTAGGTGACTGAAAAAGTGGAACTTAATAACTTTATCTTCTTCTAAGAATTTTAATTGAAAGTTTACGTCAACAGTAAATAATTTCTCTAGTAGTTGTCATGGATCATTGGCCTTGCAAATTCGAACCCAGTGCCCATGTGAGTCGAGGAATCTTTTGGGCCATGCTCAAGCCCATTCATTTGGTAAACTAGATGAATGGATGTTATCTCGTCATCTTTTAATAATTCTAAGAAAAATTAGTTTTCGTAGAGATTTTAAAAAGCCCTTTGAACTTCACATCTAAACATCTCTTTTTTTTTTAATTAACGAGTAAAAAACTCAGACATAATCCTAATAAAACTTTCGTAGATGAGTCCACTACTCCTAAGCCGCGTCAAAATTAGAGATCTCAAATCCGTAACGTCCATCTTCCTAAAACGGGAGGCAATCAATTGAACTACAATAATACTTAATTTTGATAAAAGTTAAGCATAATATTAATTTGAAATAGAATTAGATAGAAAACTGGATGTGTTTAAACTTCAGACTTTAGATGAGGAACTATCTAATTAGAAGAAGCAAGAAACTTCTAAGGACATGACAGTACTAACAATATAGGATATTTCTTAGATTGACATATTAGGAATGTAAATGGATATCGGAAATCCAATAACTCGAAAGTATCTGATCGAAAATAAATGGATCTTTATCTGATGCCGAGTTCGAAAGTAAAATCCACTTGTTTTTTTATGTGGAGATCTAGTCATATTTGAATTCGATAACTCAATAACCCAAATGCCAATAATGCAAATTATAAATTTATTGTTAATAAATATTATTATATTTATTGTAATTAAATATATTAAATGTTAAATTCTATAAAGATAAAAGTCTAATATTTCTTCTCACATATTTCCTAATGTATATTACCATTGCCCTTCTATCTCCTCTCTCTGGATTGTGGAGATGGATGTTCAAAAAAAACCGTTTCTCAATCGGTTTTTACAAACAATATATTAAAATTTATCTACTCTGGATTTTATGAACTCCGGTACTGATTTTAAGTAAAAAGGGTATAACTTTGGACTACAAAAATCGTATCCAAAGAAATGAGGAAAAATGGTCTTCCCTCTTAATTGTTTGGATACGATTTTTTAAATCCAAAAGTATACCCTTTTCATTTAAAATGAGTCTCAGAATTCATAAAATTCAAACTAGATGAATTTTGATACCTTATTTGTAGAAATTGATTGAAAAACCGTCTCATTTAAAAACTTGAGCCAAACGCATAAATGTTACAGTTGGTAGAGAAGCAGTTTATCGATATCCTAAATTTTGAAAATATTCAAATCTAAGTCCAAATTAGACACTTTTAAATGGATTCATATTAGCTAGTTAGTATTATATCCCAAATTATCTGCCTACTATATATATATATATATATATATTTGAATTTACATGTAGAAAACTGTGTGATACCGCACGTAAAATCCTACGGTTGAACCCACCCACTATCCCTAAAATAGACTAAAATTAAATTATAGAGGTTCGAACCCATAACGTCTCACCTTCTAAAATGAGAGTCAGCTAATTAAGCTACAGGGATATGGGTAACTATCAACTATATATTTCATGAGGCGCAGAACCCATAAAGAATGTTTGAGGAGTAATTCAAATCATCTGATGCACTGAATAATTGTGACCCATGCAAAAGTTAGACGCACTCATTATTAGAATTGAATGTTTAAGACGACTGCAAAAGCCAAGCAAACATGGTCCTACCATTGTCACATCAACATTATCTATCTCAACTTGGATTTTTCCTTCCACAAATTCATGCACTAAGGCATTAATCCTTAATTCATGTGTCCTTTTATGTTTGTCATTCAAAATTGCAAATCCAAACCATAATCACTAACTTAAACATTGATAGTGATAGAAATCTTATTCTTATTGTAAGATATTTACTTAAATTTATTGGCCTTGATGTTCTGCACGGGCAACACCACGTTGAATGAGGGTTTTTATACGATGTTGTTTGGCTCAATAGAAGAAAATGGGTGAGGTTGTGATGCAGGCATCCAAACCGGTAAATTCGACTGAGACCCGATCAAGATGTGATTGGATGAAATTGGAGAATTGATCATTCAAATTCTTGATCGGACCTATGGCGAAAAGAGAGGGCTCATTTAGAACCCATGTTGTCACAGTTGTAGATCCCGCTTGAATTGACATCAGCAGTCACATCATTATCTTCATGGGTCCCCGATCTAAAAATCACATTGCAGCTTGGACTGCATGAGGTTGATGCTTCTCATAAAAATGTCAAGTTCATCGAATTTGTAAAATTATAATTTTTGTAATGCTTTAAACATTAGTGGAAAAAATAAAATCAGTTTTGAATGAATTTAAATATATATATATATACACGTTATCTTTTTTTTAAAAAATTAAAAAATAAATATATATATATATATACACGTTATCAATCATAATGACTGATATATCTTAAGAAAGAAGATAACGAAAACGATAAAAGTGTATTAGTGTCCCCTGATTGGACTAGACCATGAGCCTATGCTTTAGATTCAGTGTAACATCTATTTTCATGTTTCATTACGTAATGTTGGGACTTAAATTGCAATTTTTCACTTGAAAATATTTGTAATTTGCTGTCTTTTTGTTTTCCACAAAGATGTGTGTTTAAATAGGGTGCTCATCCTAACACGGGTATTATTTTTTAGAAGACACAGATTTTTCTGATTTTTCACTTTGTTTCTGAAGAAATCGGTTCACTTTCCAGTGATCGGTTCACTTGTCAGATATACCGATGAGTGGACTGATTCACTCAAAAATGGAAAGAGTTCAGTTTGATGCACTGATCGGTATACCGATGAGTGAACCAATTCATTGGAAAGTAAACTCATTTCTGCGGATGGATGGGAGTCAAAATGGAAAGTTCACTGAAACTCGTGCCTCCTAAAAGATAATATCCGTGTTAAGGTGAGCACCCTTCAAATAATGTAGGATTGGTAATTTTAATGTGGCTCATAATCTCAATTATTATGGCATGTATCTTTACAAGATGAGCTTCATCATTTATCCCGGGGATAGTGATAGATGATTATAAATTTTTTGATTTATAAAACTATTCAAAATAAACATCACAAGATCATTTTTTCTTCAACATTGAAATTAAATTTATAAATAATATTTATATCATCATTATTTAAAACTAGCATTTTAATAAAGCATGTTTATTAATAATAAATACATAATTTGTACTATTATAATTTTGGTTATTAGATTCAGAGATAGTTAGATTCATAGTTCATAATTATAAAAAATAACCAATGCACTTCGTATCGGCCGATACATATCGTGTCGTATTCGACAAGGTCGTTGCAGCCGCTTTATCGACCGATATTGTTTTCTTTTTTTGATCATTTTCGGGTTAGTTTCATCAAATACTTTGAAATTAAGTTATTCAAATTTAGAATTATTTTGAGTTATTTTTATTAATTTCTTCAAGTTTTGACTCTCAGATATTCTCAAATTTTGAGTTTTTTTGTGAAAATAATTTAATGAAATAATATTAAGTGCTTATGAAATTCAATGGAGATGTTAATGTCATTCACATAGTTTATAGGGTGTGTGATATTTTTCAAGAGTTTTTTGAAATTAAAACTGAGATTTCTAAGATACTTTTAATTTTCGATTTTATTATTGAAAAAATGAATAAAATGAAATAGAAACGTTCTACAATTAAATGAAGAGTCCTTACTGTGATTGCAAAGTTTTTAGGGTCTTTGTGTAATTCTCTTAATATTTTTTCATTTTTATAAAACTCAAAAAAAATTAAAAAAAAAAAAATTTGAATTGTAATAAAAGACACATGTCACTATAGGATACTTAAGAATATTAGTTTCATATTAGGTGTTTTCTCATGTTGGTTTCCTACTTTATAGAATTTCTAGATATTTTCCAAAGTCTAATGGATATTTTTCAAAAAAAAAAAAACCGAAACTCCATAAAAATGATCCTTTTTTTTTTGAAAAAAAAAAATGCTCACCTAAGTTTTCATATGGTATGTTCAAAAATAATTTAGATATATCGGGTAGCGATCCTCATACGGGGTTTTTGTATAACCAAACACGGGAATGAGTGGATTTCCTGCTTTACCTTTCACCCCTGCCATACCAATAACTTAAAAAGGTAAAAAATCTGCACGGGCGAGCCAATTACTCCAAAACGGCAAGCCATGGGTTTTTCCTACTTTTGGCTCGGGTTTTTAAAGAAGGCCGTTTTTCGACCGATTTCTACAAACAAAGTATCAAAATTCATCTACTCTGAATTTTATGAACTCCGGGACTGATTTCAAGTGTAAAGGATATAGTTTTGGGCTTCAAGAATCGTACCCAAAGAATTAAGAGGGAATGTCATTTTTCTTAAATTCTTTGAGTACGATTTTTAAGCCCAAAATTATACCCTTTTCACTTAAAATTATTCCCGGAGTTCATAAAATTCAGAATAAATGAATTTTGATACCTTGTTTGTAGAAATCGGTCGATGAACGACTTCGTTTGAAAACTCAAGTGAAAAACCAATAGGTGATAAACGAACCCGGCTCGCTGTCTTGGAGTGATCGGCTCGCTGCCAAGATTTTTTGGCTAGCCGACTTCTTAGTTTGGCCAGCCGATTTTCCATTTTGGAGAGCCAGTTTCTGACATTCCATTATTTTTTATTTTTCAGTATAGAAGGTGAAGAGCAAAATGTGAAATCCACTAATATCCGTGTCAAGTTACACAAAATGCCTGTGGAAAATCGCTACCCCATAAGTTATTGTATGTTGTAATTCAGATATGATTCCAAACGAGAAAGGTAGGCAAAACTATTTAAATATCAAATTTTATTATAAATTAAAGTCTCAATCTGTTTGGTATAAATTTAGTCAGATGAATGATTGATTGAAACATGAAGTCTGTAAAAAGAAAATCTCTACATTTTTATATCCCTTTTGTTACATCAACTGGACGGAAATCTGAGTTGATGATAAATTTTGATATTTAAATAGATTAAGAAATTGGTTTTTTCGTTTGACAAGATAAGGAGATCATGAAGGTGACAAATAAAACTAAGGGTGCAATCACTAATATCCCATGTTAGTTACACATTGATTTTCTTGCTGCATATTAAAACTAGAGCACATGTCAAATTAGTCATATAAGTAAATGTCAATGTAGTCTATATAGGTGTAGTTTAACTAGTAATTTTCTGCTTTAGAAAGTAGGAGGTGCTATGTTCGAGCTCCCATGGTCTCACCTGGTGTGTCCTAAGGGCAGTGGGTATCACCTGTAGGAATTTTACGGTAGACTTTTTACAGTTTCCCACACTTAAATTCAAAAACAAAAAAATGTCAACCAATTTAAAGGTTTACCTGTCTAAAAACTTTAAATAATTATACATTTATTATAGTGGTAATTTGACATAAGTACATAACACAAATCTATGATATGCTTGGTAGCTCATTCATAATAGGATGAGAATAGTTCTCTCCAGTGAAGATGATATTTATTTTTCAAGAAAGAATTAAAAGGAAAAAAATAATCAAAATCATTCTTAGTTAACATTTTTAAAACCATTCTCTCTACCAAACACACTAACTTTCATAGAATCATTCTCATTCTCAATATTTCTAAATACTAAACAAAACCTAAGTTGTAAATCACTTGGTTAAATACTCTAGATCAAGTGTGGCAAGTTGGCAAGTGTCACGTGATATTACAAAAGTAAAAAATAAAATGTACATTCTTATTTTAAAGCACACTAACAATGTCAAATAAAAATAGTTTTTTATTCTTAGAACTTTAATAGTTCATCATGAATTAAAATTTCTATTCATTATATTAAAAAGTCATGAAACGAGACGAAGTGATGAACAAACTATAATCTCTCTCTCTCTAGTGTGCACATTTGGTCAGATATTACTAATTTTAAATTTTTGTCATCTATTTTTGTCACCTTCAAACAATAAATAATTATAAATGAATTTTCATACTTGAATGGAACTTTTTTTTTATCATGTTTAGTAGCCCTTTTAAGAATCAAGAATTAGTGTTCAGACACGTCTATCATGATTGCTCTTTGTTTGATGGAAATGGATGTTGAAATTGTCATTTTGTCTACTTCTCATCATCTTAATGGTGGAAAAATATATCGATCTCTCTTATTATAAAAAGACACTAGTATTGTATGTAATTGTTTTTCTTAAGCATGTAATTAATTGCATTTAGAATGGAGTAGGAGTGAAACTTGGGTTGGATTTTAATCCGACTAGAGAAGTCAATGAGTTTGTGTTATGTAATTGTATATTTCATTTCAAGTTGTGTTGGAAAAACAAAACTCGTATGAAACCCAATTTGATATGATGTAATTCGATTTAAACCGTTTATACCAAATTATAAAACACTACTCAAATTGACTCGGGATTGAGTTCAATAAATTTTAACATAAATTTATTAAAATCCAGTATTATAGAACTCCAGTCTCAGACTTAGAATGGAGAAATGAGTAAATAGAATTATGGAGATACGATATAGAGAAGTGAGCTTGGATAAGATGGATACATTGGATTTGGAAAGTGCCCGTTTGTTTTTGTATGTAATTACATGTTGATTAAGAAAGTGGAAGAGTTGGTCTTTAGGTATCTCGAAAGTGGGTAAAGGCCTCGCATGTTTCCAGTAAATGAAGGACAGAAGGTCTTTTGTCTCCTTTCAGTTTCCCTTATTGGCAAAAGGTACCAATAATTTCTTCTTCTCCAAAGCCTGAACTCACTTCAATTTTGCTTTGTTTCTCAATTTGCGTGTGAAATCCCAAGCAAAAAGGCTTCCTATCCTCTTTGCTTATGCTTTTCACAATTTGGCAATAATGGACAAAATCATTTCCTTCTCCATATGAATTTCTTTTTTTGTATTCACTCTTTATTTAACTTGAACTTATTAAAAAATAATCACATTATTTGTTTGAAATTCGTTCAAATTTGACTCCGTTTTGATTGCTGTCTTTTAAATTATTAATTTTTTTAAATTGAATATACCTGATGTTTTATATGTAAAATAATCTTAAAAATATCTTTCAAATACACCAATCTCGATGAATTGAGCCTCATTCATCTAAGCCCCATAGGTCGAGATGGGTTCGCAGCCTAAGCGAAATGATTCCAAAAATGATAACAGGCATTTATAGATAATTTAATTATTAGGGGTTATAATTTATATAATTTTATGAAAGTGAATTAGTTGCATGTTTGTAGTTTGGAAGAGCAACCATTAAGCATATTTAATTTAAAAATTGTATTTTTAACTCATGCAGGTTAAATTGGGCAAGCAATAGGCTAGACTACTATAATTCAGTGTCTAACCAATATAGAAGCATAGAAAATGACATAAATGACTTATGACAATAATATTTAACTAAGGGATGATATGGGTGAATTTTTTCACTTTCATAGATCATGAACCTGACACTTGTTGAAAATATTAGATTTTTTGTCGAACTACGTAAATCTCAATGTCTGATTATTATTCTGGTGGTTTGATTTATTTTGTGTTTTGATTACATATTTCTAACAATACGATCACATGATGCATTGGTGCCATCATATTAACAAATACCGCTCTCGGGATAATAACGGCAACTGTTAATAATGGGATATTTTCAATTTCTCAGATTTTTAACGGGAATTTAACGGGAAAATCTCGCTAAAAATATAAATATTTAAAAAATAATAAAAATAAATATAATAAATAATTAATTCTCATCTTACACTTCTTGAGTAAAAAAAAATAGCATATAAAGCTATAATAACATAGACAATTTACTCGACTCCCACTGATTAAAGAAGCAACAGTAATACAAACATTCAATTAACAAACTACCAAAAGTTTAATAGTGTCATTAAACTCAACAAACATGATAAAGAAACAACTCTCTAAATGTTTCTCTCAACTCTCCTCTTGGTGTCATTTTTGTGATAACTTTATCAAGGTCATCTCTGATTTCTGAATCTTTACTTATAATGTTCTCATAAAAAAACTTGGGATGTAAAAATGCAGCAACTGCATGTAAAGGACTATGCAAATTTTTCTTCCAACGCTGAAATGGAATCGGATTTAATATGGATGGATGACTCGATCAAAGAGATGAGTTGACTCAGAACAATTAATAAGCAACTGACGTTAAATTACTTAAATGAGATTTAATGGATTAAATAAATGAAATTAATAGGTTTTTGAGTGTTAAACGGGTCAAGGCATGTAATGGGTCAAGAGGTTCAAAAGTTCAAATTGACGAAAAGGATAGGTGTCGGTCAAGGAGTGGGTCAAATTCAGAGAAGGGTCTCACGGGTGAAGTTTGAGGAATAAAATAACAGAAGAAAAGGGAAAACAGGGAAAGAGGAAGGATGGGTTCGAGCAGGCGCAGGCACGGACGAGGAAGTCTCGCCTGAGAAACAGAGGGGAAAAAGGGAAGCTGGGTTCGAACGGGTAGCGAAGGAGATGAGGGTTGTTGGAGGCTTGAGTTTGGAAAAGGACGCTACAGCAGCAAGGCTTCTGGGCGAGATGGGAGCAAAGGGCATACTAACGTTTTTAACGCGTTTTTAACGTTTCTCGTGTTATTAACGCGTTTTTATCGTTAAATTCTCGATAATAATGACAACGGTGTTAAAAACGTGATTTTAACGTGAGAACATTTTTTTCTCGATATTATCGCGGTATAAATGAAAATACCGGTGGTATTTGTTACATTGGGTGCCATAATATTACATTGATAATTATTATTTTTATTCTTTATTTGTGACTTTGTGAGTCAATTGCGAAAGATTGTGTGTATCTAGAAATTTACTCAACACTCTTGTACCTGGAGAAAGATGGGATTTTGGGGTTCTTCGTGATAAAAATATATTTTTTCAATTAATTAACATTCTTAAATATAGTTAAATAGCTAAAAAATTGGTGACAATAGATACTTTTTCAATCAATCTATCTAATACTTCTAAAGGAACTTGTAATTTTGACACACATTGAAATGGTTATAAGTAACTCATGAGTAGAGTAAGTACTAAGTACAAATTTAATTTTCCCTTACACAAGAGTATAATTTTGGTAGACTTATTTAGATAGTTTTCCTTTTATAACAAGTTAAATTATGATGTCTTTATAAATAACGTTTAACTTTTGAAGATGTATATCATCTATAAATGTAAAACTATATATAAATTTACTGAACTTATCATGAAGATTTGATTTATTTATTTATTGTGGATTTGGATAGAGTGTGGTATGTGACCTAATTTAATACTTTTTAGGTTAAAGTTTTGCCTAATAAAAAGTAAATGATTAGGTTCATAATTAGTCTATTTATTAATTAAATTGAGTTTAATACATTCTATCCTTGTTGCTCACTGCAAACATGATCAATTACCTTTCTTTTGGTTGGTTGGCAAGCAGCATTGAAACAAACTAAATTATCTAATCATCTGCAATTTGAATTAAGTTAACTCATCAATGACTAATGAATGCTTTTGCAAACTCAGACTTGGGTACATGTTTCCTAATTTACACAACATGCTAAGGAGGTGTGGTAAATCAGTCAAAAGTTGATCACTAAATAGAGAGTTCCAAATCTAAACATAATAATGAATACATTAACTATTGACATAGTGGTATTAACATATTGACTGATATATATTAAATATTAACAAATGTTCTAATATATTATATTCGTAGATATCAATCATTTTGCAACTAAAGAAAATTTATTAAATTTCATTTAAAAATATATTGATGGGTTAGTCTATTTTCATTCAACTTGATCAATGGATAAATTGGATCTACCAATATATGTTTATACATGGTATGCAAATATCAGCCAACACATAAACAACATTGACTATTTTTTAAATCCCACCCTTTAAATATTGTTAAACCTTCAAAAATCCACGGTAAAATGACACTTTAATTGCGAGTTTATCTTAATGTAATCCACAGTTAAAAGGGTAAACATTTTTATACGGGATAATTCTTTTATCTCATATGGGAATTCAATTTTTTTTTTTAAATCTGCTTTTTACCCTTCCACTTTTTGTGTTCGTTGGAAGGGTAAAATGAGAATTTAAAAAAAAATTGAATTCCAATGCTAGGTGAAAAATTCTTCCTTATGAGAATATGTACTCCAATTCAGGAGTACAGATATCGGCCGATACGAAACGTATCGGCCGATATGATTCGGATTTTAAGCCCCCTATCATATTGGCCGATACGTATTGTATCTGCTCTACATGCTTCATATTAACCGATATGGCCGATATATCGCCGAATCATATTGGTCCGATATCGGACGATATGATTAATATCGGTATTTAAAAAAATAAAAAAAATAAAACGGTGATGAGTCCGGGTCAATATATGAGCCGATATTTACATTTTCAATTTAAAAAAAAAAACATTTTCTTTTTTGATTTTTTTTTTAATTTAGGAAAAATAAAATAATAAAATAATATCAATATTAAAAATAAAAGAAAAATAGAAGACAGAAAATTATGGGCCGATATTCATATTGGCCGAAGTATCGGCCATGCCCCTTTTTACACCCCTGCTCCAATTGAAACGACACAGTTTGCCATTGCATAGGCATTCACTAAAAAAAAGCCAGTGAGGTACTTTAAGCAAATATTCTAACAAAAGATACCATTAATTAAATTACAAATTCTGTATATTTAAATTTATTTGATAGGCTATTATATAAGTATAAAGTATATAATAATTTTTAGCTATTGATGTGATGACATTTCTTCTTGGTAGAGTCTCATCAGAGTTTTTATTGGAAGAACATCTGACCCGATTCACATGTCATGTCGTTCGTGAATTTTTTTTTTTTTTGAAAAGGACAAAAGAAAGAAACTAGAATTGACAGTGAGGTATTAAAGAATGGAAGATATGGAATTAAAAAATGCCGAAAAGGAATCTCGGCGGAGTTTGGAGGGAGTTTTTGATTTTATTTTGTCAGGGGCGCCAACCAATGTAAAACCCTAGAAATTTCATCACTGTAAAAAAAATTGTCAGATCTAAAAGATCTCACTGTTTGTAGATTCGCTGCACTTTCACCCATCTGCGCCTCTTGAATCCATTTCATTTTCTATTTAATTCTACGGTAAAAAGTCCATGCAATTTCCACCCAAAAAAATTCCTCATTTCCTTCTGTGGAAGCTCAGATCTTCAGTGCATTTGCTCCTTCATGAGTCTTTTGATGCCTAGTTACGAAATCCAGTCTTGTTTCGAGAAGTCTATTGGTTAGTCTCATTTCAATCGTTATTTGTCTTTCCATATTGGTGCATAATCTGTGTTGCTTTTGGTCAGTTTTATGGGTTGTTGTTACTCTTTTGATGACAAATGAAAAAACCCAGATCATAATTATGGCAACTCTTGCTTCCAAAATTCAAAATTTTCAATTTTGAGTTTCTATTTTTATAGTTAGTGTGAATCTTTTGATCTCTATCGAAGAAGCCTGGATCATGTTTCAGGTGGTTTCTGTTAGTCACAGTTCACGTTTCTTTCACTTTAAAGTTTTTTTTCAGTTCACATCTTAAGTTGATTTGCAGCTGTTATTTCATTAAACCTGCTTTTGTTAGTTGCATCTTCGTTTTTCTTTTTCTTTCCTCTTTTTCTGCATTTGAATGTCGTTATGCATTATATAAAAAATCTAGTTTCTTTCCTTTCTAAAAAAATTATTTTGGATTCATTGCATTGTATATCTAGTCTAACTTAGCACTTCATCTTCAATGTGGTGGAAGCTCAGATGTTTTTCTTATTGCTGTTCTTCTTCTTCTTATGGTTGTCTTTGGCGCTCTTCTCTCTCTCTCTCTCTCTCATGCAAGTGGCTTTTAACTTCAGTCTTCCGTCATATGCATGGGTTAAAACAGACCCATTTCCTAATGGTTTCGGCCCTAACCAATACAAAATTTTGACTATTTCTTCACCAATACAGCCTATTTTAATGTTAATCTACATCTGAAATCGTAAGACTGTGAAAGAGTGAACATTCTTTTTCTTTTAAAAAATTCTCTATAGAGTTATTTTTCTCTCTTTTTCCTAGAAAAACAGGGGTAGGGAGTTGGAATGGGGTGGGTAGATGTTGGGGAACAGTTTGATGCAACTCTTTGATCTTTAATCTATTATAATGGCTATTACATAATGCTTTCAGTCCTAGCAAGGTCTTAAACCATGTTTAAAACCATGATCAAATGCATGTTCTTAGGGATGCCTTAAACTACATCTAAAACCATGATCAGAAGTAAACTTTTAGTGTTAAGAGTATTTACAAAATATTATGTGTTTGAGGTTCACAATTTTAAAATATTCGTGGGTTTCTGTGGAATTTTGCTTCTCCAAATAATTGATTAAAATTTCCAAAGACTGATATGACAGTTTAGACTGCTATGTTGGTTGTTAAGTTACATTTTCAGCTTGGCCGTACACTGTCTTTAAAATCCATGATCAAATGTTTGTAAACGGTTTAAGAATTTTGATGGTGGATTTGTGTTATAATGTTTTCAATTTTGCAAGGGTAAAGTGAATTCTGTTGGGATCTTTGAGTTTATAGATCATGAGGATGTAGCGTCAGATTGTTGTCATTCTGCACCATCGACCACCCTTCCTCTCTCTCTGTCTGTCCATCTATCTATCAATAACTTTATTCATCTTCGTACAGTATCTTTTTCCCATGTGACAATTTAACTGACTGATTAACTTCTCCCTTGTGGATAAGCATAGATTCTTTTTTTTTTTTTTTTCCGCTGCCGGCATGTAGCTTGGTTCATCATCACACATGGACTTCCTATATAATTCCCTGTCGCCAGCTGAAATTAGCTGGCTGATTAGCAACTGTTGATTTTTAGAGTGGCTATTATTTTGGTGGTGGTCATGCTATTGGTGGTGTTTTTTTTTTTTTAATAAAATCTTTTTGCTATTTAATTGTTATCAGTTAGTTTACTAATGGGATATCTTGTGCGCTTTTAGGTGGAAATTTCAGAATAAAGATCCAGCCTTCTATTATCCCATCATCAGTTTTCATACTGTTGGACTTGGTATCACTGAATTAAAATTTGAACTCCAGTTTCGACATGTGAAAGGGAAGTTTCTTTCAGATTAACAGAGAGGATTCATATTAGTCTACTCTGGATTATATTGAAATAGGGCCATCAAGTTTGGAATCTTTAAACTGTTCTTATTGTAATGGAGATCTATAGTTGGTTACTCAGAGTGTAAGCCAGAATGTCAGATGCCTGTGTTGATCCTTGTGGCCTTCACTTGAAGAAGGAACTCACTGCTCTTAAAAAAGCAAGATTCTTACGTGATCCCGAAACCAGTTCATCTTGGAGGTCCCCATTGAGTTCTAGGTCCTTAGCGATCTCTTATGGTTGGAACCATGATCATGATGTGAGAGGAACCCCTAATGGAGCAAATGGATCTATTGTTTCGTCAGAACTTGAGACAGGTTTATGTCCAAGAAGTGAAAACAATAGGAGAAAAGTGTTCCTCTACAATTGGAGGCAGCACTCTGGTAAATCGAGTGACAATGGAGTGGATAGGAACAGGTCCCCATTGGTTCTAGGAAGCCCTAATGACAGCTTCAGTGATGCTCAGAAGGGAGATTCTAAGGGTGACACTTATAGTGAGGACCCCATAATGTTATTTAGAGTCAAAGAGGCAAATTTGGAGGCACCCAAGACAAGAGTGACTCCGAAGTTGAAGAAAGATGCCATCCCCAAACAACATTTTGTCAGAAACTCCATAACACCAAAGCAGTTGGATCTTCCATCCAGCTCTATACAAACACTTTCTATTGGGCATTCTGATGATACAGAGTACTGCAATTCTGAGGATTTGCAGCTCTCAGTGCACAAATTTTCTTGCAAAGTAGGATACACATCACGTACTGCTTCTCCTTTATTGTCTAGATATGAGAATTGGTCCTATTCTTCCAAAATATTGAGAAATTCCAAAAGAGAGGATTCATCTTATTCTCATACACCTGGATCTACTAGTTCTTTCAATAAATATGGAGATTGGTATCCCAGTACTGTTGGGTCTTGGGATGGTACTACAGCTTCTTTTGACGGGGATGAATTGGATCAGTTGGATTTGCCGAGAAGCCAAGGATGTGGAATTCCATGCTATTGGTCAAGGAATTCAAAACATAGGGGCTGGAGCGGTGGGTGTTCACCATCACTTTCTGATACCTTGAGAAGAGGAAGTAGCATTTTCTGTGGACGACAGCCATTGTATCGCAAGAAAAGATCATCAACTTCACACAAGCAGAAAGGTTTCTCAAAGACTTCCCAAAACCTCCCTTTGCTGATGAACAACTGTGATGGTGTTGTGTCATCAACAGATTCAGCAAGTGATGATGAGCTATCGACTAACTTTGGCGAGCTCAATTTGGAGGGTTCAAGTCAGTTGGATGGAAGAAGATGGTCAAGCTGCAGAAGTCAAGAAGGGCAAGAACTGTCATTGACTGTAGGAACTGACAATGCACCAGACCACAGAAGTTTGAGCCAGAAATATAGGCCATGTTTTTTTGATGAATTGGTTGGCCAGGATATTGTTGTTCAGTCTCTTAAAAATGCCATTTTAAGGGGAAGAATTGCCCCCCTCTATCTATTTCATGGACCTCGGGGAACAGGAAAAACATCAACAGCTAGGATATTTGCATCGGCCTTGAACTGTCTATCTACAGAAGAAACCAAACCTTGTGGGTTATGTAGGGAATGCACTGATTTGTCCTCAGGGAAGAGTTCATACGTGAAGGAAGTGGATGCTACCAATACAACAGTGATGGATAAAATTAGGCACCTATTAAGGAGCATCTGTATGGCTCTACCCTCGTCACGTTATAAAGTCTTCATTATAAATGAGTGCCATGTGTTACCTTTCAAAGCATGGGCAACCTTTCTGAATTTCCTTGAAGAACCACTGTTGCGTGTAGTCTTCATATTTGTAACTATTGATCCAGATAACTTGCCCCGAGCTGCTATTTCACGGTGTCAGAAATACCTTTTCCCCAAGATAAAAGATGCTGATCTAGTAACCAGGTTGAAGAAGCTTGCTGCTGAAGAAAAGCTAGATGTTGAAGCAGATGCTCTGGATCTGATTGCTTTGAATTCTGATGGCTCACTTCGAGATGCAGAAATGATGCTAGACCAATTGAGTTTACTGGGCAAAAGAATCACAATATCTCTTGTAAATGATCTTGTATGTTTGCTGTGATTATTAGTTTTATTTGTTTGCTGATTTTTCATTGTTGCTATCTAATTTCTCTGACTGGATTCAAAGCAGTGCTGAAAATTTGGGTTGAACCCAAAAACAGTTCAGCACATGCAAATCAGTTAAAACATTTCATATACATTTTTCTGATTATGAGATGGAGGGCCCTGTGAAGATTCTTAGTGTTGTTTGACTTATAGGGATTTTAAAGGCACACACAAGATCACAATGCATGTGTTTGACTGTTATTCATTGGGCAGGCTCCACGACAGACATGTTTTAGTCCAAAAAATAGGTTGACCAGGCATTGTTGAGCTTATGTACAACAAAAGCAGATGATTGAAGCTTTCGGTTGGTCCATGTTGTGCACTTGAGTCCCACTTGATGCATTGACTGGCATTATAGACAGACTGGTGTGAGTTCGATGGTCATGGAGTAACTGGCCTCATGAATGGTCTATATGTCATACTTGTGCCCACAACCATTATCACCTTCATTCAAGCGTCCATTCACTTGTCTTCATAAAATTGAAATGCCAGAGTCTTCTAGGCCAACCATTGCCATCTTTGATGTGAGTTTGTAGCAGCACATTGAATGCATTCCATGCTTTGACATTGAGGTCACAGGATTGAGTTGCCACCACTTTGAACCCAATGCCATAGTTCTGAGTCAATGCATTCTCTCCTTGTGGAAATTTTAAAGATCATGGCAAATTTAATTTTTATGAGTTAAATCATAGTTTGTCATTCAAAAAGCAGCAAAAATACTGTGTACCTCGGTATACATTGAAAAATACAGTTAAAAATGATTATAAACAAATTTAAGTTAAACATAAATATGTTTTAGACCATATTTTTCAACAAAGTGTGACAAAATATGCTGAAGTACGGGAAGATAAATGTATTATATATGTTTTTAATATTTCCAACCAAATATGTGCATGGAACCTACACTTCTGAAGAATGTGTTGAATAATACTGTTTTTCTTTAATACTATAACACAGCAGTTTGCAGCTTATGTGTATCATACTCCAAACGATCATAACTAGTTATTGAATCTAACACATGCATGTACTTGTTGCTGCTCATCTAGGTTGGAGTTGTTTCAGATGAGAAATTACTGGATATTTTGGAGTTGGCCATGTCATCAGATACTGCAGAAACAGTGAGAAGGGCTAGAGAATTGATGAACTCAGGTGTTGATCCATTGGCCTTGATGTCTCAACTAGCAGGGCTGATGATGGATATTATTGCTGGAACTTACCGGTTGGTTGATACCAAATGTAATGGCTCATCTTTTCGAACGCGAAGTTGTAAGTGCCTAACTTCACCTTGTCTTTTCTTTGCTAGATTGAGCTTCCTTATAGCATGTTGAAGTAAGCACAAATGGACAATACTTATTTGGCCTTTGCTATTGATTATTGTTCAAACTTAAAATCTTTGCAAAATTTCTTTGTGATCACATATTCAAGTTTCAATGGGTTGTAAGCAAAACATGTCAAAATCTAGTGAACGAAAGTTAGACTGATGAAGGATGGAGTCAATTTGGACCTTATAGTGTTTGATCGATCAAAGAAGGCATTGGGGTTTAATTGATGATGTATCTTAGTCTTTTTTTTTGAAACATTAATGATTAAATTCCATTAAAACAAGAAAAGAGTACATAAGAAAGATATGAGTATAGGAGATATATACTTAGAGCGAGGAATAAGAACAAGAATTACAAAAACCATAAGAAAAAGAAAAAAGAAAAGAGACATCAAATAATCCACCCCATACTAAACCCAAAGGAAGGTCTGAATCTCCCAACTCCCAAGGTTGGCAATAGGAAAAAATTCCAAAGCCGGTGTTTGAAGATGAACATTGGCTTTCGCCAAGAAGTCTGCAACATCGTTTGCAACTTAGTCCAAGGGATGCTTGCAACTTGCAGATTGATGATCTGATACAAAAAAAGAAAAAAGAAAAAAGAAAAAGAAAAGACAGCTCAGCTATGATGATTTGATGGTTGAGGCCAAATATGTCATGTTGAAGATCCTTACCGTAGCTTTTGAATGCAATGTACAAATCGTCGATTCGACACATGGATCAAAATATGCAGTGTGGCCCACCCTCGATGACACATTGGTTAAAGGCAACATTGCATATCAAAGATCCTTTTATCATCTCTCCAATGCAATTTATAGATCATTGATATGATATATGAATCAAAATATACAAAGAAATGGAGCTCAAAGCACATGCATCGTTCAAAGTAATAGAGAACCATTAGTGATTAATTAATGGTGGATTAAGGTTCACAGTGGCACAAATTAATCCAATTGGATTTTTTTTTTGAAGTGCTTAAGCATTAAAAATCATTTTTAGGTGGGTTGCACAAGCAAAATCTTGAGAGATATTGCATCCATTCATGGATTACAATCCACGGATGGATCCATCTGAGTAACAGTCACGCACCATCGTAGTTATCTCATTGCTGTAAATACCCTATTTGTTGGGTTTCATCGTTTTTGGAGAGTTCCATTCCTTTTCGAGGGAGCAAGGGCTCTAGGTCCTTCAAGCTCAATTTTCATAGTGTGGTTTTCATTTTCCAAGGGGCACTAAATCTTTTATAAGTGCAGTTTGGGTTTCACCCATGGACACTTAATTCATCCATGCAAGTGTGGTTTGGGTCTCACCCATGGCCACTTAATCCATCAATCCAAGTGTGGTTTGTGTTTCACCAAAGGGCACTCAATCTTCTACAAGTGTGTAACAGACACCGGTATTTTATTTTTTTGAGAGTATAAAAATATGCAAAATAAAACAACTATATTTTGGCCTTTTAAAATATTAATTTTTATTTATTTATATGCCTTGAGTCTCAACTCATTTTTAATGGCTACTATAACTCCCAGCAAGCAATCCCACGTTTGAGAGCAAGTGCATGTGCATGTTGGGACTAGGGTTGCATGTGCATGCCCAACGGTTCAAGCGTAACTCCCAGTGCAAGTGCATGTCCACACACATGTTCAACGGTTAAGTGTAATTCCCAGGTTCCCACAAGTCCCACATAGAAAACTCTCAGAAATGTTGAACCCGGTTTTGCCTATAAATTTGGGAAGGAAGAATGAAATCCTCACAGGCTTACACTAGTCTTGACCTTTGGAAGCTGAGATTTTGGGCTGGCCTTTCGGGGCTGGCCCATGATAATAAATAAATTATTTTAATGGAAAATGCATTATGAATTTTTTGAAATTAATATTTTTTTAAATTTTAGGTTGGGTTTTCTTGAGTTACGGTTCAAGGTTTTTTAAATAAAACCGGTCAGACCTGCGAGTCTGACCGGACTTTTGCAGTTTTATATATAGTAAGGGTTTTTGTGTAAACTGGCCTGTGGTTCAGCCAGTTACGGTTGAACTGCCGGTTCAACCACGGGCCGGTTCAGTTTTCATAACACTGATTTGGACCCTTAACTAGTGGAATAAGCTTGGTGGATCCCATAGGAGGATCATCCATGAACCTCTATAAGTTGAACAAATCTTGAAGGCCCCAGTAAAGGAACAAATCCATAAACCTCCAACAAGTGGACTAATTCATCAAACTTCAATGGAGAAGTAAAAAAAAATTGTGGATTCCATTTTAAAATTTGAATGTGCTAAAGCTGCCACAATGAACATGGATGTTAGAGTTGTAAATTTATGTATTTTCAAAGTTTAATTCATGTAATTGTCATTTGTGCTTGAAGTTTGGCTTGTAAGGGGTGCTAAGCCGATCTCCTAACTGAGGAGTTGTTTACTTATTGCTTAAAACCATTATAGCCAATATTTCATGTTCAAATTCAAGATACATCAGTTTATGGATATCGACATGTTTAATTTCTAAATTTTATTTTTGAAAAATTTGTGTCTACGATTATCCATAGTACCTTTAAGTGCTGCTAATAAAGTGCACTTTTGTATTAAAGAATTATAATTGAAGTACCATAATACTAGTCCTATCACATCCTTGTGTCCTTTATAGGCTGATTTAAATAATATTTTTCCACTTGATGGATTGAGTTTTTTTTTTTTTATGAGTGAATTGGAAATGAAATGATACCTGAATTTGATAGATGGGCTCCAATTTGCATAGAGCATGTCTCCAAATTCCTTGGGAAGAAAAATTCCTATTTTTAACCATTTCAGGAACATCATATGTATAAATGATTCATAAATAAATTTCATCCAAGTTTGACTTGGGTCACTTTTAGTATGTGGCCGTTTAAGTTGAAGTCACCAGATCAATGTCTGGATAAAACAGGTCCACATGCAGGCACTAAGGAAAAGGGTACTTTATCATGGGTTTAAAGAGTCATTTAAAGGTGAATTCCCTGGTGGAACTAGAAGTTGTTGAGTCATATGAAACATTGTTGCATGAGTATGGTTACATGTGATGGAATTTGACACTGGTGTGAAGTGTGCCATTCAGCCAATACCAAGGCATGCAGTTTTCTGATTCAGCATAACACCTGATCAGAGTAAATAAATATTTATTTTTAAATGAAAACAGCACAGAAACAACTTAGAAATTTTACTCTAAACAATCAAGTAATAAACAATGCAATATTTCTAGCTAGTGCATGAGAAGAAAGGGCATGGTAAGATCTTTGAAAACAACAAAATAGTAACTGAAAGTCCTAGAATAATCAATGAAGAATCCAACCTGGAGATATGCCTGGCATGGGTACATCACTCAGTTCAAAGAATTTTTAGGACAATATCTAAGCTATTGAACTTTTGAGAATTTGGCATCTAGAAAATGTCCTGTCAAGTCAATTGAATCGTTCAGTTGGTCCTAACTGGGGCGTGTGAGCCCAACCTTTAATGAATCCATAACCTTTTACAAGTTTGTTGCTCTCTAAGCAATTTCTCACTTCTCTAGAGTAATAATTATTGAATCATCAAGCCAATGCAAATACAACTAGGCCATTGGATTTACCCCTAAAACTAATATTTGTCAGTATGATTTTTAGTGTGTGGTTGCAACCTGAAGGTTGATTTTTTAGTAAGTCCCCACCCACCTTCAACATTTAGGAAAAACAAACTTTGGATTCTTTAATTTGAATAATGGCAAACAATTTCAGGTGAGGGTAAACCCTTTTCTGCCTCTTGCACCATTGGTGGGGTTTGGTGTCGGTGTTGCCTCAAAGTTTTATACTTCTTAGGCTTGTCACCTTTCATCTTATGGTAGAAGAGTCATGTTTAATATTTTTACTATTTAATAGCTATTGGTGCTCATTTTCATGTATCCATAGCTTCTCTATACCATATTAAAATATTCTCTATCTAGTCATGGACACTAGGGAAAAATATTTCTTAATTTGGTTTGCTATTACTCTGTGCTATGGATTGTGAACTTCGATCTGTACCTCAATCACTTATTTTGGCTCCTTGTTTCTGTTTATCATTCTCAGTGACAGAAGCAGAGTTAGAAAGACTGAAGCAAGCTTTAAAGATTCTTTCTGAAGCTGAAAAGCAGCTACGGGTTTCAAGCGAGCGCTCAACATGGTTTACTGCAGCTCTGCTACAGCTTGGTTCTGGACATTCTTTAGATTCTACATGCTCAAATAGCAATAGCAAAGAGGGGGTCAAGAAAATGAAGGAAGATACGCCAGAAACTGCTACTGACACTTCAATTGATGGAAATGAGCTTGATGGTTGTCATGTAGTTGGGCGGTCTAGGTCTGCTTCAATCCTTCGAACATCAAATGGACATTGTAGCCCTCTTGGCAATCCATCATCTAGCATGTCAGTGCTAGAGTATTCTGGTTCTCATGCCTTGCCAACAGGCTGCAAATCCATAGGAAGTGTTAGCCCAGACAAGTTGGATGAGATTTGGAGAAGGTGTATAGAGAGGTGCTACTCAAAGACGTTGAAGCAATTGTTATATACTCATGGAAAACTATTGTCTATTTCAGAAACTAAGGGTATGCCTCAATCCATCAAATGCACATCCATGTGCAAACATGCAGTGTCTGGATTTCAAAATTGCTTGCAACAATGAAACCTCACTATCCCTTCTCATTTTCATCATTGTTGCCACTTTCCTATTTGGAGATGGCTTTCTGAGTTTACTCCGTCTCTACCCTATCAAAAATCATATTTTCTTTTACCTTATAATCTACCATATGTTTCCACCGTCAATCCAAGTATTTAATGGTCCCTCCCCCCCCACCTGTTCCTTCCAGTCCCATATACATGTCTAAATCATTTTAAATGGCTTTGCCGCATTTTTCTCATCTACTGGGGCTGTTTTCATGGTCTCTCTAATATTACCATTTCTAGTTCCATCTTTAATGTTATTCCACTCATTCATCTTAGTATACACATCTTTCTAATTGGTACTTGTCTTTGCTCATTGTTCAACAATCTGCTCCATATCTTTGTTGGTCTAATAGCAGTTTTATAGAATCTCCCCTCCGTAAATGATGTTGTCTAACCACGCATAAATCAATGCAGGTCTAATAACTCTTATTTCTCATTTAGTTTGTATTTTGTTTCTAGACATCATGGAAATTGTCTTCTATTGTTGCATCATCACATTTTTTGTCTATGAATCTGGTTTGCTGCTTTAGAACAATAGTTAGAAAATCCACACCCAATTTCTCTCCCCCCCTCCTCCCTTATCTTGTCAGTTAAACTAGGCCAACTTAATGGGATCACATTATATTTATGGAAAATTTACTGTTGTCAATAATCAATCTGTTCTTTGCTCATAGAAATCAAATTTTGGGCTTGGCTTTTAAAGCCTAGCATCATTGAATGGACTTGCCTGAGTTTCAGCTATCAAGAAAGTTCTTCAATATTCTGCCTATTAAGTACAATGAATTGGTCAACATGTGAATTCCATGTTGGGCCTAAGGCCACATTGGCCAAATGCCAGTGCAAATGGGATTTAATTGAAAGTAGCACCAGCACAAAACAAGGTGGTATGTTTCAAAATCCTAGGCTGTTTTCTCCCTGTGTTTGTCTTATCCTATCTTTGCCAAAAAGGCAGAATTTGAATGCATAACTCTCTCTGTGTGTATGTATGTTTTTCTTTTCTTTTTGGCAAAAAACATATTATCCACACTAAGGCCATTTTTTAAATGAAACCAGTTTCTCATGAGGGATGGTGGGAAAATGACTTCCTCTTTTTCATTTCTGCCATAAGGTGTATGATTAAATCACAATATTCCATGTAGGTTAGTTTGCAACTATAGATTGATATGCATTGTTAGTTGATTCACCAAAGTTGAGACCATCAAAACTTCCGGGTCCTTAAAATTATTATTTTCATCATTGAATGAGTTTATATTTGGCCCTTTAATCCATAGTAGGATCTTCCTACCTTCACCCTTTTGAATGATATTTCAATGGTGTTCGGCCCACAAGATGGTTTGCAATTTACACCTAAGCTGAAATGAGATCAATTCTCATGTTAACGTCTCTCTCTCTCTCTCTCTGTCTCTCTCTCTCACACACACACACACACACACACAGATCACATGGCCACGAGGGACCATTTCGATGGGTTCATCGAAAGGCCTATTCTTTTGGTCTGGTACGAAATGAGTTTTATTTGTGCTTACCAAGATTTTATGAGCATTGGTACCTAAAACAGTGAGGTGGTTGTCATACCAATCACATAGATGGGAATAGGGATGCCATTTTTGGTTGAGGGGCAAGTCACAATTGCTGTGTTCTGTGGTCCTAATGACTGGCATTTTTGTGATAAAAGACCAATGGCTGATATCTTGTGGGTTGGTGTCATTGGACATACAACAAGTCAGGATTGGGTGGATGGTATTGGGGTGCAGTTTTGAAATGATCACATGGAACCACAAAAAATTGTCCATATGATCATAAGTACATGTTCTATAAAGAATTTTGATCAGGTCAGATGGCAGTGGGTGGTTTGTGCATTATTGCATCATGGCAGCTCTACTCATCACCAACTGCTTGTGCAAATAAGGTGGTCCCATTTATAAGTCCCTGTTGTACCAGTGAATTGCAATAGTGGTCCTCATCTTGCACACTTTGAACACATGGAAAACCGAAAATCATGTCATCGCAGGTTAAGCATATGCATGTATGCATGCACGTTGGAGGAAGGGATAAAGAAGGACATGCTTGATTGGAGAGTGACTGTCGGTATGGTTTATGATAGGGTCAGTTGGAGAAGAAAAACTTATAAAGCTGACCCCAAATAGATGGAATACTGTCTGATAATTATGATGAATTGATGATGATAATACGCATGCATATTGGACACCCACATTTACATGCATATATGAAAATAATCTCTTCTATTATTATTATTATTCATGCGTCTAATATTGCACTTCATTCAGGTGTTCTGATTGCATGTATAGCATTTGGTGATGTTGATATCAAATCTAGAGCAGAGAGGTTTCTAAGCAGTATAACAAATTCAATGGAAATGGTTCTGAGACACAATGTTGAAGTGAGAATAGGACTAATACCAGATGGGGGCAGGTCTGTAAATGGAATAACACCAGGGAAGAAGATGCCAGGATCTATGGTCCATAAGCAGATTATTGGGGTAAAACATGGGGAAAGAAATAAATCAAATATTTCTGCTGATCAAGATCTGAACAAGGAACCACTAAACCCTCACAGAAAAAGCTTTAAGAATTACAATTGTATGCTACAAAGTGCACAAGTAGGTTCATGTGATGGCTTTACTTTGCTAGATGAAAGCTCTGAAGGAGTGCATTTACCTGTCTCCTTAGACGGGAATGTTGATAAAGCAAGGTCAGTGGTTCCCATCCGAAGGACACAGTCAGCTATTGATGAGCAAAGGTTGGAGAGTGCATGGCTACAAGCTACAGAAAAAGGTACACCAGGATCATTTAGTCGTTTTAAACCTGAAAGAAATCAAGTACTTCCACAAGAGACAGACTCTACCACCAGGACGAAACGGGCTCCAAGATGGCATTGACCATATCTTCCAAGAAGTGGGAGGATGAACTGAATGATGGAATTGAGAGCTTGAAAGTCAATGATAGTCGTGGTCACCACAAAAACAGAAAAGTTGATCACTATCCCATGTCTCCTAGCTTATTGCACAGAAACAGCTTGGCCGCCAATTTTGACAAAGAGAGCATGTGAGTAACTTCTTATATATTGTATTATTGCATTATATTTCTTGTTTTAACCATCCTTTATCCATTAAACAACATCAGCTTCTATTACTTCCCACCGTGAATAAAATTTGCTGATTTGGCTGAACTGACCATGTTTAACACTTAGCTGACATGGCTTCATCCAACCTCAATTAGTGAATGGAAATTTCAAAATCTACTTATTTTGTTCTTTGTAGAACGTAAAACTTGTGGTGTTTCTATGGATATGTCTAATCATCGGGTAATTGGAAGGTTTTGATTGCCAGTTTGATTATCCAATCCAATTGGGGGCAAATGCATAAGATATCTTGGATCATGAAAGGGTAACTTGGATATAGCCATGTTTTATTCCGTATCCTAAAATCCTATTTCTTCATTCACGGATCTACCCAAGATACAACTTGATTTGTTTGTGTATAACTTCTTCCTCTTCTTTGGAAAAGGTACACATGTTTTATTCAATCCATCCAATTCTGAGTTGATACAATTTTTTGAAGATTGTCCCCCAAATATTAGAATATATAATTCAATTTACAAGTGAGCATATTTATTGGGGATATGAACCATATTTCTCCAGCATTTGAGGTATCAGGGGACATGGGACATTGGTGTAAACTCCATTACTATTATTGGCTGATTTATGGCTAAATTCCTAGATTTAACTTATATGTCATTAAAACTACTTATTCAAAACTAATCCTATTTATTGAGTGCCTACATGAATTATATATACTATACAGTATTAATTTGTTATTCTGTTTTAATGTATAGACTGTAGTAAGGTACTTAGCAAGAATCATGTGGTGAATAATTTAGACCTTACCAATTCTTGGTCGTATATCTAGAAATCACATGAAATGTTGTAATTGACCAGATAATAAAGTTACGGTTAGAAAATGGGTTTGAACCTCAAAAAGGTTTTAAAGATAACAGAACTGCATTTTGGAACTTATTATGTTGGATTGTTGAATTACATTGTTATTTATAACTATAGTTAGTATGGACAAAGACATCTTTTATGAAAATATGATTGTTTAATTTTTATATTTTATGTGTTTTGTATTTGACATTTGACATTTTCTATTTATTTATGTACATTATATTTGAACTCATTTGTTAATAATAATTAATTAGCTATTTAATATAATTTATGACATCATGCTGATGTCATAGATTTGACTGAGTTTGACCACAATTCAAACAGATCCAACCCAACTTTCTATTCAGATGGTTTGATCTACAAGCAGTATTTAAAACATTGGTACATGTAATGGGCTAGATGTCACGGGTTGTGACTTCGTGACAAGACGGTCGGTTACGAAGGCCAAAGTCAATGTGAACACGAGGTATGGCCAAACTCGAAGAACGGAGCTTTCGATGTCGTGGTGATTTCTGGAATGCTCAAGAATGGCCCAGAAAGTACAAGAAGAGTCTGATATATGCAGGAGGTGCTGGATTGCTCAAGAAGACTCCAAGGTGCTAGAGTCATGTGGAGTGTCTAGATGTCTAAAAGCTTCATGGTTTGTAGGATTGTGACCAATAGCACTATCCTAGCCATCTATGGATTAGACCCTCAAGTATATAAAGTAATGTAGAGTTCATATGCAAACAACCCTTTTAACATTTTTATGGTGCTATGCGACAACTTCGGAGGTAACATGTTTATGGTGCTATGCAACAAAGCATCGATCATGGGATTGTCCAAAGTGATTGGTTGGCCCAAAGTGCATGAATGAGGACATCAATATAAATAGTCCAAAAAGAAAGTGTTATGTGTGCCATAGGGTGGGGCATAGATCTTTGGACTATCCTATTCAAAAGGGCAACGATGAAAATAGTGGTGAAGAGCCTTTCGAAGAAGATGAAGTGCTTGAAGCCATCGAAAAACAAGAAAATGAGGTATGTCGAGTTCGCTTGACCATGGAAGAAAATGTGGGTATATTGCACGTATCCATGGCTGAAGAAGTCGAGAAGATGTGCTGGAAGAAAGAAAGGATCGTGATGAGGGCATCAAAGATTTTTAGTAAGGAGACTATCATGGGTCCGGACTCCGTGACAAGATGATCCGCTACGAAGACCAAAGTTAATGACAAAATTTTGCATGAGGTATGGCCAAACTCGAAGAATGGAGGTTTCAACTGTGTAGAAATTTTCAGAATGCTTGAGAATGGCTCAGAGAGTGCAAGAAGAGTCAAAATGATGCTAAAGGTTCCGGGTAGTTCAAGAAGATTCTCCAAGGTGCTAGAGTCATGTGGAGTGTCTAAAGGACTAGAAGTTTCATGGTGTGTAGGATTGTGCAAGTGACACCATCCTAGCCATCCATCGAGTAGACCCTCAAGTATATAAAGGAATGGAGAGTTCATTCAGAAACAACCCATAAGCTTGCAAGGAGTAAAGCTAAACTCTAGGAAAGCTTGGGAAAGGTTGAATTCCCCTAGTGGTGAAGTTTGTTGGATAGCTTCAAGGGTGCTTGCAAAGTGTTCAAGCCTTGTATTTTTCTTTGTTCATCAATATAAGTTGAATTTGTATTTGTTCAAGTCTTGGTGTTCCATCTCTCTCATTTTTGTGTTCTAGTTGTGTGTGATTTGGTGTGATCACCGTTGGTCCAAAGAGTGACCAAGTTGTTTGGAGGCTTACTCACTTAAGCATTGGAGGCAATAGTGAGTGTCAACGGGCTTGAAGCAAGGAAGGATTCGCCAAGTCCACGACATTGATCATTCAACCACTAGGCCTGATCATGGGATACTTAAGACCAATATCATTGCTAACCATTTAATCCAATATAATGAAAAAATGAAAATGACATTAATACACATTTGTTGCTTCTCATCTTGACCTTTAATTTCAGTGCCTTGACACAAGTGGCTAAAATGATCTTTGGGACTGATTTTTGGTGGTTGGGTACTAAAAAATCCTGTCAAAAAATATAGATGATGATGGATCAGTGGTTATGATGTTGATGATGATGGATACTTTGCAAGTCTGCTTTAAATATGGTGGGTCCTTTGGCCTGTCACATGCATTCAATCAAAAAAGAAAAGAAAAAGGATGTGTATAAAAATACTTATGACAGTAAAGTTTTGGCGAGATCTGTCTCGGAATTATGAAAAATCCCAATTTGAAATTTTCAGTGGTTTCAAGAAACTGGATTGGGCCATACAAACAGTCCTTAAACCTTTTTTTATTTTAAAGTGTGCTTCTAAGTTATAAGTTAAAAATTAAGCTTCTTATTAAGCTGTACTTCACTCTGTGTCTCTTGCTTATGGTGCTCCACCTATTAATTATCTGTGGTGTTTTGTGCAGGGGATATGAATCAGGCCCTGGCTGCAGTGGACTTATTTGTTGGAAAGCCTCCAGAACTTATAGGGAAAGGTAGGCATTTCATACATGTGGATCATGTCTCACTCACTTCATTTCTATGGACACATCGTTTAGCAATCAAAACCAATGGTTTTCTTTTTCCTTTTCTTCATTAACCAGGTTAAACAGGGAACGCCCATTCAATCGCATATGCGTAGGAGACTTTCATATTTTGGACGGTGTGGGAAGTTAAAGACAGCAGAGAACAGAATCAGAAGATAAACCTAGTCAGTTTTAGAGACTTGAATCTCATATCCACAATCTCTCATATTAATTTTTATTTTATTTTTTATGTATATTTTAGAATCAAGATATTCTTCAAGCATGTAAGAAAAGAGAACTGTGAGAGGCTTCTGTTGCTACATTTTTTCCTCAATTTTTGTGGAGATTAAATAAAGGGAAAGAAATGCAAAGGGGGAGATGACTAATCTTTTTTAGTACATTATTTAGAAAGAATCATTGTTTGAATGCCCCCACGTTTCAAAGCATTGGTTTTGATTCTTTCCAGGAAATATAAGAAAATACATTTCTTATAAAAGATAAAGATTGGAGGTTGATATGAATGCCCAACCATGCTGTGTAGCTATTGGAGAACTCTTCTTTATTCTCTTTATCCTGATTCACATTCAATATTGGTGAAGCCCATTACTTGTGCTCCTGTTTTTCCATCTAATTGGACACAATCCTTGATTATCATGTTCTACTTGTCCGATCCTTGATCTATAATAGAAGCTTGAAATAATGATAATCCTTGATTATCATGTTCTAGTACCTGCAGCTATAATGATAGGATTTGCTATTTGGCATCAAAGAACATTGGATCTTAATGTCCTATGATATACTCATGCATGAGAAATGTTTACCATTAGATTTGAGATGCACCATGGAATATGAGATCTACATCTGAAGCATCAGTCAGTCACTCATGGATTTAGTTCAGCCTCTCATAACCTCTTACAAATTTTGGACGAGAAAAAAAAAAAAAATCGGTATGTGAACCGAAAATTTTGGCTGAAATTTGTATATGTTGGGGATATTTCAAAACTTTGGCAGAAATTTGAAAAGTTAAGATTTTGATCCGAGATTAGACTGAAAAATTTCAGTCGATAATTAAGATTTGGGCCAAAATTTGTAATTGAACTCGCAATTCATTAGCAAACAAGATTTATTATCCTATTTAATGTAAGTCGAACTTAAGATCTTAGATTTAATTCTAGAAGTATAGTCAAATCACTTCTTTAGCTCTTTGATGTATCTAGGAGAATCAATAAAAAAGATTACTGACTTTATATCTTCCAAATGTTTTAATTAACTAGTAATTGTAATCCTAGCCCCATTGCATATAAGCTATGGGTGCAATGGGCATAACCCAAGCCACGTGAAAAAAACTTGAACAAAATGGGTCTGCTCATTTTCAGTCAAAATATCATATCTGAATTAGAATTTGGGCCGATCAAGACAGTATTTTTTAGTTTGAGTTTGGCTCAAAAATCTAAATTATGTTGTATACAAATATAAAATTAATGTAAAATATAATGAGGAGTTGAGGACCTTTTTCATATATCTTGGCTTCCAATATTATTCGATTTCTCATACATTTGTCAAGGTAGAGAGACAATTGGATGGCTTGTTTTAAAATTCAATTAACAAAAACATTGATGGAAATTTCTATATATAATGTATATTTTAATAGAATAAATAATAAAATTATTTAAAGCTCAAACAAGCCCAAACTTGACTATACCAGCATATATCATTTGGGCTTGAATGGGCTAAAAATCAAACAGAGTTTCAGACCAGAGTTTGGGTTTGAGTAATTAGTGTTAATTTGGTCTTATGCTCGGTCTCGGTGTTCGGGCTAGGTTCGGAGAGAACGAAATCTGGCCGGGTTGGCCGAGTTGCAGTCCAATAATAAAAGCGGTCCGTAACCTTCATTTCGTTCATCGGTGGATAATAGATCGCAAAAATCAATCCAAAGCCAAGAGAAAGCGGCAGCAGACTGCAGCAACAGTAGCGACGGCGATGGGGAAGACATTAGGTCCGACGGGTGAATTCTTCAAGAGAAGAGACGAATGGAGGAAGCATCCCATGCTGTCCAATCAATTGAGGCACGCCACTCCTGGCCTCGGAATCGCTCTCGTCGCCTTCGGAATCTACCTCGTAGGCGAGGCCGCCTACAACAAGTTCTCCTCCTCTTCCTCCTCCTCCTCCTCCACCCACCACTGAGGTGCGTGCCCATTTCTTTCTTTTTCCAGATTTATCCTTCAATCATTCATCCATTTGTATTGAAATGGGGGGAGGGGGTTTTCGTGTTGAAGAAATGAATATTTCTGTCTTGAGATGCATGTTCCTGAATCTGGATCATGTATCTCAACAGGTATTTTATGCGGAAATGGTACTTGTTAAATTTGAGTATTGTATTAAAATCGATTTCTCTTGAGTTTGAATCTCT
This sequence comes from Chimonanthus praecox, assembly GCA_022113865.1. Taxonomy (NCBI): domain Eukaryota; kingdom Viridiplantae; phylum Streptophyta; class Magnoliopsida; order Laurales; family Calycanthaceae; genus Chimonanthus; species Chimonanthus praecox. Next base: position 12,279,955 of record CM039090.1, on the reverse strand, counting down.
TATTGAAGTGGGAGTTTCTTGAATTTGGATTTATGCCTCTTTTGTTATCCACAGACTAGGTCGATGATAGATCTTATGGGAAAACTAAGGAATTTGGGATGCATTTCTGACTGGGAAATTTGAATTTTTATTTATTGTGAAGATATTAGTATTTTAGAGGAAAGATATTTATTTTCTTTGCTTTCTCTGTTTTTGGATTTGGATTTCTACTAGGCCTTCGTGAGAATGGGGAACTAGGTTATTCCCCACCCACCATCACCATCACCATCACCATCACCATCACCATGGGAAAAAAAAAGGTTTAATAATCTCAATTTCTCTCTGGTTTGAGAAATATTGTTTTAGTTGCTGCGGAGAAATAGATTTCAGGAGAGTAAGAGAAGGTAGAGATCTTGTTTACATGATGGATTTGCTACTTCAGATGTATAATAATTGGGGCAATGAAAATGGGTGTTGCTGGCATATTTTTTCATGTAATTTAGCATGACTCTAATTGAAGGAAATTACCCCAAAGAACAGGTATAAATGGAAAGTGAGAAAAGGAACAGCAGGAAGTTCTGACATGGAGACACTCAATTCATTACCTAATGGTGCTAAATTTCAGTGTAATTATCATAGTTTGAGTCCTTTCAGAAGAATAGGTAGCTGTAGTGAGTTGAGTTCAAATCCAAGTAGCAGATCAATGGAATGGGCAGATGGGTAGGCTTCAGATTCTCCCATAATCTGAAATTCTTGTAAGGAAGTCTGAACTTGGAATAAAGAGAAGTTCAAGATGGAAGAAACAATGAAACATGAAATATAAAGTAAGATTCTAGATCCCGTGGTCAAAGAAAATGCAGCCAAATTACCAGGAGGAAAACTCAGAGACGTCATTAAGGATGAAGAGGTTGCTTGGTAGTTGGAACATGCATTAGAATCTAATGTGGGAATAAGGTGACTGATTTGGGAAATGAAAGAAAATATATAGGATTCATGGATTATGCATGATATTTGGTAATTTTGAATATCTATATAGTTTGAAGTGAATTACATGTCGTAAAACAATAACTAAAGTTAATTCATAAAATTTGTTCCAACTATTCAAATGATTAAATATTTCGTTATCTTTGTGAGATGTCCAAAGAGGAAAAGATGTGATGATATCTTGATGCCATGCAAAACAAGGTAAATGTCTCATGTCATCGTTATCTGGATATTTTTACACAGGTCATCAATGTCATCGTTAGAGCCATTTATTCTATCCATCTAGGGTTGGCGATCGAGACATTCCTACATAGTAATCTCACCTAGTTCAAAAAATCCGTGTAACTTAAACAGAAGATAGCTTTGAGTATGAGATTGAGCCCACTATAGTTAAAGGAAGGAGTTTTGCATATTTTTATTAGAATAGCATGTGGCAAGACAACTATATTTTTGGCTAGTAACTTCATCACTAGCATCAATTAGCAAGACAACTCTATTCTTGGGTTGGTAACTTCACCAATGACATCAAGGCTTTGGAGAGGGATAGGGAGAGAGGATTTGCTTCATCTTATTGTGAGAGAGCAGATAATATATAAACTAATACTAGCCCGTAAGGATGTAGCTCAGGTGTCTTGAGCTTTTAGGAATAGACTAGAGGTCTTGGGTTTAACTCTTTTCGAAGTTACCGGATGTATAAGGCTTGCGGGCGGTTTCGTGTATCTATGGAATTAGTCTCACCTCTAATGTGGGGTGGGGATACCCACTAATACTACAACAGTTACAACTATAATGAGAGAGGGGATTTGCTTCACCTTATTAGTGAGATTAGCATATAATATATAAACTAATACTAGCCTGCATGGGTGTAGCTTAGTTGGCGTAAGCTTTTGAAAATAGACTAGAGGTCTTGGGTTCGGCCCTCTCCTTGGAGTTACCCAATACATGAGGCTTGCGAGCGGTTTCATGTTTCCATTGGATTAGTCTCACCTTCAATGTGGCGTGTGAATGCCTTGATGTTCAAAATATATATAGACTTATACTATAGCAATTACTGCTATAAATTGATAGATGATTGCAAATGATGATTACAGAATATCCATTTGGCTCCTTTCTAGCAAGAATGTTGATCAATGATTAAAGATGAGTTGGTGCAAGTATTCATAGAATGGCAGGTGCGAGGATGCAAGACAACTATTGACATCAAGGCTTTGGGGAGAAAGAGAAGGTTTGATGATTCTTGTTCACTTTGTAACAAGAATTTTGATCTGTGACTAAAGATGAGATGGTGCAAGTATTCATAGAAATTCAACAAAAGTGGAGTTCTGAAGGGTATGAATTAACTTTGTTACTACAGTTCCAGAGGCAGAGGGGGCAAATTAATCACACAAGCCCAGCTGATAAGCCTAGCGGGTAGTGTTTATAAAGTTGTGGCAGAAGGTGTTGGCTAACATATTGAAGGAAAAAAATGCATCATTTTCTCTCATTTTCAAGGTGTCTTCATCTAAGGGAGACTATTGGATGGAGTATTTGTAGCCATTGGCTGTTCAGGCTCTAGACTGCAATCTAAAATCTTAGGAATGGTTTGCAAGGTCGAAATAAGATCCTTCTTGCCATTTTTTGGGGAGTTTGGAATGGAGATTTGGGAGTATTTGAATGAATAAACTCATTAGTTCTCATTATTTATGAGAACCAAACTGAATTTGATTGATTGGGCAATTAGAGATAAAATTCACTTTGGAGTACCAATTTGTCATCTGGATCTTGATTGCTAACTTTGTTTGATGCAGGGTTGCTAGCTTATCATAGTACCAGCTAGTATTGGGAGAGTTGCCTCAGTGCTAGTATTTCAGTATTGCATTATTAGCTTAAGGAGTTTGTTTTATTTTATTTTCCTTTTTAAGACATGTAGAGAAAGCCTAAGAGGTTGTTTATCTATTTCCTCGAGAAAAACAATTTTATAGAAAAAAATATATTTGGATTTTATTCATGTCATCCAATGGATGCTATGAAATCCGGCCTCATGTTGGGCCTTAGAAACCCAACATTTTTGTTTTTTTTTTGGGTCAAAATCTTTATTTTTGTTGAAAATGAACAAAGTGTTTTCTTGGTGAGCGAGGAAGACCTTTCTTTTCCTTATTAAATTTTCCTTTCCCCCAAAGGAAATGGATTCCTCGGAAGAAGAGGGAAATGTCTCATTTTTTGTGTTCTTAGCAAAGAGCCCTTATTCTATGGAAGAAAGAGAGAGGTCACATTTTCTATGTTCTTCATTTTCCTTCAGCTGGAAAGGACAAACAGCCCCTAAATGTTTACCCAATAAAATAAAATATAGAGCTTTCTAAACCATCTTTTCCAATTCTTCCTGTTAGAAAAAAAGAAGCAGCAAACGGTGTCTGTTTCTGAATTAGTTTCTTTTCTTTTAGTAGTCCTTAAGGTTTTTTTGATTGTTTTGATGTATTGAGCTTTTTATTTCTTTAGTGTGTGATCATTTTCCTTTTTCGCTTTGTTATTCATTTTCAGAGTTTGGATCTTGATTAGGGTTGCTACAAAGTAACTTATTTTGCATTGAAATCATGCATAACTTGATCTGGACGGAATTTTTGGCATGTGATAGCATCCATACAGGTTTGGAGCCATTTCCATTGGTCAAGAATGTGTGTTGAACATTAGCATGGGTGAGCTAGTCCAGAAATTCTTTCTAATAGGATCAGCCTAGCCATCCATGCAGTTAAGCCTGGCACTTTTGGCGGCATGATATCTATTTTTAACTGACCATTTTCAGGAAAAAAATTGTCTGATGGTTAGGAGTTTGACTTCTTTGCGTGGCCTTTCACAGTGGTCTAAATTGATGAATGAATGCTGTTGTATAGATTTTTTTTGAAAAGGTGAACAAAAAGAATGAATACACCTTAAAAAGAAAAAGGAAAAGAATGAATACAAAGAGCAGAGACACTTACAAACAGGCCAGAAGGCCGACTCCAAAGAGGAAACCCACCAAAACAAGACTACAGGAAAACAAACCACAAAACTAGGCTACAAGAGACAAACTACCCCCAAAGGCCCAATGTTAAGGCATTCCCATACTCAGAGCTAAACCACCTTTAGCTAGTGCATCAGCCCGTTCATTTGCGGATCTGAAAACAGGGATACGAAATCATTCTGCTTTATGACCTTGCAGATGAATTCCACCTTGTCTAGTAACCACCAAGGGCAGCTCCCTTTTTCCTTTTTAGCTAAATCTCTTTATCGTGGACCATTCTGCCTCATTGGGAAGGGGGGTTATTATTATTTAATTTTATTTTATTTTTGAATTAGCATTCCGATCTCGTTACGAGGAAAGAACGAGAAAATTGTTCTATTTGTTTAGAATTGGGATTTGAAATCTTAAATCTTGAGCTAGCTATTGGAAGGAATTCAAACGAGATCGGAATGGGGGGTTATTATTATTTTATTTTATTTTATTTTTGAATTAGCATTCCAATCTCATTATGAGGAAAGAACGAGAAAATTGTTCTTTTTGTTTAGCACTGGGATTTGAAATCTTAAATCTTGAGCTAGCTATTGGGAAGGAATTCAAACGTGATTGTATATTTTAAATTTTATTCTCATTTTCCAATAAAAGAAATGGTTGTCTTTGTAATGGATGGCTCTATTCTTATTTTCAGCAATTATATTTCTTTCTATTTTGACGGCGTGAAGTTGAATAACGTTAGTTTCTGCAGAACATGATTTGGCAGGTGCATATAAATAAATGGTCGTTTTGCAGGGTGGCTGTTTGGCTGTGGAAATGAAACTCGAGACCACCTTGCTGCATATCTTGTTATTGTCCTTTTCATTATTTCTTCCTTTGGAAACATATGACACTGCTTAGACATGTTATATGAAGCTGAGTTAAGCTTTATTCATCATGGATTAGGGACTTAAGTTCTATGTTTAATAAGTTGTGGATTGATGGCTTGACACTGTTAAACTGAAGTTAGATGCTAGATTTTGTCTCTTAAGGGTGTTTGGCAGTTGGTAGATTTTGGATTAAGAGATTAAGAGAAAATCTAGTTGGAGAGATTGGTTATCGTCAAAGTGGAAAAGGCACATGAAAAGTAGAAGGGGTTTTTAACTGAATGTTCAAGAGATGAAGATGGAGATCCATGTATACAGGGTCTTTCCCTATCTTTCGTCACATATTTATTACTAATCTACTGTTCTTCTACAAATGTCAAGTTATTCCATAATCCTTATGATGCATACATTTCTTAGTTTAGCTTCGTGGATCATAGATTCATGGGTCATTGTTTCTGATGAATAGAGCTCGGTTTGTTGCTTTTATAACTAAGTATTTTTTTTTAAGACCAAGATATTCAGGTCTCTTAGAGTTTCTGATTAATCTTTGGAGCATGTGTAAACCTTTCCATCCACACAGACCGAGTAAAACTACGGAGTGGCCTTTATATGTTGAGAGTAACTTGAACTCAGAACCTCCCACAACTTAGGAGAGGTCAAGTTAGAGGGGTTCTTGACCATCCAGCCAACCCTCACGGGTTTTTATAACTACTAAGTATTTGGTTGCTGATCTCTATGAACCAACTTCATGTGGATCTCTGTTGGGCCGTGGGTCCATTCATGACAGCCGGATCATCAGTCCCATGTTGAGATTTTCGTCTTAAGGTACTGGCCTCAATACGTGATTAAATAATTTGTTACTTTAGTATAGTCGATAAATATATAAAAAGATTTATTGACATAATTTGTTTGACTCCTTTAGACTTACTCCATACATGAGGTTTGTGTGTTTTGTATATATATATATATATGTGGAATCAGTCTCACTTCCACGTGGTGTGCCCTGTTGAGATGCTGATGTAGGCTTGGTAGGATAAGAGACCTACTCAATCGCTTAGCGGAAGTTTAGTAAAAATCAACATGGGTTTAACACAACCCACGAATATCAAATAGTAAATCCAACTCTTTAAGCAATGGAATTAATTGAATCAAGTTGACTCAAACACAACACAAACGCTCAAAATGCCTCAACTCGGTGGGGATCGACAAGCACTCGGCTTGGAATCACAGCAAAGCAGTCCATCATTTGCAAGAAAATTATAAAATTTTATTCATCAAAAATCTCTCCCAAATCTAACGATTACAATGCTTTATATAAGAAAATAAAAACACAAAACTCTAAGTTGGAATCGACCCTCCATCTTTCGAATCCTACTAAAAGTAAAATTATCACGACCAAAGATGTCTGCATCAGATGCCCATATAATTCAAAAAAAAGAAGATATGAGAATCTTAAGTCCTAATATACTCAACCGTCAAAACCAAAAAACACACCATGAATCCCAAGGCTATATATATGCATTGAATTTACGTGTGGGAAACGGTAGGAAATTGTAACACCACCTTCTCCCCTTACAAGGCCTTTTGGGCCTGGCCAAGTAGGACAGGTTTAAGTAAAATCGTGCGGGTATGTGGATTCAAAGCTGACAAAATCATTATAGGGTCAGGTCGGGTCATCACAGAAATTCAGTGTAAAGCCCCCACAGGTGAATCCATTGCTCTTAGGGCATATTAGGTGAGATTATAGGGGTTTGAATCTGGCATCTTCTAAGGTGGAAGAATATTTGTGTAGGAACAAAATCCATAAATTTTAAATAATTATGAGAATACTAATTATGCCCTAAAGGCCTATAGCCCCACCCATTGACTAACTATGACCAAATCAAACCTATGATCTAAGACTCATGCAGATCACAACCTTTGACTAGATCTATGACCATGACCTGACCTCCAACCATGTTTAGTCAATAGGATGGAATATAGCCTTGAAATCTGTAAATTGTGGACATTTGCTTTGCAACCCTTGAATCTAAGAATTCATTGTTCATAATTCTCCTGAAAAATGACCAAGTTATGAAAATATTTTTTTTGGAAAAGTTTGAACATAACAATGAAAAAGAATTTTAATGTGGAAATCATTTTCCACTCCTATGAAACATGTCATGCACAATATGGCTTGAAGGAAACCCTTTTTCTCAAAGAAGCTGATGCATGTTTGTCACATCGGTGGCAATTTTTAATTCGACCTTCAAACCAATTTAACCCGACCCAAAACATCTAGGTTTGGGTCAAAATATCTTAAAAATTGTTTTGAATTGACCCAATTCAACCCAACTTGACCCAAAAGGGTATAATTTTAGGTTAATTTTAGCATTTTCCTTTATTTTAACATTTTATATAATTTTATTGGATGCCTAGAAACTATTCGATCATCATCATAAACATCAAACACTAAAATCTCATCTATTTAGGTTTTACTTTTTGTGTTATGATTCTCCATTTAACCCTGTAAAAAATCACAACGCTTGTCAATTCACTATTACATTTTCAAAGGTCTACCTGTTCTCCTTGTTCCTAGAGTTTTTAACTTCTCTGTAATATGATCGACTTTGCCCCCCATCTATTCACATGCCCAAACAACCTTAAATGGGTCTGTCATTTTGTCATCAATTAGTACTATTTTTAAACTGCCGTTGACGTAGTCATTTTTTATTCTATCTTTTAGAGTTGTGCATCACCTTACATGAATTTTGTGTACTTCTCTTTTCTTCGGTATCCAACACTTGAGTTTATAGAGCATTGCGAACTTTATAACTGTTTTATAAAATCATCCCTTAAGCAATGTGAGACCCATTTATTCGCAACAAACTGCTTAATTTATCTACATTTTGACACATTCTACTCTCATTTTGTTAGTGATATTGAGTAGATCTTTCATGAGATTCTACCAAAAAAACTCAAGTATCTAAACTTATCATAATGCATTACTAAGTCATTTTCAATTTTAATTGGGTCACTATCACTATATTTTTTTTTTAAATTTATATGTGGGAAATCACGGGAAAGCCAGCGTAAAACCCTCACAGGTGATACCCACTGCCCTTAGGGTACACCAGGTTAGGCCATGGGGGCTCGAACTTGTACCTCCAGCTTCTTGAGGCGGGAGGTTAACCAATTGAGCTACACCGTTCCACTAAAGTTGCATTAATGCATTTTATTTTATTTTTATTAATTTTTAGGCTCTTTGTTTTAAAAGTTCTCCTCTAAGATTCTAACTTGGTATTAAGTTGTTGCTTTTGCTTTCATTAATTAATAATATATTGTCTGCAAAAAATATTTACCCTACCATTTCGCATTAATATCATTTAGAATTTGCTTAAAAGCCAATAATATTGAATATATATTTATATATATTATAATATCATTTAGAATGGCTTAAAAGATCAAAAGAAACTCGATCCATATATTAGTTTATATATACAGTTTTTTTAGAAAAATTCCATAAAAAGTTTTAAAGTCACGAATTCGATAAGTAGGAAATGCAACAGGCAATGTGAGATGCAAATACTTGCCCAAATTTCAAACAAGTTTTGAACAAAATTAGATCTTGCAATGATTTGAACTTGATCCAGGCCCAACTCATCTATATCGAGCCCATGATCTTGAAGGTTTTGAGTTTGTCGTTCTCTCTAAAAAAAGGTTTTAAAATAAGCTTCATTTCATGCCCATGTGAATCAGTTTACACTTGATCTATTGTAAATTTTCAAAGATAGTTGTTTGATTGAATCAAATTAATTATTAGCTAAATTTAAAAAGGTGATTTTGACAACTTTTTTATTCATTTAAAGACTTTAATTAATATTCATCTCAAATTTTAATTTCTCTTACATATCATATCATTGGATGAAAATAATAAATGGCTGTGTGGTGGGCAAAATTTATTTTGGGCCTAGAAATGTAAAATGATAATACGAGCTTTTTCTTTAATATGCTTCTCTACTTTTAACCGGGGTCGAAATCTCGGCCGATAATGTACGTATCAGCAAGAGATAAAAAAATTCGGCTGATTTTTATTTTTTATTTAAAAAAAAAGTATAAATATTGGTGTGGGCCCGATCGATATCTCAGCTGATATTCGTAGATATCGGCCGATATTTATATTTTTAATTTTTTTTTAAAACATTTTTTTATTTAAAAAAAAAAAGCCGAGATTTTCAAAAAGAAAAATTGAGGAGAGTCATCCGAATTTTTGGCCTATGCTTTTAACCTTACATGAGAAGCAAGAAAAGTTATTCTCTTCAGTAAAGTCATCACAACTCGCAAGCAAGTGTCATGCTTGGACAAAGAGAATGAAATCATATACTGTGGAAAAATTAAGGTTGATATGTGTTGACAGCAATGTATGGGTATGTTATGGTCGAGGTTTGAACAGGTGACGGATGAATGTGTATCGGTGAACCGATTTTTTACCCGTGTCAACAATTGAAATTTCATGTTAAAGTTTTGCTGCTTTTGTAGAACGATATAGTTATTATCATTAAAATCAAATTAATTTTCATTTACTTAGAATTATTTTTTTGAGTTCTTTCATATCGAAGCTTATATTCTAATATTTTTTCTCCGTTCCCTAAATTTAAGTTGGCCAAACAACATAGACTATGTGCTTAACTATATTTTCCATTTTTTTAAACTATAATTTCTAAATTTGATTTGTAATGAAAATATTCTTCCCTTTCCAAGATGCTTTTCTTGCAAGCTGTCTGTTTTATATTCCCATTGTTCTAAAATTTGAATTGATGGGTCACATTGCAAAATATTCTTAAGTTAAATGAAGATACAAGATCAAACAAGTAAAGGAAATAAGCCATCATTATCATGATTATCATCATCATATATTAGAATCTCATCTATTTGAAGTCGAATTTACGAGTTTTACTTCTTTGTTTGACCCCTATTATAACAACAACAACTCCACAATCAAATATATTTTTCTTTATCCCTTCTCTCTACATTCTTAATAGTCGACATCTTTTCCTCTTTCCAGTAATATATAGCTTTTTAACTTTGCGGACTAGGATCGTATTTGGTCTTTTATTTCAAAACAAGAACAGATAAATAATTTTCTAGATTAGAAATTATGGATGACAAGTGAGAGTTGTCTTTACAATTTGCAATGTTAAAGGGTAGTGAATACAAGTGTGTTCTTTGTTGTAGAAAGTGGAAAAAAAACATTCCTTGAGTACATCTTTATCTCTAAGAATATCAAAATATCAAACCCTGATCTAAATTTGATACTTTCCCAAAGCAATTTTCTTTTGTCTTCATCTCTCTTTTACTCTCTTTTTTTCTGCTTTGAATCTTATCGCATATGGAGAATTTCAAGCCTTTGGTGCATCAAGACAAAATACAAAAGAGGCTGGAATATCCCACCATTTCATTTCATTTCTTCCCTCTTCTTCTCCAACAAATGCTAAACTTTAACTAGATATTCTCTTGCTAAAGAGGTATAAACCAGCATCCAAAGAAGAGAAATGACAAAATTGCAAAACCCTTAAAGGAATAGAATAAAAATTAATCCAAATTTTTGAGATTTGCTAGGTTGGATGAAACAAGTTTCATATTTATTTGATATTTTAATTTTATGATCTTAGTCTTTGGAGTTGAGTTGCGTTTGGATGGGGGATAATGGGGTTAACTCCCCATTACCCTTGTTTGATAGAGATAAAAATCAATTTTTTATTTCTCCTTTCACTTTTGAAAATCATTTCAAACAAGGGGTATTCATAACACCGAAGGTAACTCCTGAAAAAGAGTAATCCCGGATAACTCCTGCAAAATTTACCCCTCAGCTAAACACAGCCTAACTTTCTATCTATTATAACTTATTTATTTTTATATTTTATTTTACAAATTGAAGATAATTGGACAGAGGAGTTCTTTAGTATCTATCATATACCCATTATAAAATTATATTGTACTAGATGACTGAACTCCTTAAAGAAATTAAACAACCAATCTTCTTGGAGTGTTTCAACTAAAATTTTATATTTAATGTAAAGAGATTGCCACGTTTGTTGTTAAATGCTCTCTTATACAACTATAAAAAATTAGGATTTAGATTAAAACACTAAAAAAGATTAGAGCTCATTAACTATTATTCCATATACTAATATCTAAATGGTTTATTGTAATAAAAGTGATAGCCTATTTACAAAATGTATAAAAAGAGGGTAAATCATATTTAATTATTCATCTAATAATAACAAAAATTATAGCAAGTGTGGCATAGGAATCGTAGAAACAGTCAAAGAATAAAGCAAAACAACTCTCTATGAACACCTTTCACATTCAATCAGACCTTTCAATGAGGATGAAAATTTATATTTTATTTTTTTAACTTAATTAATAATCAAATATAATAATTATCCTTAAAAATTCACAATAAATTATTGTTAACAAGGGATAATTTCTCGAAATCAATTCCATCAGGCAGTACTGGTTTTGATTATTATGTAAGAAAGTTTATTAGAATCTTTAATATGGTCCAAACTGATGAGGGAAATTAAATGCTTCTGTATCCAATAGTGGGTGGGCCCCCATTCAACACCCATAATTCTGACTCATTTGTTTGACACAAAAAACTATAAATGCTTAATGTTTCTCTTAGGGAAAAATAGCATTTATCTAATGTGGGTCTTAGATTTTAAAGTGAAGCTCATAAAATCTACCAAACGCTTGGTACAAATTTTCCTCAATGGTTTAAATTTTGAATATTAAATTTGACCTAAAATTTGATCAAAGTGAAAGACTTCCCCATTTCAAAATTCAATTGCAATAAGTTTTACTGATCCTTTATAAATCGGGAATTGAAAGGGACACTTGTGTTTTTAATGACACTGGACACCACATACCATTTCATCGTTTAGATGATGACAAGTGGATAAAAATATAAATTCATTTCTCTTATATAAAAAACAAAAACAACAATGTTCCTATAAATTCTCTTATAAACTAGATTTTATATCTAAGAGGAATTTTTTTATATTAAACGACTCCTCAATTGATGCTTATATCCTGTATCTATTCTTGAATTAGCTTCATAAAATATTTTTAAAAGAACAAAAAATTAATAGAAAATAATATAATTTTTTTTGGATAACGAGAGTATTCCTGAGGTATTGACCCAACAAAACTAATCCCCCGGGCCTGCACTACCATTACCCACACGACCGGTCTGAATAAGTCAGGTGATTGCACCATGATTTGATCAGGACATGAGGGAGCAAACCCCACATCAAAGACCACTGGGCTACACACTAAGATTTATATGATAGAAAGGAGTAGTCTGATGAGGTTGAATGTGGTGGAAGTTGCCTTAGAAGGGATTTAGAAAAATTCATTATTAGAAGCATTTATCAATATAATAAAATTTATCACCTAATGTCCCTTATAATAATAAAAGAACTGCCAAAACATTAATACCTCTTTAATGTAAAAAACACTAAATGTAATCATATACTTGAGTAACTAAGGTTTCAATCAATACAAAGGTAACTTACACATAATATCCAATTGGCTGAGAATCTAAGGGATTCTCACAACGCTGACTCATAATTTGATAGGTGTTGGTATAGATTAGAGTGAAAATCAGGTAGTATACTATCAAGTAGTTTGATGTGATTATTATATTGACTTCATTTTTTTTTTTTTAATTTACGTGAGGGAAATTGCGGAATACCCAACGTAAAACCGACACGGGTGAGCCCACTACCCCTAGGGCACACCAAGGTTTATAATATTGACTTCATTTGTAAGTTATAAAATTGAGTTTCCTATATGAGATTATATATTATTTGGGGAGCACTTACACATTGTTGTGCAAATTTTAAATTTATAACTCGCAAGCGCACGAACGATTTAGATAATATATCGATTAAGGGCGAGGTCGAACCCATCGGAACTTAGGAAAATATATCCATGAAAATACACCATTGAATTAAATATGTTAAGAACTTTGAGAAGTATGGAGAAAAAATCATAAAGATGGAGTTATTTATCTAATCTATGAGTTTTAATCTTAATTTAGAAACATTCTAGATTTAAATATAGAATCTAACAATTTAACTAATTCTAATTAAGATGATGACATTAATATAAAAATATAAACAATCTCAATCTAATTTAAAATACAGAATTAAGATGCAATTAAATTATTTCCAACCTAGTTCATCAATTTCAAGGATTTGAATTTTTATAAACAAAAGAAAACATAAATAACATCTAAATTACATATATACATATTTACAATGGAACTGGATCAAAGAATCAAGGAGGTATTATCATCCAAATTTAATGATAAAATAACGGCCTATAACATGGAGCTCACGTAAAATTTCAATCTTATTCAAGTCTTTCATCAAATTAGTTCCCTAATTAATCTGAACCTTAGATGTAGATTAATCATGCAATTCTCCGATCTAAATATTTCATGTCCCAAAGAACCTTAGACCTAGAATAGTAATGTTAATCAAAGATCTAACTATTTCATATGTTCAAATTAACTACCAAGGGAGGAGTCAAGAACTAAAATGATTCAAACCATCATAATAAAAATCAAAATTTGGAAACCATAATTCTAATAATCTCACCTTCTTTTATTAATTAAAATATGGAATTAAAAATTACAAATCAATGAAATTTTGGAATAAAGACATAAGAAAAATACAATGGAAATCAAAATCCACCAACCTTAGAACCCAATGTGGATTAAAAATCCCACAGTCTTTCTCCTTCTCTTCTTCGTCTCCTCTCCTTTGTACAGCCTTTTCTTTAATGCCCAAGTTCAGTTTTCTCAATGGGAGAGGCTAGTATTTATAGATGAAAGGAGGTGGAATGAATGGATTGGATTTAAAGATTTAAATAAAGCAAGGGACACATGGAGGACGGATTTGATTTGTGCTAAATATGGAATGACTTAAAGGAGGCAAGGAGCTAAATTCGTATAAAGAAAGTGGGTGCAAAATCCCGTTCTTTAAACATATACCATCTTACAGCTCAGTTTTGACCTTTTTAACGTCCGAATTAGGAAAAGTTGTAGACTACAAAGTTGTAGCCCTTGGAGTCTTCTTTCCAACGCAAAAAGAATCAAAGCAATTAGGCATCAGAGTGAAAATTTATGACCAAAATACTGAACATGTGTCAAACCTTCCTTATTTTTCTCACTTTCTTATTTTCTTTCTCTTTCCTTAATCCACTTGCCAAATTCGAAAATCCTCTTATATTGACTTCTAAATTTTGAATTTCCTCTTGAAATAATAAAAATAGTCTTCACATATGTGGATTTCTTCATAAGCTTTTCTTTATGAGCTTAATAATTGGGTCTTTCAAATATGGAAAATCTAATAATTAATTTTACCACTTACAATCAATTTTAAAAATGTACTAAATTAATCCAAACTCTCATAAATGGATTTGAATTAATAAGTTTACAAATAAAACCCCTAAAATTGTGGTAAATAATTATTAAAAATTCCAATTTTCTAAAATATAAACTTATGCCCATAAATTGCAAAATTCTCTTTTTTAATTCTCATATCTTACATTTCCCCTTAAATCCTGCAAAACATCAAAAATCCAATTAAACATATCATAAAACACACAAAACAAGAGGCTAAATAGTCCAAATACAGGGTAAAATAGTCATTTTCCTGTGCTCATCACACATACCCGGAAATCCTGTCTCTACAAACTCGAAATCGGATTTTCGTGGCAAATTACCATTTTACCCCCGCATTTCCAATCATTCGAATGAATGCCCAGTTCATTTTGGCATTGGGCATTCATTCGAATGAATGCGCTGAACAGTAACACGGAATACTGTTCAACCCATTCATTCGAATGAACATTCATTCGTATACGTTGATGGATTCATTCGAATGAATGCACGTTTGAAGGCATTCATTCAATGAATCAGTTGATTCATTCGAATGAATGTATCAGAGAAAGCCTGAAAATGACAGTTCAGTCATTCATTCGAATGAATTAATTCATTCGAATGAATGACGGGACTGTCATTCTCAGGTTGTCTCTGATACATTCATTCGAATGAATCAGCTGATTCATTCGAATGAATGAAACTTATATATAAACACACATTTGATTGATCTACGAAATTCCACTCGTTTCATTCGATTCAAAACCTAAACCGTCGTTGCCCTCTCCCTCTCCCTTTTCCTTTGAACTCCTTTCTCAATCCCTTCTCCTTTAAAACTTAAACCCCATTTTCAACACCCTCTTTTCACCCTTAAACCCCTTTTGCAAAGACTTCTCCCTACAACCTCATTTTCAACCCCCTTCTCAACTCTCTTTTCAATCCCAAACCCTTGAACCCCATTTCAATCCCAAACTCTTATACCCATTTTGAATCACCTTTTTCAAAGACTTATCCCTAAAACCCCATTTTCAACCCCGTTTTTAATCTCAAAACATTGAACCCCTTTTAAATCCCAAACCCTTAAACCTCTCAATCCCATTTTCAAACCCATTTTCAACACACTCTCTGAATCTCTTATCTCGAGTCGAAGTTATCTCTCTCAAGCTAATGTTTGGATCTCGTATCTCGAATCGAAGGTAACTCCCATCTCAGTTTTTTTCTAAAAATCATTATTATTAGTGTTTTAGAGGTAGATTTAAATCTTCAAGTGACATGGAGTTTGTTGAGGGATGTTTTGAAAGTCGTGAGGACCTTATAAATTATGTTAAGAATATAGCTCTTGAAAAAGGATTTGTATGTTCGATAAAGATGTCATGTAATAAGGAAAATAAATTAGTCATTGGCTGCGATAGAGGAGGTAAATACTGTAGCACGGTTAGCTTGGATGACGTTGACAGAAAGAGGAAAGTATACTCTCGCCAATGTAATTGTCCTTTTGAAGTTAAAGGAAAACAGATTGTTGATGGAAGTTGACCATAAAGAATTTGGAGCACAATCATGATATATCGGATGTATTATTAGGTCATCCAAGTACACGATGTTTTTCAGATTCTGAGAAAAGAATGATCATTTAAATGAGGAGTAGCAATATATCACCACGGCAAATTTTGACGACCCTTAGAAATCAAAATCCAGATATTGGAATATCAGCGGCTGATTTGTACAACTTTTGTTCTGCGGTTCGGAAGGAGCAACTAAGGGGTCGAATTACAATTGAAGCTTTGATAGAAGATCTTCAAGAAGGTGGTTATCAATACTTTCTTGACTATGACAGTGATGGTCATCTGTCCTATCTCTTTTTCGCACATTCGAAGTAAATTTTTTCTTACCAAAAGCAACCATAATGTGTTTCTGATGGATTGCACGTATAAAACCAACAGATATCATATGCCATTGCTTTATATCGTTGGTGTGACAAGTTTCAATAAGAATTTCTGCTCATGCTTTGCATTTCTAAGAAATGAGAAATTTGAAGGTTATGTATGGGTATTACAGATGTTTAAAAAGGTCTTCGAGTACAACATGATCGAAAAGTTCTTTTGACTGATAGAGAATTGGCGTTAAAAAATGTCATTGATTTAGAATTCCCTAATACTGTACATATTTTGTGTTCTTGGCATATCAATAAGAATATTGTCGCTTGTTGTAAACCTTTTTTAAGAAAATCGAATACTGGAATGCATTTTTTACGAATGAAATGACCTGATTGAGTCCCTAACTGAAGAAGCATTTAATACAGCTTTTGAGGCATTCAAACAAAATTTTAGAGATATTTCGCATGCAGTGAACTACTTAAAAAGGACGTGGATCCCACATAGAAAACAATTCGTCAAGGCATGGATAGGATGGAGTTTACATTTTAAGAATTAAGCTATTTCAAGGGTTGAGGGTGTACATGCTATTCTGAAAAGTTATATATCTACATCTATAGGTGATCTAGATGTTGTCTGAAAAAAGATAGCCCATGTCATTGAAAATCAATTTGAATAGTTTAAGATTCAACTTGAAGATGAGAAGATTCGGTTTGCATGTGATGTGTCTATTCCTTTCTTTGATGAATTGAACGGCAAAGTTTCTCATTTCTCAATGAATGAGGCTTACAACCAATATGATATGCTTATGAACCAATCATTTTCATCCATTTGTACGGAAGAGTTTACAGCTTCAATGGGCTTACCGTGTGAGCACAAAATGCAGTGGATGGACAAATTACATTTGGATGACATACACCCACAATGGAGAATCAACTTAATCTCATTGGTCGACTTGAGGATTGAAAGGAGGAGCCCTGGGGATGTATTAGATGTACACTTTGAAGGTATTAAGAATAAATATGGACATTTGTCTTCGTATAATCAAGAGATGCTCCTAAATCATCTTCAAAATCTTGTCATCCATGATAAATCAGTCAGTTACCCTATTATACAATATTCTAGAGGACGTCATCCAGGTTAAAGGAATTCATCATAGGGCCAAACATCTACACGTCGAGATCCTTCTACATTTGAGATTGTAGAGAAACAAGTAAATGGAAGAAGATGTGGGTTATGCAAAAATACTGGTCATACAAGGAGAACTTGTCCGAATAGGCCACCTTCTTCACAGACATCTACGAATGTATATTTAAATGCTGATTATAATGTAGGTGATTTCAATAAATCACAAACCGCGAGTTTTCGACAGGATAGTGGATCTTACAACTTTAGTGACGATTCAACATATAACTCTAAAGAAATGACCGAAGTAAGTTCATTCCTTAAAGAACTTATATGTATTTACCAATCGACATATAACTTTTCCATATGTTCTAATGTCATTTTTTTAAATGTTATGTAGTGGTCTGGTGATCTTAGAGATAATGACGATTTCATGCAATGGTGGAATCAATGAAGTGAAGATAAGATGTCAATGCATTCATTTTAAGTGGAAAATGTATTCATTTTAAGTTATGAATGTTCTTGAATGTACTCTCTTTTATATTAAGCATGGTCTTGAACGACTTCCGATTGAAGTAAACTTATTCTGATATTTAAGTTAGGAATGCTCTTGAATGCTCTTGTCAGCTTGAATGTATTCATTTTAAGTGGAAAATGAAGTTGATTTATGGAGAGTATGAAAATCAAATGAAATATAAAATTTAAATGCTACTTCAGTTCAAAGTAACATGTTTAAAGTAACGACCCAATTCACAATGAGGAGGAGATAAATAATATAACATGTTCATTCAAAATAAAAAATTTACATCTCTTTTACATGTCAATAAAAAAAAAAATCAATAGTACATCAAAGATAAATAATATCCGGATCAGAGGTAGAAGGTGAGGCAGGTGAAGCAGTAGGAGGTGCATCAGGAGATACAACAGGTGGTGTAGTAGGAGGTGCAGCAGGAGGTGCAACAGGTGGTGTAGCAGGAGGTGCAGCAGGTGGTGCATGAACTAGATGTACATATGGAATAAGTGTAATATGATGAGGACGGGGGTGAGAAACTGCTGGTGCTCGACTCAGAACAGAACGGGAGCCAATAGCAGCTGCAACTCCAGTCGGATGAATACGGGGGCCAGAAGCTGCTGCTGCTAATCCAGTCTGACTAGCAGAGTGGCCAAAAGCTACTAATCCACTTGGTTGAACCGGAGGGCCTAAAACTGCTCCAAATGGACGATTAGGGGTGTTAGATCCTGCTCCTGAAGCTGAAACACCTACTCTAGATGGACGAGCAGGAGTGCCAGATGCTGCTGCTGAAGCTGTTGATTGAAATGTTCGAGCAGGGGTGCCAGATGTTGCTCCTAAAGCTGAAACTGCTAATCCAAATGGATGAATAGGGACAAAAGCGGCTCCTACATATTCTTTAGATACCGTTGCTCGTAAACTCCCATCTACTTTTGCTCCTAATGCTGTTGTTATCCCCCTCTTTTGTGCTATAAGCACTGCCAACCTCAAAGTATTTATAATCTGATTCTACATCACATCCAACCTTGCAGAAACCTGATCATATCTCTGATCCATCTTCTCCTCCAAAGAAGAAATGTTATCAAGAATCTGTTGCGTGTTGATTCCAGTTAATCCTTCTTGAGGAGGAGTCCCTGCCTCGCATGTCTCACGCGCCTCAGATGCCTCAGATGGCTCAGGTGGTGCAGGTGGCTCAAGTTGAAGTGCCTCGACAACTTTGGGTAGCCATTTCTTACTCACTGTGTCGAGTTGGAATCCCATCTTCTTCAAAGTTGAATCATTAAAATAATCAAATCGGTTTAAACAAACTTTATCATCAGGGAGAAGAGGGATTCCGCGTTCTTAAAAAAATGAACATAGAAAAAGACCGTAAGAAAGACTACATCTTCTGGTCTTCCAGCAGACGCGCATGTGACTAATGATGATATGGGAGAGGGAGATTTGTTTCCCATTCATGATGCACCAAATCAAAAAGACATCGAACCATGTCACAGTAGTATGCCCCTTTCTAGGACAGAGACAGTTGACAACTATGTGGTGGATGATTCGTGCTTCTAATGTTAAGTTCGTCAGAGGGGGGGTCTTCTTATCTTTAATGTCTGTCCTCCCACAGATTTCGTTCAGGGCTACCAAAACATCAAAGCCCTCAACATCAGTGGGTCATGTACGACTGTCGTACTTTCTAATGACATCTTTGGAGAAATTATATAAGAAGTCTAACCTTTCTTGTGTGACAACAATTTCTTGCCCTCGGACAGATGTTTTAACCGAGTCATCATTAATTCTTTCTACATTGGCATAAAATTCTTTAACTAATATAGGATACATATCACATTTTAATGCCAAGAAAGTCCCCCAACCCATTTTTTCAAAATAAGATTCAACTTTAAAGCCAAATTATGTGAAAAACGAAAGGTCCACGATTTTACCAAATATATAGGACCGTGTGGAGAAATCCTCTTTGTACATGGTCGCGGCTTCCGAAGATACGAAATAGTTGGGATCGAATGCCGTGTCCTTATTTTGTTTTTTTCCCTCCCCTTATAGAGGTTGCTTTCCTTTTCGACAATGCCATAGGTTAAAGGGTGGTTTTTTCGAAAGAAAGGAAGAAAGAGGGAGAATGGGGTGTAATTCGAATGAAATGGGTGTGATTCGAATGGATGGGGGTGTGATTCGAATGAATGAGGGACGGGCGAGCTTCGAATGAAGAAAGGGAGAGCTGAGAATGAGGGAGACACAGCCGGAGCCGGAGCCGGAGCAAGAGAGTGAAAGGGGGAGGGAGAGCTTCGATTTACGTTTTCGAAACGAGCGACGGCGAAGGAGGGAAGAAGGTTAGGGTTCGGTGATTCAATCGAATGAATCGCCGTGAATATATATATTAAGTTTCATTCATTCGAATGAATCAGCTGATTCATTCGAATGAATGCACATTTTCAATTCATTCATTCGAATGAATGGGTTGATTCATTCGAATGAATGACTGGATTGTCATTCTCAGGCTGTCTCTGATACATTCATTCGAATATTCATTCGAATGAATCAACTAATTCATTTGAATGAATGCCTTCAAACGTGCATTCATTCGAATGAATCAGTTGTGTAATAACCCGAATTTTTGATAAATATATATATTGGCATTTATTCATGTTAATTTGAAGCTTGATATAATAAAATGCCAAGTGGACCAAATTTTGGGACAATGGCCCAAGGATGGCCCAATTGGGCCATGGATTGGATAAAATCCATTTAATGGGTCAATGAGGACTAATCGGGTCAACGATGGTCAAAGTGGGCCCGATAGCCATGTGGGGTCCAATGGATCAAAATCGGTTCAAACCCTAAGGTAAGTGGAAAAGGAGGGAATCTAATTAGGCCATGGGCCCAATGGTTACCCAATAGACCTTGAATTAGAATTGGTTCATTTAATCGGGCAACGATAAGTAATTGGGTCAAGATTAATCAAATTGGGTCAAAGGGCCATATGGGACCCAATGGACCAAGGTAATTAAGCCCTAAGGTAAATGGGTAAGACAAGAATCTAATTGGGCCATGGGCCCAATGGTGATCCAATAAGAGGGATACATTTAATAAAAGTTTAAATCACCTAAGTTAGGTGATAAATGGACCAAGGTGACATGGCCAACGGGGCCCACCTCCACCTCACCCATGGAGGTGGCATGTGGACCAAGAAGAAAGTGGGACCAACCATCATGATTGACTTGGTCAACCATGGAGAAAATTAAGAAGACTAAGGGGATTAAGGTAAATTAAATTGATTAAAATTATTGTAAAATTACCTAAGCTAAAATCAAGGGAATTAAAATAACATGGACAAGTGGGGCCCACCTCCACCTCATCAAGTGAGGTGGCGGGTGGGGTAGATATATGTGGGGGCCGTCCACCATGCTTGACTTGGTCAACCATGGGTGGATTCATTAAGATAGATAATTTAATAGAATTAAATTGGATGGAAATTAATTAACCTAAGTGAGGGCTTAACGTAATTGATTAGGTTGATTAATTAGGGTCAAACAAGTCAAAGAGGACATGGGAGCCATGCTTGGTGGTTGGGTCTCAACCACCACCACCAAAGTCAAGCTAGGCCATGCTTGGTGGGTGGGGAAATTAATGATGAGTGAAGACTACACCAACCACCTCCACCTCATTTCAAACTACCCATTTTCACTCTAGCCTCCCCACACACACATGAAATTCATCCCTCACCTTGCAAGGAGAGAGTGAAGAAAACTTAGAAGAAAAAGAAGAGAAGAAGAGAAGAAAAGAGGTGGAACCTTGGATTCACCTCTTGAAGATCAAGAGTTACCATTCTTCATCATCTTCCCCTCTTCCCCTCTCTCTAAACCTAACACTATCTTAGCCAATCCAAGCATGTCCCACCATTGATCAAACTCATCTAGCCGATCATCAAGAAGAGAAAGAAGGAGAAAGGGCTAAGGAAAACAAAGAAGAAAAAAGGACCGGAGGAGTCGTCGGTGCGGTAAGAATTTCTTAAACAAGAGTTTATATTTTTAAAGATAAGATATGGAATCCATTTCTTAGACTAAACATGGCCAAAAATGTTGTGGGCCATGGATCTAAAATCCATCAAATGGAAGGCTAAGAAATGGATAAAAATGGAGGAATGGATTAAGAAAAGAGGAAATGGAAAAATGGAATTTTTGAGTCTTTATTAAGCATAGGAAAATGGGATTTTAATGGATTAATGGGCCATAGGGTTCGGCCATGTAGCATGTCAGAACCCCATCGCCAATGTTGGATGATTTTTAATTAGGGTTTGAAGGTTTAAAAGTATGGAGAATGATTAATGGTTTTATGAGGATTTCAAGATGTTAAAATGATTAAAAGTTGATAAATTTTAAGAGGTTTTGAATAAGGAAATTTCATAAAAATATGGGTGATCTTTCATGGCCTTGAAAGGCATAGAATGGAATGAATGGATGACCATAGGGTTCGGCCATGTAGCATGGCCGAACCCCATGGTGAATAATGGTGATGAATTTATTAAGATGTTAAGGTTTAAAATTTTGAAGAATGGTTAATGAGACTTAGGTTTGTAAATGAGAAAACACTAGTGATTTTGAATTTTAGTGTTTTATAAGAATGGAAGTAAGGAGAGTGGTTAATGAAAATTAGATTTCAAATGATTAAAAATGGGTGATTTTAAAGGAGTGTTAAGATAAGAAAATCATGAGGAAATGTTGGTGTTTTTAATAGACTTTAAGTGTAGTTAGTGTTGATTGAAAAGAAGTGATCTAAGTGTATGATGAGATCCCCTCATGGAGGGATCTTTTAATGGACCTAAATGTGATAAAGGACTCAAGTTAAAATGAGGGAAAGACATCATGGGTTCGGCCATGGTGTATGCCGAACCCATGACCAATGTTTTTAGGTCATTTGTGGACTAAATTATGATTTGTACATATGGTTAAGCGAATGGAAATTTGGGTAAGTAAAGGGTAAATTTAAATGGATTTACAAAGTGTATGATATGGTTTTTAAAGGGCCAAAACAAATGAAAATTAGTGATTTTAAATTGGATTATTTTTGGGACAAAACTTAGTCTTTGAAAATGGCATCCATAAAGGTGAATCTTAGGGTAGTGATTTGTGGTTTTAATAAATGGAAAATGATGTAGAAGAATGCTAGATTGTAATGGATTTATAAAAATGATACGTGAGGTTTTAAATAGAATGAAAATGGGGACTTGAATGGATAAATTAAATTCATTGGAGATTGGATTTAAGAGAGTAAAATGAACCCAAGGGAATGGAAAATAGGCATCATGGGTTCGGCCATGGTGTATGGCCGAACCCATGACCCATTTGGAGGTCATGATTATGGGCCACCTTTAGGGCCAAATGTGAAAGGTTATATAGGGTTAAATGTTTTGCAAAAATTAAATAATAGGTGGTTGATTTTGGGATATGTTATGGAATCATAAATAGGTCTAAGTTATGGATGAAATCTAGACTTAAAATAGACATAAGTGGGTGAATGATTTACCATGGAAGAGAAAGTGGCAAAATGGTAATTATCAGCCACATTGAGGAACCATGGGTTCGGCCATGGTACATGGCCGAACCCTATGTGAATTAGATGTAAAAATTCGATGCAATATGAAAGATGAAAAGAAACGTATAGATGCTGTGTTTAGGCTCGCTCATTTGAATATTTGAAATGGTCAAAATCGGATTTAAGTATGTGATTAAACCAATGGATAATAGGCTAAGTTAAGGGCCGATTTTCGATAAACTTATAATGTATTTAAAGATCATTGAATGGACCTAGGGTTATGATTTGTTAGGAACCTAATCATGGATAACGTATGGACTAATTCGGTAAATGTAATAAGGTATCGGATGTCGCAAACGGTACGCGATCGGCGACCGGATTATCGAACGGAAAGCGTAACGGAACGCGACACGGTATTCGGTAGGATTCCTACCTTTTTGTAAGCGATGGATATATGATGGTATTTTTAATTATTTTGATTTGGCTTATGATGGATTTATGAATATGATTTTATCTTATGATGAGTTTTAAGTTATGAATCATATGGATTATATTTTAATATTATGCATTATATGGCTATGTATGGTATATCAAAATTATGGTTTATCTATATACTATATTGCATAATGCACGTACATCTCATGCATGGCATGGGCGGGAAAATAATGAAACCGGAGTCCATGCTCCGTCGGGGCGACCGAGAGTCAGACATGGGGATAGCCTGAGGGCTATAACCGGAGTCCATACTCCGTCGGGGCGACCGAGAATCAGACATGGGGATAACCTGAGGGCTATAACCGGAGTCCATGCTCCGTCGGGGCGACCGAGAAGCAAACATGGGGATAGTACATTGTATGATCATACGGATGATGGGTGGGACACATGACATAGGCACCCATGGCGTAACATTCATCACATGCTTATTTTGTTATATGTTATTTTATCGGTATGTGTATCATTACAAATCCATGTGCTAACCCTACTCGGAGTCCTACTGGGCGCGTTGACTAACGCCCTACTTCTACCCTAGCGATGACGCAGGAGAGGCAGGAAGCGGTGGACATATCGGAGGCCAAGCTTAGGAGCTTGGGAAACGTAGTCTTAGTTTATTTTACGTTTACATTTTGGAGATGTAATTTAAAGTAACTTAGCTTGTCGGGTTGTATAAATTTACATTTCTTGCGATGGTGACGTTAATTATGGACAAGTACATTTTGTGATATAAATATGAACATAAGGGCTTTTTGGTAATTCAATGTTATATCTTCCCTTCTATCTAAAAACCGGTAGGATAGACTCTATTATCATGTTCCGCAATAACTATAATCCGCGAGCTTACTTCCTACGCATGAACCATTCTCGTGGACTTAGTTCCGCGCACGCGTGGGGTTGGCCAGTTAAGGGTCGGGCTTTAGAAGCTCGGACTTAATTCGCGTCGTGGCGTCCGCGCCCTCTCTCACTCTTCTATTTCAAAAAAAAAAATAGACTTTGATTTTCGGAAAACGGGTGAAAAAGGGCGGGGCGTTACAAGTTGAACCAGAGGGACTGTCATTCCCAGTTTCTCTCTGATACATTCATTCGAATGAATCAGCTGATTCATTCAAATGAATGCACGTTTGAAGACATTCATTCTAATGAATCAGTTGATTCATTCGAATGAATCAGGTGTATACGAATGAATCGAATGAATGGGCTGAACAGTATTCCGTGTTATTGTTCAGCCCAATCATTCGAATGAATGCCCAGTCATTCGAATGAATGGATTCATTAGAATGAATGCCAAAATGAATTGGGCATTCATTCGAATGAATTCATCAACGTATACGAATGAATGTTCATTCGAATGAATGGGCTGAACAGTATTCCGTGTTACTATTCAACGCATTCATTCGAATGAATGCCAAAATGAACTGGGCATTCATTCGAATGATTGGAAACGCGGGGGTAAAATGATAATTTGCCACGAAAATCCGATTTCGGGTGTGTAGAGGCAGGATTTCCGAGTGTGTGTAAGTGCTCCCATTATTTGGGTGCACCAATTGTACTATTTGAGAAAAGAACTCTATCAAAGATTAAAGAAGTTAAGAAATTATCCATTGTAAACCAGTTTACAAAAGTTGATGTGGATTTTAATTCACAATCTGTAGATGAGTAAAATGATGTCATATTCCACATTTTAAATTAAGTCAATAATTCATAAGAATTATAATTAAAAGTTTACATGAATTCATTGGTATATGAATTATATTAAAAGAGGTTTTCGTCGTTTATCTTAGGACTGTTTGCTCGCATTTGTAAAGGTCTCTAGGAGTGTAAACAAGTCAAACTTAGTTAAGTACTTGAGTTAGGATTTGTTTAAGTTTCGCTTAATCTTAATTAAGCCAACTCAAGTTATTTTGAGTCAAGATAGGGTGAGTATGAGATAATCGTTATTTGATAAGTTGAGTTTAGCTTAATCTATCAAGGTCAAATCAAACTCGACTTGTGATCATGCTTAGCACACTCTATTTTTTTTTCTTAATATATATATATATATATATATATATATATTAAATGAGTCCAACACCAAACAAAGATAGAGTTGAGCCAAGCTGAGTAGATCCTACTTTGAGCTTGGCATATTTATTCATGAACCATAATTGAGTTTGAGTTTAGTGATGTTGAGATGGGCATGGTCTAATACATGACTGTTTATAAATAAGCGAAGCTTGAACTTGAGTTTAATTGAGTCATAGCTTGCAAGTAATTTTTTTTTTAAATCACAAGTCTCACAAGTCAAAACATATAGGCATTTCACAGTCCAAACCATATATTTAAAAATAAAGTTAATAAATATATAAATGATTAGTTAAATATCTTCTAAAATCTTCTCGTGCCGAGAACTTTATACAGAACCCACATGTAATTGTGGAGTTGGATGAGTCTGAAAGATCTATAATAGCACATAGTGTTTACAAAAAAAAAACAGATTAATTGAATGACTCTAACTGTGATTTTAATAAACTTGAAAATTAATGATGGATAGAGGTGTGAAATCTCATGAATAAAATTATTCAATCAAGTTAATTTTTTATAAGTACTGTACACAAAAATAGAGCTTTAAAATCCTCTCAACTAGGGGTCAAAAAATCGACCCGGCCGATATGCAAAATCAGCCGATAAGTTTCTCTCTCCTCCGATATTTACATTTTTCTCTCCTCCAGTATTCAAAACTGTGAATAACCGCGAAAAATCGATACATATCGGCCGATACGATATGTATCGGCCGATATTTCGACCTCTGTTCTCAACCTCATGATAAGAAGTGGTTTCTACATAGAACTTTCACCAAAAAACACTTATGAAGTGGTTATCTCCTGTCTCAGAAAGTGGAAGGTTGTGGGTTCGAGCTCCCATGGTCTAATCTTGGTGTGTCTTTGGAGTAGTGGGCTCACATGTGGGGGTTTTAGGCTGGGTATCCCGCGAAACAAGTGCTGCTAGGAACCTGCCACAAGAAGCTGGAGTACTAAGTTCGATTCTCACTCTAAGTCAAAGGGTCACTCTCAGTAAAGTTACTCGGTGTACGTGGGTAGAGAAACTTGCACATGATCCGAGAATTTAGATGCTCTAATAGACCTGAACACCTTAGTCATATAAAAATATAAATCTGTAATTAGATTGTTATAATCTGATAATGAAAAAAATATAGAAAAAATTGAGATGCCCCATACAGCTGTATTAACCTCTAAGCTGAATAACTTATTTATTAGATTATTTATAATTTTAAAAGATGGTACTGAATCACGAACTTGACAGCGTATACTGCAGAAATTCACTAATAACATGTCAAGAGTGGATGCAATGTATGATTGTGGAAGTCACTGAAATTAAATGAAAAAGAATCTTTTGAAGTAATCCATACGTCAAAATTTAAATTCATATTACAGAACTGCAGAAATGGAGACAGTTATAAAATAAAATCTGAAATTTAGCACTTTCAGAAACTGAAAAAAAATTCTCTTGGAATAAGGGTCCAAAAAAGGGTCGAGACGTCGGCTGAGATCACGGGTCCACCGTTTTTCGGCCTATATCTTGTTGATATCGAGCGATATTTTTTCTTTTTTTTTAAATCTCGGCCGATGTCAACGAGATCTCGCTTGTACAGTCGATATATCTCATATCGGCCAAGATATGAGATATCTTGAACATTTTTTTGACCCTGCTTTAAATTAACAAAGCAGATAGACCCACATTCAAAGCATGTCTGTTCTTTGAATCACGAGAGAATCCTGAGTTTCGGTGTTGCAGAGCAAGTGAGAAAGGAGAAAGATAGCTTTGATGGAAAGAAATAAAGATTGCCCACGTTGACTCTGTCTCTGCCTCTGCCTAACCTTTTGACGCTTTCTTGTTTTGACATTTTCCCAAACAAGATATGGAACTCCATCTCTCTCTTTCTTTTATGTACGAATGTTTAAACTTCTTTCTTGTGCAAAGCATGAAAAGCAGTAAATACCACTGGAGTCACACTCAAAACCCAACATATTTACTTTATGATTAGAAAAGGAATCAGTAATGTTGGTGGATTACTGTAAAAGTTCATTTGCAGGTCACTAAGATAACAAACAGACCTTAGAGTTGAACCATGTTTAGGGCACAAATTCTTCTTATTGTTGCTTTTAGCAATCTCAAGGTTTTCAAAATAAATATTATATTAGTTTTATGATCTAATAAAATTTTCTCTTCCTTAAAGCATCCGAAGAGGTTAGACCACAGATATAGATATCTTAGTTAAAGTGTTGGAGCAGCGAACGAGTCCCGCATTGATCGTGAAGGGAGAGATTTAGGGACTTACAGAGGATTTTGGTCACTCTATCTAAAGGGCTAGCCTTTGGGTTGGATACTCAGTTTTAATAAGTCAACACATGTGAAATCAGGAGATCTCCTAGCCGGACGAATCATGGCGACGTTTTATCTATAAAAGAGCATCGTTCGAGGGGGAGATTGCTGGGACAATGAATGACTCTTATATTAGTTGTGAATAGACTAGCCTTTTGAACTGGATACTCAGTTTTAACATAAAAGTGCTAAAGGATTATTTGCTTAGGAAGTAGGAGCATCCAATGAAAGTGATTTACTCAATGTCCAACGTTTGTGGGGCCATCTGATGAATGGTCTAGAATTGTTGATCATGGAGCAGCATCATGCATGTCGGGGAAGACACGTTGCTTCTGATCAAAGAACCTTTAGAGACTTTACATGGCATTGCCAAAACCTGAAAGAAATACCAAAGTTCTTCAAACTCATTTCATTTCTAAATTCTCAACATGGTAATGCCAGCTGAATCAGTCAGATGTTTATCCAAACCTAGTATTAATTGACAATTGCAATCCAATCTTATCATTAAACCAACTAAGTACTAAGAAATCATTGTAAGTTCCTCATTTATCTGAACAACCTTCTCTTTATTCTTCATTACTATGTACTGATGTTCTTCTTTATCAACTGAGAGAGAGAGAGTGGCAACTGAGTATGAGAGTGACAAGACAGGAAACATGACAACATATGACCCTTGGGAGGAATTATAGTGCTGATTGCCATGACTTTGATGAAGATTCTTGTGGGAGAGGGACAAATTTAAAGTAGTTCTCCCAATCCTCTTTTTATTACCTTTTCTTCTCCCATCCTTTTCTCCAATTTTCCTCACTTCTTTCTTTTGTGTTTGATCAGTGTATCCTATTTTTTAAGCTTTAAAAAGAGAAATTAATCATATATTTTTATCTAAAACGAAGTTTGAATAGACAAAGTAAATAATTGTAGTAATAACATCGTTTTTTTAGTCTATTTTTCTTTTCATTTCTCAACCATCTAATTTTGTGTAGCAAAAGTGTGATGTGAAGGTAATGAAAGTGACATGTTTGAGTTTGAATTTTACCAATTTCACTTTGACGTTGACGGGCAATATTAAGATGCCATTTGGATTTTTCCTTAGGCGATATGTTTCTATTCGGAAAGATTAATTTATTAGATGGAGTAATCTAAGTTTTTTATAAATTTCTAGATTTTTCTGTAAATTTTTAATACGAGACTCGTCCGCAGCAGCCCCAACAATTTAATCATTTCATGTGGTATGTTACTTAGAATTACATGTGAGAAGTATTAACTCAAAAAATCTGATTTTAAATAGATGAAAAAAATGTCTATGATAATAGTTATGACGATGATGATGTTACTTATTATTGTATCACAATAATGCCATTCATATATTTTGTAGGGTGTGTATGATTTTTTTAAGTTTTTTTTTTTTAAATTGATTAACGCCAGGGTTTATAATATACTTTCCAATTTTGAGTTTCTTGTTGAAAAAAAATGAATGAAATGATATACAAATCTTTCAACGATTAAATTAAGAGCCCTTAATGTGATTGGTAGAGTTTCTAGGGTCTTTGTCTAATATTTTAATATTCTGATATTTTATCAAAACTCAAAAATTTTGACAATAAAAAGTTATGAATTGTAATATAAGATACATGTAACTAAGAGATATTTGAGAATATGAAGTTCACGGTATTTCCTCATCTTAGTTTTCTTATTCATAATTTTTTTATACATTTTCGATCCCTGGTATGAGCTCAGTTCGAAATATCATGGAAATCCAATAGTTTTTGCCTGATCTAGGTTGATAAATGTCAATCAATACTTCAACTCTAGTTTTTTTTTTTTTTTAAAAAAGAAATCAACGATGTACACAAAATTTGGATATATCAATTGGAAATTGATAGGGATATCAGTGTTTTTTATTATAAAAGATATTCGGTATGTCCTTTTATTCACTTGTCATCACCTAATCATTAAAATCCACTTTATGATATATTAATTGAATGGTCAAATAAATTATTATTGGAATTGTAATTTGTCTAAAATGGGATCAATTAAATCCTTTTAAGCTTTTTTTTTAAAAAAAAAAATCAAATTGAAGTCGATAAATAAATATTTTTACCTATAATGTTCAATAAGTGGTGAAGATACATTAAATGAACAACCATTAAAGTTGAATTTAAATCTACAAAAGAAGATAAAAATTTTACATAGTTCAAATTTATTATTGATTGAGCCTGGTGGGAGTTGTACACTCGGGTACAAGGTAGTTCACCTTTGGAGTGAATTTAGTATATTTGTACCTTTATTTGAGATGGAGAAAAAAAATACTTGAAAAGTATGTACAACCCTATTGAATAGTCATCATTTCAATTATCAATTCATGTTTTTTTTTTTAAATATACCTCTTCCACTCCCATATTCAATTCAAATGAAAATTGAACCACATATGCTAAAATATATTTTATTTTATTTTTAATTTTTTACAGAGAACCAAAGGTCCTATAATGGCATAAGATTTGAGGTTTGGGATTTTAACTTGCAATTTTTGGGCAATGGAAACTTTTTATTTTCCTCTCTAAAAATCATAAGAATTTGTGAGATTAATCATCCACACTAGGATACAGTTTTTTAAACCTTACAATAAATTGAAGTATTTGAAGTAATCTTTTGAAAATCAAACCGACTCGCTGTTGAAACCGCGATTGCCTTCGGTAAGGGCTGGTTCCCTCAAAAAACCGTCAAATACAGAAAATCGTAAAGAATCGGTCATACTCGTAGGTTTTATCAGTTTTCTTCAATCGACCATGAACCATGACCCTTAAAAAAAGTTTTAAAAATTATATTTATTTTCAAAAAAATCAACATATGCTTTTTTAATGCTTAAAATTCTATTTCAACCCATCAATTAATCCTTAGTTAATAATTTTATATGATTTATAATATCATATTGATGACACGAGTTTGATCGAGTTTCACTAAGGTTGTACCTTATTTAACCTCACTTTCCATTAACATGGTTCCATTCATGGGTTGATTTTTAAAATATTAAATTGAAGTAATGAAAATTAAAATTTTAGTAATTTTCAATAATTCAAGTATAATGAACCCCATCAGATGAAAAGCTAGATTACTAGATGAATGTCACCTAAAGGTTAATGGAGGGCAATAGGGACCTTGGATGGGTGACACTGTAGCATGCCATCCAGCACTCGTAAATTTCAACAACTCCAAGTACCTTTCACTCCTCCACTCCCACTGACATGGTGTCTATTGTTCTTAGAATGAGACCATCAATAATACAATACTTAATTGGAATGTGAAATGATGAGAACATGGACCACAAATTAATGGGGTGGGCCCACAATGGATTGGCCTTGCCTCAATCAAATTTTAAAATATATTTTAATAAATAATATATTAGAAGTAATTTTTTTTTATAGACACAATAGTGATTCTGAAGTCCAAACTTGCAGAGTCAATTGCTGTAAT
The DNA here is from genome assembly GCA_022113865.1 of Chimonanthus praecox. Taxonomy (NCBI): domain Eukaryota; kingdom Viridiplantae; phylum Streptophyta; class Magnoliopsida; order Laurales; family Calycanthaceae; genus Chimonanthus; species Chimonanthus praecox. Next base: position 12,248,340 of record CM039090.1, on the reverse strand, counting down.
AAAATAGAAAAATGGGTGAAAGATTACCTCATTAAGTTAGAGGAAAAGAAAGGAAAAAAAGAAAAGATGAAACAGACACGTGTGTGAGGTTAGCAAGAATCATGGCATGGCAGTATTCAGAAATTGAGAGGAAAACGTAAAGCATTGGCTAGAACTTAGAATCGAAGATTTCAATGAAAATAGAAAGGGAAATTTTAGGAAGATTTGAGAGACCCCATGAGCTGCTTTTAATAGAAAATCATAAGGACATTTATTTATAAAAATTATGATTATATTGTTCTTATAATATGATGATCATAAGTAAAGTCCCAGATTCATAACACCACTTACAAACACCATAGATAAGGTTAAACGTTCCAAGAATTTGAGGATAAGTCCTTTCATACAATATGAGAATATCAAACTATTCGAACAAATAAAGTAATAAATTAGATGCCGACTTCTTCTCTATAAATGCCACTAAAATCTTCACGTACTAAGCTCGTGAGCCTTGGTTCCTCAAGAAACTACCAAACAAAAGTGGTATATGGTCCCGACAGAACTTAAAACTAGTACTATCATAGTGTAACTACAACCTTTAATTTCATCTCTCCTACCCCAACAAAAATCAATACCTCTTCAGATAAATATCAGAGACATAAATGCAAGCACTTGTCAATTGCACTTATCCATTTAGATTTTTCTTTTCAATTTCTGCACATGCAAAATGTTCTACTGGAACATCCAAAGGCCCATTTATCAAATATGTTTATTTGCATGTACGGATGGATACACATAAATGTATTTGTGCCCGTTCTGCAAGGTTGAGATCAGAGATTTAAATTTCAGTATGAGTCGATATTTAGATATAAAACAGCACTCGAATTGAATTGGGTCAGAAATTCAGAGCGAGTAGGATTGGATAATTTGGGTCGAATCAAGTCGGATTTAATAACTTTTAACCTGGGTTGGATTAGACTTATTGAAACCTGATCCAACCCGTGTTTCAGCCCTACGAGGAAGTGAGGTATTCTTCTGTATACATACTACCTAAGCACTCCAAAAGTACACTTATTTGTAGAGCCCACGGAAAGGATTCAAACTTGTTTGAATTTAAAGATTTGAAAATTGATTTGGGTATAAATACTTTTTTTTTTTTAAATGAGGTATTGGATGATGTAATTTTAGAATTTTTTATATTTTTATCTTTAACTTTATATTTAATAAATAAATAAATAAATGAAAGGACAAAATGATAAAATTTTCAACATCAAAATACTCGCTAAAATTGAAAGTTGTACCACTTAAAATTGGCAATGGTGAAGTATACTTTCTAATATTGCAGGTATCCTATCCTTAATCAGAAGTTCTGCTTATGCAAGCATACGTACAGAGCAATAATTATAAGTATGAACTGAATTATCCTCTCAATGTTGTTCATAAATGGATTAATGCATCTGTTCCATCCAATTTTGATATTAGAATCGTACGAATGTAATCAAATCCCAAAAGCTGATAAATCAAGTGTCTTAAAAGAGAAGAAATGGCGTGAGCCAAATATATGATTTTTTTTTTTTTTGAAAACTATGAGCAAATTTTTCATCAGTTCTCTTTTTATTGAGTGATCATTCTAATCAGAAATCTGTTAATTTTCACTTTTTTGGTAAAAATATTTTCACCAATTTACATAGCCAACTAGTGAGAATCCCCCAAAATGAAAAACAATTTAATGTACAGCCTTTATTTGTTGGAGTGGTTGGATATTCTCATCTTTTGCAGGAGGTCTTGCCCTCAAACTCTTGGAGCGTCTAACTTGATCCATAGTGCTTGTAGGTGGTGTCATGAATCTGGAGTTTTACCTATGATCACCACAAAGTGGGGTCGACGGGTTTCCAAGTATTAATAAAAAAAAAATTCAAACGAAAACTAAGACTTCTCTCTATTTACGAAGGCTACTCACTAAAATTTTAATTTTTAAACTTTGCCTTTCACTATCTATCAAAATGTCCAAGAGTTGAAATGAAAATATAGAAAAAAAAAATCATTTTTCCTATTTTTCAGACTTTTTTTAGATAATTTAAAGAAAAAAGAAGAAGCTAATGTGTACCATCTCACTTTATCAGACTCAAGATTGATATTCAGAGTTTGGATCCCTATAATAAACAACCATTGTCCCCACAAAATGGATATTTAATACAATCTATAGGATTCCAAATTAAACAGGCAAAAGTGAATAAATGCTCTATTGAATATGCATTTAGGGACTATACTCTTTCTCACAACGGGTCCTTGAATTGAATGGTTTAATTAGATGCACAAGTCTTTAATGATATATGAGATACTGACAGGTCTATCATTATAGCGAAACTTTCCATACTCCATATCCATGCAATCATCTATCAAATGAATCTAAATTAAATTTATGAGATCTACGACTGTTCTAATGGCATATCTCCTTAGTGTATCTCGCTAGTCTAATTCTTTTTCAATACTTTGAAAAATATTAATTGATACTTAGGTCTAGCCAGTTTGATCAATATATAATTTTTAATTAAAATCAGCAAAAAATGAATAAAAAATCTTGAAATGAGCCAAGTACCAACCAAAATGTACCAACTTTCAAAAAATGGACTAAAATATTGGCCTATTACGGTAATTTCAGTATTTTCTAAAAAATATTTATTTTTCATGCTTATTACCTTACCAAAGGAATTCTACTAAACTTCGATTTTTGTAATGCCAAAAAAATAACTGTGTCATCAATAAAAATAGTCAATCACATGCCTAACAATATTTTAACAAGTTAATATTTGATTTATTAGATTTAGAACATTAACCAATCCCTCTTTGTCTTTACCCGGTGACATGCCAATTTTAATGAATAATAATAATTCATGTGATAAGGGCATCACACCGGGAATTCTGAGAGATGGTTGTTTTAATTTTTGTCGAGACAAATTTAAGGTATGTGGACTCCACTCCTGACAATGGGACCCACATGGATACACAGTGGGGCCATATGAAGGTACACTCAGCCAAAACCCTAAAGAGCATGTAGATTCCTTCTATTTGGCGCAAACAATTTCCTACTGTCTCTCTACATGAGTAAATTGTGTTTATTTCGTTCTTAGTTAAATGCATTGCTAAGCCGATTACATTTATTTTATTTTATTCTATTGAGCAAAGGCTTAGTTCAAGGAACTTATTTTCTTTTAAGGACCATAGGTTAATTTTTTTTTTAATACTGAAGCATATTCGGTTGACACTGAATAACTTCTCAAACTTACTTGAGTACTTTAAAGACGGTTCATAACATCATCTTAGACTAATCAGAAAGATTATACTTTAAAGAAGGTTCTTAACACTACCTGGACATACATCATCACCACAACATTAGTTTAGAATCCGAACTTACATGCATGGATATCATTGGCCCATTGAGCTTTAAGTATCATTCATATCGTAATTTCCAAATTATTTCAAAATCATTGGACAATACTTGGTATGTATTAGCAGGGCCGACCCTGACATTTCAGAGGTCCTAGGTGAACTCTTAAAATAGGGTCCTTTGCCTTTATATACATTCACAAAAAAAAATTATATATTTTTTTTATAGTGTAAAATATCCAAATAAAATATAAAAATTAAATTTATAACAAAGTATTATAGGGCTATTAATCTAATTTAAATGCAACAATACATATAATTTTTTTAGATTTTATGAAACTATTTAAGCCACTGTTAAATAGATCAATTAGGAAGTATTTGATTAAAAAATCTATAAAACTTATCATAATTCAAAATGACGGGATCGATGAAAAAAATACCTACAAATCTGAAATTTGCAACTTAACAAGCTGAAGGCGAGAGAGAACAGAGAGAGAGAGATTAGAGGAGAGCGAGAGAGAGAGCACACAGTGAGAGAGAGTGAGAGGAAAGACTGCTGGTATTTTTGGGTTTAAAAATAAGTGTGTATTTTAACTATTTTAAAGAGGAATACGAAGCGATAGAAAACGTGGAATGGAAGGCGAACGGGGAAAGAAACGCGAAAATGGCGCAACTCAACGCGAAAGCATGGATTCCACACAAAATCGCGGAACAGCGTTCAGCACGTGCGAACGTGGAGCTGTGCGTTCCGCATGTGCGAACGAGGGACTGCGCGTTTTGCACGTGTGGACTCGGGACTGTGCGTTTCGCACCTGCGAACGCTGAACTGCGTGTTCCACACGTGCGAAACGCGGAACTCAGAAATAAGCGCAGCGTGCGGCGGAACCGCGTTCCGCAAGCGGACGCGGAACGCGGGCAGCGAAAACGAACGTGTACTGGGGGATATTGGGTCAGGCCCGAGGCCCTTTAAAAGTTATATATATTTTTGGAGGCCCTGCCTATTTGGGGGCCCTAGGCTCAAGCCTACTTCGCCTATAGGCAGGGCCGGGCCTGTGTATTAGTCAATATATAAATTTATATAGTATGACATCTTAATTTATATTAAGTGATACATAACACATTATGCTCATAAAAAAATTGTAAATTCAATAATTTGACGAATACCTTTTAATATTTTGAATATCTAACTCATGTTTTTATTACCCAAATGGGTGATGAACTAGCAAAAGGGGAATCGATCGTAACATCTACACATTCTTGAATTTTAGAAAGTGTAAGAGGCTACCTAATTCCCAATTGCCAATCCCACCTACCAAACAACCTTAGAAATGAAAGATGTCAATGTTCCCATCAATGCTTCCTTTGCAAGTCTTAGAAAATAAAGGAAGATGAAGTTGCATACAAGTATTGTATGCAAAATGCAAAATACCCTTTATGCATTCACACCTTCTAATTTCTAAGACTACAAGAATTTCTTTCGGATATTATTCAACTTTTTATATATATATATATATATATATATATATATATGAGAGGTATAAAAGACTTAAACTTCGAAATAGAAAAAAAAAGAAGAGACAAATAAAGTACAAGAAGAAATCCGAGTTAGAAATAATCACTCCAAATGGGTTATATTGCCAACATGGATGTAGTTTAACTGATAATCTCCCATCTTAAGAAATATGAGGTGCCAAGTTCGTGTGTCCTAAGGGCAGTGGGTATCACTCGTAGGGATTTTAATTCTATAATAACAAAATTCATGTGTGGATAGATATAGAATCATGTATGAAATGCTTCTCCTTTTAGGGCAGTGGATATGACCTTGAGAATTTTAATTATATAATAATAAGATTCATGGTATAGAATCACGCTTGAAATGCTTCTCATTTTATTTTTAGATGAATATTTAACCCAAGAAATAATTAGGAGACTCCACTTCAATATTTATGAGCCAATGTTGTCATTGCAAAGCCTATATGGCTCCCAAGTGATAAAAATGATGTGGATACTTATCAAACAAGTGAAATCTGCAATTATTCGGAATGTTATCGAATATTTATATCAAAAAGGGGTGACATTTAAATTATAGTTTCTAATAAAAATATACAAATTTAAGGTATTCAGTCTAATTTAAGAAATAGAAATAAGTGTGCAATGTAGAAATGAAAACTATATCAAATAATGAAACAGTAATAAATTTGTTTTATTACTCTCTCATGCCCAACACACTTAGTAGACGCTATAACCCGTCTTTGTTGATTCTCACAACCATAGTTATCATGATATTTTTCAAAAGCTAGTATCTCATTTATTTCGGATCAACTTTGTGGGTTTTTATTCTTCGATTGACCTTATCATAAATTATACCATCAGTTACTCTATAATCTAACACAATCGTAAATACAAAATTAGATTGAGATGACACTTATTGGCCAATATAGCTACCAGCTAGGCTTAATTCGATGCTAATATTCATTGGACCTGTAATGATGGTCATGTATCATTATATGATCTAATTTTTGTATCTGATCACATTGGCCTTTTTTTTTTTTTTTAATTTTATTTAGAAGAAGCTCATTTCACCGTTTTCATATTTATAGGTATTTTGCATTCTAACCTTATTTTCCTTTAAATTTATCCAGTTTGAGTTACATTTACATTTTTTTTTTTTTTGGAATGTTTTCTAAGAAAATCTCATTTTGAATTTTTTAAAAAAATAAATTTAGTGAAATGACGTTGATTTTTATAGTATTGGATACAAATTCTTATAGTGTTTGTGTGATTTTCATAAAATTTCAATATTTTCATGAAATTGGTTTTTTTTTTTAAAAAAAAAATATTGAATCCTAATAGAATAGATTGGTCACTATGAGGCACTTAGATTCCACCAATTTCATTTCAAATGTTTTCTAATTATGGTTTTTCGTTTTTTATAATTTTGATTTTTTTTTTTACATATTTTATTCATATTAATTTTTTTTTCAACTGTTTGATATTCTATGAAAATTCTCTTATTTATTTAAATCATAATACGTTCAAAATGAACTTTTATTTTTCTAATTTTCTATTATTTATATATTTTAAAAATGTATTTTTTTCTTAACTGATAGACTAACCATGTTTTAAATCATTGGCAAAAGGGGAAAAAGGCATGGTGCCAACCATCAACAAGTTAGTCTTAGAATTAATTTAAGAAGCTAATGTTGTATAGTGTATACAATAGATGCAACTAATTTTGATAAATGCTGATTGCTAATAGGAAGAAAAAAAAACTCAATTGGTTGTCACTTTTTTTTGATAATCAAGGTGTTTAGATTTTTAGAGCATCTGACTAATCCTCGGAGTGACCCTTCGAGAAAGAGTGAGTGAGAATTGAACGACTTCCATTTTTGAGACGGATTTTTTATTATCCTTTCAACCCTTTTGACTTAATTGGTTCTCACTTTAAAAGGATTTTTTTTATAAATTTCTAATCATTTTTTATTACAATTGCCTAATAGAATTTCTAACTAAATTTCTATTCTATTGAGACAGGCCTGCAAACAATAGACGCCATAAAAAGCAAATCTCTCATTGTTTATTCACTAATAAATACCACCTTTTGACCTAAAACACCTCTAAATGCATTAAGAAAAAGGCTAGTGTGACTTAAAGAAGGGGAAGAACTTTCCCCAAGCTTCGTTTTGTCTATTACTAACCTTCTAAGCAACCCAAATTATCGCTTTTTAGACCTTAAGTGTGTCTTATTGTAGGGAGGTTTGTACTAGCTAATATTTAATATAGTTTACTTTAGATCAAGACAGCTTCTTTTTCTTATTAATGAATAAATTAATCCAAACATCTTTAATCATAATTAGACATGCTAATAATACAAATTTTCTCCTTATATCTTTTACAAATTTTTAATGAGGCAAAGTTCTCTTGTGTCTAAGTTCACATCATTAAATCTATGAAAAGCAAAAGATTCTAAGATAGATAGGAGAAACAAAAGGTCACAAAAGCCCATGACTAGCTCTAAGGAGAAATTATTTTGTAATGATGTATTAGACCATGCCTCGAACAGTGGAATTAGATTAATCTTTTATAATACTTAGGGTTTAATTTGGTGTATTTTCATATTATATATATATATATTCTTGAGAAAATAGTTTCTCTAAAAATAATTTTAGATGGCAAAATCTATTTTTTTTTCGTACATGTATCAAACTATCATTGCATATTTATATTAAAATTCTATCTTTATAGCAAAAATATTACATAAAAAATGGTTTTAAAAATCCACTTTGCTTTTTTCAAAAACTAAATTTTTGTCAACTAAAATTTGCTCTTTTTCTAACTATGTAAAATGACAAAAAAGCTGATAATGTGATTGATTTGGTGCATTCCTCTTGAGATCTAAAGCTGATACTCGTGAACTTGTCTATAAAAGATTCTTTCAGACCATTTTAATGCGGTCGCACTAACCAAAATTCACTCCTACATAAATTGTGTATTTAAAAAACTTGAGCGAGTCTATTTGAATTGATTTGATTCAAGTGAATCAATGAGTTTTATTAATTCAAGACAAAAAAATTCGACTGATTTACTTGGCTCGATAAAATTTCTGAATTTTGAATTTTCAAATTATTATCTTACTCAACTTATTCTATTAGAGTTATACTCACAATTAGTGTACAATGAACAATGAACAAAAAGTCTCATATCGATTAATTTGAAAAGTCAATGGCTCCATATAATACTTAAAGCAACTCCTCTTAATGACAAACTTTTGAGAGTGAATTCTTATCTTGAGAATGTTATCGTGTCATGGTTTTCTAACACTTAAATTATTAGATCAAAATCTAAAGTTTTTTCTCTTGATTTGACTAGTAAATCTTAACGCACATGAAATGATTAGGGTTGAAACTCGAGTCGGGTTTCAATAAACCAACTCAACTCATGTCAAAAATTATTGAACCCGACTCGACTCAAATTGCTGACCCGGATTACTCAACTTTACCCGAAATTCTAATCTAATTCGACCCGAGTGTTGTTTTATAACTTGGTGCACTATGGGTCGGGTTGCTTTTAAATTTCTTAACTCGACCCGGCCCAAATTTCGTTCAGGTTTATTTTTTTCAACCCGACCCAACCCAAGATATACAAAAATATAACTCAAACCCATTGATTTCTAGGTTTGGGTCATGTAGATTGGGTTAAAACCCAACCCAAATTTCACCCTAGAAATGATCAAACATCTTCTCCCAAGGGTTCTACAAATCATTTTTATTCTTCATGGTGCAATTTAGAATTTTATATTTTGTAATATACTGAATATAAATTTAAAGATGGATGATCAGTTTTGTGCACTATCATCCACAACGCTGAAACCCAAGCAAATCGCACCTCTAATCTTCCCTTGCTTGATCACAATTTTCAGAAATAAAAGCATTGATACAAATATCAATTAATATTTAAAAAAGTTAGAATATATTAGTAAAATTTCCGTACAGACACAGATTAGTAGTAGTACAACATTAAAATCTTATTATATATTCATAGTACAGTTGTACAGATTACAGGAATAGCAGGAACACAAAGTTATTGATATTTAAAATTTAAAATGCAAGTATTCATGTGGGGCCCACTCCCACCCACATCTGTGCATTGCATGTGAATTGTATGAAGAATTATACAAGTGAGTGACGTAATAATATATTTCAAGTTGATTGAACTTCTCAACCTTAAAATCTACTCTTAGGATTTGACATCCCTTAATAAATACATTATAAATATTTATTAACTGTGACATGCCAAGTCACAAAATGAGCCGTTGTAAAGACGTGAGAAGATAAGAAGAGAAAGTCGGGGCAAATTTTAAGGTCCCATATCTCCTATCAACTAGTTTTAAAGGTGGTTTATAAGTTTACATCTTCTCTCTTTTAACACAAAGACTTCTCGTCTGGAGTTTAAGCGCATTGTGCTAGGCGATTAACATACTATGAGATCTCAACCATGTTTAAAATATAATCATAAAAAAAAAATTAAGTGATTTGTTTTGAGTTAACTTGACTTAATAAAATTTTAAATTAAACCAATCAATAAATTTTATTAATGTTTATTTATTGGAGTTGGAGTAGTTAAACCATGGTTTTGACGGCATATTATGAATAAGAAGATGAGAAGCATGTGGCGTAGATACAAAGGCTTGGTGTAACATATTTCTAATGGTTATGGATTCTTATTATTATTATTGTATTGAAATGCGTGGTGCAACACAAACAAGATTTTGAGGATAGAAGAGAGAGAGAGATGCCACTGATTTGATAAATGATAAGAGGATTTCGATTCTGAGTTTTTTGAAATTTGTGATCAGATTTCCATAAAAGCTTTTTACTTTGGTGGTCCAATTCCCTTATTCTCTCTCTCTCTCATGCAACTTGTGATCTCAATTTACATTCTCATTTACTCACACCATACTCTATGCTAAAATGTTTAGAAGCATAACTTAATATTCTCCATGTATCTTTTAGATAATATGTAGCATGATTCGATCTGAGAAATCAATGGATTTGGGTTATGTTTTTGTATATTTCGGGTCAGATTGGGTTGAAAAAAAAATAAATCTGGATAAAATTCAGGTTAAATCGGATTAAGAAATTTAAAAGCAATCCGACTCGATTCGAATGCACTAAATTATAAAACAACATTCGGCTGAGTCGGTTCAGAAATTCGAATCGAGTCGAGTTGAGTAACTCGAGTTCAACAATTTGGGTCAGGTCAAGTCAAATTTAATAATTTTTGATTTGACTTGGGTTGGGTTGAGATTATTAAAACCTGATCGATCCAACCCGGGTTTCAAGTCTAATAATATGTAATTACTGATTGATAATGTCATAGTATAAATATGTAATTTGATAAATATTAAGTAATTTATATTTCTAAAGAGAAATGATTAGATGGGATTGATATTATTGTAAGTTACAATATAATTAAGTAAACTTTATGCATGGAGTCTATTTTCTTAGGAAAGAAAGTTATTATATTTTACTATTCAATTGTAATGGATAATGAGTTGCAAAATTGATTATTCACAAGTCTAGTTATTTTTTTAATTGAAATATGATATGAATTTTCTGAATCCATCATAAATTATAATGTATTTCAATACAATAGTGAATAATGGATAAGTGATATTGGATTTCATGAGATGTAGAGACCTAATATTGCATTTGTTATTTCGAGTTCTTCCTTTTTCACCATATATTTTATTTTTTATAAAAAAATATTGCAAAGACAGGATTAGACACATTTCAAATTAACTTAAAATATTAAAATATAAAATAATTTTTTTTTTAATTAAAAATTGGCATTGGAGAGAAGTCCATTTGATGGATTTTTTAATATAAAAAAATTATATTGTCCAAGCTCATGATTATGACTCAAAAGATGGTTAATGACTTTAGCCCAAATTGGACATCAAATTGTTGTTGGATGAAGAAAATGTCGAAATCAGTAGTTGATAAAATGAGTTAAAAAAAAGAATGAAAAAAAGAGACAAAAACAAAAATAGAAAGGCAAAGGGACCTTCTTACAGTGGAATAAAGAGGCAGATAATGAAGAATAAAGCGATTTGGATAAAAGAAATAAATTCCTTGAGATCAAATGTACATTGCATGCATTGCCTGGCACACGTGTACTAAATCAAAGCCGTGTAAGAGGTGGACCCCACCATGTTGTTGATCTGGTCCCACATTCTTCAGATGGGCAGCAGATGTTAGTCTGACTAAATGTGACCGTCGAAAATAAACTTTTTACCACTCATCTATACATTTGTCGCCCACCTTCACATATAATTTTTAGGCTATTTTTTATTTTTTTAAAAAGAAAACTGAACCTTAATTTCAATTTTTGCTGTTCAATAAAAAATCAAGTTTTTATCAAAAATTTCTGACAATTCTATAAAATCAATGAGTAAATCAATTTAAAATTCAACTATTTCAATTTAGTTGAGCTTTAATGGAATTTTCAAGACCAATGTATCCAAGCACTCACCTGATTAATTTTTAGGATATATGTAAACCTCCCAATCGATACATGTCAGATATAGAACAATGGAGAGTGACCCTTTTTGAATGGGAAGATACTTGATTCTAAGACTTCCCACAAACAACGGCGGGTTTTAACCTTAACCCCTCATATAGGGCTGAAATCGGATCAGGTCGGGACGGGTTTCTTAAAACCCAACCCGACCCGAGTCAATAAATTATGGAACCTGATCCGACCTGAAATTCTAACCCTACTCAACCCAAATTCTGACTTGACCAACATTTTGAACCTATTTTAGCTTAATTTTAGCCGGGTCGAGTTAACTTGAAAATCCCTCAACCAGACCTTATCTGAATTCCATGCGGGTTTCTGTCTTCTCAACCTGATCCGAACCGCTGACCCGACTCGCTTGACCGACCCATATGATTTCTCGGGTTGGACTCGAGTTTCACCGCTACCCTCAGAGTTAACCTTAATGGATCTTGAAACTATATTATGCAGTTGGGCAATTATTAGAAACTACCTAAAGTATCATTGTTGGTTTGATTTTTTTTTTTTAATTTACGTGTTGGTTTGAATTTAACAATATTTTATCTTCATCAATGGTAAATACAGTGGGTAATTTGATATTACCAACAATATAAGATCTAACTTGAATCTAATTGTCCAACAAATAGTATTAAAAAGATTGAGTTGTCTTTGAATAAGAGAAGTATTTATTCACAGGGCAAAATGTGAGGCCCACTTTTCCTCGTATTTTCTTTTTCAAACTTAAATCTAGTTTTAAAAAAAAGGGAAAAAAACAATAGTTTTTCCTCTTCTCTTCTTATCTTTCGCTCTAAAGTTACCAAATAAAATAAAAGAAAATATCTTAACAGGAGAATCCCTGCTCAAAGGAATCTTTTAGTCAGAAATTCTATAAAACTTTCTTCTCATCCAAATGCAGTGAAATAGTTTGTATATCATTCAATTTTTCTTGAAAAATACGATAAAAAATTTGGGAATGAATATGTACAGATATATTATTTAAATTTAACATAATTGTATATTTTATGTAATTTTTGTAAAATATTTTAAACTAAAATAAAGAGTTAAAGCTATGCTTATAATTTATTTTTTATCAAAAAATTTAGAAGAAAATTAATTTAAGAAATTATTTTCAAAGGAAAGTTTTATTTATAATATACTTTAGTTAAGTTAAAAAATTATGAATTTTTATAAATCTTTTATCTCTTTATCCTTTTTCAAATGTTTAATGTTTAGAATCGTATGAACTACCTTGAAAAGAAAAAGAAAATGTTTAAATATGTATTGATATAATATAAAAAAGAAGAATAGATAAAAGTTAAAGTAGTTGAGTAATCCACTAATGGTGCACCACCTTTAAAAGTAAAAGATCATTTTGCCATTATTTTTCTTTTTAAAGGTGGTGCACTACGGTGAAAATTCATTGCGCACGGATCATTATCTTAAATATAATGTGTCTTATATGATCATATAAAATTAGGTAAATTTTTTAACTACATAGAGTAAATTATATTTACTGCATAAAATTTAGATATTTAAATATTTAAATTTATTTTAAAACAATGTTTCAATTAAATTAATGACTCTGAAACATGTGCTATGTTTAAAAAATGAAATGAAATGGAGGCACTAAATTGATAAAATTTATATAATGTGTCTGTTATAAAATGAAAAATGAAATTCAGCTAAGTTATTTAAAATTTTAATTATTTTTCCACTTCAGTGTTCTTAAGTTGTTATAATGTGTCCCAACTTTGGGAGGCCCGGTTGAGTAGCCTTCAGCAAATTTGTCCCTATTGTATCTGCACTTTTCTAAAGTACAGATGTACCAATACCCTTCAGTTCACGTGTCTATCATTTTAAGAGAAATTTTTGTGGGACAAGTCAAACTTTGAAAAAATCTCAATGCAGATCCAACCATTGAATTGATGATGGTTTCTAAGATGAACAGTTTGGATCTTATTATTTTATTGGAAACTATCTCACTCTAGATACCCTAAAATCTTAGGGATTTCAGCCAAAACTGTTAAGATAGGATCTACTGCAGATGCCCTAAAATTTCAAAAGCCCTATTAGATTGTTTTAATGTAATACCTATCTGTTCATTTTAACTTTTAATCTTCGTATATGAAATTTTAATAACTTAATAAAGAATATGTTACTTCCATAGTAAAAGGCAATTAAATGGATGATTCAAGCGGGTTTTTTCAACCATCCAGCAATAGGTGAAGCGCATGAAAGATTGAGAAAAAAATTTACTCAGAAAATATATTCTTCTCCTAAATTTATACAAGAGAAACTCTTTAGTTATTGTGTGACCCATGCATTTTCTCCTATTATTATTTCAAAAGTTCTGAATTAGAGAAAAGCTACCTGATTATATAATAATTTTTTTTAAAAAAACTTATACCATCTAAAAACAACATCACATACTTCAATAAAATCGGCTGTTATATCGGCCGATTTTATTAAATATCGTCTGATTTTTTTCAAAAAAATTGTTTCGGTGGTGGGCCTAGGTCAATATTAATGGTTTCAATTTGTTTTTCAAAACTGAGCCTTATTTCATTTTTTGATTTTTTTTATTCAAAAAAATAAAAATAAAAATGTAACTGATATTTTGAAAAATAAAACTAGAGGAGAGAGAATGATATCTGCCGAGATAGCCGATATTATTCTCAGCTGAGATTTTTAATATATGAGTATTCACACCTCAAATTGGTAGTGAAACTAATAATCTTATTGATATTTTACCTGGTGGGACTCGAGTTACTCAGAAAAGTTCATACCAATCTTTAATGCCTTGGTCCAAACGCAGGCAACCAGAATTGTGTGACCACTTCTAAATCTAATAGATATCACTCATTTAAAACCAATTAAATCATTCGTCTTTGACTGTAATGAACAAGAACGACTGAGATTCATTAGATACTAATGCCAAGCATTCATAGATTTCTAAGTAATAACTAGTCATTGAATAGAAGAAACTAGCAGTGACAGGAATTTTGGGTGAATGAGCAATGTAAGTACGATTCTTCATGGTAATTTCAGGTGTTAAATTTACAGTGACTCAGTGACTCAGTCATGGGCATGGGATATTTTATGAGTTTTGGTTTATTTTTTTTCCCAAAATGCTCTCTATTCTGTGTCTGACACACTGGCCTCTGTATGCCGTAAGCTTGATGGCTGATATTGCAAGCAAAGCAAGGACCCTGCTTTTTATCACTTCCCTAAAACACTCTCCTCCTCTTTGTCTGTAAAATTCACTTTTTTCTCTCTCTCTCTCTCTCTGCCCTTTTCTGCTACCTCACTGCTACTATAAGCTCCTGTTTAGTGCCTCACTAGCAAAACCCACCAAGAAAATCTCCTCATTTTTCCTCTTCCTCCTCCCTCTCTCTGATTTCTTCCCAAAGTCCAAACCTAAACTTCTGTCTTATGACATGATACAAGGTTTTAGTTCTGTTTTCTAGAGAGAAGCTGATGTGGGTAAATCACCAATCAGTCATGGCTCTCTATTTCTAGAGGAAGAAAAAAACAAGATTAGGATTTCTTGTCTTGCAAAGCCCTCCCCCAATTCCTTATTTCTCTTTCTGTCTCTCTTGAAGACAGTGGCCACACACACTTGTTTTGATTGGGCATTGCTATTAGTACTCTCAAACATTCTGCATTGTTGCGAAACTCCAACTATTAGAGAGAAGTCTTTCTTGCAACATGCTTTTTATACCTCTTTCTTTTTTTGCTAAGAAAATGAAAGGGAATTCAAGGTCTAGAAAGTGTTAAATCCCACGCTTGATTTGTCTTCAGCTGAAAGTGTTTGGAAGTTTGGTTCCCAGGGACTCATGTCCAGGATCCAATTGCACACCCTCTTGTTTTAGTTGTCCTGTGTTGTTCTCAGTGTTTTTTCAAAGGTTTGCTGTAGAGATAAGAAAAACTAACTTGGCATTTAGCTTAATGTACTGATAATCTTAGCCAAAAGCAGTGCTAACTTCATCCTTGCCTGTATCTCCAGTGTGTTTTTTCTGCGAGGAGGCAATGCCATTTACTTTACAGTCCAATAGTTTTAAACCCAAGAGGATCTGCTTCTCTTCATTCCCTTTTCAGGCATAAATGAAGCAATGAGCTTTGGCCTCCTCTAATTTTCTAGTCTCTTTTTCCAAAACAAGAGAGAGAGAGAGAGATAGTTTGGGCATGTGTTAGTGGGTATTTTATAATAGATCTCTAGAATTTTAGACGTGAACAGTTGTTAGTCATTCATCTGGTCTAGTACTCCTCTTGTCATCTCTTTTGGCCTTTCTGTTCTCCAGCAGAGAGAGAGAGAGAGAGAGAATGGAAATTTCTAGCCATGAAGGAGAAATGCCAATGCCAATAAACAGCAGCTATGCAGGTGGGCATGGTCATGGACATATGATCCATCATGATCTCTCTCCCCACAACCACATAATTCCTTCCTCAGCTGTTCCACTCCCTTCAAATGGACCAATTTCTGCTGCCATGGAGGACCAAATGCCCTACAAGAAGGTGATCAAGTACAGAGAATGCCTCAAAAACCATGCTGCTGCCATGGGTGGAAATGCCACAGATGGGTGTGGAGAGTTTATGCCAAGTGGGGAGGAAGGGACCCTTGAAGCCCTCAAATGTTCAGCTTGCAGCTGCCACAGGAACTTCCACAGAAAAGATATAGAAGGGGAATCCTCTCCATGTGACTGCTTCCATCTAAAGGCCAGGAAAGTGGTGGGGCAAAAGGGTGTCCTTATTGCAGGCTCTGATGCCTTTGGGTACCATACAGGCAGCCTCATTCCAAGGCCAACCCCTCAGATGACCATGTCCTACAATTTGGGCCTCCCATCAGAGTCAGATGAACAGGAAGGTGGTGGGGCCTTGGTTAGGCCTCCTCTGTTGAAGAAGAGGTTCAGGACCAAGTTCACTCCAGAGCAGAAGGAGAAGATGTTGGGCTTTGCTGAAAAAATTGGATGGAGATTTCAGAAACAAGAGGAAAGTGTTGTCCAGCAGTTCTGTCAGGAGATTGGTGTCAAGAGGAGAGTTCTCAAGGTGTGGATGCACAATAACAAGCATAACCTTGCAAAGAAGGCTTCTACACCCTCCACTTGAAATCCCCATGTTTTATCTTCTTCTCCTCTTTTATTGCAACATTATCATTGCCAGGCTGATGTAGAGGTCTTTCTAGATCTTCATTATGTCCCCTTTCTCCTCCTCTTTAGTTTGTACTCTTCTGTATTTTCTTTCCATTAGAATGGGCTGAGAATGAGATGCATTTAGAGGTATGTTTGGTAGTTTTCAGATGTGGGCTAAGGTGTTGTCCATTGTAGAAATTTATGAGAAATTTTACTTTAGATGATAACCTTTTGGTCCTTATTCTTAAAATGGCTTGAATGCTTCTTCTTTCTCTCCTTCTCTTGTTGCTGGTGTCTTGGAGAGCTGATTACTTTAGTATCTTAATCTCATAATATTAATGATAATAATCTTACTACTGCCATTATTATCTTTCCCAGCTCATAGATTAATAACAATAATAATAATAATTTTAATATAATCAGTTGTCTATTTTCTGTATTGGCTTCATTATGAAGTCTCTCTTCTTTCTTGTTTGGCAGTGGGGGACAGTCTCTCGTAAAAAAGTTTGAAATTTAAACTCTAGCAACTCTGGTATTGGTTCAAGAGCAAAGGGTAATTATTCTGATGTGGGCTTTTTGTTGCTTATTGAAATTTTGAATCATAGGAACTCTAATATTAGTTTACAACTTTAGATAGCAATGCAATTATTTTGATTTAGGCTTTTGTTTTTGTTATTATTTTTAGTATCTTATTGGTATCTTTTTCTGCATGCCACTTTTTTTAGGTGGGTTCAGTATTTAGAATCTTGTCCTGCAAGGGCAGTATCTAGTGGTAATCTAAGCTAAAATTTCTATTTATTAGTAAAATTGATTTTATTGCTGGAGTTTCGAATGAGTCTTATATTAAAAATATAGAGGGAGATCTAGTGATTTATAGATCACATGAGTTACTCACCTAATAAGTTAGTATTTGGGATGGATACCCACTCTTAACACGAGGTATAGAGCGGGATTGTTAGAATGAGTCCCACGTCAAAAGTGTATACGGAGATCTAGACTTTTAAAAGGTTTTGGATTACTCCACTAATAAATACTCGAGAAGAAATTAAGTCAATGGATAATATATTAGAAAATTTATTATATTCTTTTATATCCTACTTGAATAATAAATTATCTTACTCATTTGAAACACTGTAAGAATATATAATGATCTAATAATATTAAAAAATAAAAAAAAATTACTCTATCGAGTTGATTAGGTTTCTATTTGCTTTTTAAAAGTTTAAAGTATCATAATATAATACATATCAACTCAGTTCTGAAACAGTTGATTGCTGCCTTAGTTACACATGCCTTCAACTGTATGGCTATGGTCCATGTGAAAATCATGCATTGGTGCTGCTGAGGAACGTTCCTGTCTAGACCTATATTAAAATATAAATCAAGGCTTAGATGATGATTAGTGTTAATCCCAGTGGACTAATCTTGTTAGTAGTCTTGGTTTTGGTGGAGGACGTTGTTTTATTTGGAAATCCCAAAAAAGATAAAAAAAATACATTCATAATCATGAATTATGAATCATGATTGAGGTGTGTGTACATCGATTTGCGTATAAAATTAAATTAAATTAATATTGGAATGCTACTGGTGCCGTACACTGGCTTGTGACCAGGCCACACACCCATGGTGGTCAAGCCTGCTTAAGCCTGCAGGGGAGACTCGCCTCCCTGCCTTCCGCCGGAGCCAGAATCCTATGTAAGACCGGAATGTGACGTGCAATCGTGCATTGTTTAAAAATTTGAAAAAAACTCGAGAGCCTAACTTGACTTGATAAAATTTAGAGTTGAACAAATATAATGAATTTTTATTTTAAAAGGACATGGATAAATATGACTAAATCTGATTCAACTTAACTACTCTCATTTTAATAAATTACCTGATTTGTTTATGAATAAGCATATATGACTTAAACCCATCCATAAAAGGATAGAGTCGATTCACTCAACTATTGATTTATCTATGTGAGACATATCTAATTATACAAGGTCTATACTGTTGGTATGTGAAATCGGATCGTGCTTCGTAGATCACTGAGATGTCACTCGTTCATTGGGTGAATAGGGGTGCCCTGTGAAGCACTTCTTTACACGATTCAGATTCTTGATATGTGTTTTGCTATGGATGCAACTTGGGTCAGGCCTAACTTGAGCATGTATGAAAAAACCCGAAAAAAATTATGTTTTGGTTGACTCAAGCTCAGGTTAGGCTCATTTTTAAGCCCATACTAGAATTCGGGTTGGGCCCAAGCCGGGTACATAAAAGTCAGATTTTTTCCGAAAGCCTTAGTTTGAACCATATTTATATAGTATAAAATTTTAATTTTATAAAATGATACAAATTTTTTTTGTTTTATATGGAAAGGAATCCGAGTCCGAATAAGCCTACATATACATTTCGAGTTTGAAATTGGGAGCGGGCCCTACAAATACAAATTCAGGTGGGTAGGGTGCCAATGGGTCGAATTGGCTACAAGTAATAACATATTTTCTTTTTGACCCAACTCGATCCAATCTGGATTTTTTTAACTATTGACCAATCCAAGGCAATTGGAATTTTTTATTCAACACAACTCAATTCGACCTAGCCCGAATTTATATATATATTTTTTAAATGGAAAAAATGAGAGAAAAATATTTCTAATAGAAATGAAAGATAAAAGGGCTCCTCTTTCGTGTGAGCACATTGGAATTTGGAAAATTGAAGTAATATGGTAAGATTTTTTAACTTAGAGGGGAATATAGGCTAAAATTAATAGGTAGAAAATAAATAAATAATTTAAATATTAGGGTCAAGTTAATTTAAACCTTTTAAGAAAGGCATGACCCAAATCCAATTTTTTTTTAAGGTCGGGTCAAATAATCAACTTTGCAATCAGTTGCTAGAATCAATTGATGTTCAAATAGTTCATTTGAATAAATTGAAACCCTTCTTATTGGATGATCATGATAGTTCCCAAAGATCGAAATTCTTGATCAATGGAGGAACAATATCATCCAATAAGATATCAAAGTGGGGTGGGCATGTTAAAGGGTCAACGAAAAAATGGCTAGCCCTGGGGTTAGGCTCTATTTTGACTATTTCGAGTTAACTTGGGCTTGTGTTGGAGCTTGGGTCCTTAAATTACAATTTGGGCCTGACTCAAGTTGGTCCAAAACCCGGCTCAATTCGCTCGAGTTGTAACGCTTACTATATTTCTGAGAGATTTGGAATCCCCGAGTTTGGATCAACCAATTCATTTAAAAATTGGATAAAAAAGAGACTCGTATTCCTATAAATATAAAAAGTTCAAATCAAATAGATGAGTTAGATCAAATTTTGCCAACTCTATAATAAAACTAAAGATTACTGCTATTTAATGATCAATTCAAATCAAACTTTTGGATTCAAATCCAACAAAAGTCAATGTCCATCTAACTGTTGGATTGAATATAAAGATTGTAAGTATTTACATAGTGACTCAGCTTTGATGCTTAAAATTCAAGACAGAGATCACTTTGAAGACAATCACTTCACATTATTTAGTAATACACATAATTCTGCATCTATACATTTCCCATATATCATAGTTGGCATAGGATGGAGCCTTTCAAGATATCAAAAGATGGAAGCTTAACCTAAAAGAGTTGGAATGATAGTCAAGAACCCATATCAGAAAGTGGAAGTGTGAGTTCGATTCCCATTCTACCACAAAGGGCCACTCTCCATAAAGTTATTTGGTGTATGAACGTAAAGAGACTTGCACATGCTCTAAAAATTAGTTGGATTGTTCAAAGAAGTCGGATCACTTTGGTCACTAAAAATAGATGCAAGCTTAAAAACGGGGCATGTACTAAACCCATCCATTTCAATGTAACAAAACATTATATTAGAATGGATTAGTGCTAATAGAGTTACAATATGCTGTAGTTTCATCTCAAAATTATTAAATTTAATTTCAACTGTAATCGAAATCTATACAAATCAAACATTTTTCTGTTCGTTTTTTGCATGCTTTGTAATCATAGTTAAGATAATTATAACAATTAAGATGATATAATTTTCTCTAATGAAGTCTCCATGATTTGTAAAAATGCTTCAGAATGTGAAACCACGAAAATTCTTAAATTTGAAATCTCACAGCCTCTTTCAAACTTTATGATGGATAACAATCTGAGTCTCTTCAGTCAGTAACTATTTTTTCAACCTTTTTAAGGAGATTCTAAGAGGTAAGGAGATCAGTGGAATTTCACACTCGATTATTGTTATTCTTTCTTATTATTATTATTTAAAAATAATCAGTATGACTCAATCCAAAATTAGAGAAGGGTGTAAGAGAGAGAAGACTAATTAGGAGTCATTCTTTTGAAGATGCATTGTCATCATCATTGTTGTCATCAAAATAATTGTCTCACTATCTTAGTGGGTTAGACTTGGCAATGTGTCAGATTGGATTGCGTCTTATTTGATTTAGATCTATTTCCGATTCAGATTTACTTTGAGTCTTGTTAAATGAGTTAAGTCAGTTTGATTTATTTTGAGTTTGTGTTTGGTCAGATTTACCTCTTTGCGTAACTATGGAGATTTTTCAGTGTGACAAATACCGAGGTTACCCCTTGAAGGGGTATGAACCTCATACTGTTGTATTGGTTTTAGATATACATGTAATAATTGGGTTAGTTCAGTCTACCCATTTATTTTCGAGTTTGAGTTAGGCCTATCCATTTATAAATGAGTTTGGGTAGAGCCGAGTCATCTATTTTTTTTTTTTTTTGAGCGGTAAAGATATTTTTTTTTTTAGCCGAGTCATCTATTAAATAGATAGGATTGAATTATTATCAAAATGGATTAATTCAAATCAACTCAAATCAATTTTTCCCGGGTCTAGATGTGCTTTTCCATTGAAAAAAAATATAAGTTTAAAAAATCAAGAAAAGACCACATTGAACCATACCACAAGGCATGAAAACAATGGATTAAGAAAACTTTCCTAATCTTGCACAGGCATGCAGAGTCTATTAGATTGCAGTAAGTGGCATGTAAAGTACATTCCAATTATCTATTAAAATACAAAGACAGAGAGAGTTGAATTGAGTAATTATTAAAGATGAAGGTGTTCGATCACTTAATTATTATTGTTATTATTACAACAAAGATTAGTGTTTACCGACAGAGAGATCTTATTTGGAAGCATGTGCTGATGGGGATGAAAGGTTAAATTATGAAGGGGGGATACTTGATTACAAAGTTTAGAGGTGGGATTATAGGTAAACATAGGTACTAATTGATGTTTCCACGTTGTGTTTTTGCCTTGTTTATTATTAATGGGTCACTGTAGTCGATTCATTGAATGTATTATTAATAATAAAGATGAGGGAAGGTGGACAAAACAGTCTCTGTTTTCCCTTTGTTAATCATTATTAAGCAAAACATTCCTCACTCAGTAGGACAAACCATGTTAATAAAACATGTATTGGATGATAAGTATGCAGACCTATCAAAGACAAAGGTTTAGAAACCCTTGGCTCGGGCTCCAACCAACTTCGATTGATGTGACTATTTTAATTTTTTAAGACTAAAGTGTGCATGTGTCTTACTTGATTAATCATTGGAGCATATGAAAAACTCTCAATCCGTACACGTCGAGTGCAGAATAAACAGGGAGTGGCCATTTTTGTGTTGAAAAAGACTTGTTCCCAAGACTTTCTACAAACATAGGCGAGATTTTGACCATCAAATCAACCCTTAAAGTCACGTGACTACCTTGTTTAAGGGTCTCTTAGGGTTAAACTCTTAAGTCTTAACCCCTAGCTCCTAAAGTCGAACGTATAGTTTAAAAACTCAAAAGAAAAAAGAAAAACTCATTTGACTCTTAGCGAATTGACTTGATTCAATAGGATTTCGAATAAAGTGAGTTGATCAATTTGATAGGTTTTCGAGTCGAGTCTAAGTTTTGAGTTCTCACACATTGGTCAAAACCCTTGGCTCAAGCTACAAACAAGTTTAGTTGACATGATTATGTTGTTCATAGGGTATTTTTCTAAGAAATAATGAAGTGGAGGATACCGAGTTATAATGAAATCAAACCGACATCTCCAACATTCAATGGTGAAAATTCAAATTTTAAATTATAAAAAATTTCTATATGCATGATAAAATGTAGGACCTATATCAAATCTCTTGCACATAACTATTTCTCTCATTCTCTCTTAAAGTTTATAATTTAGAGATTCTCACAAATAAATCCAATGTTATAAAATCTTATATCATGTCTGGAAAAGTCGGTCCATTAAATTTTAGAAGTATGATCAATGATTAGGATGATCACGAAAACGACACGCTGGTGGACTTGTCTGCTCGGCCACAACAAATTACACGTTGTAGACTGTAAAACATGGGTATAGTTTAACTGGTTGTCTCTTGCCTCAGGAAGCGAGGAGGTTGCGGGTTTGAGCCCCATGGCCTAACTTTGGTGTGCCTTAGGGTAGTGGGCTCACCTGTAGAAGTTTTAGTAGGACTGTGATGATACAATATATAATTAATAAAAAAAAATTGAACAAAATAAGTTTAGAGTATAATCAATCTGGTCGAGAATCATTTTAGATTTAATTAGATAAAATATGAATAAGATACATTTAAGAGGTTGTAACAAGTATAAGACTGCGTGTAAAATGCTTAGGACAAATGTCTATTTCTCAACTCGATATATTCTTCACCAACTTCCAATTGGAATTTGACCCTACATTTATCAGCTTGGTAATGATCCAAGCCCAATACCTAAAAATCTGTTAGGTCCTAGCATTCCATAGCCATGAAAGCCCAATGACAAAAACCCCACCAAGTCCATTGAAGCCCAAATTTTGAAGTCCATTGAGGTCCAATATCATGAAGCCCATTAAGGCCCATTTTCTCAAAGCCGACGAGGGTTTATCAAGGCCCATAAAAATTTATCAAGGTTAAATACCTTAAAGGTCCATTGATCCTATTATTAAAATGCCTGTCAAGACCCATTTCCTCAAGGTTCCATTAAGGCCCAATAAAATAAATTGAGGAAGTAGAGAAGAAGTAGGAGAGACAATAGAAATATCTAATTAAAACAAAAGGACTCCTAATCGAGC
The DNA here is from genome assembly GCA_022113865.1 of Chimonanthus praecox. Taxonomy (NCBI): domain Eukaryota; kingdom Viridiplantae; phylum Streptophyta; class Magnoliopsida; order Laurales; family Calycanthaceae; genus Chimonanthus; species Chimonanthus praecox. Next base: position 12,224,693 of record CM039090.1, on the reverse strand, counting down.
CAAAAAAGCTAATACCATGATCATGCAATTTCTCTATCTAGACATACATATAAAATATCTGTAGTTGCATTGACAGTGAATGCAATTTTCCTTGTAATAAGGACTGCTTGTTCAATGAAATTGGCTAAACCAAACCCATTGATCATTATCATCATGCCACCTTTCATGTCCAAATATAAGTTTCTAGCTGCCATAAAAGGGATGGCCAAAATAGGAACTCTTTCATCCACTGGCTACACCTTAATGCAAAATCAGGGGAGCATAAACAATGGATTGCCATGCAAAGAGCAGAGAGTGAGCTAGGCTTTTGCTTGTGCAACTCATTTAGGCCTTCTGTTGTATACTCCACAAAATAAAAAGAAAAGAAAAAAGGAGGAAAACCCCAACAGGTTGCTTGATGGTTACGATGCCCGCTTCATGAAGTAGGGTCTTGATTTTGATTCACGCTCAATTCCAACTGGCCACTCCCTTTAGACTTAACTGGTATGTGTGGATTGAGGATACCCATGTTATAAAAAAAGGCATTTGTTTGGATGCCCATCATCAACTCGTAGATGTTGTTTCAGAAAAAGGGTATGTTACTAGTAATAGCAGGTTTGAATTGTAATCACATGAGTAAGTTGATATCATTGAGAGAGAGAGAGAGAGAGAGAGAGAGAGAGAGAGAGAGAGAGAGAGAGAGAGAGAGAGAGAGAGAGAGAGAGAGAGAGAGAGAGAGAGAGAGAGAGAGAGAGAGAGAGAGAGAGAGAGAGAGAGAGAGAGAGAGAGAGAGAGAGAGAGAGAGATCTTAGTGTTGTTACAAGATTTTATTTGATTAGGATATCATCATCAAAGTAAATAACTACAGAAACTGGTTACTTTCATTTTGATTTTCCAATGAGTTCAAGAGCCATTTCTCTGTCAGGGAGGGCAGGAATAGCTCCCTTCTTCGTAGTGCTGATGGCTCCACATGCATTTGCAAAAGTCAATGCCTCCCTCAACTTCCCTTCGTCCTGAAAACAAGTTGAAAATTTATCAGTGCAAATATTCTGATATTAAGGAGAAGACTTCTGATATATCATTGTAATTATTCTGATATTAAATGATTCACTGAAGATAATTGTAATGTAATTCTAAAAAAAATGGTTGCAGGGAAACTCTGCTGAGATCGATGGAGAAAGGTTTATTTGATGGTGGTGATGATGATCGGCAGTGGCAGAGGCAACTAGATCAATAATATATGCTACTCTGGATTTAAACCCAGATCAATCCACACCCATCTGGATTAGAACAAATCCAAGTAAATTGACAAGCCTAATACACTCGATCTTAATGCCTAGCCATTCATGGAAATGTTCTGACTTGCATTTCAATTATAACTTTAACTGCAATTTCAACAACGAAATAAACCTGAATTATGGAACTATCTCTGGCAAGAGAAACAAGAAGGGCTCCAACAAATGCATCACCCGCCCCTGTTGTGTCTACAGTACTGACTTTAAATCCATCAACCCTCCCTTTAAAGTTCTACACAAAGTAAAAATAGAAATATATGTTAGAATTTGTTTATGTAAACAAATGAACAACAATACCTAGAATTCTGTTGAATGACTCTGTAGAAGCTAAATAGAATTAGAAGAAAAGAAAAAGAAAATGAAAAACCTTAGTAAAATATCTGCAGCCCTTCTCTCCATCTGTTACAACTAGCAGCGTCAATCCATCAAACCACAGCGACATAACATTTTCTTCATTCTGTGAATCTCCATTAGTCAAGAAAGCTACCTCGTCATCGCTAACCTTCAATAAAGTGACAAGCAACGATGATGTTAGGACTGGATATCCAGCCCAAAATGATTGTCCGGTGGAGTGACCCAAGTCTTTTACAAATTCCTAAATCTCCCTCTCTACACTTCTAATGTGGGATTCGTTTGCAGATCCAACAATTCTCCCCTTGAAGGAAGCCAACCATCCTGTCCGCCTAGAGGGTCTCTTGAGTCTAAATGCGAGAGCCTGAGACTTTGACTCTTTGTTAGGACGAGGTATCCAACCTAAAAGACTAGCCTGTTAGATGAAGTGATCAAAATCCTTTATAAATCCCTAGATCTTCTTCTACACTTCCAATATGGGACTCAATCGCAGCCCCAACAGATGATTAGATTATTCTCCCTCTAATCATGTTCTAAATCATAACATATGATGGGGTGTTTATGCAGTCGTTTGATGATTTTATTGACCAAATTTAACTACTGTCAGACTACTTTAAACCATTGATATTGTTGCCTCTAATTTTCACCGTTGACAATGAAAGGATTTTTATCCAATGGTGGGTGTCAATCATATGACTTTTAACATTAGGGTGTCTGATAATTCATGAAAGGTAAGTGTCTATGAAGGATTTAACCTCTCTAAAGCCTAAAGAATGCATCTATAAACGCCTAACCAGGCTCATCCTTGGTTGAAAATACAAATTAAGGCTTAATATTTAGATAATTCAACTTATCTAGAAATCCAATTAATGGATAGTTTTTCAGAGTTCTGATTAAAGAAATCTTGATTTGAAGTTGAATTGCAAGGGAGAAAACAACCAACCTTGATGAAATCAGCTTCCTTCCAGATGCTCTTAATTCCTTGTCTTGCAGCATCAGGAGAAGGCCAGAGGGGAAGTCTCACATTGGGGTCGTATGAGAGGAAGATGCCCGCCTCTTTTGCGGCGCGCATCGCTGCGAAATGGGCTGACCGGCAAGGCTCTGATATCAAACTGATGGATCCATAGTGGAAGATCTTAGCCTGCCGGATGAGGGAGAGATTCAGGTCGGACTCCTTCAACATCATATCAGCACTTGGGTTTCTGTAGAACATGAATTCCCTGTCTCCATTAGCCTTCAACGTCACAAATGCAAGCGCAGTTCTTGCGTCTGGATCGAAGCAAACGCCATCTTCGATCACTCCATTCTTCCTCAATATCTCCACCAGCATGTGCCCAAATTCATCATGTCCAAACTGGGGAGAATATGAACACAAACACAAATCACTATCATATACATTAAAATTAATAAAAAAGTTTGCATCACTTGTGAAAAAAATCATGGGTGACACTTCAAGATGAGCGACCCAGGGGTGTTGGGTTGACGGTCAAGACGCTGGCTTCAAGAAGCTAGGTCTTGGGGTCAATTCATGGCCAGCACTTCCGGAGTACTTCCCATGAGTTATTTCGTGCTTATGTCCTAAAAAATTAGTTGGATGAGACATCTGAACACTTTCGGTAAAAAAAAAACTTCAAGATGAGTTGGTAGATCTCAGTAATGATTAATGAATCAGATATAATATCACTCTAATATAAGTGCAACAATTTCTAATTCTCCACCAACTAGATAATATAGAGGCAGATGTTATAATTCATGTGCTTGGTCATTGAATGACCGTCATTCAATAGAGTACTCATTTAGATAATAAATATAAAAAGGTAAATATCATACTTAATGCATTATTTGATTTGATAATTAAAAATGCTAGGTGATACATTATATTTTACATCATTCACTATGGCGTTGTATGAGGTTTTAAAAAGCATTTAGTTTGTAAACTAAATGATATTTTGAATGATGTGTTATTTATTGTATTTTAAAAAAATACTGCCTTAAAATTTATTGATAACTTACGTGTTTGGTGGGGCTCATGCCACATAAAATATAAGTGTTAAGTTAGCTAGCCTATTGTAGAATAGGATAAGGGCCTAATTTTTTAGTTCCACCCGCTTAAAGTTTTTGCCATATTTATCAAATTTCGGTGAGTCATCTATGAAGGTGAGTGTCAAGATTCATCAATAACATGTGATATGTTTAACGGGACTTGCTTAACATGGTATATAGGTGTCGGCTAACCTAGCATGAGATATGTGAGAGGATATGATTTTTCACATTACATGAGTTTTAGAGGTTTTGACGTATTGATTGAATTTCTATCATAATGTATTAAATAATAGTTCAAATTAATTTCAATAAAACATATAAATTTACATAAGATAAAGAAAATAATACATTGACCGATAAAATACTTCGACTGGCAAAATACTCATTCTATCTCAAGTGACGAGATACATTTTTTATTAGAGACATCTTTTGGTCAATCCCAGCCATTGAAAAAAGGGTTAAACTTAGGCTAGATAATTCTAATCAGAATTTGAAAGACAGCTATCCTACATGAGTACTTTGTGTTTTGGTGGGACTACTGCTTCAACAACTGATATGAAAGATGGCCATTAGTAAATGACACATTCAATCGTCACCTTCACCCCACATTTATAGGATTTTAATCTTAAGTAATAGTGTAAGTTTTTTTAATAAGAATTTAATGATCCACCATCGTTGATTCATGGTCTTACATTACATAACTAAAATGCTTAGATAAATAGATTTTAAAATAGTAGCTAATCAATAATACTATATTTGCATGTAATAGACTCACATATATTGCCACATGTCTTTACAAATCTCTCTTAGGATTCTAAAATTTAAAATTAATTACAAAATATATAAATTTAAGTAATGAATCATATAAAAGTAAATTGAAGCATAATACTGGAGCAGTCTGTCATCTTTCTAATAGGAGTTGAAGGCACAAATTAGTTTACTATTAAAATTGAAAATGTAAGAACTCATCTCAACTCGGTTTCGTGGTGTAGTTGGTTATCACGTCAGTCTAACACACTGAAGGTCTCCGGTTCGAGTCCGGGCGAAGCCAATTTATTTATTTTAATTTTTAGGATAAATAATTTTTTATTAGTACTTTTATAAAATAAATAATTTTTCTTGAAATTTGTAACACTTGTTTGTTTCTAAATGTTTAGGTACTTGTCTTAATTTTTAGGATAAATATTTTGATAATTTGGCCTTTGTTATTAGTACTTTTATAAACTAAATAATTTTTCTTCAAATTTGTAATACTTGTTTGTTTCTAAATGTTTAGGTTGCTAATTTGCCTTTCATTTTAAGTAAAAAAGAATATTTAGCTATAGAAAATTCAAATGATTTTGATAAAATTGTAACTGCAAGGATAAGTAAGTAATTTGGCTATATATTTAAGTAGAAAAGAAACATTAGCTAAGTGGCAACACTTCAATAGTAACGTGGGATAAATATTTTTTCTTGTATTAGTACTTTTCTAGAATAAATATTTTTTCTTGAAATTAAATAGAGAATAAAATTTCAACTAACTAAAATACATATTTTATTCATAAAATAATTTGATAAATTATTTGACAAAAGTCTCCATCCAACAATTAGGATTTTTCCAATGAAAGAGAAAAAAAAAAAGGGGTGTTTGAATCGGAGAGTGTGTTGTTGAGCAGGTAGTCTCCAACAATTAGGATTTTTCTCATATGTATATAAATTTACATTTCAAAACTCACTTATCTTTGAGGCCTTGAAAGCTACAGTGATAATGTGAAGTTGACAAAAGTTTCGCATTTGTCTTAATCGGAAAAACCAATAATTCATAATAACACTTGAGATAAGACTATTTTTTTAGGGTGAATTCTATTTTAAGAATATTAACATAATTTTCTTCGTATAAGAGTTCTTAAGGTTGCTTTTGTGTCATTTACATTATTCTTCCGCGTGAATCATCGCTGAGATTTGGATTTATGTTGTCATGCTAATGAAAATTCCTCTCTTATTTACTTTCTCACGGACATATTTTGCGAAACTACTTCTCAAAATCAAGCGCTTACTAGTTTTAGATTTTTATACTAATTAATATATTAATCAAGAGATTGTAAATCATCACATATTGATTGAATATTTAAGTAATAGCGTAACTCTGTCAGAACATGTGAAACTATTATTTTAATTACTTTAAAATAATATTTCGATCTTTTAACTTTTGTGACTTTTAAAATATATTTTAATTGATCCAATAAAAGTGATTTTTAATATATTTAATTAAAAATAAATCATTTCAATGAACCTGGTCCATCAAAACAAAGTACTCATGCTATACACAGTTGTATATAGCAATGCACTGAGAATACCCTGTGGTACAATTATGATAATCTTTCTAAATTTGAATTTGGTTAAGATCATGATCAAAGCCATGCAAAATAAACAAGATTTACAGAATTATGGTACTTCGGACTTATTCAATTGAGGAGTAAAAGATATATTATAGATCTTTCTGCTGGGTGGTTGAATAAGTTCGAGGAAATTTAAGAATTTATATAGGACTTGAATTACTTCACCTAATGGATTAGTCTTTTAGGTTCGATACAAAGTTCTGACACTTTCAAATATTAAAATTTAGACACACTTAGTCATCAAATTTAAGGTTATTAAATAGATAATTCAAATTAGGGTTGAAATAGGGTCGGGTCAGATTTCTTAAAACCCAATCCGGCTCGACGTGACCCAAATTATTGATCCAAATTTTTTGACCCGGCCCGACTCAAATTCCAACTCGAATTTTGACCTGACCCACATTTTGAACCTATTTTAACCTAATTTAATCTCGATTGGGTCAGGGTTGGTCGGGTCAGATTGGATTAACTTGTAAATTTCCTAATTTGACCCGACCCAAATTTAATGTGGATTTTTGTCTTTTCAATCCGACTCGACCCTCTGACCCAACTCGTATGACCCAACCCATATGATTTCTCAGGTGAGTTTCACCCCTAATTCAAATGAAGAGTACGTTCTACCAATCTGTATCTTTCAACCTTCAATCTAATGACCACAAACCTCTTGCAAGTATGAGTCTTAATGTTTGAAAGATCTAAAATATTTGTTTTCATTTGGTAGAATCAGGACTACTACACTTATCATATGTCTACTTAAGAATTATTTAACAGTTCAATAATTAAATAGAGAGAGATGATCGTGATATATATACATATAGAGAGAGAGAGGAGAGACCTTGCCAACAAAAGCAGACCGTCCACCAAGCTTGGAAATGGCAACGGCGACGTTAGCAGGGGCTCCTCCGGGGGCTTTGATAAATCCCACGGACTCTGCAAGTGAAACACCGGCAGTGTCCGGAACAAAATCGATCAGCATCTCTCCAAAAGACACCACCAGAGGCTTCTCCTGCTCCTTCACCTCTACCTCCTTCTCCTCCTCTTCGTCGCCGATAGCTCCTCCTGCACAAATCTCAGAAAGATTCATCTCTCTCTCTCTCTCTCTCTCGTTTTTCTCTCCTACTTCTGCTGCTACTGAGAAATAAAAATGTACAGAAGCAAAGAGAAGAAACAAAAAGTAGAGAGGAAAATGCTAACGAGAGATGGAAGACAAGGAGGAGAATATATAGCAGAAGACAGAGAGATCGAATATATATATCTATAACCACTTATTTAAATAAATTCTTTTAGAAAATAATTCAATATAAATCATCATTATTATTTAAATTATTTATTTTATCAATTAGACTATGACAATAAATTTTTAATCAATTGTAGTATTGTAAGTATTTATCTAAAATATCTCAGTATAGTAAAATTCATTGGTTACTTATCTAAACTTTACCTCTCGTATCGAAATTCATCTTAATGTTAATCTTTCTTATTTATTAAGATATAAATATTTATTCTTGACAGTAAATTTTAGAGACTGAAGAAATCTGAAAATCCCTTACTCGTCTATCATTATTACTGAGTATAAATATGATTTAATGCCTTTTTATTAAGAGGAAGATTTCAATTAGAATACAACCACTGTGATGATTAATACAAAAGAATTAAGATAAGAGAAACCTCTTTCAGAATTAACACAAGAGGATTAGGATAAGAGAGAATTCAAATTTGAATTGGATGTTTTCCTCCGTCAATATAGACTATAATGTTAAATTTTTAGATAATGTAATTTAAGCAAAATTCAAATATAACAGTCATAACAGTAATTAGGAGACTCTTCTTGGAGAATTTATCATCTAAAATTGCACCTCCACGTGAAATAAAATGAGTTCATGTTTAATTAAAAGCTGAGAGTAAGATTAAATTTGTCATTTGTATAAACCCATCTGATCATATTTATGATGAACGGATGAATGCGATTATGGAAACAATCACCATTTAATGGAAAATAAAATAAGAGTTTCTTTTTCTTTTTTAACTTTTTTAAGGTTTTTTTCTTTTCATCCATGTACATTTATGAGTGTGGCCCATAAAATGAATGGCCTGGATGGCCCTTGGAGGTGATCATGATTCCCATTATGTATTAATTAATATTAACTCTGTGGTTGAGAGATGGAAAGAACATCTTTGAGATAAAAAGAAAACCCCTTTTCTTTGCACAAGGAATATCAAGATGCCCCAGACTTGACTCTTGAGAGTTAAAAGAGTAACATTCGTCAAGAGACAAGCTCGTCCGGCGCTACACGTGGCATAAGCATATGTGCCTACTGATCTGGACCGCCAACAGTTCCACGTCCTGAAGTCCTAAACTTCACGGAGGTCGAGTATTTCTTTATAATGATATTGGCAGGTAATCTTAGCCATTGAATTGTGGCTTTTAGGATGGACGGTGAAAAATATACACGTCAGCAGCTGCATCTAGCAAAATGTAATCCGATTCGATTATTTGAATTGAACCCGATTATTTTAAATATAATATGGATTTATAGTTTTGCAATCGAACTCAAAATAAATTTGAATTGACTAACTTATTTAATAAATAAGCAAAAAATGGATTGAGAGTTGTTGACTGGAAATCGAAATTGACTCGATCCGACCAACCCATTATCAAGTCTATTTAAATGGAAATGACCCCATTATCTGAAGTAACTCGAGCAATTTAAATGGAAATGTTCGAATGGACTAACTCATTTAATACACAAGTAAGTAATAGATTGAATATTATTGACCCAAACCCATTGAAACCGACTTGATTTGGCTCATTGCGAGATCTATTAGCAAGTTGTAATTTATATATGTAGGGATTGGTGATATGTGCCAAGATGACATGAATATGACTTAATCAAGATTTTAGATTTTATGATACAATTAGACTCACCATTGGATGAATAAAATGAAATGCTTATCACTGCTCTCTTGTTTCATCCATCATCTAACAGTGAGTCCAATAGTTTAATGAAATCTAATATATATATTGATGAGTAATTTAAATTTTTATTAAGTGGGTCCCACATATCCCAAATATTTGTTGTCATCCTTACAATCAGGATGACAACATAGGATGATTTCCCCAATGTGATGAATGAGATAAAAGTTACAACACTCAAGAATCAAAAGCATTCAAGCAATGAAGAAGATAACAATCCAGTAAAAAAAAAATGAGAAGATGAGTTTTGCAAGGGATAGATAGAGTCCATGCCTGCTTTACCAGTCTCATCCCAGCCATCCATTTCCACATTGGTGGTAAAACTCCACAGATATTTGATGAAACTTCTGATGAGGACAATAAGCCCTGAGATGAAGAGCATCTTTCCAAGGTAGCCAAGAAGTGCCATTTGATTGAAATGTCAAATTCTCACTAAAAATGCCACAGATGATCAATCAAACATTCAATAGACAGATGTCAAATTTGTTTCTTGCCCATACCCACCACTTATGTATATATATATCTATATATATATTATCATCAAATTCAAAGGCGTTGGTGATTTCAGTATTGTTTCGCCTTCCAAGTAACCCAAGATAAAGATTCTAAAGTCAAGTCTTTAGGAAATGAACTCATTCAACACCCATCGATATTGAAGATTTCTTGGTTGAGCAAAGAATCCTAGTACCCCTCCAATATCTTTCCTTCGGACCACTAAATCTCTTAAACTTGTCTTTGGAATATGTTTACATTCTTCTCATCTTAGACGTGTGGGGACAGTTATGAGATCCACATGCTCCAATTCATATTCTAATTATGTTTGTTTAGTCATAACAAATTTTTTTCATGATTAAGGTGTTCAGATCTCTTGAAGGATCCGATTAATTCTCGGAGTATGTGTAAACCTCCCTATCCACACATCAAGAGTGGTTTTTTGAGGTGGAGTGATAATCGAATTCAAGACTCCTACTTCTTAAGACGAGTTTTTGACCATCACTTCAATCCTTTTTGGTTAAATAACAAATTGCACTTACTTAATGCTGTCATTGTTTATTGTAGATGTTGGATGCGAGACATTATTTTATTCTATTTTTGGCTCATGTCATGGACCATTAGTGGACAATGGATTGGGATTATTTTATATTTATATATAGGTAATAACTTTAATAAATTTATGTGTAGTCAATACTCTATTCCATATAAAAAAAATGATAAAATACTCAAAAAGTGTGAAAAAGTGATGGCAATTATATGATGTGAATAACATAATATACTTTTATTTACTACACCTGAGTTTATTGGATTGTGTCCCATATAAACTTAGCACAAACTTGTTGGGATTAAATCCTCAATCAACAACGGAAGCCAAAAAAAAAAAGAACAATCTTACGAAGAAAACAATACGATTTTAATGTGATTCGGTCAAAGACCTACATCCACAAACAACAAACGATGTAGTTCCACTAAATCAAAGGGTACAAATACAAATCCCTTTCAAAATCTCTCTACAAACTCTCTCTCAAAGCATTGGATCGGTTGATTTATCGGCAATGTGTGTTGATGTGATAATGTATCAATTCATTTTTCTTTTCAATTTATTCAAAAGAAATTAGAAAATAATTATATTAGCCCATCTCCGTTGATACCCATCAACATATAGGTCGAATAGATACCAGTATTGAAGCAGTATACGCATAGGTACACAGCAAACAACCGATATAATATGCTTGTGTATGAGCTGAAATTTGTACATTATTGAAAGTGTTTCACCGTCTGATTTAGGGGTGCAAAAAATGCCCCGGCTGATTTTGGCCAATATGATTCTCTCTTCTCTTTTTGTTTTTTTTTTTTTTTAATTATCGGTATTCTTTTATTATTTTATTTTTTCTGAATTAAAAAATATAAAAAAACTGAAAAAGAAACTGTTTTTTTTTTTTTTTAAATTGAAAATGTAAACTCTTTTATTGTCTAAAGTCATTTTCCTTTTTTTTTTTCAATAGATATTGCTTGTTATCACATTTAACTTGTTAGAAAGCTATTTGCCTCAATCTCATGTCCACTTTGATAAAGAAGTAGATAATGTTCTCACTTAACCGAGCAATCAAAATGCCCAAATAATGGGTTAAGGATCTACATATTCCCCATTTCTAAGTTCTAACTAATGTGGAATTGATCTCATGATGTGCGTTTGGATTGGGGAAAAGGGGGTAATGGGGGTAACCCCAAAATTTACCCCCCATCCAAACGCAGCCGAGTATGCTTCTATGCATTGTCACAGATCTCATTCTCGGGATGTTAACAACAATTGTTAATAGTAGGATATTTTCAAATTTTCAGGTTTTTATCGAGAATTTAACGGGAAAATCTAGCTGAAAATATATTATTTAAAAAATAATAAAAATAAATATAAGAAAATAATAATGTAGCTGGAGTTTGAAAACATAGATGATATTTCAAAAATAAAAAAATGTGTATTTGGCCCAAGTGTTTTTACATGAACTTAATGGTAAAATCTAGCGATTTCAAAGGGAATTTACTGTTTCTCATGATAAAAACTTGTTTTTAGTAAGAATTTACCGTTAAAAATGGTACATGATAAACTCGGGTTTTTAATGCACAAAAGTTATTTTGCTGATATTTTCGTGATAGAAATGAAAATATCGGAGATATTTGTTACATTGCTTCTATGTTCTCTAATTAAGTGTAAACCTTAATACTAAAGTTAATATCTAAAAATCCAATGGAAAACTCCGTTGTCTCTCCACAAATGGTTCTAATGATAGTAGTTTCATCTTAAATAATGTCAATGTATTCATTGAAGATGTATTTATTTCTCAAGGTTCTTCATACTAGTTTCGTAAGTACTCTATCGCAAGCCTTTTTCTAAAATTCAAATTGATTTTCAGATATATTTGACTCTTCTCATAAACAATTTTCTATTACCCTCTTCCAAAGTTTTAGTATGTGACTAATGAGTTTGATCACTAAATAATTGACACAACTTTGAATATTTCCTTTATTTTTATAAAAGTAGACTTCTTTCCCCTTACGCCACTTATCTGACATTTTTTTTATGCTAAAATTTTGTTGAATAAACATGTCAACCAACAAACTTCACTTTCACATAAAATAGATCAAGTTTTTATTAGAATACCATATGGTCTAATGTAGCACGGATATCGACTCGAAAATCAGAATCTCGTCCGAATTAGAAACCCAGCCAACAATCGAAGAAATTCGAAAAATTTATATTTTTATACACAAAATGCACGTGTGAGGATCGTTGGCCGAACATTCACCCGACCACTTATTCTTCCCATCTACACCATTAAACCGTCCCTTCCATGCAACCATTCTTTGTATTTTCTTTAATAATCACTTTAGACCCCTTTAGTCTATCATTGGCCCACTTAATCCCATATGATTAGTTCTCATTATTCCTATTATTTATTTAATCCGTCTGAGTCACCTGTCTATATTTTGAACCCGATCCTACCTGCTGCATCAGGTCTTAGCGACTATAATCTTCTTCATCTTTTTTAAGGCTTGATTCATTTATATTATTTTGTTTACCATTTCCTCATTTGCCTCTCCTTCCATATTAAGATTTTATATTTAACAATTATTTAAAATAGGTTTTCCACTATTCTGTTATTTCTTTGTCTTTCACTAAAGCCCTTTAGTTATCATCCTTATTGGATCTTATATGATCAAGTTCTCTACTCATCTACACTCACACTTCAGTGAGTTTATAAATTATTTTCTCCTCTTCATTTGTTCTCAATTTACATACAAATCATCATAGTCTTCATATGTAGCTTTACTGACAGCTTTGTTGGCAGTTTTTTTTTTTCTTTTAGTTCTCCCAATCAGAGATAAAAAATTCAGGATCGACCGATATTGACCGATATTTATACCCCTTCTCTCAATTTACATTGTCTTTGATATATTTCAAATTGATTTTTCTTCTCATGTATCTTTCTTTGCAACTTCGCATTCCACCGTTAGATATCCTTGCGCAAGCCTACTCTACTTCATTTAGTTTCACCCATAGCCTCTTTTGGCTACTTCTTTGATGAGTCTAGACATATTACTCCACATGTCGTTAAAAGTTGAATTGTCATTCCACTCCCTATTGTTGGGCACCTCGTCTTTCAATGTTTCTGTTTTTTCTCCTCTCAACTTCCACCAACTAATTTAGGAAGATCCTTGTTGCTATATTTTTGTGATGTATTCCTAACAAATAAGTCTAAAAGTAGTAGTACATGTTGTGGTGTGAGGCTTTCCCCAAGAATTACTTTACGGCCCTTAAATTCTTTATGTATAAGTATAAAGAAATCTATTTGAGACCTGAATTATTTGCTTTTAAAAGTAATAAAATGATCTGAAACAATGTATTAGCTATTACCAAATCATAGACTACTATAAAACTGAGAATTGATTTCTTTGTCATTTTTTTTTCTCCAAATCCATGCCCTCTATGTGTGGTTTTAAATCCATCATTACTATTTTTTTGAAGAATTCTTGTGAGACGTGCGATGTTCTCAGATGTTTTTAACTATAAATTATTTAAAAATTATTATCAAATCTTTCAGTTAGATTGAATTATCATTTGAATCTCAGTAAGACAAGTTGATAAAAATTTCTCTTTGAATTATTAAACGGATCCCCAACACTTTAGTGTATTTTTATTATATATACACAATGGTTAAAGGCACACTTAAAGAAAAAATCGTTGAAGTTTTATGAAAAATAGATGGGAGTATCAATTCGATCACGATAATCTCATCTATTTTTCATAAAACTTCAACCATTTTTTCTCTAAGAGTGTATGACTATATTGTTTTTAGAATTACACGCTTGAACCCATCTACTAAATCCTTGGTAACTTTAAACTCTTCTTAGTTAGAATGTAAACAATTTAAAGATTTCTTAATAATCTATCTAAATAAGATAAATTCTATAAATTTTCTAATCAGATATGTTTCATTTAATTCATTAAAACAGAGTATACTAATATTATAAAATCTAAAAAATTTTGATATTATTTTTCTATTAGCATTAAAGTATATGATCATTACCCCCATACATTCCTAAAACATTACCGTCGTCCAGAGTCGAGTCATCTAGGTGGGCCCACATTCGAGAGTTTCCCAACCAGCATTCTTTTTTAGAAAGAAATGGATCCCATTACGAGTGAAATCCGACCCGCATGACTTGATTCAAAATATTAATGGGTTAAATTTTATATTTTTAATATTATGATTGAATTGAATTGAAGAAAAAAATCTTAATTAAATTTGAACAGATTGATTCAAGATTTTTAAATTATCTCATCAAACTCAAATTGATCAGATTCAACTCAGTCAAAAAATTTAATACAGTACGAATTAAGTCAGATCATTAATTCGTCAACCATTCTAGTCTGAATTAAATTCAACCATTTATATCATTAACTAGGGTCGAATTATACTTAATTTTATATTTTTTTTATATAATTTGATTTATTAAAATCTTGTCCGAAGACAGCGGGAGCGAGCAAGAGCGCGAGTGAGGGTCTGAGGAAGAAGCTGAAGACCGTAGGTAGAAGGAGGAGAGAGAGAGAGGATGGATGAGGAGGATGACGAGAGAGGTTTGATTTGGAGGCTTCCGGTTATCAAGTCGAAGGAGCTGGGCAAGCTCGGCCCCGCTTTCGGATTTGGAGCTGGCTGTGGTTTTGGTCTTGGCGTTGGCCTTCTCGGAGGTTCCTTTATCTTTCTTCTTCCTCTTCTCTACAAATTTCTTATTCTTATTCCGTTTTTTTTTATGTAAATCATTTTGCAGACAGGCCTATAACATTTTCTCTTGATAGCTTAGCAGAATTTATGGGCTTAAAAATTTCTTTCTTTCTCTCAATTAGGATTTTTTAATCTATTACAAAAAAAGTAAGGGCCTTATATGTAAAAAAGTAAGGGCCTTATCTGTAAAAAGGTAGGAATTAATTTGCGAGAGAAGAATTAGCTGATTCTTTAGAGAATCAGGTAATTTCTACCCCTTTTTCCTCGTGGAATGGAGAGCATTTCACTGGAAAATAAATGTTCCCTGCTTTTGATGTTTGGTTCTTATCAACCCAGGAAAGCCATTCTAAAATTATTTAAAATACAGGGAAGCTCTTTCTACTTGTGAAAGACAGAAGGGGGGAATTTTACTCTATTGGAAAGCAGCAACCTGGAGTGGGTTGAACAAACAGCCCCCGCCCGCACCCCCCTTTCTATAAAACAAGACCTCATATAATAACATGATTTTAATTTCAATGAAAGGAACAGATGCTTCAATCTTCTCATAAAGCACATTCCATGCATCCAAATGGAGCAAAGTAGGTTGAGTTGGTTGTTACTGAGTCTAGGAGATTATTTAACTTCTATATGATTACATTTGTCCATGTTGTAGTTTGGGGGCAAACAAAAATATTGACTTTCTTCTTCTTCCTTTCTAAACTTCCAATCAAAACTTAGTATATAGCATTCTTAGTGGCAATATGAAAAAACTGAGAATCTTACAAATGACCATAATACTGGATCATAATATCCATTCCATGTTAGATGGATTTTTTGAAATAAACAACGTATGACATGTCCATAGTGTGGATTCGAATGCCTGCTACCTAAACATTTACTGCTAAAAAAAAAAATCATGTGTTTAGACTCATGGAGACAGATAATTGTGTTGGACACTTTATGATACCAATTTTGGGATTCTTCCGGTGCAACTAGATTACGCTAGTGATAGTTTAAGCAATTTTTTCTAGTTGAAATATTATCGAGTTTACCTTAAAAATATTATTAAGTTTCTTTTCTATCAAAAAAAAAGAAAAGAAAGAAAATATTGAATTGTATTTCATGTTTATGGCTGCTGTTTTTTCCTCATTATTTTTATTTAAATGAATGTTGGTTTAATCTTTTTAATCATTATGTTAATCCACAATCCCAAATTGGACATGACATGTTTGTGTAATGTCCTATATGCTTATCTGGCTTCATACCACTTTCTAATCTAATGTAAACATGTGCAAGCAGTTCTTCTACATTATGTATTTTCCTTGATGCCATTTTACTTGATTGTATGGGTAGTGTGGATACTGAAATGGAGTTCCATGTTTGGCATCAGGTGCGGCTTAGGTGCTGGCATTCCAGGCCTACAGGTTGGATTTGGGATCGGTGCTGGATGTGGTGTTGGTTTAGGATTTGGTTATGGTGTGGGAAGAGGAGTTGCATATGATGAGAATCGAAGATACACAAATGTAGGAAAGATGTTCCGTGGGATGGGCAATCTCCCTTCTCAGTAAGTGATTCGCTAACAACCTCTTTGTTCATAACATAGTGTTCACTTGTTCAGATCATTCTATCAGTAATTCCATATTTGACAGATTATAGAGCTGTATTTTGTTGTATGAGTACAGCAAATCCAGTTTTCTTTGAAAATGTCCATAGAATGGATGGTTAGTTGCTTCTTAGTGTATTTGCAGTAGTGTGGATATTGGTAGATGGAAATTAAATCAGAGACTCTTTATGATGTTCTCCCAATCTGAATATGAACAAGTGGCATTAATACTAATTTTGTGCTTGAAATGGCAGAAAATTAGTAGTCAGTTCCCCTCTTACATGATTTATTTCCATGCCGTCTAAAACATATTGTAATGCCTAGTTTAGTGGACAACTATCCTTTAGTTGAAATAGCAAATAAATTTTGTTTGGAGGTGCATCTTACTTAATGCATCCAAATGCGGCCCTAATTTTCAATAGAGAACAAATTCCCCCATCCCAAGAAGGCAACACCAACAGTCCTCCAACCAAAAGAGAGATCCTAACAAACATTATAACTTGAAAATGTTTCGTGAGACTCAATGCCAAGACTGTCCTCTAAATGGTTCCTGGGCCCCTCATAAATGGGTGTGACATAAAGAGGATCATATAGGTATTGTGTATGCGAAGTTTCATCCCTCATTTGATCATCCTATCTCATAATTTTTGCTTTTATAAATCAATGACTATATTGATTAAAAGTTAAAAAGCCTAGATTATATGGTTAGGACGATCAATTGATAGTAAAATTTTATATAAAACATAGCCATGTGGTCCCCTATGCAACTCAACCAAACTATATGAGGCCTAGGACCCATTTAAAGGGTAGTCTTGGTATTGAGTTTCATTAGGAAAGTCTTGCTGGTGTTAGCCTCAAGTTCTAAAGCCCTAAGTTTCAATCTCTCCAATGAATTTTCACCTATATGAAAAGACATAAGGACCAAAATGAAAGTTTGAAGTTCTCTGCATTGTTACAAGGCTACAATTATGTTTAAGAATTTTCAGGAATTTCTAACAATGTTGGGCAGTCTTCTGAGTCTTTTCTACCTTTCCAAGTTCAAGCACTTGGCTTGAGGACTTGACGCTTTATTTATCTGCCAAGTACTCAACAAAAAGCAAGTTAATTTCAGATTTTCTCTTCAAGTTTTCTTTATATTTCCTGAAACCTAATGTATCATTAAATTTAAACTGATTGAAATAACTAATAATTGGCATTAACAAAAATATTTAATAAAAGGCATTGAGAATTCTTTCTTTCTTTCTAGCATTGAGTTTAGAGGCCTTAGACTCACGGTCCTCTTATCATCTTGGGAGGAATGTATGAAAGAGTTTAGGAGTCCAGAACAAAATGTCATGAAGTTCAATGTAGATGGTGCAACAAGAGGGAAACCAGGACCCATTGGGATAGGAGGGGTGCTTAGAGATCATGAAGAGACCACATCCATTGTCTTCAATGAGTCGGTGGGAACTAGAGACTCCAATGAGGTGGAAATCCTTAGCATTAGAGAGCTTTGTATGTCTGGAAAACGTATGGGCATGGAAAACTCATCATTGAGGGGGATTCGGCAAATGCAATTAAGTGGGCAAAGAGACAAAAGCACCCACCTTGAAAACTGATCACTTTGGTTAGGGAGATTAGAGAGATGGTTTCGTGGATGGATGTATCCTTCGTCCAGATCGGCTGAACAACGAATGGAGTGGCAGACGATTTTGCCAAGCTTGGAGTCATTAACCTTTTTTTTTGCATTTTCCTCCTTTAAGCTTGAGGAGCTTTTGTTCTCATTCTTATTGTATTTTCTGCTCTTACTTGTTGTTTTTTCCTTTTCCTATTCTTGTTTTGGGTCTAATCCTTTTAGACCTTTTCTCTATTGTATTTGTACTCTTTTATTTTAGTATATTTTTCTTTGTTACCGGTCAAAAAAAGTTCTTTATTTCTTTTTTCTTCAATGAATAAGACTGAGTAATCTTTATGCGGGGATATCTGTAAAAAGAAGGGTGGAGGTTCTCCAATCAGAAATAAAGTGAAGCTCTTGAGGTAAAAACCGGCAAATCGATGTGCACACACAATTTTATTTAAGGAAAGGAAAAAAAATAGAGTACTTGTGAATATGTATTTATATTGATACGAGGAAGAGAGTGAAGCTTTAAAAATTTGTTCATTCTACCAAAAGATTATACGGTTTGATATCTTTCATTTGAACTCTTAAGTGTAGGAAAACTACCTACTACCCATTTAAGCTTTTCAAACCCAATGCTCCCAACTTGTCTATCTGACAAACTTCAAGTTTCCACACATCTCCCTTCATATTTTGAAACTTCCAGGAACTGAAGTCCTGGTCACAAAGATATGTGCAATGAAATACTTGAAAATCCCAATGAAGCTCTAGAATTGATGATATTGTTCAAAATACTAATTTTTCATATCTTTCATATTAAAAATTGTAATGATTATGTTGTTGTTCATCAGTGAATTACATGGTTGTATAATTGTATAAAAGACTCCAATAGTTAATGCAGCTAAAGTCTTAGGTCCACAGGAGCGCTATGAGAACCAATTTATGCTCATTTGGTACTCCATATGCTACATTATGATGGGATACAGATATACAGTCCTGCTACACTTAATATTTATAGTAATAATTATTATTTCTTTTTTGCAGGGGTCTCCCCTGTTTGAACTCTTCTGGTTAATCAGGAATATCATGTACATTCTACTGGTGCTTCTGTTATAGCGGTTAGGATTATATCATCTTTAGATCAAAGTTTTAAAACTTGAAGATTTGACTAGACTCAAAATCTCTTTGAGACAAGTACATGATGAGTTTTTTCTAGTTTTTCCTAAGACTCAGTAAAACTCTCCTCACCTTACATGCCTTTGAGTTGAGTCGACTTGCACAAGTTATTTGACTTTTGGTGAGTTTTAGTAGTTTTGCTTTATTGTCATAAATATTAAGAATTTTAATGGTTTATACCTCTATAAAATTAGATCTGTAATGATTTATAGTCATATTTCTAATGCTACCCATTTTCCATCCAAGTGGAAAATGGCAAACAGACAATAATTATGTTACTGTTCCTGGAAAAGTTTTCATGTTTTATGGACCTGTTTACATGACAAGTGAAATATTTGAGCCACATTCTTGCTGTTCATGATCGTCTTTACCCACATCCAGAATTCAGAGCCACTGATCCAAAAGTTGCATGAAGTCTAATTCCTTGCTTCAGTTACATGTACAATATTTTTTTTTTTTTCAGTTAAAAAAAAAAACCAAGAAAGCAAAAGGCTCCTGCTAAAACCAAACTGAGAAAGTAGAAAGCATAGTTTCATGTCTCAACTTCAATATTGGAAAATGGATGTCAGGATTTCTGTCCATTACCTCTTCATGGCTATTTTCTTTCTCATAATTTAAGCTAATTTTTTTGAATGGTTAATACATTAATGAAAAAGAGGCACCAGAGGTGCAAAAACATAAGCAAGAAAACAACGACAATAACGTGAAAAGCCCACACCCTGATACACCCGCCGGCCACACAGATATTGGAAGCAACACAACAAAAAGAAGCTAAGCTATGTCAACACATTCTTTTCAGGCTCGTAAGATGTCGCTCAGAGATATTATTGAATTCAACTAGAGAGGAAGCCCAAGAGACACACTTGGCAAAAACTCTTCTCAAAATTGCTTCACTTGTTTAAGCTAATTATTTTGCAAGTATTATTCTCACAAACTGCTCATAGTTCAGCTGCCCATCACCATCCACATCTGCTTCATGAATCATCTTCTCGACTTCCTCATCTGTCAACTTCTCCCTGAGATTGGTTGTGATATGTCCCAGCTCTGCTGCAGAAATGAAACCATTTCGAAGGCCTTCTTGAGTTCCTCTTTAGAATCATTGTCTTTCATTTTGTGTGCCATCAAATTCAGGATCTTGGGAAAATTGATTGTTCTATTCTGATCAGCATCAACCTCATTGATCATATCATGGAGTTCTGCTTCTGTTGGATTTTGCCCCAGAGATCTTACCATAATACCTAACTCTTTAGTGGTAATGCAGCCGTCCCCATCCTTGTTGAAAAGGCTAAAAGCTTCCTTATACTCAGTCTGTTCCTCCATCGCCTGCTCCACTATTCTCTCTTATTATTCTTCTTCTTCTTCTGTGTTATTCTCTTGTAGAACATAGATTTTTACAACATCCTGAACTGTTTTTTGATCTATTGTTTGATAAATTACACAATGGGTTCCATTTACAGCTTATGCTTGTTGATTGGGACCTATGATTTAACAGTCGGATGCAATGATATCTTATGGCTGTTTTGGATCCTTCTTGATAACCAAACTAAATAGGGAAAATGCTCCCCTTAGAATGAGAGTATCTTGCTGAAGAAGTGCCAGTAATGGAAGATCCTATAATTTTTGGATGCAAATCAAGATCTGATTGGAATCTTTTTCATTTTTTGAATGATAATTGACTGTTGGAGTTATTTCAGTATATGAGGAGCAAGTCAAATATTTAATGTGAATCTAACATGTCTGAATTCATCCCTGGGGATTCAGAGGATTAAATCAATGCTTATCAAAAGGTTAAGCTGCAGCTATTGACAGAGTAATTAGACAATTTGAGTGCAACTAGAACACGTAAATTTTTAGAACAGGATGTAGCCATGACAATGCTTATCAAATGGTGTTTGTGTTCGGGTGTCAATCTTATTTTATTAATGTTGAGGTGTAGAAAATCATATGTAGATTTAAAACTGTTGCAGTTTATGAATTTCAATAAATGTAGATCTAACTAAACAAATCAACATTACTTTGAACTGATAAGATACTTTGAGAAGATGCCGGTGCCAATCCCAACATGTATAAGTTGGGTAGTCTTGTCAATGTGCCTGAACCCAGCCCGTGTCGGCCTGAGCCCGTAACAAAAGAATGAGATTGAACATATATAATAGGCTCATAGGCCAGGTTTGGCTCATTTTATTAGCTTGTTAGCTAAATAGGCATGCTCGGGCTAATTGAGTAAGCTTGTAAAAGCTAGTCAAGCTTTTCTGCCCGTTTAGCCATATATGTATGTGTGTACACATGATCCATTTTCAATTTTCTTTTAATTTTTTTTGAAACTCGTTAATAGACTAACTGTTCATATTGAAACTAGATGAGCTACAAGTAGACCAAATTTCAACCCAAATTCAATTTCTAACCATTTGATCTTAGTGATCAAAATCATCAGGTGTCCTTGTATCAGTGATTTTTAAGGATGCTTGGTGATTTTGATTACTAAGATGGTGTGGTTAGAAAGTTGACTTTTATGTTGAAATTTGGTCCACTTGTAGCTTATACTTTTTACTATCAATCCTGATTGTTGAATTTTTAATGGGATCAAATGGGTGGAGTCGGGATTTTATAATATCGAAACAGGCTGAGCTGGTATAAAGGAAAGCCCACCCCCTGAACAGGCCTAAAGCTGGGCTCTACATAATCTACCCTTGATGAATTTCAGAGTATTATCCTTTTCAATCTCTCTAATGGGACATGGATGAAAAGAAGAAAACCTAAAATAATCGAGAATCTCTCTCTCACACACAACACACATATTTTACACTAATAAATGCTCCATAAACATTCTCTTTTAGAGCTTATCTTTAGAGGCCAAATTCAGTTAGGGAACTCAGTTAAATGACTAAAATGCCGTTGGATACTAAAGCATATCCTGCACAATCTCGACCTTTGTCATCATTTTAATTACAATAGTTTGGGGTCCCTAATTCAAGGCTTTCATAATCAATGCCATCCACACTGATACCAAGTCCCATTCACATGTTGGATGTGATCCTATCAAAATCCAATAGTGGAAAATTGATATAATACCATAGACTTTGAAAAACCTTCATTATCTAATTGCTAGATTTATTTAGAAAATAATTTAAGATTTGTTTGGACTATCAACTTGATTTTTAGATGTTTTATCGTGTCTCTAGATAGATCTTGAAAGCATACTCTATTCTTAGGATTCTGTTGATTCCATGTTGTATTGCATCTAAATTTAACAAATCCCAACACCAAAACTCCATGCCATTTGAAGCATTAGGCTAATATAAAGGTAGACTACAACTATGAGCTAGATCTCATCTTATCTTCTGCATCCTCAAGGATAAACCCAAGTGGATGTATGATGACAATGACACTAGAACCTCAGCATTGACCTCCATGACATATTGTCAGTCCAAAGGATGTAAAGGTAACATTTGAATTGGAACCCCAAACTAATTAACCCACACTGGGCTTGGGTTTCCTTTTGTACCCCCATCAAGGTTGAGCTTAAACATGCCTTGAGAGGAGGCTTCCATGACCCAACCATCCTTTGAAATATGGTGACCTTGCAACTAACAATGAACAACGGATGATTGTCTCAACCCTAACCCCTTTGAATTCCTTACAAACAATTGACCATTAGATTATTTGACTTAAGATCAGTCAGCTCATCAAACTCTTTCATTCATTTCGAAAAATACCAGTAGTTGCACTCCATCTATATAGACCAAAATAGTGCCATAAATTAATTGGATCGCATACATCTCATACCAAATGACAGTTGGACAGCAGCAGATATGATTAGATTATGGTTATTATTAGGTTTCGGGTTATATAAACGATAATATGGTTATACTCCAGAAAGGCTTGATGGTTTGTGATGCGGAGCACCACACGAGTTTCCATATTTAGCAAGTTTTTATATTTAGATTTAGGATTTTCAGCTTTTTATAATTGTATTTTTTCTTTCATTTATTTGTTTAATCCAATAGTTGATTTTGTTTAGGGAAATTTAGTGATTTTACATGTAATTAGGGCTTTCTAATCATTGGGGTAGTTTGGTATTTGTTTTTTTTATGGTATTTTGGTCTTTTTCATGTTTTTAAGTCATTATATATATGATGTAACTCCTCCATACGGGATTGACACTTAATAAATGAAAAGAATAACTTTTGCTTTGTGCAAACTTGCCTCTATAGTAGGAAACATGGTGAGAAGCCAAGGAACCCTCGTGAGAAACTATGGAAGGTGAGAAGCCATGGGAAAAAGGTGAGAATCCTTTTCCAAGATCCAGGTTTCTATCTCTCTTTTTCCCTTTCTTCTCTCTTTGTTGCCCTCTCAAACCCAGCCGAACTGCTGTCCTAGATCTGTCCCAGAACCGTCCTATTGCTGTCCCAGATCTGTCCCAGAAAAATCCTTGTTTACCATCCCGACAGTCCCAGATCCCATCCAGACTCGTCCCAAACCCTTTTCTATCCCAAACAGCCCTATAAACTGCTGTCCCAACCCATAACAATCCCATATATGACTGTTTACTATTGTCCTATCCATTGAGATACCCCATCTTGTTGTCCGATACCGTTAAAATCTCATATTACTGCTGTCCTACAATTCTCCTTTCCAAACAGCCAATTTAATTTCTATTTCTGATGATAGATCTACATATTTATGGGATTTGACAAACCCCTTTGTTTTGAGGACTTTTACTAGAGATGTGATTTGGTTTGGATTGTCTTATAATCACTTATATTAGATTCCAAGAATTTGCATGATTCTTTGTGGTAAATTTCTATATTAATTAATTGTATATATTAATTGGTATTTAATTTCAGTCCATTTTAGATTTAGGGTGCATTATTTTCATCCTTTTAATATTTAGAGACCACATTTAGGCATTTAGGGTTACCCTATCCCTTGTCCTGCGTCAATTTGTTTATGAAAAAAACAGATGTGATGCCTAGGTTTTTTTTTTTTTTTCCTTCTTCTCTTTGGTGTGATGCCTCATGAGTTCTGTCATGTCATAAAGCTTGTAATTGGCTAAACCTACACGTTTTAATTGTTTAGATGCATGATATCAGAACTATGACCTTTTGGTATGATGCTTGGAGGGGAGATTTGAACTATAGCGCTATACTCACATTATTCTTGAAAGTCCAAGGTAAATGTCATCATTTGATTAATTTTGTGCTTGTTTAAAGAACTTATAGAAAAGTTCTCAATTTGTTAAAGAATTTTTAATAGATTTCATGGAAATGCTTCTCTTGGAGTTGCTTTATTTTTTGGGAGATGTGTTCAACTGATTGGAGTTGGAATTTTTGGATGTTGACATAGGATTTATGTCAAGGGAAAAATATGTACCTAGGATTTTGGAGTCCTAGAACTGTTCTTTTGAATTCGAGGATTTTGAGATCTCTTGATTGACTGCTACAGTATTATGGTGTTATTGTTATATTCATTGTGTTCTTTTGAATTCGAGGATTTTGAGATCTCTTGATTGACTGCTACAGTATTATGGTGTTATTGTTATATTCATTGTTATCACAATCAATGTATTCATTTCCACCATCTTTATTGGCATCAAACTGTCTGTGTCCTGACGATCTTTGCTTTTGCAGGAATGAGATCAGTGTTCTGATTGATGAACTGGTTGGAAACACCAAAAAGTTAATCAAGGTAACATCAAGAGAGATTGACAAGTGGAGAAGATGAAAGGAGAACCATAGTACATCTAATTGTCTTTAGTGGGTTAGTTACAGTATCAGCCAACGTATACTTGAATGGGCGCTTAACAGAGAGATGTGCCATACTGTAGAGGATGGTTTGTCTTCCCTTTGAACACTTGTTTTCTACCTTGGCATGTGCTATGATTATTAAAGGTTATAATTTAAACAGCGTAACTTTGAGTGGCTCCACATGAATGAATACATGTTGAATGTACTGCTTTCAAGAATTTATTTTAGGGGCCTATGATGTCGTCCTTCACTCAATCACAGGGCCACTGGACTACATGTTTTTTTTTTTTTTGGGTATATGCCTACTCACACATGTCGAGTAATACTACGGGGAGTGACCCTTTTGTGTTGAGAGTGACTTGAACTCAAGATCTTTCACATCTCAGATGGGTTCTTGACCACCAAGCCAACCTTCACAAATTCACTGAACTACAGAGTTGAGAGGCTATGATCCAAAATAATCCAGAATGATCATGCAACTGGGTGATAGAGGCAGCAACATGGATTGTTTCGAGCTTGTCTGTAAGTATGAGAGAGAGTATGGACACAGCAAAGATGATTGACTTAGTTAGATGGCCCATTTCTGCGTCACCAATCATCTATAAGAAACATTTAAATTTTCGGGTAGGAGGATGTGGGCCTATTGGTCCTTTTATTGCTGAGCATGTACTGCAATGTATTTCTAATATATATTTTTTTTTGAAAGGTAATGTATTTCTAATATTCTCTTGCAAGGCAAAGCTTAGGTTACAGTTCTTGGACCTCTTTCTTCCCCAGCTTTGGCCTTATATTGCCAGCTAGTAAATTGTTCATGACTGAGTATTCCATGGCCCATCCATGTAAATAAACCAGAAACGTGGGCCTATATTACACAAATGAGAGGGGTCCAACGCTTAGATCTGTTGCTGGATGTGGCCCTAAATTGAAGGTCCAATCGCAAAATGGTCTTTGGTCAACAACTTTGGCCGTCTGATACGCACGTGCTAGAACATCATGAATCATTCACATGCGTGTCATAGTTTATCATGCACAGCTTGCCTGCGAGGCTATTAATGAGCAAAGAATCATAAATTTTTAATAGGATCTGCCCAGAAGCCGAGCCAATTTGAGTTTATAAGACAAGCCCAATGGACCCATTATAACATCCTATCTGTTGGCCCGGACAAGGTAGCTACTTTCATTAGATGGTTCAAATGGGCTTCTCCCATTTTTTTAATAATTGAATTTGATTTGGCTGTCTTGTCCAGTGATTGGAGAGAGATCACTTGGAATTCATAGGTGTCAGAATACCTTGTTAGATTAATTTGAGAATTTGAGATGCAAAACAAAAGTAGGTTTATTCAATGATTTGGCCCATGCAAATATCAACTCCTGCAAGAATAAGTGGGGATAGAATGGAACTGATCTGATGTATTTAAACTTGATTTCAGTTCAAATTCATTTTAACTCAATTTATTTTTTCTCACTTTATTTCGAAAACTAAACGTGGCATTGAAGGAAAAAAATCTAACCTAATCATGTAACAGTTAAGGGGATTGGATAGATTGAAATTTCACATTTTCACGCCTAATCTCCACACAATTCTTGGATGTAAAGTGGGGCCTATCAAATTATTATCACCATTGGTAGATGATCATTATGTGTACATGTAAAAAATGCAGTCGATACACGTAACATTGAGAAAATGAATGTCAATACGTATCAGCTAAAACGCATCGATTCAATGGAAGAAGCATATTACCGGTGGGACCATTTCTTTTGTAAATGGCAGACACACTGTCTTCCAAAGCTCTTACCACGGATTAAAGAGTTGCAGGCGAAAGCCTATTCCAACAAGAAACATGTAAGCGACATGTTCTTTTGGGGAACCAATGACAGAGGAAAGTCATCTCAAGGCACCAACAGATTTGAGAAATGAATGAATTTAAAAAGTAAAATTTAATGACTTTGTGTTCATCTAAAAGTTGAACTGATTCACAGTAAATCAAATTTCTCCTTGGGTTTTATGGTTTGTCATCCACACAGTTGATATAATGGCTCCCAGTGTTGATAAAAGGGGTGACCCAATGAGGAGCCAGATCTGAAATTCCCAAGCGTGTAGTCTGTCATTCATATAGACTAATGCTGCACTCATGTTTATCTGTTGTATCCCCACTTTGGCATTTCTGGAAGGGTTATGATCTAAAGTTATGAACTTGACGGTAAGATTACTTCTTCTTGTCAGTGTAATGTGACACTCTGAAATTTTAGAATTTATAAAAATTTAATTTTTAATAATTAATTGAGATTAATATGATTTAGTCAATTAATTAAGAAAGATTTAATGGGATTTAATTGAGAAATTAAATTTTAATTTAATTTCAAGTGGCACGATGGAAAATAAATTTATAAAATTTATTGGAAATGATTTTGTGACGAGGCGTCATGCCATATGGGTGGTGACGTGGCATGCCACAAGGAAGAGGACTCAAATGCCACACCTAATAATTTAAGGGTAAATATGGAATAGAAAAGAAAACCACCGTTTCCTTGTGTTTGTTCCACTCCACACGGCAGAACCTTATCCCACTCCCCTGGTTGTAGGGTACTATTCTTTTTCTCATTCGCGCATGACACTCACCCACTCCCCACCACATTCGCACGGCAATTCTCTCCTATTCTTATCATATTCGCACGGTACCCTTTGTAATGCCCCGCTCCTTTCTACAGCCTGAACAGGTCGTAACCCGTTTAACTGCAAACTGAACGGGTGCGATCCAACTCATCACACATCTAACGAGTCTTACATCTCAGATTTGTGGCTAGGGAAAATGAATATATATATATATGGCTAGGGAAAATGAATATATATATATATATATATATAATGAAATAATGAATCCATCAAATCGTTCAAGCACAATTTTTACACATCGCAAGAATTATAATGTCATCAACAATATGAAATAAATAACATCTATTATCAACATCAAATCTAATCTTACTACTCACATCCCATTTCATAAAATAAAATGAAAATCAATATCCTCAAAGTTCTCAATTATTTCAAACTAACCAATCAAATCTCTCAAAATACGTAATATCAAATAAAATAAATCCAATCACATGAATCCACAACTATATTAAGAAATTAAATATTCATCATTGACACTCTCTAAACATCAGTGGTCTCCTCCAATCTTAAGTCCAGAGGATTACCTGCAATGTAAGGGGTGTGAGCTCCAAGCCCAGTGAAGGAATACAATAATTCATACCCAACATAATATCTCTATTATTCTTTATAAATATGATCTTAACACATGATTAAATAATATGCTTTTAATATCCATGTATTATGCCATGCAATGCACAATGCTCAGTGTCTCATTCCTCCATAACACACCCACTGTATTTAGTGGCCATCCCGCCGAAGCGAGGCCTATAACTTACCACAGTGTGGTACTTCCCATATCAAATGGGGCCTACATAACACAACTACAACCAAATATCAGTCTTCATGATCTTTCATCGCCTAACAACCAAACCTATCACATGCGTGGTACTTCTCACTTAAAGCGATGCCTCAAACTACCACTGTCGTGGTCATCATGAAAGATCACGGCCAACACCTCTATATCCATCCCATGAAAATGAAGATGTCATACTCAATGTCATGTCTACTATGCATCATCTCTATAATCATGCCGCATGTTATGAATTATATTAACATGTCATGAATCTCCTTATCAATAATATACTCCAAACATAATTATATGACTTCAAGTTAATATAAACATCACATACATATCCTAGAACATCAAAATCAATTTCAATAATATCACATGTGCATGATAATAAGTTATATCATAACAAGATTATTATAACAATACAATGCTATAAATTAATCTCAATAATATTACAAATAACACTGTAACAGTAAACATAACATCCAACCAATTCGAACATAAGTTTTGGATCCTTCAATAAGGCTAGTACTTGATTTCCATTTATCCGGGCAAACTGAGTTTCCTCACGGCCATTAGAACACTTAGCTAAATCCCTTACATTACTGTGAATGAGCACTGAACTACAACTACTATTTTAAAATATAACTCAGTCTATTTCCTAGATCTAATATTGCATTCCAAATACATGCCATACAATTTTTTTTTATTGCTCAATCATACAAATAACATAGAGAATTTTCATGATTGGTAAAGGTACAAAGTATTATTTTCCCTCATCTATAAGTTTATGAAGTACGAATAAGGAGTCCACGTATCTTTCAAGTATTGATTAGCCTTTAAGTCCAACGTTTGTTGCGGATATGTTTTAAAAATTCCAGGTATTATTAACATGAGAATTATTTAGTCTCATTGGAAATTTACATTATTTATAAGTAAGGTATATTGCTGCCCCAACTATAGTTTACAGGTCATCGTAAGGTCCAAGGTTAAGGGTGAACTTGGTGTTAATAAATAATAAAAGCCTTCTCCATAGTTGGCACAAATTATATTCCCTCTAAAGAGACAAATTCATCACCTTCAATGAAATAAATGTTTCAAAGAGTTCTGTTGAAATAAAGTAGTTGTTTAGAAGATGGGCTAGCCTATGACTATGGATTATATAATAATATGATGTAGTGATTAAGAAGTCAGCCAGATTTACACGTTTTTTATTTTGGTTTAGCATAATTTTACATCAGTCTACACTTGTCAACTTGATTAATAATAGAGGACTGGTTGCCTCTCACTTTCGGTTATAAGGTAGGTTCTCTTTTGCAGAACATGTTGAATAATAGCCTACAATATTATGGAAGATAAGCATCTAAGTAAAATGGATTTTCTTAAATAATAACATTTAAGACAATCGAGTAAAGAGTGACTGACAAATCTTCCTCACAGTTTATGGTTTAGAAACATATGGGTATCATACCCATAACCCGAATAAAAGGTTAGGAGAAGGCTTTTGTAGCACTCCTTCATTTTCTCCCTAATTATCAGAGTATTTTTTATTTATTTAACAACATGAAGAAACGATAGAGTGCCACGACGCGAGTCAAGTCCGAATCTGAAGATTCGATCCTTAACTGGTCCAACCAGTGTGTGCACATGGAAAAACTCCATGTAAATTTGACAACACACTAACTCACAATAATGCGAAAATAAGTACATCTATTTAAAATTCATCATTCAATCTTTCTCAATCTAAGCAAAACATAATCTCCCTAATATTTGTTTCTCAAATCAAAGGTTTAATTACAATAATCCAAATTCTCAATTAACTCAATCCTACTTAATTGCTCATTCTCTACTAATATTAACAAGTAGACTCTTCGCGTTCTCATCTTGCGCCATCCTCCTCTATGCATGGCTGGTACTTGGTCCTGCCTCGTCACCTTTTTCCTTTCCTTTATTAACTTCTAAAAGAATAGAATATTGTGGGCTCAGTAAACGCCCAGTAGGATTTTCCATCAAAGTGGGTATCAATATGACATATATAAAATCGGGGGAAAACATATACAGTTCTTCATATCATATAATTCAGTTGAAATCATCCCCACCCCATATTTCAAAATCAATTCATATCTCATATATATAAAGCATTTAAAATCAATTCATAATCATTTCATAAATCAATTCATAATCAACCTACTTTTGATAACTCAGTAAATCAACATGATGCAAATGTCATGGTACATGAATCAATGCAAAACCCCTCTCATGCCCTGCATTTCTTTTTATCACACTTTCCATTCAAACAGTTCTAGTCATTGGCCATTATGTCCGTAGCTTTCCTAGGGCACCAGTTGGGAGCTACTACCTAATCTCTAGTATTTAACCGGAGTTTTCAGAGGTATATTATCACCTATACTCTCCTGCGCAGGTTTCGGGTCTCTCACGCAGAGTTTTGAGCCCACCTTAATTGCCCAATTCCTATGTTTATGGACGCGGCCATACCGAATAGTTATGATATTTCATATTTCTCATGTTAGAGTTTAACATCCTCTAACCATTATCTCAACTATTCTCATCCCCACCAGATGCATGCTTTCATTCTCATGCATCGATAAATCATTTAAAATATGTTTTGAAATTAAATATAAGCTACACATACATAACAGTCAAGTGATATATCAAGAAAGTAGGAAAGCCTACATGATTCCAAGTTTCTAGTGTTAATGTTGAGTCTTGAACTTTATTGCCCAATAATGGGGTCACCTCTCAGTCCTTCGTTCGTATACATATGTCAAGAACATAATTCGCATATCACTAAGTTGTCATTTCTAATAATACAAATATTTAAGATTATTCGCTATTTCCAATAGATCTAAATTATACGTTCAAAAGGGATGTTTAAAATAACTTTGTTGCCATTTTCAAGTTCTGAAACAGGTTTGTTTGAGAAGATCATTTCTCTCCCAAGTGTTAATAAGAATAATATATCCTTTCCTATTATGTGGAGGTATTTGGTCGTTTGGATGATGGCGGGATTCAATGAAGGAAGTATCTCTAAAAAATTAGTATCACTCACTGTGATTACAAATCAATTATAATTCATGTGGGAATTTATTAACCAATGGCATTGACAAGGAGTGACCCCACTTTAAGTCTCCAATTCTGCATCGCTTAGAAAGTAATATAATGTTTGTCAGACTCATTTCATACATAAGATAGGGTTACAATTTTGGCAAGCACTCTATGCATTTAGACTGATGGGTGAAGCTTAAGGATATACACCACATCAGAAAAAACCAAAACTAGTAAAAGAATGTTCTATCCATTGAGTGCCACTCTTATCGCACATATTGCATATACACGGACTTGTAATTCTTTTTTTATGGCTTATTAAGACAATAAGAATTGGCAAAACAAGGACTACAAACTATAACATGCAATGGGATAGACCTCTGGGCCCGACACAAATCTTAATCAGCCTAAAGCAATAAAACCCCAAAACAAAACCCCAAATGCAATCAAAGTTCTTCTCACTACAAAACCCTGAAATCAGGGCATTATAAGTCAAAGTTGAATAAACAGCGAATCCAGCCCAACTTTCCTATTCAGCACCATCTTGTCCTTCAATTTAAAAGCCAAATCCAACCCATTGTTCTTACAAATCTCTTTGATCAATGACGTATACACAAATGCATTTGGTTTCACACGATGCACTCTCTTCATCTCTTTTTCCAGCTTAAGCGCTTTGTCCAATATTGAATTCTCACATATGGCATCAATCAAAGTCCCAAAAGTAACAATATTTGGCTTAATTCCTCTCTCACGCATTTTACTGAACAGGTTCCATGCATCATTCAATGGATTATTTGAATTGAACAAGTTGTTCAAACAACAAGCCTTCATCAAAATGTTGTAAATACATGTAGCAGATCTGTTTCTCTTGATCTGCTGCCCCTGTCTCTTTCGTTCACGCTTGCTAGAGACTTTCTTCCTCGCACTCTCCTCTCTGTTACTGTTCCTGCTTGGCTGAATAGGGACCAGTTTCAGCCCTTTCTTATTTCTCTCTTAAGGGGCTCATGAACCTATAATTCTTCAAACAAATCTCTTAGTGCTTTTATCTTATTCTCAGGCAATTGATCAAACAAATGGGGAACTATCCTTTTGGTTCTTTCAGGAACAAAATGGAAGAATAAATAGAGATATGCATACCCACTTAAAAGAAAAGAAGAGGGATAAATGCAGAGACAAGAAAACAAACCACAAACCCCGATCCTATTGTCTTTCTCTTCTGTTCACAATTTCACACCACCAATTGACAAAAAATCCATCATTCGTTTTCCTCCTTGTCATTCTCGATCTCTGACAGTCGAACTGAACAAGCTCTAGAAGCCCTATTTCCAGCAATGATTTTGAAAAACAAAGGAGTGAAATATGGAGAGGGAAGTTAGGAATATGGGCGATGTTGCCCGAAAGTGAGGAAGACAGTTTGGCTGATGGTTGTGTTGCTTTGTTTTATGAAGGGAGAAATGGGACTGATAGAAGAGTGACGGATGAGACCGTGGTTGACGAATATAGTAAAATCAACCAACAAGAGGAGCACCATTGAAGAAAAAGAGAATCCGAATATCATATTATTGTTCGGGTTTTTGGATCATTTTTCCCCCAAAATGAATATAATATTAATTAAAATCCCAATTATCTTTGGTATTTATTAATGTGATTTATCTCATTTAAAGAGGTTAATATTCCCAATTTAATAACTAATGTCACGGATTTGAACCCGATCCCTTAATTGGAGAGAATACCCGACAATTCCTGAATCGGTCCCATTTTCATTTTATAAATCGTATCCATCCAGGGTTGAATTTAAATCACCCTAAACTCTTATTTAAATCTAAATATTAATTTAGAAAACTTACCAACCTTTCAAGATGTTTTTCGTAATCCCCTTTTTCTTTTCCTTCTTTTCACTTGCTTCCTCGTTTTTCCTTCTTAATTTCACAGTGAGAAGATAAGTTTCTCGGTGGAAGGTTTAGGGAATATGGAGTTTTGCCGTATAAAAAAAGGAAGAGGGAGAAGGAGTGTTGTGCGCTTAGATAAAGAGAGGGAAAAATTGCCGTGTGCATGAAAGGTGGGGAGTGTGGGTGCCGTCGCCTAATGAATCGGAAGATTGGAGTGCCGTGTGCACAATGGATAAGAACATTGTTCACGGATTACTATTTATTGTTACTATTCAAGCGGTGAAAGTTCTACTTCCACCGTATGACTTAGTTAAAGCTTATCTTGGTTTTTCCCTTCCCCTTATGCCCTTAAGTCTTTAAGGTATTCTATTCGGGTCATTTCTAACGTGGCGTGACACCTCATCACCCAATCCTTCTAAATTAAATCTTAGATATTTAATTTCTAACCGTGACATCCGTCAATTAATTTATAGATTAATTTTATAAATTAATCTTCCTCTTATTTTATCTAATTAATTGATTAATTTACATTAATTTCAATTAATTAATAAAATTTCAACTTCTTTAATAATTCCTAAAATTCGGGGCTTCACAACTTTATTGTCCTAAGGCAGTTGGCTTGGTTCTTACAGATGTTAAGGATATCTTAAAGTATCTAGTTTTAAATTAAATCAAGAAAGAAAATAAAGTGAAAGAACTTACCTTTAGAATGATAGATCTGGGAAGTCTTGCAAGTGATAGCAGGAAAGCCAGACCAAGGGACGATGACCTGAAGCAGAAAAAGGCTAAAAGACAGCAGAGCATTGTTGCGTCTCTCGGCAATAGGGAGAGAACAAATGAAGAAATCCTAGAGATGAAGAGCAGAAGTAGTAGAGACCCTAGCAGACACCTTCAACTTCGACCAAGGTTGATAGATGAGACGATTTTCGCATGTATAATGGGAGAGAGATGCAAAGAAAAACTTGGCTAAAATCGCGTGGATTTATATAAGATAGGGTCGGCGAGATTATTCCTATAGGGATTAGGATTTGCAGAGCTAAGGGCGGAGTATTGTTTCCATTTTTGATGAAGGGAAGGAGGAAGAAAAATCGGATTTGGGGAAGGTTTCCCTCTGTTGCAGTGATGAAAGGAGATTTTGGTGTTTCCATCGTGAGTGAAATTAGGGATTTTGATGCTACAGATTCGAGAGAGAGGGATTTAGAAAGAGTGAAGGGGTGTGGGTTTCCAAAGGAGTCTCACATGGTTTAAATTATTTATTTGTTTCTTTTATGTTTACATTTGATTAATTTACCGATTATTGATTATATTCAAGTTGATTAAAATTTGAACTTAATTATTAACCCAGTAGTTTAATTATTTATTTACAAAAATCAAATTTTAATTTATCATTTGATTTTAATTAACTTAGCTAAATAAATCTCAAAAGGATTTTGAAAAAGTAATTTTTTTATGAGAGGTTCGATCCAAGAATGTGGGTCTCAAGGTTCCATCCAAAATTATTAATTTTATATTTTTAATTACACAATTCCAATTGGAATCCTTAATTTTGTAAATTAAAATTCTAATTTGATAATTAAATTTTTATTAACTCCATCTCAACTCGAAGCGGATAAATTCATAAATTCCTAATTATGGAAAGAGGTGTGTGCATTGGGGAACCTAAATTAATTAAATTCTAGGTTTTTGTGTGTTTATTTATTTTACTTTAAGCAATGAAAAATAAAAGAAAATAACACATAGTTTCACGCAACACAATGAAGAGACATATTTACTATTTTAGTTTTACCCGATTCGATTGACCCGTTACTCCGGGTCGGGTCATCACCCCCTTCTTCCTTTCTCTTTCTTCACACGACAACTCTCTCTTCTTCACTTTCTTCATCGACAATCCATCTCCCCACTATGAAAGCTAGGAAGGAAAGAGGAAAGAAATTCGGAAAGCTTTACTTACAGTAAGTACCCATATCTAGAATTAGGATTTGTATTTAATTTGAATTTTAAATTGATTTAGAATCAACCTAGACAAATCTGAATTTAGAGAATAAGATTTGAAAATTTAGAAAGTTTTGGATCTTTCTCCAATTCATGAAATCAGATTTAAATCCATAAAATTATATATTAAATTATTAATTTTAACCCCTAAGGACGTAACAAATCACATAGGAATTAAATCTAAAGGATTAGGTTGAGAAAACAGGACGAATAAACCACTTGTATGTGATTTCCAAGTTCAACGAACCTGATTCGCACATGCAGAATCCTGTCTGTAGAGGACAGACTTCGGAACAGTTCGAAGGAACAAGGATCTTCCGAGGACCTCAGAATGAATGAAGTCTCGGAACTTGGCTCAATCCTTTTGAGGTCAAGTTCCGAGGAGACTGTCAACTCAGAGAGAGAACACATAGAAGAATTTGGTTAAGTCCATATGAGAACCCAAGGTCTCGGAACCTGAATTGTAAATACCGAGGCCAAGTTCCAAGCATTGTAATGTAAAACTGAAACCCGTGAAGTCTCGGAAGTACCGAGGGAAGAATTGAAGTTTCGGAACTTGACTCGGAAGTACCAAGGTCAAGTTCCCAGTAGACCAGTGAACCACTATATATCGGAATGACCAGAATGGAAACACTGAAGTTCCGAGGTCTCGAAATTTGACTCGGAAGTGCCGAGGCAAGTTCTGAGCAGATCTGTTAAGATGTATACTTCGGAATGATCCGAAAGAGACTTTAATGTTCCGAAGCTTCAGAACAAGCTTCAGAAGTTCTGAGAAAGTGATGAACCAAGCTCCGAACCCACATTATTGAGATTGTATGATCTTTAACCCCACACTCTTGGGTTGGACATGAACGCACGATTAACGAGACATCACTCAATGGAAATTAATGGAAGTGATAATTGTACATTTGGAAAATAAGGACATAAACTAATCAGATGAATTATTGTATTTTGATTCATGGAAATAATCAGAGGATCGGAAGGTGATCTAGGAGCCGTACGTGCCACGTAGTTTGCTCCTTCGCGGAATTTTAGCGATCAAGTAGGTTTTCCTACTTTCTTGAAGTATCAAGTGATTACATGTATGTTTGAATTATAAGTTGACTTGAATGCATGATTTGATGAGAAATTGATAAAGTTTAGTTTTGAATACAATGTATTTCCTATATATTGTCAAACATGTTTAATTTATTAATGCATAGCCATGAAACACATGCATATATGTGGGATGAGAATGCATGAATCAGAGGTTAAAGGGATAACATATTTTAACCGAAAATATTTAAAAATGTATGAATAATTTAACCATTGTATATGGCCGCGTCCATGGGTTAAAATTATGGCATAATAATTGGGCAAAAAGTTCGAGGGTCAGAAGAAGTCCCGAAACCTGTGCAGGAGTATGGGTGTGTAACACTCCCTTGGTAGTCCCAATTAAATGCTAATATCGGGTAGTAACTCCCAGCTAGTACCCCAAGAAAGCTACGGATAAAATGGGCAATGATTATAAATATTGAATGAGAATGAGATAGTAATCAATGCATGGGGCATGAGAAGGGCGTGCATCAATTCATGTCACCATGGCATAGTGCATCATGATGATTTCTAAATGCTTTATATGTATATATGATTTTGATTTATATGAGATGATTACAAAATGAACTTAGAATGAGTATGAAATAGGAACTGATTTTTAAGTATGAGATGGGAATGATTTTCAAATGAACTAGATGATATGAATAACGTATATATGTTTTATTCCGGTTTTATATATATCACATATTGGTACCTACTTTATGGGAATTTCTACTGGGCATTGACTAAGCCCACAAATCTTTTCTCTTTTAGAAACGGATGAAGGAGAGGAGAAAGGTGATGAGGCTGGACCGAACAATAGTCATGCATAATCGATCATAAAAGCAAGAGAAAGAATCCGTAGAGCTTTCTATTTTGATATTAGGAAGCAAAAGAGGACATCACTTGCTTGTTATATTTTGAGAATAGCATTTATGTAGGAGTTATATGAACTGAAAAATTAGATTGATGATTTATAAACTCCTAGATGAAGATGTTGGACCTTTTATTTGACGTTTAACTTTTATGGGATTAACATGTTTTGCTTTGGATTGAGAATTTCTATCCTTCAAATGTATCAAATGTATGTACATATTTCCGCAGGTTTTAAGACAATGTGTTGCAAATGTTGCATGGACTCTGTTCATGTGCACACACTAGTTGGGCTAGTCGAGAGTCGGGTCTTCGACTCGGACTGGACTCACGTCATGACGCTCTCCCCTTTCTTCCCGTCTATATATTCTCAAATAAATACTTCGATAAATAGGGGAACATGGAGGGACGCTACACGTAAAACCCCTACTGGCGAGCCAACTGCCTTTAGAGCACACTAAAGTTAGGCCATGGGGGCTCCAACCTGCAACCTCCCGCTTCCTGAAGCGGGAAGCAGCCAATTGAGCTACACCCATGTGGGTAAGTCTTAGGATCAAACTTCCTTCAATGTAAAAAGAGTACTTCTCATTGTTTTATACCTGGCGTGTGCGTGTGAATTGAAAGGTTTATACATTACTCCAACGATCAGTTAGGTGAGACAATTCGATACCTTAGTTTAAAAATAAATAAATTGGGCCACTGGAAAGAAATATAACAATAATGTCCCCCGAGGGATCTAGAAAATAGAAGTCCACTCATTTTGGTTTAGATCAAGAAATCCACTTGTTTCTTACTTAAAAGGAAGTAGGATCAATCAATCTTTTCCTGCATTAACATCGTATCACACTACAATTGATTTTCTTTGTTTCGTAGAGAGACTCTTTCCATTTCTAACCTGAGAAAAGCACCTCTCTCTCCCCACCATACCCATCTTTCTCCCTTGATATCATGGGATGGGCCCCATAAAAATGATGAAAAATGACATGGAACATGAGAAGCACATCCACAGAAGAAAGTAAAACAAAATGCTCTGAATCTTGTAAATGGGATTAGACTAAACATCCTTTCATAGGCTGTTCCAACACATAAAGTTCTTTTGATCAAATCCTTGGAATCACATCAAAGACCTTCAGACACCCTTAAAAGCTCCTCCTCCTCCTCTTGAGACAGAGACAATTATTAAAGAAACGAAAAGGGTTAAAAAGCAGATAGAAAGGCCAAACATGCTATTTCTTTTTCTTTCTTTCTTCTTTATACAAGAGGGTTTTAGAAGTTTGAAAGCCTACTGTTGAGGGAAGTGTTTTTCTAAGGTATATTGTCGGCACCAATGAGTTTTGCTGAGGTGAAGTTGCCCTGTTCTTCTACATCAGAATCATGTGGTGGAATTGGAGATAGGGAAGGGTTAGAGGAATACCATCTAGACCAAAAGAGATAATTGAAGAAATTGATGATACTGAGGGATGCTAGCAACCAATAGAAAAGGTCCAGTCTATCCTTGTTAAGGTCATTGTCACTGAGCCACCCTCCACCTGATGAATTTGAGGTGATTCTGTTTACTAAAGACACAAGGAGAGAGCTCAAGAAAAACCCAAATGAGTAAGAGCAGTAAGTCATAGCCGTTAGGAAGGATTGCATCCCTGCCAAAGACTGTTTGTAGAAGAACTCAATGAGACCCACAGCAGTAAACATCTCAGAGATCCCAAAGATGACAAACTGTGGTGCTATCCAAAAGATGGAAAGTTTTTGGTTTGAGCCTGTGGCCAAGTTCCTTCTCTTGCTCTCTACTAGAGCTGCTGAGACCATGGAAAAGGTGGCCGCGAAGAGGCCGATGCCAATGCGTTGGAGTGGGGAGATACCCGAGTCCAGGCCGGTGACCTTCCTCATGAGGGGGACTAAGAAGGTCTCGTAGACGGGGACTAGGAAGATGAGTACAAAGTAAGGGATGGATTGGAGTGAGGCTGGTGGGATTTGGAAGTTGTCTGTGAGTTGTGTGTTCATTGCACTTCCTTGTTGAACTGAGAATGTCTGAAGCTGGGCTAGAATGGTATTGAAGATGATAGTACAGGCGAAGATCGGAATGACGGATATGATTATCTTCACTTGCTCTACTTGGGCTACAGTGCATAGTCTCCATGGGCCTTCTTTTGTAGGATTATCCTCTTCTCCTTGAGCTTTGATGCAGGCCTTGTCCAAGAACCTGAACATCATCAAATAGTTGAGAGGAAATCATAAATATGGAAGAGCATTTCATACTACAACATCATGCAAAACTACCTATTTGGATATATTTCAAACTCTTAATAGGGTGATTAATTTTCAATTATTTGATATAATAATATCCTTGAACTTAGATTACATCCAAAACAATGCCTATCTGTAATAGTTTGAGAGACAGATGCAACAAAAAACTGTTAAATGGGCCATTGTGAGCAGACCTGAACTTTTCTGTGTGAATCTGGCTTTGGCCATTTGAAGATGGATTGTGACTGATGGAGACAATGTGGCCCGCATCGTTTCGGCTTCTTGAATAAGATGGACAAACCTGCTTTCTTTTTGTAAATGCAGCAACAAAGACCTGCAAAAGAATTAAAATGAAAATACAATTCAAATCAACATTACTGAGGTAGGACAACTCCGGATATATTCTCATGCCCCTTTTCAGAGAAAGTAAACAAAAAGGCAATGATATATCGGAAATCCACTTTTTAATGTATGAAATCTATATATATAGTGAGAGATGGTGGAGAGAATGTGAGAGCGTGCATTGTATCTTCTCCTAAAATTAGTGGAAATTTCCCTGTGTTGCCTGTGGACGTAGGTCTTTGGCCGAACCACGTAAATCTGTGTCTTCTCTCTTTCTTACACTGATTTTAGAATTATTTGCAACAGAACTGATCTTACTTGTGCAATAGGAGTGAAGATGCTTCCTTGAGGAGGTTTATTCCTATAAAAAAGTGTTCCAGAAATCATGCTGATTAATCCCATGGCCATGGCAGCTGCAGAAACTCCAAACCCAACATCCATTCCTGATCTAGTCTGGATCCAAACGAGAATGGAGAGGGCAATAAGCTCTCCAACGCAGAAGCTGAAGTAGGCAGCGTTGAAGTAAGTCGAGAGCTTCTTCGATTGCTTGGGATCGTCTTTTCTGAACTGATCAGCTCCATGAGAGATCATGTTGGGCTTAAGGCAGCCACTTCCCAAGGCCACCAAGTAGAGAGCAACAAAGAATATCAAGGCCTTAAAGCCTTTGGCTTCCATACATTCCTGCCCATCACTTAGCATGTTGCATTGAGGTGGCCTCAGTTGGGGGAGATGGGCTTGGACTGAGAGTAGTATGAAGCCCTGAAAATTCCACAAGAGACACCATACATTTTAGAGCCATCTCTTGCTTTTGCTCTGTTTCTACTTCTATTCATTCATCAAATATAAAATAACATCTCCATCAACTTGATAAACATCCAAAAATATGATTAGAAAGAATTCATTGCACGTTTTGTCGGACTTTTTAGCTGTTGTATTTCTCATTTCATGTAAAGATAGATGAACCTGAATCCTTATCATCGCTTCTTTATTTAGGTGATTCTGTTTCTTCTTTGTTTTGCTAATTGAATGTTAACAGCACTTTAAGATGGAAACCAATTTATAGCATGAAGAAGAGAATACTTACGGAGAGTTCGACGAACCCAAAAACCAGCATGGTCCAAAAGCTACCAAGATAAGAATCGGAGAGGAAGCCACCAAGCAGAGACAAGAGAAAGATAGTCCCTACAAAGTTGGTGACAATGTTTGCAGATTTTGATAGAGAAAAGTGCATCTCATTGAACACATATGTTATGAGATTGTTCCCAACTGCAGCAATAGCCATGATTTCAAATGCTTGAATGCCTGAAACACCCACCAATGGAGAAGAGGTCAAACTCATGTCATTTCTTCATTCACTCGAAATGAGAAAAGAATTCAAAAGTCACCCTCTCTTGAAGTATATAATGCTTTAGGAGCATCTAAAAGGAGAAGGAAGAACAAGAAGATGAGTCATAAGACTAGGTAAACAGATGGAAACACATTAAATGATTGAAGACATGAAACATCAATCAAATAAAAACTGAGAAGATAATTAACACCCATTTCGTTTCATCTCTCTAACTTGATAAACTAATTATTTATCAAACTCAAATATGTAAGCATGATCAACTTTCACTTTGAACAAACATTTGAATATCTAAAGGCCTTGAATTAAAAAAAAAAAAAATACTTAAAGGCAACCATATTGATTCGAATTTTTGTAGGTACTCATCTGTTCTGTGAAAAGTAAGCTCCACGTAAAAAGCAAGATACGCATATAAGATTGGAATAGCATC
Organism: Chimonanthus praecox; assembly: GCA_022113865.1. NCBI lineage: Eukaryota > Viridiplantae > Streptophyta > Magnoliopsida > Laurales > Calycanthaceae > Chimonanthus > Chimonanthus praecox. The sequence continues at coordinate 12,183,096 of CM039090.1, read as the reverse complement.
GATTTTGTATAGTAAAAGGGCTGAAAACAGTTCCAACCAGATAATTGTATGAAAGAAATAGACACACACAGAGAGAGAGAGAGAGAGAGACCCAATACAAAGGCAGCAGCTCTCATTCCCCCATGCTTGTGGCCTTGCAAGGTCTGCCTCTCCAATCAACTGAGACCTCAACAGCAACTTGTTCTCCTTTAAAATTCTGTCTTGTTTGGATATCCATTCCTCTCTCTCTCTCACACACACACACACAGGAAAATACTGTTGATATCCTCAAACCCAACTAGAGAACAAAAGAATCTCCTCCCAAGGAACCTTTATCAAATCTCGTATGGAGAGAATCTAATGAGGAACAAAAGTTCACCACCCAACAAAGAACACAAGCTCTGCTGATAAGACCTTGGTTAGTATCATACAAGTTGATGGCCTTATTTATAAGAGTAGTCGGACAGAGAGAGGGGTTGTGGTCTGCATTTGTGAGCGGAATGATGGGTTTTGAACTATTTTGGATAGTGCAGGTCGCTGGTGAGGGGTAAGAGTCATCTGTGCTTTTCAAAGGAGAGAGAGAGAGAGAGAGGTTCCTCCATCTCTCCCACACTGAACATTGTACATAGACCATTCCCTTTGATTTTTCATATATAGTGGGATGGGACCATATTTCATTTTTGTGTGATGCTCCCACAATGTATGAGAACCAACACGCAAGCTTTGCAAATGGCAGAGAATTGCTCTCTGTCTAGATCACTTCTCTGTATAGCAAATAGTAATTTCTGGCACATAAATTATCTATTTCTGAATCACTAAAAGATTCATGCGAAACTTTCTGTTGGAAGGAAACGTCATTTCTTCCTATCAAACAGAAATAACAGAGAATCAAACCATAACACAGAGATTTAAGTTCCTTGTTGGTACGTCTACGAGTTCAACACCGATCCACTGTGTTAAAAGGTAAGAAATTGAAGAAGAGTCGGCTTTGGCTCTTGTTACAGTTTTCACTCTCTCACAAAAAATTACAAAATTACCCTCCAATAAACTTTGGGTCAGGGGTTTCACTTCCGAATACAAAGTTCAACTCACAATAGTGCAAATCGGATCTGATAATATATACATTTGATAATCAAGCTCTAGAGAATATTCCACTTTTTTTTTTATCATTGAAAGCAAATAGATGTCAGTTTTACAAACCACTCATTAATAGCTTATTTAAAGTTTCTAACATTCCATATAGAGTCATTAAATAGACAACTAATAAATGATTATGGTGAAAATCCTCACATAATTGCCACCACACATTTTAAAATCTTATATTAGATTATAGATAATAAACAATTTTAAATAGATAGTCTTTTGAAATTCTTTCACTTGTGCAGAGTCAGTCGACCATCATGATTCTTGGAAACAATCACTTAATACTATCCACCCAGTTACAAAAACTACTATGGTGCACAGGCACCACCAAAATTTAATATAAAAATATTTGATTGTGAAACTAATTATGTGGCTCTCTGTTATAGTTGAAATCTCAGGATCCAACCAAGACATTAGTTATGTGGTCTATTCGTGCATGTTGTCACATCTCACTTGATCTCACACATATATATACACAATTTACACTTGTATTAACAGACACAATGTCTGTAATATATAAAATGTTAATCCAACACAACCACTACCAATAATGACATGGAGAAAATAAATAAATAAAAGTAAGGAAAGATGAACACAATAATTTACATAAAAAAAGCTCTCTCAATTTAAAAAAGAAAAAGAAAAACATGGAGTTTCAATCTAAATATTCTATGTAAGAATAATCCATCGTTGCGTATATCAACTGGTTGGGCTCCCATCTCCTGTAGTGGGAGGTCTGAAGTTCAATCCCTGGCGGTATTAACCGGGGGTGTACTGTGTGGGCCGGGCCCCTGGGGGTTTTGGAGTGGCTTAAAGGAGCCGAAGACGTTGGTTGGTCAGGAGTTCCCCCAGGTCTCAAAAAAAAAAAACTATGCAAGAATAAAATTACAAAAGAAGCTTCTAAAGACACTAATTTAAGTATCACAAGCTCACAGGACCGGCTGAAGCCCTAAGCAAAAAAAGCTGCTCTGCTTTAGCCTCCATTTGAGGGGCCCAAAATTTAGGAATTTTTTAGCTACTTTTTTATTAATTAAAATTTTAATTAAATATTACTTATAATAATATATTAAATACTAAAAAACCCCATTTAAGTTTTTGCCTTAAGCCTCAACTTGTGTCGAGATGGCCCTGCAAGCTCAGTGAATATAAAATTCTCTTTTACTACTCAGATAGAAAGACAAAAGAAAATAAGATTTTTCACTTTCTCTTCCTTTATTTTCTCTATTTCATTATTTATAGTGATTTTAGGAGACTGACAAATTTTGTACTGTAGGCAATTTATTTCTTAACATTCTTAAATGTCTTACATAGATTGAAAGAGTTCTGGGTTACTTTCTAACAATTTTTTATACCCACCATACCCATGATGGAATGAATAAAATACTCATGAATTCAATAGCTTACAGAAAATTGTTGGTTTTTTAGTTCAAAAGGCCTTTATTGGACTTGGGCCCAATGACCCAATCTGTGTTCTTGTAAGCTATATATATATTTTTTCTCTGTTTTAGGATTTACTGTAGCAGCTGCAGATTTCTTTGAGAAGAGAGGAGAGAGAAATAGAGGGAAATGAGAGGTTGTGAGGAAGGGGACAAAGGGAAGGATTGGGTAATTCTTATATTGTCCAATTTTATTTTTATAGTGGAAGTGCATCACGCTCTGTGGACGTACACGATTTTGCCGAACCACGTATATCTCTATTTTCTTCTTCTGTGTGTGTTTGATTTGTGATTGTGTGTTGTTTGTTCTACAATAAAAAAGGAATCCATTTTCCACTGACGTGTTCCTTCGGACGACCAAATATTCGAATAATCTGAAAAATCATTCGAATGATAAAATATGGGAGGACAAAATGCTAACTTTACTCAAAAATTTGAAATCGAGTTTTAGTGACAGATTTTTCAGATGTCTGAATGGGGCTACTTTTTTTTTCTTCCACCTACTTTCATTTGTCCAGATGGTTCTTGCCCTTTAGAAATTTTTTAATCCTTCAGTCACCTCTTCAACAAAACGCATGATATAAGTTGAAGAGAAACTAAAGACAAAATGTGGAAGACAAGAGAATCAATATTTTGTTAAGCTTGATTAAAAATCTCTGACTTTATAATGTCTCTGGGGATTTGATTCTAGACTGCAAAGTTGTCATTATGGGACACATACACAATAAAATAAGATAGAAATGAATGAATATTTTAAGCAGCGAGTGCTGAATGTTGCAAAGTCCAAAGCGATCTTCTACTCTTCCATTTTCCCATGCCATTGTACCAAATTCCATGGCTATGGAAGTAGACCAGATTATAAGGGATTAAGTGCAACTTCTATTTTTCCCTTTTTAATTCAACAGTTTAATTACGCCAACAAGAGGATCTCCTGAGTCTAAATGTGGCGGATAAAACATCGCCGGCTATCACGTCAGGCTAGGGGATCCCCTTAGTCACATACGGAAGTATGAGACCTGGCTCCGATACCACTTGTTAGATTGAGTGTTTAATCCAATAGGTGGAGTGACCCAAATCCTTTGTAAATCTCTAAATCTCCCTTTACAACTAATGTGAAACTCGGTCGCAACTCCAACATTACTTAGTAATATCAGCCAATTACTCGACTCCATGATCTACTAAGTGGAGTTCGCATATCGAATTTTTAGCTACGGCTGAGAATTATTCATTTGAAAATCAAATTTCTAGACAATGTTTATTTGGATTGGATGGCTGCCCAATATATTCCAAAGGCATCAAATTCGTGTGAACAGTGTTGTACTTACAAACAGTTTTTTGAGTGGGTTAATTTCATTATTTTCAACCTTGCTATAAGTATTACTTCACAGTGAGGCCACATTCTATTGTTTTTAATGAATCCTACAACGGATAGACCATGCCCCAAAAATCTCAAAAATAAAATTATCCTCACAATCAATTTTTTACCCGTATGTTAGTTTATTCATATGATCATTTTGTTTCTAGTTTTCAATTGAACGGTTAGGATGGCCGGTTGAAGAGACCTTTCGGGATAGGTCAGAAAGTGATAAACTTGTAAAACAATCACAATATGAGAAAGAAATTTACGTGGAAAATCCCTGAGGGAAAAAACTACGTGAGAAAGAGAGATTTTATTATTGTATTGTTGTAACAATACAACTCCAGCAATATATATATATATAATCATACTAGAGTCCTAAGTATATTAAGAGACCCAAGTCAACTCAAACTCTCCCCCTCAATCAACGGTCTACAATAAACGTGGAAACTGAGTCTTATTAGTCCGACTTATTAGTCGGACTTGCAAGTGACTCAAGCTAGACACTTCCACATTACATTGTGGATAAGTTGCCACTGTTTAGATTGTAATGCGACTCAGCTTTGTAAGAGAAGCTAAAGCTAAGATTGAAGAAAGAGGGATGTAAGAGAAGAAAAGCTGAAATTGAAGAAAAGAGAGACATGGTGGAGACCAGAATTTGAAATGGAAGAGAATGAGAAATGTGAGCTATTGAAGATGGAAAGTGTGGGTACCACACGTTTGTGATCTCGACTACATCATAAGTGGGCATAGAATTACAGAGGGCAAAAGTCCCACCATCTCTCCCAAAATCCATGCAGAAAGGCCTTTGGTATCATTGAAACTTAGAACTGGATGTCCTGCCCTATGTGGGTGCTTCTGTGCTCTTTCTCATTGAATATGATCTATTTTTTTTTTTTATGAATTTGTAATTTTAATAGATTTTTTTCTTGAAAAATATATATATTTGGGCTTTTTTGCGGTCACCTCTATGATAAAACTGCTGAAGCTTTGATCCTTCTTTTTAAGTCCCACATCACTTAGGTATAGGGCTGCAACTCGGGTCGGATGGGTCGGGTTCTTTAAAATCCAACCCGATCCGAGTTGATATATATGGAATCCAACCCGACCCGATCCGAATTCTCAACCCAGACTTCACTACTCGACCCGAATTCTAACTCGAATCAACTCGAATTCTGACCGACCCGCATTCTGAACACATTTTAGCCTAATTTTAGCTAGGTTAGGTCGTGTCGGGTCGGGTTAACTTGTAAAATCCTTAACCCAACTCGACCGAATTTCATGCGGGGTTCTATCTTCTCGACCCAATCCGACCCGTTGACCGTAAATTCTCGACCCGACCCGCATGATTCCTAGGGTCAGGTCATGCGGGTCGGGTCAAAACCCAACCCGAGTTGCAGCCCTACTTAGATACAAAAATCAGTGCAGGTATATAACTAACATGGTATTAGAGCTGGGTACCATAGGGATCTACACGTACAATGACTGCATGTGAGAGTGAGTTCTACCTTAACTGTTAATTCTTCATAATATATATTGTGGTGTAGTCATCTACTCGGGATAGAAACCTTAAAATGTGATTTTAGGGTGTAAAATCCCCATCCATGGCAGGGTTCAAGAAAATCATTTGTAAGGGTTACATCTTAGATCTTCTATGTTCAAGGTTGATCCAGACACTTCCAATTCATAGGAGATCAATGGAGGTCATTGATCTGATGCTAAAATCTAATAAATTGTAGGCCTTGGTCATTTTTATTGACATTGTGATGTTTGTGCTTTAATGGCATAATCTTTAGCTAATGATTGTATCTTGATACCCTATTAACTATATTTGGATAAGGAGAACTTAAAGTAGAAAGTGGTTTAAGGATAAGAGAATTTTAGTCCATATTCTATAGATGGTAAGCATTCGCAATATGAATTTATCCATTTTAAAGTTACTATTAAAAATAAAGGAAATAGATTTATTTTACCTAGACCTAAAAACGCATTCTCTGAATTGGGATATAATGGACTTAAATTCATCCAAATTTAAGATCATATTAGATGGAATGAATTTCTCCTATAAATTCATTCAATTATAAAGTTCACATTTATATATAATTTGACATATAACATTTGTCAAGTTATGAGGATTTAATTTTGAATTATGAAAGGAAAAGCCCACGTGCTCAAATGGTTGTGTTTGGACGGGAAGAAATGGTTGTGTTTGGACGGAAAGAATGGAGAAACATTTTTGAAAAGTCCAACTTCTTTTGTTTGAATCTATTCTTTTAAAAAAAAAAGAGTGAAGGCTACAAATAATAAATTGGGACAATCTTTTTTTTTTTACTTAAATGGACCATGTGAGCTCCACTAGCATCCCATATCTCACTTACATCTTACCTTATCCCATGAATAGATTCCCACCTCATTTGAATCTATTCTAAGTAAACCTCACCGTTGGAATGAAATCCATGCAAAACTGCTTCTAATGTTACTGTTGATTTTAGGACTTTTAAAAAATATGACTTTAACGTCCAATGATTTCAAATAGGATTTAGACCTAATTCACAAGGAGAAATGGATGTGAAGAGTGAAAAGAAGTGTCACTAGGGGTCAAGAATTGGTGAATTCAGTTAGCAGGGTAAGAGATTATGAATCTTTTAGTGTCAGGCGACAACCGAGTTTGAATTGGAGAGAGAGTTTGCAGTCCCCCACCTTACCACTCGACTATGTTGCCAAAGCGATACAATATAAAATTTTGACCCTTAGAAAAATATATATTATATTCAAATCTCATTTAAAATAGAGTCGAGTCTATCAAAAAATTCATCTTAATACAAAAACAAATAATTAATTTTGAAAAAAAATGAATTTAACCATTTATTTCCACCATAATGAATCTTAGAGTTTACTCGATGGATTAGGCTCTTCTCAATGGATTAGAAAAGAAAATCGATGGTCTTAAATCTACTTCTATCTTTCAGCACTGAAGTCGGAGTCTGACCAATTAGGAGAACCATGCCGACACTTGGTGGATGGTCGACCTTAGAAAGTACACATGATTTTAAATGGTAAAGAAAAGTTTGACGTGTACATATCCAAGCCGACCATTTTGCTTGTCATATCATAAAATTTAAATGACAATCTCTTTCATTGCAGCAATGGGAACATAATTACTTTCTTTAACCTAGAAAGGTCAACCCTAATTTGAAGATGATTTAACATTACCACATTAGGGTTTGAAAGTGTAGCAAACACAATCATCTCACTCCCACCAACACCCACACTTTCCAAACCCAACTTTTTTTAAAAATGAAATTCAGCAAAGGCAAGGCAGCAGACTAAGATTAGTTGGTTTTTGGACACAAAGTTTTTTAATAGTTTATATAGGAGTAAAAAATGGTGGATTTGAGATCTTGACTTCTCAGTTGATATCGGACAATATTTTTTTCTCTTTTTTTTTTTTGTCAAATCTCAACTGTATCGGCCGATATCAGCGAGATCGGTTATATCGGCCGAGATATCTCAGACATCCAAAACCCGAGATATCTCAGCCGATACGAGATGTATCAACCGAGATTTGGACCCCCATTTTTACTCGCTCTCTTCTCTTGGCTTTGATAGGCCTTTCATTGTATGTAGGAATCCAAAAAGAAAATTTTGGGCCTCTGACTTGGTGGATTGTGACCTGCCGAAAGGGTAGAAGATGTTGGCATGCAATGGCATTGTCCAAGTTCCACAGTCCGGGCCCATATGTCTACCTCAGTGAAATCCACTTGTCATTCCAGCATTCTCTACTGGAGTCGACAGATTTGTCAAATAGTGGGCCTCTTGGGTGGTACGAAATTTGTCAACTAGGGCAATCTCCAAGGCCAAAAATGCAGGATACAGTGATAGATGATGTGGATTTTTTATATCCGCAGACATTTTTTTTTTTCTCTCTTCAATTTTTTTTATCTTAAAGTCTCGCTGAATTTTATACCTCTGATAGAGATTAGAGAGGTTGTGATTGTATTCTATAAGTGAGCTTGGCAGGCCAAAACGCTCAATAGTTTTTTTAGATTTACTTGTGGAAAATTAAGATACAGTCCTACTAAAATTTCTATGGATGAGCTCACTAGTTTTTGACATGTAAGAGCACTGATTATAAAAAAATAGATGAGTCCCTAGTGCAAATCTTTCATCCAGTTAATTTTCAGATTTGGGTTTAGATCACATTCATTAGACTTTGGGGCTGGCTATATATATTCCTTATGATATGGGTATCACTCCACTAATCTCATAGATAAACGAAATCAACTGCAAGATGTGTATATCAGTATATCAAGGGAGAATCAAATATGAAATGACATTTTATTCCTAGAAGCTCAAACTAACCGGGTTTTGGATGTAGACTTGAGCTGTGATGCTTTAGATTATGTTTCCAATAGTCTTGTTCTGATTCAACCTGCATCCAACTTGTTTATATTCCTAGAAATTGTCTAGGCCAGACTATTTTCAGGTCATATAGGCTGGGACTTGAGGCCCAATTGCAAGAAAGACTGGCTTGGGCCTTTTTTATCCTCTTTGAATGTCAAATTTTCAATCGGTGAGATTGAATAATGATTTTAGGCCCCTAAGCAGGAATGGATCTGACTTCATGCGAGAAGATTAAATGCAGTGGGCTTGGGCTTCCCTGCCTACTGCAACCCTACTTTAAAGGGATAGACTGTGTTGACTCAGTAACAGATTGAGGATTCATAACTCACCACCATAGCATTGTAGTCTTTCTGTATACAACTTGGATAAAAAAGTGAACAGGCTGCCTACTTATTATTATTTCCATGGATGTCATCTAAGAGGTATGGGTCAATTCTCTTATTGTTCATGTCGGCCCATATATGAATGAGATAAAAGTCTAGGAAGCTAGTTTTATATGATTCATTGACTTACCATGAGGACAAAAATGGTTTGAATCCACTGTTCTAAAATGAAATTGGATAGTCCAAAACTTAATTGATCGATAATTTGTATGTGAAATATAATATTATCTTAAAACTTTTCACCTCCACTAAGCCATCCTAAATTTCTAATATATATCACAAAAAACTAGTGAAAGTAAAAACTTCAAGACCAAAATCACTAGGCTGGGATAATTTAGAGGAGATTCAACCCTAAACATTGTAATTATCTACTTATTTATTTAATACTTTTTTATTAATCTAGTTATTGTTACTTCCACTATTTTTATTTTATTATCTTCTACTATTTTTTTATTATTTTATTTTTATCATAGGTATTTATTTTTCTAGATTCATCTTTCTCCCTTTCCTTTTATTGATTTACTTGTGGCTTTTCTCTTTTTTTCGTTATTTGGTATTTTTTCGTAGGTTTTAGTATTTTTTTCTTCCTTCTCCTTTTAAAGGTGAGATGTTAGAAAAAATAGTGGGTCTGCACTTTCATCGACTTGTCGAATCTTTCTTAGAGTTTCTTCTTATTTTTATCATCTCTTTAGGTCATTTTACTACCCTTAATTATTAAATTGTAGATTGTTTGATGATATAGTTTTTATAAGAAAACTTTATCCACTCTCCATCCATGCTCAATTATAATTTAAAAATTGATTAAACATTCTCGTCAACAAAGCACTTTAGCAGTTGAACTTGCAACGAACTGCCCAAAAAAAGAAAAAGGAGAATGAAGAAGTTAGTCTGGTCAAATATGATGGCGAACAGACTAAACAATTAGTCTTATCCACCGGGCTGATATTAACCTATCCAGCTTCTAACTCACCACTCAGCAGCTAAAGGTTCTGACTTCTGAGCCTAGGCTTGTCCAACTAAATTCCATTTAGTTCTTAACCTGACCTTCAAAGATCAAAATGTTTTGACGATAGGAAAGTTGGGACTAATCAATTCTTTTAAAGGAATCATTATATTTCATTCAATCTAAAGCAACAAAGAAGAATCACAAAATAAATTCACTTGGACTCCCTATTTCATATGAAAGATTACTCATTTAACATTCTTGTTAATAGTTTCAGTCTTCGTATAATGGAGTTAGTTGATATAATCTGAGAGTTGTCGTTACAAATTTGGTTGATATAGTGTATATTGGCTGAATTGTAATGAAATTCTAAAATCTGAACCATTGCAGCATCAATGCATCATATTGTATTGGTCGATACATATCGATATGTAGGACTGAACAGGGTATCTGTGGTAAAATGTGCATAATTTTGTCATACGGATCCAGATGGAGGTGATTTCAGAGGTGTTGGAAAGATGACTCGTAGAGCTATGCGACATGAATAGGAATTGAAACGAAAAAAATTCCACACTTTATTATTGAATTTGAGATTATTTAAGAATCGAAATTCGAAAAAAAAAAAATTGAAAATGATCATAGAGAAAATTAGAATAAAAGTACTAGTATTTGTTTTCCATGTTTTTGGAATTTTTGGGATTTTTTCCATATTTCTTTCAAAATATTTTAAAATTCTCAATTTCGCAAGTTCAAAATCACATTAAAATATCTAAATGACCGTAAAATAATGATAAAATTACATAGAAATAAAACCTAAAAACTTTCTTCATTTTTTAGAATTTTTTTTTGAAAAAATAAATAAAATTTAAAAGAAAGAGAATGTATATCGACCCATAATAATCTATATATATCGTGTGTTGATCCTTCTTGTTGGAAAGACACACGTCTCTTTAGCTGAAAAGGTGTTAAAAGGAGAGTGGGTAGATGTGAAGTCAAGAGTGTGATGGAATCCCACTTTGCTCAGTCACAGCTATTTTCTGTGGAAAATACACTACTCAAGTAATCCACATTTCTTGACTCTGAATTTTTCTTTCCTTTCAACAAAAAAACACTTAAAAAAAAACTTTCTTCGCCCTTCTCTTCTCTTTTTCAGTCACTTCCAGAGCTTCACATCACAGCATTCTTCGTCCATGCCTTTATTTTTTTCTTCTAAATGGGTGAGAACTGAGAACTACAGTCTTAAAAGGAAGGAATAGTGGGTTCCATCTTTCCATCTTGTATTCAAAAGTTGTATCCACTTTCAGTAGTCACCATCTTCTCTTCTCTTCTCTTTCTTCATGTCTTGGGATGTGCCTTTGGCTTCTCCAATGAACGTTTTAAAAGTGGATTTTAGGCTGTGGTCAACTCTTGGACAAAGTTTCACATGTATGAATCCCTTCTTATTATTTTAATCTTTAATTTCACAGCTTTAAAATTATATTATGGGTTTCTAATTTAAAACTTAAAACTCACATCCATTCGTTTGGATGGATGGATGTGGTTGACAAGAGATGGATCCCACACTCCCATGTAAGATTTTAATGGTCAGCATCACAGAGGTGAACTCTACTTCTACTTGTGCACTATAAGATAGTGCACGATCATTTTTTTTTTTTTTTTTTAAATTTATATGTGAAAAATCGTGAGATACCCAACGTAAAATCTCACGGATGAGTTCTATACCACTAAGGCACACCAAGGTTAGGCCATGTGGGTTTGAACCCACAACCTCCCGCTTTCTGAGACGGGAGACAACCAGTTGAACTACACCCATGTGGGTAACGATCACTTATTTTTTCTAATATTATTTGATGAGAATTTCTTATATACATTCGAAATTACAACATCAATATAACTAAAATACCTCTCTTAATCGTGAATCATTGTGTTCGATTCCATAATGCATTTGCAACCAATTAAGCAGTCATGTGCATAAAATTGGACTGGTAGTTATAATTTTTTATAATTAGTGAAACTTAGGATCTTCAACTTAATCAAAATAATCAAAACACCCTTCATTTTATATGCATGGCTTTGTTTATCAGTTACAACAAAAATGCTTTAATGCATTGATTCTCAGAGTATTACAAATCTATGAGGATTACTGATATCGTTTATTATCATTCTTGTTCTGCATACTAACTTACCTATTTTATTAAAATTGATAGCATAACGCTTCCTCACAATTATTTTTTAATTTTGGAACGTGGGTTTCACCATTCATGGTATCAAAGGGTTGATGTTAAGATCTATTTTCGAAGGTCTATCACTTCAACAGAGCAATGCGATTCATCCATTTGCAACAATGAATATCCATAAAATAAAATAACTCTAAATTGTCTCAGTTCTCTTGAGCTCTTAGATGGTTAACCCGCATGCGTAGCTCGATTGATTTGAATTTTTAGAATTACACTAAAGGTCTTAAATTCAACTCTTCTAAAAGTATATTAATACACGAAACTTGTGGGTTGTTTTATACATATGTGGGGATTAATCTCACTTTTAGGAGTGAAATCTCCTACAATAATCCAAAGAACAAATAAAAATAACTTTTATACGTTAAAGGACAATATAGAACTCAAAACACTAAGAAGAATGCAAATGATACTTATAAACTATAACAACAAATCTCAAAATTAAAAAAAAAAAAAAAAAATTCAGGGATGACAAATAAAATGATGTTTGATAAGCACAAAATTAAAGACTAAACTCTGTGGATTAATAATCAATTGGCTAATAGGAATCCAAATAACTTGATTTGAACAAGGTTCCCCACTAACTTTGCGATAGGCCCAAAACTGTAAACCCCACTCTAGCCACTATAAGTGTGTGGCTTGGACGGTGACAGCACATAGTAACGTACATGTGCTAATCTCTTCCTCCATTAAATCCTTGTTTTACAAGGAAAAGTTGCAGATTGGAGTATTGGTGACTAGTTCAGAAATTTCTACTTCTCATCTTTCGCTTTCCAATTGACGACTGAAGATGTCCTCATACATTCAGAAAGACCAGACATCTCTCAGTGCATTTCCATCTCATTCACAGGTAAGAAATGGATAAGACAGAGAATGGGTGAATTATACAAAATGACTGATGGGTTTGACACATTGTGGCAGATTTGCAGGAGAGGAAGGAAGACGAGAAATCACCACAATATTGGAAACTATGGTGAAGTCAAAGAAGAGCAGTAAAAAGATTTGTGGGATTGAAACTTGAAAAATAAGTCTTTACAGCTAACCCATTTTGATGCATGTGATTTGATGTGCTAAATCATAATTAATAATTCACAGATTAATACTTGTAATATCCGTCGAAGACTCAAAGGTAGGGGTGAAACTTTGGTTGGGTTTGGCATGACCCGGCCTGAGAAATTAACTGGTTTGTTTGGACTCCAAATTTTTAAAATTAGAGCTGGTTTGGGTTGAAGAAAAAAATAAAAAAATTAAAATTGACCCCACTCGACCTGAATTGCTCTGACTCTATCCACTCAAACATTTTAATAAAACACTCAAATTGAGTCAGGCCAACAATTCAGTTCAATACTCGAGTTGAGTTGGGTCAGGAATTTGGGTCAAGTTGAGTTGAGCAATTCAGCTTATCAATTCGGGTAGGGTCGGGTCGGGTCAGATTCAATAATTTTTATATGGATTCAATTGAATTTATTAAAACCCGACCCGACCTGCCTGAGTTTCAACCTTAATCAAAGGAAAATATTTCAGAATACTAAGCTATATAAATAAATATAGTTGTTGAGTTTGGTAAAAAAGCATTCTCTAATGTGAATAAGTCTTTTCTAGTGATGTCTTAAATCTCTCATAAAGATTTATAGCGTTTAAGACAAGGGTGTCCAGTGAATTTACACCAATTAACTCAAGGGTGTAGGTTACATGCGGAGCAGCTTCAATCACTAGTATTAAATATATATTTTAAAATAACATTATTTTATGTATTTTTAAAAAAATGCTTCAATTTTTTTTGTATATTTGATGTGAATGTATAATAAATGTATTATATTTACATTTTTGGTAATGGCAATTTCAATGGACCAAAGCTTGGTAGGGTTTTATTTATTTTCATTTGCTTTTGAGTTTTGACTTTAGCAGTCACTAGTGCCACTTTGGTAGCAATGTAGCATAGAATAATGAATTTTGCGACAGGAATTTGGGGGTCGAGCAAAGAGGGTACACATCACTAGAAACACTCCAAGTCACACACATTTGGGCAATGATACAAGACTAAGTACAGTAGACGTTAATGTTCACCACACCCACTCACTTCCACCATTCACCCAAATCGACAATCCCACTCACTTTCACTTAGCCACGTGGCACCATCCTATATTTTCAATAAAATCCACATCATCACCATCACTCTTGCCTATTGGATAAATATAGAAATTGATAAACCCACAAAAGCAATCATATTAGGAGATTAAAATTTATATGAAAAACCCTTAAAAGGGACAAAATCATAGAAGAAAGACAACATTTTATTATGTTGTGTTACAAAATACACAAATAATATCTATATATATATACAATAACGAGTCTCAAATATAAAAGAATCTAAATATGAAAGAAACTCTCTCTCTTCAATTAACAATAAATACTAAGAAGGGAGTTTGCTATTAAAATTTTATTTGAACATTATAATAAATGTTAGAGTGGGTTTATAATTATATTGAGTCCATCATCAGTTTGATCAACTTGATCCATAGTTGGTCTCATGTACAGCCTAAAATTTAAAGTGTAGAGATACAATGAATCATTTCTTTTTAAAACAAAAAATAAAAAATGCTAAAGTAATTTGTTGCTTTAGTTAAATAATGAAAAATTTCATTGAGATTAAAAGATATATTTTAGTTTAGATGTGTCAAAATTGAATGGTTAAAAATTACTTTTGATTCTATTTTTTTAAGGTACCATATAATTTAAAATTTAACATTATGGGAATTGGGAACAACTAATTTACTAGATGCCACCTCTTAAATTAATCCAAAGTGTCTCATGAACAAGGGATCATAATATCCAAGGTAACCCATGGTCAAAGGTAACCTTGAATAACCCTTGCAAAATTTACCCCTCATCCAAACACAAGCTTAGTATCGAAACAATATTTGTATCTTTTATAAGGTAGTTCTGACGGATGTTTGCGGTTGAAAGCTAGGATACTATGTTATATGGTGGATCTTACTTTATGACAAAAATAAACTTATTAAATCATGTTAGATTTCAATTTTTAAAGTTAAAATTAAATTATTAGATAAACATTTAACATGTCATTATTAATTTTACTTGTGAAAATGCACCAAATGGATATTTATAAAAGTAAATCTAATTTTTAGAAAAAAAATTAACAAACTAAATCCAACGTAAAACAAATCCCATATATGTCCCTTGAGATATTTTCTCCTTTTCTATAAAACTTTGAAATTTTTATTTAGACAAAATTGAAAAGAAAAAAATCACAAATAACAGTAACACCCTTATTTACTTGCTTTCTGAAAAGAGTAAAGGAGGTTAAATGTGATTATGATAAAAGAAAATTGAAAAAAAGGTATAGACGCACGTTAGTTGTCTTGTTGCAATTTATGTCACAGACATCGCAGGATTTTCAAATTTATTATGTTTTTATTAATAAAATATATTGTGTCAATAACTTGTATATACCGGTACAATGGTAAATTTTTCGTAAAGTTCCGATAAAATCATATTAAAAATACGATAAATGGTAATATAGTGATAAATTCTTGATAATTTTTTTATTAAGATTTTTATTTTATTAATATTTTTAATTATTCTATTTTTTTGTTTTTTTCTGCAAGACTTTTCCATTAATATTCTAATAAAAACCCATAAATTTAAAAGTATCATGATATTACCAATCCCATTAATATTTCGAAAAAGAACAACTAGAAAGACGCACCCACATTAAATAGGTACACGCAGCCACAGTTGCCGCGGTTGAATACTTGTTGGGCTCTTGGACCACTGGGCCTACTTGATTTGGTCTTAGGTTTTAATGAGTTTTACTTAAAAGCCGTTAGACCCATCTCAGACCTCATTTGAGCCCATGAACAACTCTAATAATGATCTCTTACACTAAATTTTATCAAAAGCATTCTTTTAATTTAATTAAAAATTAAAAGCTATCCTGATCAATCTCCTTTTTACCTAGTATTTTATCATATAATGATGAGAACGATCATAATTATTAAGGATCATTTTTAAGAATATCAAAATATCGGCTCTTACCAGTCTAGTCCTCTATAGAAAAGATTGTGTTTTTTTTAAAAAAAAAACCTGAAATATGATGATACTAGGTTTTCCATTTTTCTCTTTTTATATATTTTTTAATTTCTATAAAATAATTCAAAAAAAATTTGAGAAAAGATGTTATTGGTTATTTTACCTTTTTTTTTTTTTACACCCCTCCTTCAAAAACACTAGCTCAAGTGTTTGGTCAAAATCAATTGTACATCTTTTTTTTTTTTTTTTTTTTAATTTATGTGTGGAAAACCGCTGGAAACCAGTGTAAAATCCCCACAGGTGATACTAACTGCCCTTAGAGTACACCAAGTTAGGCCATGAGGGCTTGAACTTGGCACCTCCCCCTTCTTGAGGCGGGAGGTTAAAATCAATTGTAAATCATTTTAATTAGATTTCTAGTTGATCCAACTATTTTCAATCATGACTAAATGAATCTCCTGTGTAATGAAAAGTAGCTAACTAGTATTTGATAGATTGCGTTTTCAATAGATATTAGCGCTGCCAGAGGACCTGAGATTAAGAAGCCCACTTATTTTGGGCCTGACATTAAGAAAGCATGGTCTCATGGGCCTAAAGTAGGGCTTAGAAACTTGCAAATAATTATTGGACCTCACCACAATAAATTGATTAAATTAGAACTTACTACGTCGCCCTTTTACTCTATGGGACCAAATGAGAAGGCCAAGCCCACCCCCACCATTCTTAAAGTCCAATAAGCTGCCAGAGACCCTTGCCGTTTAAATAATAATGGTTGGTGTTACTCACAGTGACTAAATTGTGTGGGCTGAATTTCCAATATTGGGCCGTTCGGAAGGGCCAATGCAGTAAAATCAAGGGATGAGTGAAATTCTCGAAAGGAAAAGGGCCCAAGTAATGACAATGATGTTGATTAATTCAAGCTTATTCCAACTATCGAGTGTAAGTCTATAATAATGGCACTAACGATGATGATTATGATAATTAATTCAACTCTCAGGAGCTAACAAGCTCTGAAATCTCTGGAGTGTTTAAGCAGCGGTGCAATACAGATTTGATGATTAGAGTTAATAAAGAGAGATGTCTTTGTTTCGTAGATGGCCTGACGAGCCTAAAGAATTAACTGGATTGACCCCCTAAAATGGGGCATGGCCTAAAGATCAGACTCAGGCCTAACTACAAGACCCACTTGCTAAAAGTGTCTTAAAAACAAGAAAAGGTCAAATTGGCATGGCTCTATCAGAGAATGAGTTGATCGAGTCAATAAAATTGATCAAATTTTTGAAAATTTTAAAAATTCACCAACTTACTTAAATTAGTTAAATTTTCAGTGGACAGTATTATGAAATTTTGGCTGCTTGTAGCTGAACTCATCAAATAGTTTTGGAAAATCATCCATTGCCAAGTTTGACAATATGTATAATCGGCTTTATTTTTTTTTTGGATTAATGTGAGGGAAACTCAAACACAGTTCTACTAAAACTTCCACGGATGAGCTCACTACTCCTAAGGTGCACTAAGATTAGGGTATGAGGGCTCGAACCTCCAATCTTTCACTTTCTGAGATTGGAGTCAACCTTATCCTTATGACTCATGGCTCACCCCAAACTTGACCTCTCCAGCCATTGTGCACATCATGAAGTCTTGTTCTGTGACATTGAGTTTAGTTAGTATGGATCAAGATTACCTGAACCAGAATCAAGGCCCATTTATGAATATCACAAAGTTCGGCTCACAATGGTGTGATAATTCTCTATCCATCCTACTTAACACGCCCAGGTCATGATTAATTTGCAATCTCTGAGAATCGATAGAAACACCGTGTTATTTATAGTAAGGGACACATATACACCTTTTCACCACATTTTTTTTTAAAGATCCAGGTATCTAAGTGATGAAGAATAGGTAGGATTACGAATACCTAACTTCAAATTATAGCGGAAGCTTTAATAATATCTTGAATAACCCACTAATAGATACCAAGATCTGCAAATAGCAACACTTGCATCCTACTAAAATTAAAATTCCACTAATAGCAATCCTAATTTATCAAGTAACTCAAACCCATTAAGAAATCTACTAAAATTAGATAAGGTTTGAATAAAGCAAATTTGTTAATAAAACTATCCTAAGATCCTAGTAATTCTAAGTTTCCATGTAGCTGCTGCCTTTGGAGTCCAGGCTGAACAAAATTTCTATTGCCGCCTTCACCTGCAGGTGTGGTTCTTGCTGGATTTTTTGGAGCAGCATGTTGGACCTTATCTTGGGCTCATTTGATTGCAATTGGGCCTGCTTGGACCGGGATCAAAAATAAAATTTTGATCTTTCGACTTGGGCCCGAACTTGCTAATTTGATAACGTACCCAGCCGGGTCAAAATTAAAATTTTGATTATATCTCTGGATGTCCGCATCACTAGATCTCTTAAAGCACTTGACTAATCTTCAAGGCATGTTCAAGTCTCTCTATCCACACACACTAATTAACACTATTGGGGGTAGCATTTTTGTATTGAGAGAGACTTGAACCCAAAACCTCTTCCATCTCAGACGGGTTCTTGACCGCCAAGCCAACCCTCACGGGTTCGCCCTTTCACTACTTAAGTGATGACCCGATGATAAAAGAATAAACCTAAGATCTCTTGTTATCAAAAAGCACGATGTCCCTGTTAATTCTTCCATAGAAAATGTATTCCTTTAGATTTTTTTTAACGGTAATAATATACCCTTGTCTTCTTAGTACAGCAATTTCTCCACTGGTCTTATGGAGAAAAAAAAAAAAAAATTACTGTTACTTAAGAAAAAATTGACACGGACAATTCACATTCTCAAGAAAAACTGTGTAAATAAAATATAAAAAAATCATTTTAAAAAAAATAATTTTTCTTAGGTTGAGAACTTGGGATTTGAAGAGATTTTTGCCATGAGGAGTGGCCATCCATACCAACATTCAAATATTCAAAATAGGGATACAGAAAACAGTAGCTAAAAACCAGAAATAGTTGGATCCATTTTAGATGGATGGTAACCCAAAGACAACACTGGTTGTTCAATTCTAATTTACCCATTTTCACTCAATGACGAAATGATGAAGGAAAGAATGAAAAGAAAAACACAACACCTAACATTTTTTTTTTTTTTTAATTTTACGTATGGAAAACTGCTGAATATTCAGTGGTAAAAAAAAAAAAAAATCTAACCATTATTTTGTTACTGTGGGAATGTCAATTTAGGAAGCATTTGAAGTAAGAGAAAATTTCTAAAGTAGAATTCTTGGAAACTAGTCTTACAGGAAATTATTAATGTGGCGTGATGTTGTCTCCCCCTCTGAGAAAGAAAAAATCACTAAAATCTAAGATATTGGTAAATATTTTTGGAATTTAGCTCACGAGGGAGATGCACAAATATCCCAAACTGTTGGAGTTGTTGGAAAAGGCCAAATTAGTTGCTCAAAATTTGACCAAAATAGGCTCAACTCCACCCGTTTTTACCTATCATGGAATCAGCAAGGACCACTATACAAAGCTAAATACTCTTGAGGTGACCGATGGTCAAGTAGTACTACGAAGGAAAGATAAAAAGAATCTCCATCGGAGAATGAAATAGAACATTGTTAGTCCAAAGTTTCAACTCAAAGATATATGGGTATTTTTTATGACTACGAACCATTAAAGTATGATATTTAATATTATGGTATTACGCTATGAGACAGGTATCACGCTTAGGAAGACATATATTGGATATTATGAAGATCAAGTTGATGTTATCAAGCTTTATACATCAAGTCAAATCTTAGAGATCGAATGGCTTACAAAATTTAAAAACTGAAAATCAAGAACTTGAAAGATCAAAGTTATGCATAGAGTCTAATCATGAGTCTTTAGAAAATTATGTTGTAAAGGTGCTTAAACATTTGAACACCATGGCTCAAGTCACCCTCTAATGGATCCTAGGATACCAAGCTTAAACTTATGCATCCAAATGGAATTGTAGGATATGATTAAGTCCCGAAGACCTATCAAGTGTGTTTGAAATGACCAAAATAAATCCAAAAATTGCACAATACAATCTAAGGGTCATTTCAGCCAACTGAAATAATAGATTAATTGGGGATCTGTTTTCAGTAGATTGAATTAAATCATTCAGCCCACTGAAATACTGGATTTACAGGATATGAATTTAGTCGACTGAATCTTCAAGTTCAACCGACTGAATTATTGGCTGATAGACTGTTTAAGTACAGAAAATTTTTCAGTCAACTGAATCTTCAAGTTCAGCCGACTGAATTATTCACTGATAGACTGTCTGAAGTCCAGGACATTTTTAGTCGACTGAATCTTCACTTTCAATCGACTGAATCACGAACGGTCATATTTTTTAATCATTAAATGCTCTCTCCAATGACCCTTTCTTCCATTTAATGTTTGGCAACGGTCTTAAACATGAACAAAATATAAAACCAAGCATCAATGGGCATATTAGGTGTTGGCTTACTTGGAATCACAAGGAATCAATTGAAATTAAATCCTAATCATATTCTAGTTCAAAAATCCATCTTCTTGCAATTTTACCTTGAGCCATTCTATTTCAAATCTTTGAGCAACTCTTAGTAAACTTAATTTGTAAACATTTGAGAGATATTCATAAGCTTTACATTGTACTCTTATATATTTCCTTGAGATATAAAATTTGTAAAGGGTTGGTGTAACCCTTGTGAAGGAGAAGGGTGTCTTCACCTTCAAACAAGAGTGTTTGATACAACATTGTAATAGGTTTCTTCTCCACCCTTGAAGAAGAAGTTCAAAGCATTCAATCCTCAAATATGTACTTGAGGCAAGGACGTAAGCAAGAACGTTGAATCTCATAAAATCTCGGGTTCAATCTCTCCATTTCTTATCTCCTCTTTTATATTATAGCATTTATTTATTGCTTATTTGCATCTTATTTCTCTAAATTGTGCAATTAAAGAAAACCCAAAAAATTTGCATTGACCCAATTCACCCCTCCTCCCCCTCTCTCTCGGGTCAATTTCTAGGCAACAAAAATGAACGGCTGCGTTTGGATGGAGGGTAATGGGGGGTTATTTGGTAATTAAGGGGGAGAGGTAAAAACCAACTTTTTACTCCTCTTCTCAACTTTTGAAAACCCTTTTCAAAGGAGGGGTTTTCATAAGGGGTTACTTGGGTAATCCTCCAAAATTTACCCCCGTCCAAACGCAATCAAAACCATGAGCTTCCAAATAGTGAGAGGAAAAATCTCGTTGAAGAATGACCCGGAATGGGCTTCCAAATAGTGAGAGGAGAAATCTCGTTGAAGAATGACCCGGAATGGGCTGAAATGGCCGATATTTTAGCTGAATTTTTTGGCCCGTTAAGGGTCTAATAAGACTTTCAGTTGACAATTTTGTGTGTGTCTTCTATGCATTTTCTTAAAAAGGTTACCAAACAAGATAGAGGATCCATAAGACTTCTACGTGACATTTAAATCTTTAGATGCATTTTCAAGAAGCAGGGGTCCGAATATCGGCTATGCCAATATCTCGGCCACATCATATCGGCCGATATCACCCATTTAAGTTTTAAAAAAAGGGAGAAAAATTTATTGGCCGATACCGTTTTTTTGACCCCTCTCTGAAAGTAACCAAACAAGGTTACTTGAGAAAGTACATATTTCTGAGATTTTACTACTTTTCACAACTTAAATCTGTATGTCCTAATATCATTAGCCATAATCATTTGGTGAAGTTAATTTTTGGACTTCACAGCAGGTACAACTTGAGTTAGATCTAAGAATTTGCATGGAAAAACCTAATAAAAAATGGGCTCAGGTTGGCTCACATTTGAACTATCTTCACTTTTGCAGAAAAATTAGTATTGCTTATTCTGAAATTGGGCCAACGTTGTCTAGTGCAGTGAAAGTGTAAACTCAGTTAGAAAGCCTGAAGTTGAGCTCAGATTGAGAAAGCCCAAAATCCAAATAAAACAACATATATGAACTCAAATTATGTTTACAAATACCAGATTTGTTTAATATGTAATGCATGATTTTATATGAAGTGATAATATAAATTAACATCCGTCTATGTTTAAGCCAAGAAAAGATCGAGGCCAATATAAACTCAAGCATACCATTCTCGTGTACAATTAGGCTTGGGCCTTAGTTTATGTTGGGCTTGACAGGCCCAGGTCAAGGTCCGGGCTTGGCCTGTGACAACAATTCAGCCATGGGACGGGGTACGCCCAATACATTTTCCTAGGCTTCACCAATTGGCTTCCTAGATGCGCAGTTGGTATATTTTTAAGTTCCTACAATTTCATATTTAGGGCTCCCATCTTTTGTGGATTACACCTGGGCTTAACTAACTTGGGCCTGATTCTTCCCTGAAGCTTTGTTGTAAATGAATTAGCCCAAGCTCGGGGAGACCCAACTCCCAGCCCAGCTGAGTTGCATTCTTAGCCCTGATCCATAAATCAGCTGAGTTGTATATTCATCCCTGATTGATAAATTTGAAATTTTAAAATTTAAAATTATTTTCAAAATTAAATAGGTATATAAAACATGACCTTATTCTAATTAGATCTTATTTCTTTTAATAATCTTTATAATCATATAACATATTATCTTCTTTCTTTCTTTTTTTCTAAGGTACACATACTTGAGAATTTTTTCATTGTAAACCAATATATTATCAATGAATTAGTTTGAACTTTTCAACTATAATTCTTATATTAAAATTTTAAAAAATAACAATAAATAATATATAATATATATATATATGTGGGCTGGGCATTTAAAGCAAAGCATAGAGTAGACCCCTCTCTTAACTGTCGATACAGAAACCGATATGGAATGCCAGGGTGGTATCAGAGCCCACAAAGGTGAGTTTCCAAATTTATAAGATTTCTGATCATAAAATGAAAGGTCCGAAATAAAATTACTTCTACATCATACTAAATCATTCATTACATAGCCTTACATCATAATTTAATCAGATTTAAATGAAATGAAATTTTATATTTATACTAAAATAATAAAATTTAGTTAATTTCATAGCGTTGATGAAGTCCATAAATGTGATAATTATTCATTTTTAAGATGCTAAATAAAAAGAAAATCTAAAGCAAGCATGTTAGGATTTTCAGACAGAGGCATGGGTCACTTTCTGGTCAAGGAGAAGTTGGAGACAGCTGCACAACATTAGCTCTCTTTTTTCATTCATGACTTTAATTTTCAGAAATTCTGACAGGTCTGACAGTGGAGGCAGCCATTCACATTCCCACCTTAGATATTTTTGATATTTTTTATCTATTTTATAATAAAAAAATCATTATATTTTAGATATTATCATTATTAATTTATTATATTTTAATTTTCAAATTCATAAAAAAATTCAATCCAAAGATACCCTATTTGGTAACCCAGAAATTACCCAATTGAAGATAAAAATTCAAAAAATCATCTCCCTCATCACTTTTTTTTTAATACTCTAAGGTATTTAAGAGTGACTCCAGGTGAGGGGTGACCCCTGTAAAATTACCCTTCATCCAAATATAGTATAGATTTGTTTGAGGTTTTAAATTCGATTTTTTCAGACTTATCTAATATAAGATTTGCATATGATTTTGTATATCTGTGAAATTAGTATTACTTCATATACAAATAGAGAAACTCATATTATTTAAGAAAAGAAAAAAAATCAATTTAAAGATTATGATTGAAAGTTTATACTAATTTTTATGTACCATGATTGTATTATAATATTAAATCTGTTATAAATGTTCACATTAAATTTTTAATAGTTGATTACACCTTTATGATATTGTATCAATATTACAATATTAAATTTAATTAGATCAAACTTGTACAAAATAGTTCAATCAATAGATCAATTTAAAAAAATCACATTGAAGTCATCAGCTGATAATCTTGAGCATTGCATTTAAAGTGAGACGGACACAACAAATAGTCATAGATACTAAGAAATTATCTTGGACTCAGAGTTAAGACATTTAATTAATACTTTATGATGATTTATGAATGGTTTAGAACAAGATTTTGTCAATCTTAAGTAAAAATAAACTAGGTGGCAAGAAAGCTCTAACTTAGCTTCACATACATTACTCTTTTTAATCTTAAATCACTAAAACAATTCTAGAGTTCCATATTAATGTCTCTCTCAAATCATTAGAAAGAGGAAGAAAATTTTACCCAGGTTATAGAGTTGATAGATATTCTTCTAATAATTTATTATGGCCACATTTAGACTTATTAATAATTTTTGTAAGATGCCGTATTTAATTTTGATAGTTGAGTAAATATATATTAAAAAATTAATAGAATCCATGAAAAGGGTTATTAGATTATTTTTCTACCACTTAAATTGTTCTCGATAACACTAAGTATATTTGTCTCTTCTTAAAATCTTTATGAAAACTAAGAAAAAGGAGAAGGATGAGCAGTAGAGGAGAAAGAGAGAGCTTTCTCAAGTCACATGGTGCCCTTATTGGAGGTGTGGGACGAATGTGGTCCATTTGAGTGTAAGGTCCATGTTCTCATCAAATAATAAACATCATTTATATGACCTTTGACAATATATAACTAAACAAGTGCTTCAACATTTTTCCATGTGAACTAAGATTACAGAAGGCAAGTAACATACAATTGTAATTTATAAAGAAGATTATTGATCCTGCATAATCACCAGCCCGTCATTTATTCTATAGTCCATCTTGATTATATATATATATGGACAGTGATCCTGTCACAGGTATTTTGTATAATCCGACATAAGTTTCATTATATTGTCCATTTTGTCTTTCGAATCGGTTCGTCGAATCCTTTATATATATATATATATATATACTTTGACTAAACTTTGAATCCTTGATATTTTGAGTTGGGGCGGCCACCATGTGTCTCAAAACTTTTCTTTGGTGGGCATCTGACTTCACACTCATGCATACTGCATAATGATATGAGGGCTGGGCTTTGCATGAGTTCTTCTCTCTCTCTCTTATCTCTTCTTTTTAATGAGACCATAGTATTTAAGTGTATTATCTGACTAATCTTGAATATGTGTAAATCTTTCAATTTATACACGTCGAATACAGAATAATGAGGAGTGACTCTTTTTATTTTAAGAGAAACTTGATCCTTAAATGCTTAGACTTTCCGAAAACAAGAAAGGATTTTGACCACAAGCCAACCTCTCAAGGTTCTCTCGCATCTATTATTATCGTTGAAGAAAACTCTCAAATATTGTATCTCAATTATTTCTTCTATCATATATTGAATTCCATCATTATAACAAGACATGAAATTAATCCAATACTTAGAAAACCTGCACTATTTATTTATTTTCTCCTATGACTATTTTCTATGTTTGGCATTGGCCAGTTGTTTGAATGTAGCAGGTAGGGGTCCCAACCCATGTTCTGGTTTGGAACATGCCAGCGACTGTTCTACAATGCCAGTTGGCCTCTTGTCAATTCAAGAAATGACACATTTAGTAACTTAAGCTTCACTTTTACTTTTCATGCCATTTCTCACCCTCCTCTCCTTCATTCATTGCTTGATTTCACCAGTCCTAGGAATTTCGCTCCCTACATTCTCCATGTGAACAAGAAGCTCTTCTCACGGAACTAAATTTTGAGTTTGATTTACATTTAAATTCTTCTGTGTTATTTTTCATCGATTTAATTAATGTATGTGAATTAGAATCTTTATACATGTTTGTGGAATCAGTCTCACCTTCAAATTCCTATGTAAAAAAACCCAATAGATACAATGTGTATTGATTGTTACCTAACAAAAATTCTTTGGCCAATAATGCATAGTGGGTCCACCGAGTCACGCTGCAACGAGCCACAATTGAACTTAAGACTTCCACTTCATATGGTGGGTTTATGGCCATCACTGAAATCCCTCCAGATTTAATATAGATCATCTTAAATGAATAAAGCAAGATCTTTTATATGAATTGAAAAAAAAAATTGTAAAAATCTTCTAAATAGGACTCGAGATTTAGTGCCGAATGAATGGTTTAAGTCCATTGGATTTTATCGGGGAAATTAAATCAAAAGTTTTGGAGACACTACGTCTAAAAAATTACCCACAAAATTTTAAGCAAGTGACACACGTTTATGTGGCATATGAGAAATACATAACTTAGTGTTATATAAATATTTGAGTTTATTAAATTTAAACTTAAAAATTGATTATTATGAATCAGTAATTAACGATGATCCATCTTTAAAACTAATATAAGTGTTTTTCTAAATTCGATCTTTTGTACATTCCAACTATCATATAATTTATTAGTCTTTTTAGACCCTTAAATATATTTAAATATAAAAATATACAATTGCTAAGGAAGAAACAAGACAATGGTCCTCACTATTAAACCCACTCGCACGTGGAACTTAGATTCACGTGTGCCATAAAAGATTTTCTAACATTTCGTATTATTGTCACCTTCAGTTGTATAGAAAAGGAAATGCCTCTGCCACGGGAAAAAAGATAAAAATATAAGCTATCCTTACGCTAAACACACTCACTGCTGTGGACGCTTTACCTAATTAATCTCTTTTAATATGAGAAATTATCAATAATTTGCATCATAACAGCATGTCATAATCAAGACAGTGGTCTCCACGAGAAAGTCAACAAAAGGCTGATTTGCCGCCATTGTCCCTAAGCTCCACTGTAAATAAAAAATGAACAAGATTAGTAGATTAAGTGTCATCTTATAAATGGCTACATTAGTGATATCATCTCAAAATTATTCTCTTGTATAACTTCATTGAGCTATATCTGTATCTTGTTTTCAACTGTAATAAAAATTAGAAATAATTTGAAAGAAGTCGCATCTTTTTATTTCAATTCATAACTTCAATTATTTAATCTTTTTTTAAAAAAATAAGTGTGCTCTTTTTCATAAGTTGCCAAAAAAAATAGCCGCCTTAAAAGAAGTTGATAAAAAAACCTCTCTATTTTATTATATGTTACATAGATGTTGATTTAGCCTCCATGGAAAATGATTAATGTAGTGAGGGAGATTATGTCCTAGTCAAGGACAAGGGTTATCATATTCAGACACGTGAAGCAGTTGGCCAATAGTATTGCCGACTTTATAGCCAAGGTTGGGGTCAATAAAGTGGAGCCGACAATGAAATTTTTTCATCTCATTAATTCAGATGATGATACTGCTCGAGTAGTATGGAGAATTGTCTATCTTCTACTCCTTGTTATTTCTATATTTGTGTTCTTTCACCTTTCTCCTTGTTTCTTTGTGCGGGTTGTTTTTCTATTTTACTATGATATGTATATCTCTCCTATATTAACCATCGACTATGTGTATATTTCTAACTTTATTTTAATGAATTTTCACATTCATCTATGCAAAAGAATCTTGATTTAGCATTCATAAAATACACATGTTGCACATTTATGAAACCCATGCCAAATGAAAGGCAATCTTTATATTAGCCAAAAACATTTAAATTTATCTAAAATATTTAATCATTTGATGTTTCAACTCAACTGTCAATTTTTTGACTTTTAATTAAATGGTTAGAGAATCTATGTTTTAGATTTTTTTTAAGAAAAATAAACTAATATAATGACGTACACGCCAATACAAACGATACATACCATATCGGGCCTGAACCCAGTATCTTGGACCCAGGGATGGCCCTGACTATAGGCGGACTAGGCCGCCGTCTAAGGCCCTCATCAATGCGATCAATGACTTTACTCACAATCTCAGGGCCTGCACTGCGCCTAGGGCCCTGAGATTTCAAGGCCGAAACTGCTTGGACCCTACTTGCACTCATTTTAAAAACTCTGTAGTAAAAGTCTATGTAGCATATGTTAAATGGAGACGTAAAGAGTTGTTTTCTTTTTTAACGGTGCAAAATGTTTGATATTTATTTTATAGTATTTGAGAAAATTAAAATTTTAAACTAAAATTAAATAATACATTTTCTTTTAAAATATTCTAATTTTTTTACAAAATGTTATAATAAAGAATTGGTTTAAGGAGAAGTTGTGTGAGCATCGAAAAAAGAAAAGAAAAATGAAAAAAAAGGGTCTATAAAGAAAAAAGTATATATTTAGAAAGTTAGAGATTTTTTAAAAAATTGTTTAAAAATTAAAAAAATTAATACATAAAAGTGGTACTCATTCTTATATTAGAGTAAAGTCTAACGTCTATTTCATGGGATTGTACTATACTGGTATAATTGTGTCATGGTTTAATTTATTTTAATAAAATTATATTTTTTTACTAATAAATATATTATTAAAATAAATTAAGTAACAAAGTTCATGTGAATCAATTATTTTATATTAGATTATTTATAGGGTTATATTTGTTGACCCAAGTGATTGATGGATACGTTTTCTCAGTACACTTCAGAAAAGGAACCAACCATTTAGAGTTTTAGATAGATTCAGTCCCATGTTCAGTGGATGAATCTAAATCTGTCACTCCGTTCTGATGCAAACAGTAAACTCCCTGGTCCAGTCGTCTGAATCCTCCGCTAAAAATTACAGGGTGCTAATAATAATAATAATGCTCCTAAGTAAGTAGCGGGAGGTTGTGGGTTCGAACTCCCATAGTTTAATTTTGGTGTGCCCTAGAGATAGTGGTCTCATCGTAAGTGTTTGCTGGAAATCTCAGTTTCCCACACTTAAATTTAAAAAAAAAATTGTACATCTATATTCTATAGATTTACTAAATTAAATTTTCATGGATATTCAACTCAAAAAACTAGCTCATTACGTGGAGTGACTCAGTAATTTATAAACTCTAAATCTCTCTCTCCCCAACCAATGTGGGATTCGTTCGCTGCCCCCAATAATTCCTCTCTCGAACGAGGCTATGTAGTGGATAAAACATCGTCGATCATTTCTTCCGACTAGAGGATCTTTTGAGTCCATATACGTTAGGTTGAGGATATGGCTCTGATACCACTTATTACGACTGGATATCCAACCCAAAAGACTAACCCTTTAAGTGGAGTAACTCAAAACTCTTTATAAATTCCTAAATCTTTCCTTTCACATCTAATATGAAAGCTGAAAATGTAGTAAGAAATCTATTATTCATCCCCAACCGCGTTTGGTGGGGATTCTAAGTGATTTTTCAAGATCCATGGGTGTTTATGTCATTCAATCTTTCTCCACACACATGACACCACATTTTATAATATAGTTGGATGAATAATTATGATAGAAAAATAATAACGTAAGGAGTACATAAAATAATACAATTCCCGTATGGCCTGCGGCCCTCCTTTTCCAACCTTTTGCTTTCCCTCCTCTCTCCCTTTCTCTCCCTCCTCAAATCCCTCAATCCAATTGGCTCATCTTCAATCGTATCACTCCTCACCCAATTCACCTCAAAACTTGTAGATCCTCCAAATCTACTCACTTTTCTCTCTCATCACAGCTCCCACTTGAGGCCAGAAGCAGCAAACATTATTGCTTGCAGAGAGAGAGAAGAGAGAAGAACAGAAGATAAAAGTAGAGACAAAGATGACTCCAGCTAATTTAGCAGCACAATTTGGAGACACCACTTACACTAAGGTGTTTGTTGGGGGCCTTGCCTGGGAGACCCAGAAAGAGACCATGAGAAAATATTTTGAGCAGTTTGGTGAGATCTTGGAGGCTGTTGTCATCACTGATAAGATCACTGGAAAATCCAAAGGCTATGGATTTGTAAGTTTTTTTTTTTATCAAATCGAGTACATTTCTCCTTATGTTTTTTCCTTTTCCTTTGTTGATTTACTTATTTTTGGTACTATTGATATTATTATTGTCTTGTTCATGGTTTCTCCATCTCTTTTATTGAAAATCTAATAGCTTTGAACAATACCCAAGATCTGGAGGTGGGTGTTTCTTAGAAATGAATCGGGATTGATAATCATCGAAAAATTAATGAGAAGAAACCATCTTAATCTACTTGTTTACCTTTTTCTTTATTCTTTTAATGCAAAATGAAGGGAAAAAAAAAATCTTCATTCCTTTTCCTGTATCAGGTGACATTTCGCGAACCCGAAGCCGCCATGAAAGCCTGTGTGGATGCTGCTCCTGTGATTGATGGAAGGAGAGCTAACTGCAATCTTGCTTCTTTAGGTGTTCAAAAAACCAGACCATCATCCCCACAACATGGTATTGGATTTTTAATCTTCTTTGTTTCTTATTTCAAACGGTAGTATTTTATTATTTTCTTTTTTCATTTAATCAATATATCCAAAAAAATGAAGAATACATATTTATTTGGGTGCCTATTATTTAATAGATCTGATTAATTTGCAGTTAGATTATTAATTTTCAAGGAAAGCATTCCCAAATCCTGATGCAAAATTTGTTCAATAGAAATTGGTATAGAAACCATTGCCCCAATTTAATGTAATTTATTATAATAGTTAAGACCATAGATAGTGCATTAATAATTCAGTATTCACATTAAGAGGAATAAAATAATGTATTAAATGTGTATAAATTCTAATAAAACTATTGAGAAAAATTATTTGCAAAAAAATCAGTACATGGGTGCAACAACAATTAAAAGGATTACAATTCTACCCTAGTCATTTCATCATCCACCAACTAAATTTAAGAACACAGCAATACAATGCAGGGAATAAATTCATATGGATTCAATGATCTAGTTTTGAATGGTAGATGGCATAATTGGAGCTAATGTTAGTAAATTTATATATAAAAAAAAATAAAAAAAACCATGTTTCCACAGCATGGGTTGGAAAAGAAAAATAAAGGGCATTGAATTTGTTAATTAATTAAGTGATTAATGTATGATTTAAGAATTGTTTAAATGGTGATTAGCAGGAGGGGGCAGGAACTTTAGGGCAATGAAAACAAGAGGGGTGAATCAAGGTGGTGGAACAGGAGCAGCTTTTCCTTCTGCGGCCACCTTCCCTCATTATGCCATCCAGCAAGGGATTCCCTACAATCCATATGGGTAAGCTGTCGCACGTGCACTGCCAGCCAATTTGCACTTGCACTTAAAGTAAGCGTGTGTGTTCTGCCATGCAGATTCCATGTCTTTCTCATTCTCTCTCATCTAAACATACATTTCATACAAATTTACATACATTATGCATGTCCATCCATGTTTCTCTCTCATCTAAAAATACATTTCATGGAAAACTCCACATATTATGCACATCTATACATGGTTTATGGATGCATATGTACATGCTTATGTTCATCAAAGTCCTTATTTATCCATCTATCTCTCACAAACTCGTCTGAGATGTGCATATAGATATGGAGATTCTAAAGATTAGTTAGATGCTCTAAAATACCTGAATACCTTAATCTTTGAAAAAAAAAAAAAAAACTTTTACACATTATACAACAAACATGCACACATATAATGCATACATGCATACATAATTGTACACGTGTGCACATAAAATTGCATTTCAAGAAACATCTCCATATTTCATGCATTTATATAGATGCAAGTTTACATATATTCGACTTTCTGAAAAATTACAATAAATTGAGTTGTAGTCAACATTCTATGAATAAAACTTGAAAAATTGTTTTAAAAGATGATAACATAAATGTGATGTAAATGACATAAACATCTATTATTGATAAAAAAATAATAATAATAAACTATAACTTTATCTCTACACTCTTGTGTTTATGAAATTGTGTAAAATACATGTTGAATAAGTGGAAATTAGTTTTTTTTTTAAACATCAAGCATTTATCATTCTCCAAAGAGATAAAAACAAAAGCAGCGCAGATTGACACATGAGATATGGATGCATGCATTTATTATAATAAAATATTATGCAGATTTACATATGATATAGATATATCCATGTATGTCTTCCTATCATAAATAAATTATCTGGCTTTATTCAGGTTCCTTCAAATGCGAAAATCAGTCTCATCTTTAATGTAGGATAGGATAGCCACAATAAATTAAAACAATTCTCTCTCTTTGACAAAATAATTATGACCATTAATGCATGTTTTCCTTCGAAGAAATCGGATACCACCGGTGCTGAGTACAAAAATGTCAATGACGACTCTCGACAGTGAAAATTCACTGTATGATAGTCACATTTTTTTTTTTTATATAATAAAGGACTAAGAACATGTTATTTCGTTCACTTGTCATCATTTAAATGATATAAAAATACATCAATCTCTCTTCTTATAAAAGATACTAGTGTCACGGTCATTTGTTACTTCACACGTATTTATATACAATCATAATTCTCTCTTCGTGTCCTAATTTTATTTTCTACCAATTTCAGGTATTCTCCATACACCTCAGAGTACACGTATCCTACGGTGTGTACAAACTCCCTCTTTCTAATTTTCTCTCTAACAACAACTTATTGTAAACTAGTTAAATAGTGAAAATTAGAAAATGTCTAAAATCATTTTTAATTACCTAAATGGAGCTAATTTTTCATACCTGATGGCAATGGTACATACGTTTCTGTCGGTGAATATTTATATGAGATATAACAATTGACACATATGTTTATGCATGTATAAGTAACATGTTTAGATGGTCTAATGCAGAGCTACTATAATGTATATGGTGGAGGGGCTGCTACTCAGTATCCCATGTATGGAGGGGCAGCAACTGGGATGGTAACCAGCGCCGCCGGCACCTTCTACCCATACTTTCAGTTTGGCCATGGCAGTGGGGCGGCGGCCTATCCCTCCGGGCAGGGCTACGGCATGCAATACCCTCATCTCCTTCAATATTCGACCATGAATTCGAACGGAGGAGTCTCAACATTTCCGCAGCAGTATGGAGGAGGGCTAGTGTCTGTAGCTCCAACTCCAGCAGCACAAGCAGGTTTGTTCATCTTAGACCCACCCTGTGTTGAGAGATTTTTTATAAAATTTGTAATGAACGAATTCATTGACAAACACTCAAATAATTCAAACTCTTAAATCAATCTTAACATAAGACTGTCACAAGCTTTGACTCCTAATCTAACATCTAATATATCTTTACACTTTCCGATACTCCAATTTGCTTTTTTAACAAAAAGGATTGATCACGTCCATCCAAGTTGGCTACAGTGATCAATGAAACCCTTCTAGAGCATTCAGATACATGTTAGATTGTCGGGTTGATAATAAACCATTCTTGAATTACAAATGACCTAAATTTTTAACTTAATTAGATCATTTATAAACTATTGAATCATGAGAACTTAATTTGAATGATTTTAGCAAGTGTTATTGTTAGGACATGGATATCCAGCCTAAAAGACTAGTATGTTAGGTGGAGTGATTTAAGTCCGTTATAAATTCTCAGATCACCATCTATACTTCCAATATGGGACTCGTTCGAAGCCAGCCCCAACAACCCCCTTCGAAAGAGGCCGGACATCTCGTCCACCTAGAAAATCTCTTGAATCCACATGAGGTTGCCTGAGATCTGAATCTGATACCACTTGTTAAGACCTGGGTATCCAGTCCAAAAGACTAATCAAATTACTTAAATCCTTTATAAATTTGTAGATCTCTCTACACTTTCAATATTAGTCAACAACAATTATAGTAAGGACTCTAAATAATTATAATAAATATGAAAAAGTCTTTCAATCCAACTATTTAACACACATGTTGGTCGGTCAAAAGTGCCTCTCCACATAGTGGGTACATTATATCCTCACCCAATGACTAAGACTTGATAATTTCTTTCTTAGATACGAGTCTTTTCCCCTTAGTCAATGTTGATTTGTACCTGAATTATTTATATATAGCAGAGAGCACCCTATGATCAATTATGATACTCAATGATTGATTTATTTAATTCTTGTTGGTAAATATTCCATTGACAAAGGTACTGACATCTTTAACAGTGTGTTTTGCTTTACAACAGGCTTGAACAAGGGCTCATAATCTTGCTACAGCAAAACCTCATCACCACAGAATCATCCCAACTCCATTTACTCCAAAACCACCTCAACATACCTCGGCCTAACCATGGTTCTCTCTCTCTCTCTCTCTCTCTCTCTAACAGACATATAAGAACCAGGGTAGACCAAGTGGTCTTCTCTCCAACTTTAGCCCTATGGGGCTAAAACCCTCTTCTAAAATTTGGAGAAGAGTTCTCCAAATTACATGTAGTACAAAAATGGGAACTTCTCAAACCTTTAGATCTATTCTAGGATAGATTTCATCAGTCTTCACCTATCAAGTTTGTGTGGTTTCATACCATACAAACCTGTCAGTAAACCAAACCAATCCCCTAACTTTGGCTTGCAAATGTAAATTCAACACCACACTTGGCAAGCCCCAACCAAAACATGAACCCTAAAAAGGGTAATCCCACTTTTAACTTCAGCCAAACATCTCTAAAGAGAGAGGTGTTTCTGACAAACCCTAGGGCAGGGATGCCCTAGAATTTTGTTCTAACTCAACCTTTACAAATGGTGAGTCACCATGAATTTTGTAACCACTCATCTTCCTAAAGGAAAAGGGAGGTCTCTGACACCAACACTTCTGTATTCATTTTGTATATTCATCGTGGCTAAACTTTGGGGGTTTAGGCCCGATTGAGACTGATTTGGAGGATAGCTAAATGTTTGTCTTAGGCATCTACTTCTACTTTCTTCTCCAACTCCATTAATGGCTTGGAGTCTAACCCAACATAGGAAACTTTCTTTCCTACTCTTCCTCATCTTTTTGTCTTTCATATGGTACAAACCATAAGGAGATATTTTTAGCCTCTTGGGTTCGTTTCTTCTAGCCCTCTCCAACCATGGTTAGGACCAAGGTCAACTTCTAGCCACTTCCCCCCCACTCCTCACCCACTTCTCTCCATGAACTTTGATATTTTCTTATGTTACTTTTTAAGGTATGGATTGTAATAACTTTGGAGACAAGACTGATATTATTTCCTATCCATGTTAATTTGACACATTTAGCTAATATAGTAGGGATAAACTAGATTTGGCTATGTAGATTTTCTTTTTTCCTATTGATGATATGTGGTTTTATTATTTCCCATGCACAAATTATAGCCATATGTGTGGAAAGTCTAGGCTTCCACATGCCGCCATTAATGCACTTGTACCAAGCTTTCATTTTCTTAAAATGATGATGAAATTACACATGGTAAGAAGAATCCAATGTTTGGGAATTTTTCTTTAGAAAAAAAGGACTACAAACAAAAGAGTGAAAGCTTACCATGGTTCCGCCCGCCTTAACCAAATTGGATTTGTTTAGTGTTGTTCCAAGCCAAATCTAACAATAGACTCAATTATTTTTAGATTCTTTTATCTGCGGGGTTGCACTTATTGTTTAAAAATTCAAATGACTCAAGCAAATCAATTTTAAGTCAACTCAACTTAATAGAATTTTGAGTCAAGCGAGTGAAGTTTTTTGAGCTTTTTTATTCTTTTTAAAAACTCAACCAAGTTTGAACTCGATAAAATTTAAAATTAAGTATGAGTTTTCAAACACTGATCGCACTAAATGTAAACTCGGTTTGAGTCTAGCCCCTTCTCAAAGCCATCTGTTCCCATCCCATCACTTGCAATATTATAACTCTAATTTCTATATTATATATTCTACCCATCAAGTGGACAGGGCCACAAATGAACATTCAAAGCCCCATAGTTCATTGTAGTAGAAGAATCGAAATTTTAAAAACTTTTTAACAATGTTGGTCCACCTAGGAGTGAATCAAGCTGGATTTTTTTTTTCAAAAAAATAAAAAATAGCACTCCCCGGCCCCGCGCCCCCCCCCCCACCCCCAATTAGCGGCATCGGCCTCTTACGGGAATTGATTGGTATACCAACATTTTTACCCTTAATATACAAAAAATGAATGAAATACCCATTTTGTACAAACAAATGGAAAGCGGAAAAGAAGAGGGATTGAAAAAAAAAATTACAAAATAGGTATTTTACTCATTTTTAATGCACCAAAGATAAAAGTGTTGGTGCACCGTTCACCTCTCGCCTCTTACTAAGTATTATAAATAGACAAGTTTTTCCTATCAATGTGAGGCCCATAAAAGGTCCCTCTCCATGTGGGCAGTGTGTACTGCTCAAATCCTCCTGGTTGAGAACACCAAACTTCACTTATTCGACTCTTTTGAACAGAATTTCACATGTTTCTTATAATATAGAGCTGTCAATGGGCCGAGTTTGGGCCAGACTATCTTATGGTCATAGTTAGGCCGGTTCAAGGACAAGTTTGGGCTGGGCTTTGTAAAAAATGTCCGAGCCCATTTATATCTACAGAAGTCCAAGCTCGTATGAAACCCATTGGGCTTTTAAAGGTCATAGCCCAAGGTCATCTGTTTAACGCCCGTTTTATAACTCTTTTTTATTAAATATTCTAAGAAAAACTCAATAATTTAGACCTTTTATTTTTTAAATAAACAAATGTAATATATATGTATATGTATACAATGTATAAGAAAATAAACAAGCCTAAATGCCAATTGGCCTCAACAAGCTTTAAATAAAAGCACGGACAAAAAAATTGTTTAAGCCCATTTGTTTAAGTCGGTTCGAGCCGAATGTGGGCCAAGTTCTGACGAATGCACACCCCTAGTCATAATTAGGATTATTAAATAAACAAATTGAGTAAGTAGGCCGAAAATGATGGCTTAGTCCATATAAAAAGAGAAAGTGGTCAAATCAGGTCGATCTATTAGTATCATTACAATGTCAAGTGGGTGGAATGGAATCATCATTGTATAGAGTAGAGAATTGATTCTAATGAAATATGCTATGAATACCAAAACACAATTATGATGATGTTGGGCCAGACCGTCCTTGGTCATAATTAAGATCATTAAATAAACAAATAAAGTTGGGGTAACTGTATAATAAAAGTAGGTCTACAAACGATGTTCCAGTCCATGTAAAAAGAGAAACGGGTTAAATCAGATTGACCTATTAAGTGTTAATATAATGTTTAGTGGGTGGAATGGAGTCATCAATTGTATAAATTAGAAAATTCATTCTAACAAAATATGTTGCGATATACTCATACACAAATATGATAGATACTGTTGAATATATTAGAATTAATATATAATTAGGATTCTTTGTTTGGATTTATCTCTATTAAGAGATATTTCGATTAGAATTTGAGTTTGATTAAAATAGCCCTACGGTCAGTTAGAGACTATATATACTGGTGTAATAGAATTTGAGTTTGAGTTTTCTGATCTAAGGTCGAAGTATGCTAGCATCTAGTTTGATTTGTGTACCTTGTCTCCTCCGTTTGCAGCCATAATTTGGAGGATTTGATTTTGCAGTTGTCTCGTACTTTGTGGTCTCCTATCTTTGTCTTTGTCTCTCTTATTCATCAGATTTGATTTTGCAATGGTACACTTGCAGCCGTTTGCAGCCACATTTGGAGAATTTGATTTCTTGTTCTCACCTTGAAGTTTGTTTTATTGGAATTGGAAGTGGCATTCGTATTAGCATTCGTATTAGCATTCGTATTGGCTCCATGAATTGATGGATTCTGGTAATCGTCGATAACCCCTCTTCTCTAGCAACTTCAGCACATGTTTAATGTTTGGCTTTGTCAACACGTCTTCAAGTTGACGTCTTCACCAGATGGTGCATTATCCGGCAGATAATTATTAATTTTTGTTTTGTTCAATAATTGTAAACTCAAGTGAGTGACTTGAGTTTAAGGGGGAATGTTTAATATATTAGAACTAGTATACAATTAGGATTCTTAGTTTTTGTTTATCTCTATTAAGAGATAATTAAATTAGAATTTGAGTTTGATTAAAATAGCCCTAGGGTCGGCTAGAGGTTATATATACTGGTGTAATAAACTTTGAGTAATACAGTTTTTCAGTTTCTAACAGATACAACGTTTCCAATAAGTTGGGACCGTATAATACTTGTTGCATTTGAATTTTATAAAGAATATTGTTATCTAAATCAGGGGTTAAAATATTGGGTAGAGAGTGATATTCGGCCGAGTAACCCTTGACCAGGGTTTACCCTAAGTAACTGCTCCAAAATTTACCCCTCGTCCAAATAACCATCAAATCTTGTGCCACTGTAAGATTGAGAGGTTTTTCAAATCCCAACCATAGGAGGATTAAATTATAATTTTCTTAAACTTAATTTCAATATTTCTTAAATCTAGTTTTCTCTCACTTACTCAATTTCTTATTCTCGTCTTAATTTATTTTTTTTATTGCAATTTCATCTTTGTCCTGCGTAATATGAATACAAATTGCACATGATTCATGGTAGTAAGTTCAAAGATGGAATTGATTGTGCCATGCACATGTCTTTAAGATTTTACTGGCCAATTTTTATTTTTTTGAAATAATAATAAGATTGCTTTGTAAAATCTTTACTAAAATTAAAAGAAGAAAATACACCATTTTAAATAAATTAACAAGTAAATATTAAAAAATAGATTAAAGCGTCTTAAGTCTTAACTACTTTATTACTGTCACATTACTTGTTAAATGATTCATGAATCATATTTTAGATTAGAGAATAGTGGGTTGGGCCCTCCTTAACTAGAGTCCAACTCATTAAAACTGTTGGGCCTTAAAATATGGCCGACTTGGCTAGTTTATCAATTTATCAGATCAGGATTCGGGCCACACCTCTATCCATCAATAACCCTATGTTAAACAAGTTGATTTCTGACCCAAATCTATATTGAGGACACAGATCAACTGAAGCTAAATCTATTAATTCTTTTATTTGGATTAAATTCATTTGCATGTAATCTAACAGGACTTATTTAGACTTTAGAGAGTAAGACCAAGGGTAGAAATTTCAGGATAAGACGATATCGCCGATATTGTAAATATTGACTGAGATATCCAGCTTAAAAAATCGAGATTATTGACTCTGAGTTAGACATATTTACAAATTAAAAATTAAAAAAATAAGAAAGAGAAGAGAAAGATTAAAAAAGAAAATGAGGATAAAAAAAAATGGAGAAAGGAAAGACTAAGAAATGGAGAAGGCCAATGCTGATCTATTAACCAGAGAATATATGATCTCCTATTATACATCCATTAACCAGAGAATTTGAATTTGACCTGTCACTCATATTTTAAATAATTCTAATCTGACCAAAACCTATAACATCTGTATCCATCACCATCCAAATTTAGATAAAAAACAAATGAATCAGATACTCAAATTTATATATAAAAAAAAAAATTAAATAACTTACATTTAAACTCATTTTTTAAAATAACCTTTAAATGATTAAATACCAAAGAAAACATAATAGTACTTGAGTGACTTTTCTTATTCTTTTACACAAATAGAAATGGAAATGATGAATTACTCTTTTAAATTGTCTAGTGACCCAACATTAGAGAATTTAGTAAGATTTTAGATGCCTTTTGTTGTTTCTTACTTTCTTCCGTTATTGAAATTTCTCAAAAAAAAAAAAAAAAGTTTCAATTTGACAGATATAAAGTTTTGCAATTCAAACTTTTATTAGGTTAGATTTAGTTTTCAAATTTTAACTATTTGCTTTAGAAAATGGAACTTAAGGCATTTTAAAAATGAGACTGAATCATTAGTCGCAATAGGTTTACGGGGATAAATTCAATCCAAAAATATATTTTATTTTAAATTTAGACTTCAGATACTTTAGTCAATAGGTATCGAATTTCTCATATATCATTATCAAAGCAGGACATGTCGGAAATATATTAATGATAACTATAGTATGAATATCGTAAAATCTGAAAAAATTTTAAGTTAACTAATCTTTAGAGCATGTGACGACTTCCCAATTCCACACACATCGGTAAGCAACTACGAGGAATGTCCCCTTGGAGTTGAACGTAAAGAAGTCAAGACTCCACTTTCTGAGACAGACGTCTTGATCGTCAGGCCAACCTCTTGGAATTAATATCTATAGATACTTAAAATTCTAAATGAGTTAATCCTAATTTTTAAATTACTAGTTTGAAGTAAAACTGTCATAAATCATCTATCTTATTTGTAGCTAGTGAATTGTTATTTTTTTAGAGAAAAAAAAAGAAAAATAAAATTGTCACTCTCTAATAATTCAACTAGTTTTACTCTTTTCTTTTATCTTCAGAGACTAATTTGTTCACCTTTCTCCTTGCCATCCACGTGGTACATGTATAATATGCAAATCAATCTCTAATCAAGACCTCAAAATCACATCAATCAAAATAAATTTAAATTGATGGAAATTTTTTTTTTTTTTAATTTATGTGTGAAAAACTGTATTATAAATCTAAAAAATTCAGAATGTAAAAAATATTACGATTCATCATTAAAAAAGGAGTGTTAAGATCCAAATTCTTCATTAAATTAGGATCAAATTTGCTTATTCAATTAGAAGTTGAATACTTGAATTGGCCAATGTATGACTGAATCATGTTTATCTGACATGCAACACGAGAAGACTGAGTTTTTTTTTTTTTTTTTTCTAGAATCAGATGTTTTTCTAGGGCAATTTATTACTTACACAGTTCAACTTTGAAGATGTTGATCAAGTCGGGGTGGTGGACATATACACAGCTTACTTTCGCTGTGTTTGGATTTGATGATTTTTATAATTAAATGATTTTAATATTTTTTTTTTAGATTAACGTTTAGGAAACTCAGATACAGTCTTACTAAAACCCCTATGGATGAGCCCATTACCCCTAAAGTACACCAAGGTTAGGCCATGGAGGCTCGAACATGCAACCTCTGCTTCCTGAAGCGAGAGGCAGCGAGTTGAACTACACCTATAATTAAGTGATTTTCAATTGTGTAAAAGAATCTTTAAAAACTCAAAATGTTTTTGCTAATGATGTTTTAAATTTTATATTTTCTGAGTAAAAGATGGAAAATAATTTGTTGATTTTCATGAAAATTATGATGTGGTTTAATAGTGGTATTTGAGTTAACTTCTTATTCAAAAGTAAGAAATGATGCGGAAACCAAATTTGTTTTGTCAAAGTGCACGTCTTATGCATTTAATTTTTCCTCTCTACTTTCATTACGTAGCAATTACTTTTCAGAAATTACGCAGATGCACGTGGAAACTTCAGATCCACCTCATATGTAGTTACGTCTTGTGGTTGGACACGAAACCTACTTTGATACCCTATTAGAAAACCAAGACTTGATAACATTTTTAAGATAAAACACATTCTCAAAAGCTAACGGTTGAGAAAAGGGTATCTCAAGTGTTATATAAAGTCTGATTTCACAAATTAATCGATGTAGGACATTTTGTAACTTCACAAATATCACTATTCAGTTTCATCATTTAAATAAAAAACAAATGGACAAAAAGATAAATTTGTCCCTGTTATCATAAACACTAATGTCCTTATCAATTTCCTTATTTTTCTTAGATCTTCGAGTTATTAATTGCTCAAAGGGGCATTTCCCTATTCAATTAAGTTAAATATTTAAAAAACATTAATCAATATTTCGAAAAGATGTAACCCTAAACTTTATTAGCTTGTGAACTAAGAAAAAAATCCACTAACCCTAATATGTCCACATTCATTTGATGATACAAAGTCCAATTAGTCATAACCCTTCACTAATGGAAAAGGGTAAATTCAGTCCATTCAAACTGTTGGTCATTGTCGGATTGATGAAGAATGCATAAGAAGTCATGAAACCAATTTCGTCCGGATTCATTGATCACGTAAACATGTCCTCTTATTTCACATCAAAGTGACTCCTTACAAGGATGAAATTGTGAGCCCCATCCACCAAACTCAATAGACACGTGTAAGGCAGTGATTCACTGAAGCTGACCTATAAAGCCTGTGTTTGTGTCATCTTAAATCCATGTTTTAAACACGTTAGTCATTTCGATGCGGTTTGTATTTTTCCTATGAGATGGGCGAGTCAATCTAAGTCAACACTTCATGGCATTTCAAGTTAAATAAGTCAGAAAGTTTCTTTTAATTTTTTCTCTTTCAAAAATTCAACCAAATTTCTTGATTCAATGAGTTTATAGTTTAAGTCCAAATTTCAAGTTTTTGAAATGAATCTCCAATCAAAGTTCAATTGAAAAAGAACTCAATGTCACTATCAAAAGCTCACTTTTATTTTCTAATAGAAAATCTCCAATAAGACTTCTTCTAGCAAGACTTGATATGGAGATATCTTTTGAATAATCTTTATCATGCATGGTTGGATGTGACATAAAGAAGAATGTATTATTAGAATGTATATGAAGTTTCACTCCATTCACCGAAACTTCAAAGTCCAAGATTAAATGGTGACGATGATATGAAATTTTACATACTTTATATCCATATAGTCACCTATTCAATGAGACATACTTTGTATGGCCCATAATTCATTTGCTCTGAAGCCATTTTAAAGAGTCTCACTGAGAAAACCGCACTTTTTAAATTCGTAGTTGTTGTTTCATAGTTTTAAACCAATTATCTTAATTTATAAGGTATATATATATATATATATATATCATACTCTTCATTAAAGGTTAGAATATCTATTTAAGATTGGTTTTTCAAAACGTCTACTTCTCCATTTGATCTTATCAAAAATCATATAGTCAGTCACTCAACTACCATTCAAATCTTTCTTTATGTATTACCACCATGTTTTCTGTGGTCCACCTCCCCCTTCTTATGTGATTTGTAACCTCTCAACTCTATCTTTTAAAATCGTATCTAATCTTCTACTTACATGACGAAATCATTTTAAATGACTCTCTTACTTTGTCATGTATTGTAGTTATTTTTAACAACTCCAAATACCCTTATTTCCAATTCTAATTCACTCATCTAATGTAGTATGTGTATCTTTTCAGTACCCTAACTTTATTTACTTAGGGTAATACTTGGATACATATCTATCAGTCAAGACGATCTAATCGACTTAATTCAATGAAACCAAGTTTTAAAAACCTAAAGCTTGTATAAGATCCAAGTGAAGTTTATGCATGCCATGGGCCAAGTTTAGTTAACCAATGCATATTGGAATTTCTTGAGTGGATATGAAGTGAGGTACCCAACCTTTAAAATATGTTCTAAGTGTAATATTACCATCAAACACTGTATGGTTGAGATTTGCTTTTGGACGTCACCGTTGGATGGATCGATTTATGTTGTCACTACAGCTTTTGTATTAGTATTGGATCAAAGAGAAATAAATTGATAGTAATTGAGAATGCCTTAATCACAACCCGATTTGTAATCACCTTATGCTTGACGTGTATCATACTGTGAAATGAGCTTAGATGGCCCATCAGACTTCTTCTGGACCCACTCCACGATGAGCCAATTCCAGGCCGTGTTGAACGGCTGCGATGGCTTCATCTAGTCCCATACTTGACATGGCTTTTGATTTTCATTTTACATTCTGACATTAGTGTCTCTACATTGCCTTGGTAATGGAAAATAAGTCAAACTAAATCAGAGAAATTAACATAGTATTAGAGCGAGGGTACTATAGAGATGGGTCGGATTTGTATCTTCAGCCCTGTGTAAAATAGGAGATATGAGTGTTTCCAGCCCTGACCTAAGGGAGAATGTTAACAAAGTCCCACATCGCGAGTGGACTTTTGGGTTATGGGGTTTATAGCACATGGATTCCCTCTCTTTAAGCCGGTTTTTAAGGTTGAGTTCTACCCATGTGTTAAACATGGTATTAGAGCAAGACATAGGAATAGGTCGGGTTCTTGTCTCCAGTCCTGCGTGAAGAGGGAGAACCGAGTGTGTCTAACCCTGACATTGAGGGGGAGTGTTAACGTGTCCACATTGCTTGTGGATTTGTGAATTATGAGGTATAGAAATGTTTGGGTACTCTCTCCTTATAAGTCGGTTTTTAGGGATAAGTTTTACTCATATATTTAATACTTTGATGATGGACTTTGAATGAAAATATTGACTGAAGTTATAACGTCAAACTTACTAGTTTTTTCTTCATGAAGGTTCGGATTAAAAGTTCAAATCAATTTTTATGAACCAGTTTACAGTTGGGCTCGAACCTGGCCGTGAACAGGCCTTTAACATCTCCATTGCTACCGGTAAGAGTTGTTAGGGCCATCACTTCTTAAAGTTAAAGTGGATACTCTATTTTGTTCTAAACAAACTACGTACATCTAATGTAGACTCATTTGGCTTTATGAAATAAGTATATTTTATGAATGAATTTAACATCTAATTTTTTTAATTAAATTAATAGAATCATAATTTTAAACTAGTACAATTTTGATTACTTTAATCATTATTCTATCTACTTCTCAAAAACTATTATTTTTATTTATAATTTTTCTCCCCACGTAATCCTCTCTTTAACCCCATATTATGGATCATCAAAAAGGGTGTATGCATGAATATAACGTCATATTATAATTATCGACTGGATAGATTTAACCTTTTTTTAATTTTTATTATCTATATTTATCAATTTAAATTATTTTTAATCTCTAAATTTTTAACTCTGGTATAAAGTTTATTTTGCTCAATCTACTCTGTCTCTTGGAAATGTCAACGTGTGAATACAGGGAGCAGGTTGACTTGAAGGCCCAACTCCTAACTTTTCCATGTTAAATTAGGTTATTATTGTTTTATTTATCTAAACTATTTTAACTATCTCTTTACCCATTCAAAACCCAATCCATTTTAAAATCTTAACACCTTTTTAATTTGGGAGAATTAATTTTGGGTCATGGATCAACTTGTATAATTAAACAGACAACTCAATTTAAATAAACAGAAAAATAAGTCTCCACCACCAAAATATAATCATTCTAAAGAGTTATGTCTTAAAAAATCAAATAAACATACATAAAAATCAAAATATCCATCTAATTTAAATTGATTATAATAACCTGGTGAAATTCCCAGCTAATTAATTATCTACTTCATTTACATAAGTTAAATTAACAATAAT
Organism: Chimonanthus praecox; assembly: GCA_022113865.1. Lineage (NCBI taxonomy): Eukaryota > Viridiplantae > Streptophyta > Magnoliopsida > Laurales > Calycanthaceae > Chimonanthus > Chimonanthus praecox. The sequence goes on along the minus strand of CM039090.1, from coordinate 12,138,267 downwards.
GAGCACCATGTGATTCATTTTGATTAAAATAGCTTAATTACATGATCACATAACTCATACTATGAAAGTCTTAAAATTCTGATTATTTTAGAATCGGCTTGCACGTACCAATGCATAGACGCTGGCGCTAGCACCGGACTACCCGTTACCTCTTACCTGTTTGGTTCCGGTTATCCGGTAGTGTTTTTTTTTTTTTTTCTCCTTTCAAATTTTATTTTATTTTATTTAAAAAAAAAAAAAAAAATGCCACGTGTCACTGTGCAATTGGCCATTTCAATAAAATACTGTTTTAATTGCAGGATATATACTGTCCCTGTACTTTCTCATCAGTGGAAGGCCCAGTTCTTATTGAGGCTCAAAATAGGGCCATGCCCATTTTCTTATTCAGAGAGTGAGATGTCATTTACATCAGGTTCCACTTGTTCATTTGGAAAGAATGTTGTGGCTGCCAATTCCCTTCTGAAAAGGAAGTAGAGCAGCCCTCATTTTCGAGAAAGTTCATGTGTTTAACATTGCATAAGGTTCTCTATCTTTGATGGTGAGAGAGAAGATGGTTGAGATTGTTGGTGTTATCCCTCGTAAAAGTTAAGTGGAGTTTGATGTCAAAAATAGAATAAAACATAGTGACAATAGTTAAATTCAATCAACTTAAACAAAAAGACAAAAGGGTAGTAATTCTTTCAAAAACATTCATAGAATCTACTAAACAACAATGTCACTCAAACAACAGTAAGTAGCACTAGCAATTGTCTTCGTAAACTCACTCTTACGACAATGAATGCTCTTTTAAGAATATGAGTTAGTGAAAGAAGTGTATAATGGTGTGGAGGGGCAGATTTAAAGACTTATAAAAGATATAGTTACTCCACCTAATGAGTTAGTCTTTTCAACTGGATATTCAATTCTAACTAGGGTTGCAAATCTCGGTCGATATTGTGCGTATCGGCTGAGATATCTCGAGCTTCTTACGATCGAGATATCTCGGCCGACACATACAATATCAGTCATGCTGGCGAGATATCAGTCGATACACATTTATACAACTTGGCCGATACGCACAATATCAGTCATACTGGCGAGATATCAGTCGATACAAATTTATACAGCCGAGATTTGTTGGAAAAAAAATAGGAGAGAGAGAGAGAGAGAGATATCGGCCGGACGCCGATATCTCGATATTGATGATTTTTTAACCCCTGTTGCTTATGTAGACCTCCTGTCAATATGACGTGAAATAGCTGGGGACGGTTCTAGTCTTAAGGAAGGTGGATTATAACACTCAACCAGCAGCAACTTAGAGTGTGAGAAAAAATCCTACATCGCCCAGCTAGCTGGGGATGGAGGGGTTTATAGGAGAGGGGAGCAACCCTCATCCAACAAGAAGCATTTTGGGCCTGGTCTGGTGGGTTGGGTCCAAAGCAAAACCTTGAGGGTCTGTGTGTGGCCCAAAGAGGACAATATCTTATTGGGTCAAGTCAGGTCTAATCTTGACAATATCGTGATACTAATAGATCATTAACAAGTCAAGTTCGAATTAGATTTTCGTCATCAAGGTCAAGAGTAACAAATTAAATAAGTTTTGTTCTAATAATAATGATGGACAAATGAATGTATGAATTAAAGAACTCTTCTAGTAAAATATAATATGAGATGTCCACGTCACAAATATAAACATAAATTACACTTAATTAAAGAGTAGATAAGCCATGAGATGGAGTTAATCTTATCATGGACATGTCTTCGCAATATTTACACTATCTATTTCAAAAAAAAAAAACATAAAACTAATAACCATTTACTCTAATTGACAGATTGTAGAACTTTACCTTAAACGATGTGATACAAACGATTAGTTAGACTGAAATGTGATTACGAGAGTTTAACCATTTCAACCATTTTTAATGATTAATGAACCTATTGGTGGCACTTTTATTGCAAAAAATATGAAGTCTACCATATCAAGGGTTACTCTCTAATTGACAATTAACATTAACAAAAGATACCATCTACCATTATCCTCTTAGAAGGGTGACCAACAACTTTGATGGTCACCCCTACCTGAAATCAAGCCAAGCCATGAGCTTTAAAAGGATTGGTCCTGCTTTGTGCAAGCCCAATTAAACTCACTTTTACATGCAAATTTGAATTTTTTTTGGCTTTCAAACGATAATTTATTTGATCTATTTAAGTTAGTTTTGGTGGATTTCATACTTATTTAAGACATTTCTAACTCTATTCAATTATTCAAGTTGACTTAATGTGATCTATTTAATAAAGAGATAGACCTGATCTAAATAAGTTAATAAATAGATATGTGTGACTCGACTTAATTATAAATGATTAGACTCGCTATTTATTAATAAGTTTGACTAGGATTAAAAATATCAGTCGATACAATTTGGCCAAATAGCAGTCAAAATTTATGAATATCATTTATTTTAAAGCTTCATATCAGCGGTGGGCCCAGGTTGATATTTTTATTTTTTAATTTCCAGATTTTTTAAAAAAATACATTTTTGAATTTTTTAATTCAAAAAAAAAATAAAAATAAAAACTTGTCAGATTTGTTGAAAAAAAAAGGATAGTGACAGATATCTGTTGATATACGATATCATTGATATCTGGATAATGTGAATTATTCATAGGACACATTCAACTATAGACCAAATGAGGTCGACATCAAGTTAAAAGAGTAGTTATGATATTTTGTCTCATAAGAAAAGTCTCAATAGTCAAGTAAACGAATGACTCGATTTTGATTTGAATTGAATTTTAATATAGGAGAGTGATCCTCCTACGGGTATTTTGTGTTTAGCAATACGGGTTTTAAAGTATTCTCGATTTTACCCTTCACATGCACAGCAAAATTTTAATGGGCTGATTTTTACTGTGCATGCTGATTTTTATTGTTTATCGGCAAGCCGATTTGAAATTTCGGAAAGTCGAATTGCACTGTTTATGATTTTTGAAGAGCTGACTTGCAATTTCAGAGAGCCGATTTCAAGAAATATTGCACTATTCATGATTTTTTGTGAGCCGACTTGCAATTTTGGGGAGCCAATTTCAAAAATATTGCACTATTTATGATTTTCGGCGAGCCGACTTGCAATTTCGAAGAGCCGAATTCAGTAAACATTCCATTGTTCATGATTTTCGGTGAGCCGACTTGCAATTCGGAGAGCCAATTTCATGAAACATTGCACTGTTCGTGATTTTCGGTGAGCCGACTTGTAATTCGGAGAGCCGATTTTAGGAAACATTACACTGTTCATGATTTTCAGCGAGCCCACTTGCAATTTGGAGAGCCGATTTCAGAAGAATTGCATTGTTCATGCATTTTTCTTTCTGGTACGGCAGGTGGAGGGCAAATTCAGCATAACTAAAAATCCGTGTCTGTAAACACAAAATGTCCGCAGGAGAATCGCTCTCCTTTAATCTAAAGAATGTAATAGAATCAAACTGAATTAATCTACTGAATAAAATCTCAAATAAATTTAAATTTTAAATAAATTCAAACCAGATAAAACTCGTTACAAGATCCAGCCTTTTAAGGTTTTAACTTTTAAGTTGCTAACCAGAGTGTGAACCCTAATTCTTGGTCATCCCTCCAGAAAGGACAGGATAGAAAGTAAAGAGGAAAATTGACTTGGGTGCAAAGGAGCTTAAAATTGGGGAAAACAAAAAAGTTGAGAGAAAATAAGGAATTATCGTGATCACATCAAATGTGGTACACGTGCGAAACCTCAGCCATTCGTACGTGGGGTCCTGCCACGTTGTTCCAAGTGTGGAGAGGAATTGACTGATCAGTCATCTGTAGACTGCACGTGAATAAGAAGAGTGTACAGTGCGGTCCAATGCTTTTACACATGTCATCTGCTCTACAAGAATAGTGTCGTCATTCGTCAAGTACTGAGTATCCACCAATGCCACTGTAGAAGAAGGCAGAGGCAGAACCGTGAAACATAATTAAAAAGGAAAGACCCCAACAGCCTGCAACTGGGACCCATCCAAATGAATTGTCTGGTTCCCTTTGTCTCACAAATTCAGAGATGTTTGATTGTTTGAGTAAAAACTCCTGACTTCTTAATTTCTTTTATTTAAGTAGATTGATATTTAAAGAGTGTCTGTGTTAATATGAAAAAATTCTTTTAAAAGACAGATATTTTAATAAATTTCTTATTTTATTTCCATCGATTTTTACGGGTTTTAGTGGATTTTTAGAAATTAGTTCACTGGATCGGTGCATCGACAGAATCAATTGGAAATAGAAATTTGAGAAAAGTGATCCAGTCGGTACACTAATTTGGACTCTTTTACATCTTAAAAAATCTGTGTACAGACCGAATCACTTGGAAATGGAAATTTGAGGAAAGTGATTCGATCAGTGCACCATTTTCTTGAGATGTGAAAGAATCCAAATCGGTGCATCGATCGAATAACTTTTCTCAAATTTTCATTTCCAAGTGATCTGGTTGATGCACCGACCCAGTAAATCGATTAAAAGTCCACTAAAACTCGTACGAACGGATGGGGCAAAGTGGAAAATCTAGAAAATCCGTGTCTCTTAAAAGAGTTTTTCCCGTGTTAAAATGACCACCCTATTTAAATAATTAAATAAAATATTTAAGAGTCAAAATTGCCAGATAATATAAGCTATTTTTCTAAAACTAAATTATATTAGTTTGGAGTTATCATTTCTTCTCAACTCATTTGAGTATTATTTTTCATGATTGGAGGTGTCTAGACGTCTCATCTGATTAGCTTTTCAGTACATGTGCAAACTCCTTACACATATAGCAGATTCAAGCGATGGAAAGTTAAGCTGAGCCCTCGAGGTTAACTCACTTGAGTATATAAACGAGTGTTCATGAGCAATTTCATTGAACCTTTGTCTCTACACTAAATACCTTATTACTTGAAAGGGCTTATGTATTCCATTCAATACAAAATGGGTTGTGATTTTTATCCTTTTTCAATTAGTAAAATGTCTGTTATTCAATTTATTTCTTAATAAATGTCAAGATTGAATCCATTGAGACATAAGTTAAAATTTCTTAGTTGGGAGATTTTATGGAAAGTAATTTAAAGCAAATCAAAACTAGGGCCAGGCTTCCTGTCCTGTTTTAAGCCAAACCAGTTATAGTTAAGTCTAACATGCTTTTCTTTCTTTTTTGTCTGAAGCAATCTTATCAAACCCGATCTAACCCGTATGTTGACCTGTGGGTCAACTGTGACCCACATAAAATACAGGTCAAATCATTTTAAGATCCTTTTGGATTAAAAACTCTTTTCGACCCGCGGGTTAACTCAATTTTTCTAATAAACTCGTGACCCTTCACCCTTAAAAATCCTTGATTTCTTTAAATGAAGATGAAGATTTGATATTTTTGAGAATATAAATTTTGGATTATTAATTTTTAATATTTACAATTGGGTTTGTGAGAAGAAAAAAATATTTTTTATGAAATATAACTTTAGTTAATAATTTAATATTATTTATAATATTATATTAATAGCACGAGTTTGACTGGATTTGGCTATGGGTTAAACCAGTTAAACCTTATTTAACCCACCCTTCTTTCAAGACGAATCGCTCCATGAGCCGAGTTTTAAAACATTGGTCTAAAGTTTAAAGCCACACATTTATTTATAAAATCTAAAAGATTGACAGTTGACACTACCTGTTCAAACATGTTTTTACATTACTAACGGCTCATTATTTAAGAGTTTATTTCAAAATAAATATAATTTAAGGTATTTTATTTCTACATTATTTATTTTAATATATCAGCACTCATATTATATTTTATTTATAACAAATTAAATGAAATGATATTCAATTAAAGTACATTTTAATTTTTGATTTTGTTTGTACAACACTACAACCTTTACAAAACTAAAAGCTAGAAAAGAGAAGTTTATAAAATCAGGATTGACGGGAGACGTCCATTTATATATAGATATTTGTACTACTTAATTCAATTTAAATAATAAAAATACATTTCATTAAATTTAAAGTATAACAGATGGTCATCAAATTCAGGGGTATATATATCAGCCGATACATATTGTATCGGCCATACAACAATCATATCGGCCGATATGGCCTATATCTCGCCAAGTCATATCGGTCAGATATCGGCCGATATGATTAATATCGGTGTTTAAAAAAAAAAATCAAAATGGTGATGGACCCAGGATGTAAATATCAGTCGATATTTACATTTTCAAAATTTTTTTTAAACATTTCTTTTTTGGTTTTTTTATTTTTTAATTCAAAAAATAAAAATAAAAAATACGATATTAAAAAAACAAGAGGAGAGAGAATCAATCGGCCGATAATTCGGTAGAGGCATTTTTTGCACCCATTTTAAAAGGATTTTTTATTTAAATTATAATAAAGAGATAAGAGGTCCTTATATAAAAAATAGAGATACAATTTCTGTTAATTATAAAATGCTTAAAAAAAATTATACGACTTAACTTTCTAATGGTATAACCTAATAAAATTAATTTGCAATGTCACGCCCCGACCCGAAGGGTGGGTCCGGAAAGCGACTGAATTTTTTTTTTTTTAAGCTAAGATAACACTCAAGAATTCTAACTGAGCCGGATCAACAGTTGAGCCCAAAGGTCACACATGAGCCCATCATGTGAACTCAAATATCTACCATAAGTCTATCCAACAATAGATACAAAGGTAAAAACACATACAAGATCACATAATTCTAACACTGAATTATTATTTCAAAATCATCATCAGAGCAACTACGATACATGCTAGTTCTAGTACATCACATTAACACACACTAAGTACCACACTCGTACTTTACAAAAGAAAATGGTTCAAAGAACTAGAAAGCAAATACAAGGGTATTCCCCTCAGTGGGAATCCCAAATCAACGCCGTAGCTTATCCACCCTAAGCTTCATATAGAGGGTTCTCCTCCTTTGGTTCATCTCCTGAAAAGTGAGTGGGGTGAACTAACTAGCCCAGTGAAGGAAATATAACAGTGCAGTTTTAAAGTAAACAAAAGGTTAGTATATAATCAACAGTTGCAATATAATATCTCATGCTTGATAACAATATTCACAATATCAAGTAAAGTCTCATCATCATTTCCAACATCTCATTATCATCTTTCCATTACTGCTGTCATCCGACGTAACACCTACCGACTACACTGAGACCATTTTATTAAGTCCCGACATGGTCAAAATACATCCTTACAAGTACATCTCCGGCTCTCCCATAGCCGATACTGATGCCCTCAAGTCAGCAACTGTTGACACCGTGGTCTAGTAGACGTAAACCATCTCTCATATGGCCGATATTGGTTCAATAGTCAAGGGCACGTGGAAGTAGTATTACACATTTCATACGATCAACATCATAGCATTTACCAGCATCATAAGCACTCTTACCATAGTGCGTCAAGTCTAAGCACATGAGTAGGTTCATCAAATCTGAAACCACTCATTACTCAAGATCCATCTCAAATAACAAAACATGTTTACATTTTAACTGCAAAGTTAAGTTCATTCACCGTAACTGTGTGGTATCGCGGTATTTGTTCAAACAAACAAACAAGTGCACAATCAATATACATAGCATTCATATACATATACACAAGTAGTATTTCAAAATTATACTTACTTTCCCAAAAATATCCAAGGTATATAAAATTGAGTCTCCTACTTGATTTCTATCCTATTTAAATTACAATAATCCATAAGATATAATAATAAGATGCTCAATCTAAAACTTATATTGTCTTCTGGGCATTGAACACATTGACTTATTGAGTTAGGTGTAGATTCTCAGGTCACTTCTCAGTTGTTTTCTGGATAGGACCAAATCTGACATTTTGAGTAAGGCCTCGAGACCACTCAGTGCCCAACAATATAGCGTCGGCCTGGAAGTGAAAATTACTCAATGCCCGACCAATAGGGTCGGCCTGGAAGTGAATACAATAGTATTTACACTATAGTAATAAGAGAAGAGGGTTGGTACATTTTTAATTTAACAAAGGAGTACTTACATCACAGCAATCGAATAAACAAACAGTAATATTTTACACTTAAAAACTGGGTCCCTCAAAACATGCCTCGGAACCAGGTACTGTGGCTTCGGATCATCCGAACCACACCTAAACTAGTCACTGACCACAGATCATGGGTCTGACTTCGGATCGTCCGAAGATCGGGTCTCAGATCATCCGAAGTCCATCCGAACCGAAAAGATCTGAAAAAAATGGGTCTCGGTGGGTCTATGCACTTCGGAACATCCGAAGTGAGGCTTGGATCGTCTGAGTGGGGTTCAGTCCTTCCGAGCTCTGCTCAGATCGTCCGGGCGAGTCTTGCTAGCCTCGGGCGCTTCTGGGCTTCGAGTGTAGCTCGGAACGTCAGAAGATCGACTCTCGGACCTTCAGAGAGTCATTTCCCTCACTGTCTGCACCTGCAGACAGTGACGGCAGACACACTATGAAATATGAATCCGGAAACAGTGGGTTTTCCGGATTCGGTTTCCACATCTAGCCGGTCCGATGGACTCCTCTGAGAGTCATCTTTCCATAGGGAATGGGAGTTTTAAAACTAAGCAGGTCATTAGATCTTAATCCTAAAAGCCCATTGATACTAAGAAAATCAAGATTTTCCTTAAACTTCAAAACCATTTTACACATCCAAAACTTAATCAAAACTGGTTTTTCGTGATTCTAAACCGACTGAAATCGAAAGAGGAACACAGTGGTTACCTTCACTGGAGTTCCTGGGCTAAAAATCCGACTTTTGGAAAAACTTCCTTTAAGGCTACGGTGAGTGAAAACTGTGAAGAAAAACATAGAGGCAAGGGTGATCGGCTGGGTACTCAGATGACAGCTGAGACTGAGGGAGAAGAGATGAAGTTTGGAGAGATTGAAACCAGCTGAACAAGGCCACATTTATAGGAAAGTCAACCGTGGATGGTGGTCGGATGGCCACTGCATGCAATGACCGCTTACGTTCGAACAGTAACCATACTGTTTCGAGCTGGTTGCAGATCAGTCATCCAACAGTTTTGATTTTGCAAATAAGTCATTCTTTTTAATAAAACTTGATTTTTAACTAAAAGTATGATTTTAAAAACTCAAAATCTTAATCCAACCTTACAGATAGGTTGGGTTTTAAAAACTTTGATCACCATAAAAATTTTGGGATTTAATACTCACTAAAACCCATTGATTTAAATAAAAACCATAATTTAACATTATTTACTTAATTAAACAAATGTTAAATAAAACAACTTAGAAACTCATTTTTGGAGTTCGAAGAATAACTAGACCATACTTAAAATGGTCTAACACAAAATACTTATTTCGAAATTTATTTCATCTCTAAAATCATTTAAAATAATTATTACTTCCTTTCGGGGTTTTGACGGGCAGTTTTAAATACCATTTTCTGAAAATAAAATTATTTTAAAATCAGAAATACAAATCCTTGATTAAGGAGAATAATACATCCAATAATAATCATATAACAACATAATTCATAAAAATAATAACAAGAAGCGGTAGGTTACCAAATTGCCCCTCCAGCTGGACGAGCTGGATCACTGAGCTCTCGAGCTCGGATTGGGCCACCCCTGGGCTTTTCTCAAAGCACTAACCGTAATCTTCAAGATTAACCGGTCTAAGTAAGATTATTAAGCTAAACTATGCCTAATCTCGGTCAGGGTATTACATGAATAAGTAAAATCAAACTAGATAAATATAGATAAATATAGATCCTTAATATCCTATCATAGATGTAATACCCCCACCCGCCTCAAAAGAAAGTCCCACACGGATAGTGAGGTAGGTGGGTTGGATGTTAATATGAGGGAAGCCCCCCTTTCTCATGTGTGAGGCCTTTTGGGCCTGGCCATGTGGGCCAGGGTCCAAAACAAAACCGTGAGGGCATGGTGGGCCAAAAGCAGACAATATCATACTGGAAGTTAGGGTAGGGTCATTACAAGTGGTATCAACGCACGGTTCAACACTCGGACTGTGTCGGACCTCAACCTCCGTGATGTGACAGAGCCAGGGACGAGTCTGATTTTAAGGGGGTAGATTGTAATAACCCCACCCACCTCAAAAGAAAGTCTCACACCGGTAGTGCGGTGGGTGGGTTGGGTGTTAATACGAGAGAAGCCCCCCTCTACCATGTGTGAGGCCTTTTGGGCCTAGCCATGTGGGCCAGGGTCCAAAGCAAAACCGTGAAGGCATGGTGGGTCTAAAGTGGAGAATATCACACTGAGAAGTTAGAGTATGATCGTTATAATAGAATTGATAATGACTTTTCAATATATATTAGCATTGCACAAATTGGGGCTGATTTGTGATGGTATTATGTGCAAGAATCACTTAGGTTGTTTACAATCATGTTTTTATATATCTTTTTAATTTAATAATAAGCCTAATCAATGGGATATAAGACTCATTTAGAGAGTGACATTTGGAGTGAATTTCATTTTTAAACATTTAACATTTAATCATTTGATTTTAGTAGTCAAACAACATCATACATCTTTATTTTTTTAATACACCTGGTGATTTTGACCGCAAGTGACTGGCATTTAATTTCTCAGTTAAAATTTTGTCCACATGCTGATATTGAAATAATCTTTCAACCCCCAAATATTTATTTATAAATCATATTTTTTCTAAAAATTAAAAGGTCCTAACACACAATTTATATAACCTTACTAAATTCTCCACCTTGAAGAGATAGTAAGGCTTTTAGTTTAAAATCTCCTCATCCAAACATCAGCTTAAAGTTACCCAAGGAGTCTAAGACCCCCGCCCCTCCCCCCCTCCCCTGCCCTGCCCTGCCCTTTATTTAAGTAAATGGTTGGTAGGGTCACCAACAAATTACTTCTTCAATGCATACATGTTTAATCATATATTCATATGCAGAAGGGAAACTTGGCAGACAAAGAAGAAACTTGGGAGACAAAGAAGAGAGAGATCTCCCTAACAAAATCTATACTAGAAAAATAAATAAAGAGAAAATCATTTAACGAAATAAGTATAATATATTTATTTAAAAAGTCTCAACAACCTTCTTATATGATTTATGAATCCTATTTTGGAATAGGGGATAACAGGTCGGACCCTTATTGGCTAGGGTACGACCCGTTAAAACTATCAGACTTGAAAATGTGGCCCAATCTCCGTCCAATAACCTATTTGACTTGCCCATTTACTAAATTATCAAATTGAACCAATATCACAAATATAAGTGATATTTTTAAATTTAACACAGTTTATCAACAAAATACCAATCGTTGTTAATATTTCTAGATTTATTGACACTGTAATAAATTCTCGATACAGAACCATAAAAAACGTGATAAATGGTAATATCGCAATAATATTTCAATAAAATATCAGTAAATTCCTTATTAATATTTTATTTTATCAATATTTTCATTTATTATATTTCCCGTGAGATTGTTGCATTAATTTTCTGATAAAAGTCTAAAAATTTGAAAATATCCCGATATTATAAATCAGCCTGAACTTTGACCAATTGACACCCCTAGTTTTATTACCCTCCTAGAAAGTTTTATACTATGACCCAACGAGTTTGATAATTAAATGATCAATACAATTGTGGATAAAATCTTTGATCTTATAAAGAAATTGTAACCTTTTCACCACTCTTTGAAGTTCTTTTATTATCCGGATTTCATAAGTAACTAACCAATCCAATTAATTTCATCCAATAAAATCCTAACTCCTATAAAAAAAATCATTTGACGAGTCTTCAATCTCCTTTTTTATAATTAATAATTCATTTCGACCGCCCATTTAGACACCAGGTTTTTTTATCACTAGACACCAATTTTCGAATTTTGAGGGGAAATTACCATTTTGCCCTTCCATTAAAAATCGTTCGAAGGATTCTATAGACCATTTTCGAGATCCTTCGAAGGATACCTTTAAGTCTTATTTTTGAGATCCTTCGAAAGATCCCTTGATTCTAATCATTCGAAGGGTCATTCGAACGATCAGCCACATTTCAAATACCCTTCGAACGATCAGCCACATTTCAAATAAGTCATTCGAACGATGAGTATCATCCTTCGAATGAATTCTACGATAATATTCAATTTAAATTTTATTTAAATTTTTAAAGTTATTTTTTAAGCACTATATATTTCTAAAATTTCTCAAATTGAATATCCGGACTAATTATAATAATCTGATAAAAATACTTTAAGACTTTAAGGTCTTTTGACACTCTTAAATATTTAAAACACATATTTTACAAATAAAGGTATCCCTAGGGTGTGACGAAAACACATTTACAAGTGTCAAAAGACCTTGAAGTCTTAAAGTATTTTTATCAAGTTATCGTAATTAGTTCGGATATTCAATTTGAGAAATTTTAGAAATACATAGTGCTTAAAAAATAACTTTAAAGTTTTAAAGGAGATTTTATTATTTAATACACTATGCACGTTATTTTTTAAGCACTGTGTATTTCCAAAATTTCTCAAATTGAATATCCGGACTAATTACTGTTGCCCAGAAATTGACCCTAGAGGGGGGGTGAATTGGGTCAATGCAAACTTTTTGGGTTTTCTTTAATTTCACAATTTAAGAAAAATAAGATGCAAACAAGAGTAAATAAATGCCAAAATATAAAAGAGGAGATGAGAAGAGATGGAGAGATTGAACCCGAGATTTTTACGAGGTTCGGCGTTCTTGCCTACGTCCTCACCTCAAGTACACCACTTGAGGATTGAATGCACTAAACTTCTCCTTCAAGGGTGGAGAAAAAACCTATTACAATGCTTGAAGGTGAAGACACCCTTCTCCTTCACAAGGGTTACACCAACCCTTCTCAAACTTTATCTTTCAATGAAATGTAGAAGATTACAATGTAAGCTTAGGAGTAACTCTCAAATGTTTACAAATCTAGTATTCTAAGAGTTGCTCAAGGAGTTGAACTGAAATGGCTCAAGGTAAGATTGCAAGGGATGGGTTTTTGAGCTAGAGTATGCTTGAGATATGATTTCAATTGATTCCACTTAATTTCAAGTAATTCAACAACCCATTTACTCATAGAAGCTTCGTTTTATAATTTTGTCATTTTTAGAACCGTTGCCAAGCATTAAATGAAGCAAAGGGCCGTTGGATAGAGCATTTAATGTTCAAAAATATTACCGTTTTGCGATTCAGTCGACTGAAATGATTATTCAGTCGACTGAAAATGCTCCGAAATACAAACAGTTTATCTGTGAATAATTCAGTCGACTGAAATTTGCAAATCAAAGAGAATTCTGATTTTCAGTCGGCTGAAACATAATTTCAGTCGGCTGAAATTTTTGCTTATGAACATCTAACATTTCAGTCGGCTGAAACTTAATTTCAGTCGACTGAAAATACTCAGTAAAAATACAGTATTTCAGTCGGCTGAATGTTTTGATTCAGTCGACTGAAATCTCGTCCCTTATAATCCATTGATTCAGTCGACTGAAACTTCAAGTTCAGTCGACTGAAATGACCTTAAAGATGTTTTGTGTAGTTTTTGGCTTCATTTTGGTCATTTCAAACAAATAAGTCTTGGGGACTTAAGCATAAGATGAAGCTTGGTTTTCCTATGGTCCACTAGAGGGTGACTTGAGCCATGGTGTTCAACAATTGAGTAACTTTACATTTTGTCTTTAACACTTATGACCAAAAACTAAGGACACAAGTTTGATCTTCAATCTTCAATCTTCAAAACTTATATCATTTGCCATTTGAACTTCAAAGATTGATAAGTCATCCGATCTCTTGCATTGATCTTCAATGATCTTGCCCTTCTTTCTTCTTTGTAGATGTGATACCTGTCTCATTGAGTAACATCATTTGAAATATTAAATATCACACTTTAATGGTTTGTGGTCATCAAAATACCCATATATCCTTGGGTTAAAACCTTGGGGTTAACAATTACGATAACCTGATAAAAATACTTTAAGACTTTAAGGTCTTTTGACACTTCTAAATGTGTTTTCATCACACCCTAAGGATACCCTTATTTGTAAAATAGTGTGTTTTAAATATTTAAGAGTGTCAAAAGACCTTAAAGTCTTAAAGTATTTTTATCAGATTATCGTAATTAGTATGGATATTTAATTTTAGAAATTTTGGAAATATATAGTACTTAAAAAATAACTTTAAAATTTTAAAAGATATTTTACTGTTTAAATTTTTTTAACTAAGGTTACTGTAGTTACAACATTTCATTCGAAAGATATTATGATCGTTCGAAGGATTCGACTGTCAGTGAATCGTTCGAAAGGAACGGAAAAATCAACTGAAATATACTTCGAACGATTTGACTGTGCAATGAATCGTTCGAAAGAACGGAAAAATCAATTGAAAAATCCTTCGAACGATTCGACTGTGCAGTGAGGAACTGAAAAATCGTCGGAAGGATAAAACGCGGAAGGACAAAATGGTAATTTTCTCTTAAAATTCGAAAACTAGTGTCTAATGACAAAAAAGCCTGGTATCTAAATGAGCGGTCTTCATTTCACCCCATAAAACCCAAACTCTTGTAAAAGTTTCATCTAGTCCTATGATTTTTTACCATCTTAACTTAAATGTATGTCCTTTCGAAAATATTTTATTTATTATTCCTTCATTCGGTTCTATTTTGTAAGCACGTTTCACCCGGGCGAAATTGTCTATGTACGACAGAGCACCTTAGGCCCTATGGGCCCACATGGGTGGACCACAATGCATGGGATGATAATTAATTATATAAAAATATAGTTCATTAAATTTTAAAAGCCATAATTTTCAAGAATAATTAATTTTTAATTTAATGTATTTAATAATATAAAATCTCTAGTTTTATTTTCTCTTTATCTTAACCAGGTCATAAATATCTTTTCCCTTTCTTGTTTAAATGATTGAGTCTCCAAATCATCATAAGTTTATGGATGTCCATTCTAACACGGGTATACTCTTTTAATAGATACGGGTTTTTTGAATTTTCCACTTTGTCTCCATCCGCCGAAATTGGTTCACTTTTTCATTGAATCGGTACACCGATAAGAAAACCGATTTATGTATAAAATGATCCGATTGGTGCACAAATTTGGACTCTCAAGAAATCGGTACAACAATTTCACCGATGAGTGACTTGATTTATGTGTAAAATGATCTAATCGGTGCACCAATTTGGACTCTCAAGAAATCGGTGCACCAATTTCCAAGTGATCTGGTCAGTGCACTTGTCTGGTGAGTGGATAAGTGAACCGATTTCTGCAGATAGATGAGGGGCAAAATGAGAAGTTTACTAAAATCCGTGCCTCCTAAAAGATAGCGCTTCTGTTAAGATGTGCACCTAAGTTTATGTACTCAATAACTTTTTCTAGCAACTCTTTCACAAAATCTACTTAATGTAACTTTATTATAATGATGCCTCGTTGAATTCCATAATTAATAATTAGTTGAATGCCTTGCTAGTTGGTTGTCATTTACAAGACAAATAGAATGGCAATTTCTGCTGTCAAGTTAAAATATCAGTAAATGATGCCCCAACAGATGTGTTAACATATATGATTATAAGGTAGATTGTCCAATTACAATCGGTCATTACCAATCAATCCGGAGTAAATCTAGATAATCTACCATATATGTTAACAAAATGATTAACATCCAATTAATGTTGGCTGTATGTGTAATTGTAAATACATGGTTATTCATTTCACAGTAGCTAAATGGATTGTGCCCCATTGTAAACCATGGGTTTGAACCCATTGTCCTTATTTGGCCATTTGGTGGAAGCACAAAAATTAAAAAAATTAATAGCAAGTTTGTATTATTATAGTGGCGACGTATGTTAGGTGATAAATGATTTAGTAAATTGTTTAATACAATGGGTAGCGATCCTCTCATAGGCATTTTGTGTAATCTGATAGAAGTTTTACTGTATTGTCCAGTTTACCTTTCGAATTAGCTCGGTGAAACCTTCGAATCACTTATAACAAAGGATTCAGAGAGCCAATTCGAAGGATAAAATAGACAATAAAATAAAATCCATGTCGAATAACACAAAATACCCATAAGTGGATCGCTGTCATAATACAATTTGAAAAGACTTATATTGCAACCACAAATATATTAAAAAATGAGTTATATCAATACATACCATCTTAATATAGGTCTTATATGCTTATGCTACCTAAGTTGATTACCGGACTTAATTTGATTATATACTTGTATTTGAGAACCTATTTTATATTGATATACTAAAAAAATTATATTTTAATCTCATAAAATTAATATATAAAATAAAATAATAATATCATTAAAGAGAAAAAGAAAAGAGTTAGGAGTGTTGTGCAAATTCGGCTGATACTCGGTCGATATTTTTCTCTCTCCTCATTTTTTTTGAAAATCTCAGAGTCTTTTTTTTGAAAAATTCATTTAATAAATTAAAAAAGACTATTTTAAAAAAAATTAAAAATATAAATATTAACCGATATTCACCTATATCAGATGATTATTGGGCAAAATATCGACCGAACCCACATTAATATTTATTAATTTTTTTAAAATAAAAAATAAAAATCAGCCAATATCCAATCGAAATCTAGACCGTATTGGCCGAACTTTTGTCTCTCGACGATACTTTACCTCTCCGACGAGATACGTCGAGCATGGAAATCACGCTCGGAATTCAAAATTCGGGAGTGGCATTAATGTAATTTACTGAAAAGAGGAGAACATTTAAGGCGCAAGGTTCTATGCACGTGTGGGGCCCGTGGGGGGGAAAAGGAAGCTTGCTGTTGTAGGGTTATAAGGGCACGATTCGGTTCGCTGTTGGTATTCCTGAGGTGGGGATGCGCATTTCGCACTCCATTCAACAAATACCTCTTACATTAACATACGCATTTCTCCCCTACTTTCTTATAATACACACCATTCTTGTGATGTGAATCTCACATAATGCTAACTTAAGTCTCTTTTTTTTGGTCTCTTTGCATTGTACTAAATATTAACTATTTATTCAATAAAATGATCTTAAATATTTTTTACAATCATTTAGTTTAATCAAATTTAATGTTGAGAGAGTTTTTTTTAAAGAATAAATATATAAATTGATATTTACATTGGTGTAGTACAACTGATTAACCTTTCATTTAAAGAAGGAGGAAGTGTTAAATTCTGATTTTTATAGTCGAATCTGATGTACAGGACAGTGAATTTTACTCGTAGGAATTTTATGTGAGATTTTCTGCATTTTTTCCACATGTAAATTAAAAAAATATATAAATTAATTAATTTAAATTAAAATAAATAGAAAGAGATATTGGGACTGATCCTCAATTTAATAATTTATCCAAACATGATGATACACGGTTGGATGGTGTATGTAGACGTGATTCTTGTTGATCCGACTTGGGACTTGGAATTTGGGAGAGGAAACCTAGAAAAACAAAATTAAACCCAAACAAACAAACGAAACACCCCCAAATTCCATACAGTAGAATTTAGAATTTAGAATTTAGAATTTAGAAAGAAAGGGAAAGAAAAAGAGAGAGACTTGGGTCATGGAAGGATAGAAAAGGGGCAAAGAGTCGCAGAGTTAGGGATTCCTGTAACCATTTCCTGAGGCAGCTTCCTTCTCTCTCTTAAAGTTTGTGCACTTTCCCATCCGATCCAGATCCGAATCAAGACCCGATTCTTCTTCCACTTTTCCACAAATCATCGCTGCTTCGAGATCGAGCTTCGATCGGCCTTCAAACTGCAATTTTTTTTGTTCTTTTGTTGCGTAGAATTTGGCGGATTTTTTTTGGGGATAAATCGTGCAGAAGAACATTTGGCTAACGGTCGTGAATCTATTCTTCACAACAGGTCAGTGAAATTCTGATTCCAAACAAGTATATTTCATATTTACACATGAGATTTTCCGCATCTTGTCTTACAAAAGAGAACATTTTCCGCGGGAGGTTTCAGTTTTTTTTTAAATTTTTTTTTTTTTCGGTTCTTGATGCTTTAGAAGCTTCAGATTTCTGAGACAGAGAATTGTCCCAAGCACTTAGTCTTCAGATTTTAACTACGGATTCTTTATCTGCCAATTGCTGAGCTGAACCCGGAGCGGGAATAGTAGTAGGGTGCGTTTGCTTAAAAAAATAGACGATTTTCAATTATTATTTTTTGGGTGATTTTCTGAGAAGGCAGATTCCCTTGCATGCATCCAAACGGGGCCTAAAGGAAGTCAGTTCCCAACTATGCATTTCCTGGAAATGGTACTACTTTTCATTGGATGAATGGTTTTCTAGGAAAACTAAGTGTACCCGTTGGAATTCATTTTTGTAATAAAGTGTATGTTTTTCAAAAATTAAATTTGAAGGGAAGTATTTTGCTCTTTTTTTGTGAAATTCTACCTCCTCCTGAGATCGAGAGAACATAGGAGAATCCAGGGAGATTCTAAAGTTTGTCCTTGCGGAAAAAATTGTGTAAAGGATCGCATCTCATTTCTTATCGAATTGCCAGGGGATGTTTGTCTCATTAATTCTACACCGACCCAGTATGTTTCTTTTCTTTCGAATCCAGTTTTTCTATAACTTTTTTTTTTTGTAGTATCTTATATTTTATGATATAATCAATGAAGGAAAGTGTCAAATTAGATACGGAGACCTATTTTGTTCTCTCATATATCTGTTGAGAGACCCAAATCTATTGTATTAATAGAGAAAATGATACAATTCAAACAAGGAATGAAGGACTAAATCACAATGAAATGCCTCAATTAGGGATGCTAATTAGGAAAGTCAACTCTAATAGAAAGTCGCCCTGGAACCTTGGATTGGAGGATCACCTCAAATGTATCCTCTAATCAAAATGCACCCCGTAGAGGAACGCTTCTCAGAAAAATAAGAGGGAGAAGAACTACAAGAATTCATGGAAAAAAGTCAAGTTTGAAACTCTGTTTCGAGGTTTCATTTTCATCATACTTTCTACCGGATTTTATGGTTTCATTTTCATCATACTATCCGCTGGATTTTATATGCAAGTACTTGGTTTTTTCCCCCTACTGTAGAAATGCTTTCATAAGAAAATGAAAACGGGAGGACTTGATAAAAAAACCGCTAGTTAGAATCATTTTCTTGGCAATATTATGCAAAATAAACGGAACCCAATAAAGATGGAGCATCTCTTTCCTCTCTCTTTTCATCAGAAAATATGGCGGTTTGTGTTTGCAGCTGGAGACGTTAAATTGTGAGGCAGCTTTATTCACAAAGGCACGCGGTACAGGCGTTTCTTGTGCATTTGTGGCAGCGAAGAAAAAGCAACATACTGACACTGAGTTTGCTGGATTAGAGCCGTTTCAGAACTCTGAGGAGGGCCGTATTTAAGCAGCTGCAGTGTCCTTTTTTGGGGTCTCTCTTCATAGCCAAATCAGCCTTTTACTGGCCTTTGTATCGACAACTATTAATATCTCCTTGGAGTAAATGCCTGGAGCCATAACGAGGTTTTTATTTTTAATTTCTTTGGTATTAATAGCTCACTGATTTGGTTGGTGGAGGAGCTGAAGAGCTAGAGATATTCTCCCCATTCCTCCCCTTACATCTCCATCTCCATTTATCCGAGACTCAGTTCGTTGTACTTTGAGCAGAGGAATGGGGTAGTTTGAAGATTTCCTTCTTCCATTTCACTTCTCCCTCTGCTGCTTTGCTACCAAGATTGTTATCGATTGAGCGGCCTTGTGGGTTCCCTATTGGTGTTTCTTTTGGCGCTTATTAAGACTGTTTTAGATTGAAAGAATTGTGGGTGTTCTTCTTTATACGTCATGGCACATGCTGTTTCAAATCAATCGTCTGGGGGCCATATGGCAGGTAGGTTTCTCACAGGTATTTTGTTTCCTTAATTTTTTAGTTGTTTAGAAGTTCGAAGCTGAATACATTTTCTCTGTCATGAGGCCTTTCTTTCAAGTTGATCCCAAGCGTCTAATCTTATCTGGAAAGAGAAGCCTTATTAGAATCATTTGCTGCTACATCTAAAGCATTGGCGTCTGATTTATTGTTGATTTTCTTTGCCTTTTTCCAATGTATTGATCTTGTTATGCACATTTTTTTTCTCCATTGCTCAAAGCAATTACTGCATACTTGATTATTCATCTTCTATTGTTCTTCAGGGTTCTTTTTTCTCTGTAAATTCCTTTTAAAAATAAATAAAAAAATATGCAAATGTGATGGATCAAGTAAAAAAAATGCTCCAACTGTAAATGGGATTTAAATTTTCTGTTTTCTTACCTGCAATGCAGTATTTTCTGTCTCTTTAATGTCAGGGGACACCTGATCCGGCTTGCACTACCTCTGATGTTTCCTACCTCCCATTCAGATATGGGTCTTGAATGGAATGTATTATTTTGAATATACCACTGATCCCCTTTGCATTACCCCTGATGTTTGAGACCTTTCATTCAAATATCAGCCAATAAAACATGTGGATAGTCTAGATTCCAACACCTTCACTGATATACCTTAAATATAGGTGCAATGTAAGTCATTTTCTTTAAAGCTGTATCAGCCAATATTTAAAGCTCAGGTCGGTGCTTGGCTACATATTTGATAACTTTCAACTTCTTTTAGGTCGTCATTACTGCATTTTCTACTTTTTTTTTTCTTGATTGGTGGTGGCCTTCAAATTTCAACTTAATAATCATGAAAATGTGTTGCAAACCAGTAGCTTACATTCCGTTACTGAAAAGAAAAGTGGAAGTGCCTTTTTCCACACTTGTTTTATTGTATTTTTTTCCTCATCTGTTTAGTTTTTAATGTCTGCACATATCTGTTTCTATTTTTTGCCATGTTAATTCACTGCGTGGAACATGGATCTCTTAGGGGCGTCTGGAGATGCGCTGTACAAGGAACTCTGGCATGCCTGTGCTGGACCATTGGTTACTGTGCCTCGTGAAGGAGAGCGGGTTTATTATTTTCCACAAGGCCATATGGAGCAGGTTGATAAGCATCATTCCTTTGCAACGATGTGATGTTTTCTTTCAGAAAAAGTTTATATTTCTTTTGTTTGGAATTCCTTTTCTTAGTTTTTTCTTAAACCGAACCAGATTCATTGTTCCCCTAATAATCAACACGGAGCTTTCACATTTTTTTTTTTTTTAGTTTTCCCTAGGTCTTTTTTTCCTCAAAAGATCCATGCTTTTATTGTTTTCATTGATCACATTCCATTTACTTAGTGGATGCCACTTTTATTGTCTTTTTCCATTTACTTAGCGTAATCCTCACTTTTTTTACTCTCATTAATGGGTGGGAACTATAAAACTATTGGATTGGTTTTTGTTCAAGTTAACAAGCTTCTCCAATCAACTATGTTGCATAGACACTTCAAAATGTGTGACTTACTAGGGTGCCTGGACTATTTTAATGCTTTTTAACATTGTTTTCTAAGATGACTAAACTATTATGACACAGTTCCCCATTATGACATATTTCCCCTCTCAAAACTTTTGTGATCTAAATATTTAGAGTAAAACTAGTATATTATTTTCTATTGGTGTTTTTTACACATTTCTTTCATTTAAAATAAACTTAGATTTAATTTTATTAAAATATGGTGATTTTTCGGTTGAATTTTGTGATAAAAATTATTGAACCAGAAAGTCTGGATTTCTTTTCTGATTCTATCCTCTTTTGTTACTTTTAGCTTGAGGCATCGACTCATCAAGGGCTTGACCAACAGATGCCATTATTTAACCTTCCATCAAAAATCCTCTGCAGGGTTATGAATGTTCAATTGCGGGTAATCTTTGCATTTGCTTTTTACCATGTACAGATAGGAATTTTATGTTTTTCATCTTTCTCCACATTATTTTATGAGGTGCTGGAGACTAACATTCTCATTTGTTTTAATATTTTTAATCTTTATTTTTTCTATCATAACTCCAGGCTGAACCTGAAACTGATGAAGTATATGCCCAAATTACTCTGTTACCTGAACAAAGCGTGAGTTTTCCTCCTGTTCATCTTTTGTTTTTTCAACTTTGTTTAATTATTGAAGTGCAGAAGCAATAGGAGAATATTTAAAAAAAATGTTCCATACATTTGGGATGTAAGGACCATTTTTTTCATTTCAAATTGGGGAGTTATAGGGCGCACTCCTTGTACTCTCCACTACTTTAAATTGTGACATTTGTAAAAAAAGACAAAGTTAGTGCCTCTTTTATAAAAAAATGATGGTGCGTAATGGTGTTACAATATTTTTTTAATATCTGTGCAAAAGGGTCTTAGTTTCAACTCTCTCTAGAGTTATTTGGTACATGAGTTGTGCAGGTGATTTCATGTATTAATGAAATTAGTCTTACCTCCAATGTGTGTGGGGATACTCATGATATTTAAAAAAAAAATTATGTAAATGATGGAAAACATTTTATGCTTGGAAGATCAAAAGTGATCCTCTTTCTATGCATGTACTTTTTTAGAGGTGATTCAGCAACACAGTTGTTTACTAATGTTCCTAACATGTTATTGTTCACATTTTTTAATGGAAATAATCCATTTCCTTCCAACTTTGATATAATGATCTAGGTTTTTTACCTAGTGATGTTACCCTAGTGCTTTATTTGTTCCTTTTCTCACATACCTTGTGGATCAGGAAGGTGAACTTACTAGCCCTGATCCACCATTACCTGAACCTTCAAGATGTTCTGTTCATTCATTTTGTAAGACTCTGACGGCCTCTGACACAAGCACCCATGGTGGATTCTCTGTTCTCAGAAGGCATGCGGATGAATGCCTGCCACCGTTGGTGAGCTCTTTGCTTCATACTTCTTTTACCATGCATTTTACTTGCATTTTGTGTTTTCTAATTCCCCCATTTTATTATTTCTCAGGATATGTCACAACACCCACCATGGCAAGAACTAGTTGCAACGGATTTACATGGGAATGAGTGGCATTTTCGTCACATTTTTCGAGGTTAATTCTTTTCTGACACAATTTATCCTTTCCATTGAAAATCATCTTGGCAAGCCTGGTGAAATGGCACTCAATGCATCATCATCTTCATCATATCTGGAGTTAACTCTTCTGATTCTACTTGTTCATGTGACATGTCTTTTTGTATCATCTCCCTCCACATGACCTCAGTGCACCTATATGTTATTGATGTGATATATGTGCATGGTTGTGTTGACCCAAAAGTCAAGAATATCTGAATTCTAGTGTCATAAACAAAGTTCAAATGTCAGGGTATACTTTTTTAGATTCATATCTTAGCCTAAACAATGGTAGCTAGTAAATTGCTAGCAGCAACTGCTGACATGGTGCTGGGGTTTTCTGTGAATGTAGAAACATGGGACACCAATCTTGAAAACCCAGACTATGCATGCAATTTTAGATTTGCTAAAATACAAACAGAAAATGCTAAATGCAGGGCAACCTAGGCGACACCTTCTCACAACTGGATGGAGTGTCTTTGTTAGTTCAAAGAGGCTGGTAGCTGGAGATGCATTCATTTTCCTTAGGCAAGTCAATGTCATTGCAATTGTTGAATGATCCCTATCTTATTTTGTCTCCCTTTTTGTTCTGAATGTGACTTTCATTTCAAATCATCCCAGGGGTGAAAATGGAGATTTACGTGTTGGAGTAAGGCGACTAATGAGACAACTAAGCAATATGCCATCATCTGTCATATCAAGTCACAGCATGCATCTTGGGGTCCTTGCTACTGCATCGCATGCCATATCAACTGGGACTCTATTTTCAGTTTTCTATAAACCAAGGTTTTGTCGTTGTTCATAGGTCCATTAGTGTGGTTTTATTTATGTCATTCATCGTTTATCGTTCTTGTGCCTATGTATTATTTGATCATTTGCTTGAGTTGCATTTAATTATTTGATCTTGAAAATGTGTCTGAAAATTGCAGTTTTTTGCTTTTAATATTGAAGTTTAGCATCTGTGGCTTAGAGCCTGCTGAACAGCAAACTTGTTCCTTTTTTATCATCTTAATTTTTAATTATTGAAAAAAAACTAAAATAAACCTCGTCTTCCAGAACTAGTCAATCTGAGTTTATTGTGAGCGTCAACAAGTATCTTGAAGCTCGTAATCATAAATTCTCTGTTGGGATGAGGTTCAAGATGAGATTTGAAGGTGATGAAGCTCCTGAAAGAAGGTATTGTAGCTTCTGTAACAGTTTCCAATGTGTAGAAATTTTGGGAAAGACATTCTGACATTGATTATTACAATTTCACAGGTTCAGTGGTACTATCATTGGTGTGGGAGACAGTGCCTCCTCACGTTGGGCAGATTCTGAATGGAGATCGTTAAAGGTTTCTTTTTCTGGATTATGTTTAAAGCTTAGCAGTCTGCTTTGTGTTTATTACAATCTGTCTAGGTCCAATACAAAACTGAAACTTTTAAGGGGTTTTAGATATAGGCAAAATTATATAATTTACTTATGAGGTTTTGCACAATTTGCACACTAATCAAAAGGTGTTGATTGGCACACCTGCACCATTGGCTGTGTTACTGATGATAGGGAAATATTACAGTGTTTGCATCTTGTCCTATATGGGTTAGAAAAAAGATGTCACTATATATATTACAAGAGGTTCTGTGTATCTTAGTATTGGTATGGGGTGTGCTTTAAAAGGAGAAAGTGAGCTCTGATCTCCCTTGAGTGCTTTTTCTCAATTTAAAGAAAAATTACATAAATCTGAGCTGATGCGGCCAAGTCATGGCAAGTTGGTTTTGCTTAGTTTTGGATTTTACATTACCCCTCAAAAAAAAAAAAAAAAAACTCATTGGAAGTTGGAAAAGTATGACTAAGAGGTAATGCTATTTACCAAAGATTTTTCTAGAGGCCAAGGTTTCTACACTCAATCTGAGCCAACTCAGCTTAGTCACTGATTCAACTTACCAAGTTCGCATGCTATAGCTTGGAGAGAATGCTTTCCAAAATTTAGGTTTTGTACTCTCTTTTAAACTATTTTCATCTCTCATTTACTCGATTAAAATCCATCACCTCCCAACCACAACCGCAGCCACACACACTCTCTCCAGTATTTCCCCCACCCTCTCATGAAAACACACATACTTCAGTCATAGCTTGCTGATTCAGGAAGTTAGACTCGTGGCTTGCCTGAGTTGCCTCTGTTTCTGAAGTTTTTTTTATAGAATTAAAATAGCAACCAAATGAAGACTTGTCACATCTCCTTTCCGAGGATATCCCACCATTACTGAGTTCCTTTTAAAATTATATGTTACTAAACTCATAAACCCAGTTGTTAATCGTGAAATTTTTGGGTCAACATGTTTGAGGTTCGTGCATAAAACCTCATATCTGGATTATATATTCGTTATATTGGTGGAGAGTAGTGGGATCTAATTCCCACACCACAATTCCACCAGGGCATATGGAAGTTCCCCAGTCCTGGTGATCTTTGCTTCTTTTTACCTTCGGGTTTATACTGCACCAGTTTATTCAATGAATGCTTTATAGAGTTACACCACCTGCTAGATTCTCCTGATTTCTCTACCTGCTTGGAAATCCCCACGTTTTACAGTCTTTTCATCCATACTGGCAGGCTATGCTGCTGTGTCTTGAGACCATTTTAAATCTGCATACCTTGGTTACTCTTTCTTCTAAAGGATTCCACATTGTGTTTTCTCATTTCTCACTTGTGATAATGAAGAAAATTGATTTGCTTGTAGGTTCAATGGGACGAACCATCATCAGTCCCTCGCCCAGAAAGAGTTTCTCCATGGGAGTTGGAGCCACTTGTGGCTACTACTCCCCTCAATCTCCCAGCCAGTTCCTAGGAATAAACGGGCACGGCCACTAGTTTCACCTTCAATACCACATGATCTTCCGGCATTTGGTATGTAAATTTCTGGACTTTGTTATGTTCTTTCAATTTGGAAATGCTTCATTATGCTCATTTTGTGTGGATGACACTCTTTGCCACTATTTATAAATATCATAACAGTATTCTATATGACAGTATCTTGAGAAGGTTATTCTATTTTTAACAGTGTTTTACACCTTTCCTTAACATAACGGAACACGAAACTCATCCAAGTGATCTGCTTATGATTATTTGTTAGTAGGCCTCTCAAAATCAGCAGATAAGTCTTCCTTGTCATACTCTGGCATTCAAAGAGGACGAGATGTGCTTCCATCACCCAATTCCACCCCTCTGTTCTCTCCACTTCCAAAAGTCAGCTCCTATGGATACAGTGGGAGCAGTAATGCAGCTTCAGTGGCTGGCAATCCCATGTTTTGGTCTAACCAAGTTGAAGCTCCATCCGAGGCCGTAACCAACACTGGCATTACCAGAGAATATGGTGAAAGGAAACGACGAGAGACAGGTAACGGCTACCGTTTATTTGGCATCCAACTTGTCAATAGTTCCCCTATGGAGGAGGCAAAGATGGCGACAACTGGTTCTGGTGTTGGAGAAGATTTGCCAGTTCATTCATTCGATGTGGACTCAGATCGTCAATCTCAGCCATCAAATACTAATCATTCTGATATGCCTGCCTTTAGCAGTGAACCTGAAAAATCTTGCCTGAGATCTCCACAAGAGATGCAAAGCAGGCAGATTCGAAGCTGCACGAAGGTTATTCACTCCATCCATTAACTTTCTGCACTTTGGTTGTACTATGTAGCATTGATTTTTTACTGTGGCATATCCTAGATTTGTGGTGTTTCATCACATCTGCACTATCACATTTTCAAGAAAACCACATTAAAACATTTGAACCGTATAGCATGCCCTTTAGTCTTGCCCGCTCAATTGAAAACCACTTCTTGAGGAATCTCTCCAAGTTCATCCATGATGCATTCTAGATTGATAAACTTTCTGCGGACAGCCAATATTAAGCCAATGGTGAAGCACTTGAAGGTGGATATGGTTCAGATTTGGCAGTTCTCCTTGACTAGAAATGGAACCTATGGTGCTGAATGTATTTGACAAAACACCATAAGTATTATTATATGTTTTATTTTGATATATATATATATATTCTCTTTCTGAGTGAGAATGAAATAAGATACGGATGCCGTCATGGAATAGGCCTCTCTTCTACTCTTGCTGTAGTGCTTGTATGATGATAACTATGATGGTGTATGAATTTCTTAGGTGTTCTTACCAATTTAGAATGGTAGATATTTTTAAGCATGGATGCTCAGAGTGAAATGCTGTTCCATTTGCTTTTAGGTTCACATGCAAGGGGTTGCTGTCGGCAGAGCGGTAGACCTGACGAGGTTTGACTGTTACAATGACCTTCTCAGGAAACTGGAAGAGATGTTTGAAATTGATGGTGACCTTTGTGGGCCAACTAAGAAATGGCAGGTCGCTTACACTGATGATGAAGATGATATGATGCAGCTTGGTGACGATCCTTGGCAGTAATTTCTCTCTCTTTCTCTGTGTGTGTGAAATGAAAAATTTCAATATTTCAGCTTCCTAGCACAAATCGAAGCATGATATCGGCCACCACCTATGGTTAACTGTTTGGGATGTCCCTGATGCAAAATTTTCGAAGCTATGTCTGATTTTGGATAAGGCAAAAATATCTGTATCTTCTGGGGAAAACATTGAGTCACATTTTTTTTTAATAGAATAATAATCAAATTTCTTTCCATTTCATTGTCTTTGGATGATCACTTTCTTTGTCTCATAGTTTTCCAAAAAAAATATCCACTTACCTATAGAAATCTTCCCCTTGTTATAATAATCCATGGCTTAATGAAAGAAAGAAAGATCCAAATAGATAGTGTGAGAGATCCAGACGCATTTTAATTGCAAACTAAGCAGGCTCCCTTTTAAAGTAAATAAAAGGGAGTGTCCAAATCAGCAACAGTAGTAACATTTTTTAAATTAATTTTTTTTTAATTAAATTTTTTATTTCTTATATGTTTGTTTGGTTCTTATTTCTAAATATATATACATTTTGCTGTTTCTTGTTTGAATGTACGCCTTCTTCCCAGCGAGTTCTGCAGCATGGTGAAGAAGATCTTCATCTACTCTTGCGAAGAGGCGAAGAGGCTGCCGCACAAGTCAAAGCTGCCAATCAACGCCGAGATCAAACCTTGTAAGCCGGCCGCCGATGGAGATGTGGCACCAAGTGCCTCCGACGATCAGCCCTGATCTAATTGTTATCATGATCCATCCAGAGGAAGCATGGACACTGACGCCATCATTCTTGATTTAATCGACATTCGATGTTTTTGAAAAGGTAAAAGACGTGACACGTGTCTGTTTTTTTTCTTAAAAGAAAGCGAAGGGGGATAAAGGAGGGCCACACTAGTTTTGTTTTTTGTTTTTTTTTTTAATTTTTTGCATCTTTATCCCTCACCTCATCTCGGCCTTTCCTTCACAACTCACGAGTGTCTAATACCCTTCTGAAGCTCTGATGATAGATACCGTGTTTTGTTTGTTTATGTTTGTTGCTCTGATGTGGGTAGCCTCCTCCCCGTGTGACACGTGTCACAGCTGGTGCCTTTGATTTTCCTCTAGTTTGGCCCACACGTGGTTGATTATGCCATGCGTGAGTCATATCATTCCACATAGTTGTAATTACAGAACACTTTTTAATGTAAGATGCTCTGTTTTACTTGAATGAATCTCTCTCTGTCTGCAATTCTCTCTCAATATATATAATATAAGATGATAATGAGCTTTGACAGACATGGATTTATAAAATTTTCCAAAAATATATTATATACTTAGTGATTGATGCTAGTTTAAGTTTTAATCAAATGAGTTGTGGTTCATGACAGACATATTAGTAGTAGAAGGAAGCAACAAAGGTTGTATGAATATATATATATATATATATATTCTTTATGTAGGGTAGGGTAGGGTAGGATAGGGTATTTTTACGAAGAAAAAAAGTGAAGGGGTTAAGAGAGAGAGAGAGAGAGAGAGAGAGAGAGTTTTATTGATTGATGGAGCAGGCAATGGAGTGGTCTGTGGAATGTGCCCCTCTAAGGAAGCACTACATTTGTATATTCCAATTTGTTATTTTGTAATCTGAAAAGGAAGCAAGTTGCAAGAATCGTCTACTCTTAAAGCAAACAGGATTAGGTAATGGTTTGGTTTGGTTCCTTTTAGCCACTGCATGATTGAGCCCTACACTGACTGAATCATGGATAATTTACTGGGTTGCTGATCTCCACTTGTCATGGTCATGTAGAATATTTTAACAATTCTGTACAAGGTTAAAATGTGACAAGTGGGATTGATAATGGTGTAAATTGTCTATAGCTAAATTACAAGATCTGGACTCGCAAGTGTAGAAATGAGAATCATATGCAAATAACACAAATAATACCCAGTAAAAATTAGACTATGAGGGTCTTACCCTTTAATCAAACCATCCATCTGGATTGCTGCAACTGTCACTTTGGGTACATAGCATTTCAAGTTGGCAAATCGTTTGAAATACTCATCTAAGTTAATTGATTTCGACTTTTTTCGTCTGAGGTTGGGTGTTTAATAATTGTTTTGGCCTCTTCTATTTTTTTTTTGGAAAAATACAGAAGAATATGATAAAATAATAAAAAATGAAAAAAACTTGAGAGTGAGTATATTTTTGCTAAAAATAATGGTTGTTTTTATGGAGTATTCAAAGTCAATTTTGATACGAATAAAAGATCTTAAAAATTGTAGAAAATAAGAAATTAATATGAAAAACCATCTAATATGATCTATCTTCTAATACAGTTCATAAATAGGGGGTTGGGTGGGAGTCAACGTTGGACCCCTTTTGTGGGGTTTTTTCTTTTCTATTTTTCTTCTAAACCTCTTTAGTATTTGCCCCTATATTATTGTAATAAATCAGTTTCGGTTGCGTGGCAACTGACCCTTTTAAGGCCCCCCAATGGAAAGGATGAGAATTTTTCAAGGGAATCTTTAATTATTCTTTTTACTAAAATCCCTACGGATGAGTCCATTACGTCTAAGGCATACTAAGGTTAGGTCATGAGGACTCGAACCTGCCATCTCTTGCTTACTGAGGCGGAAGACAACTGGTTGAACTAGCTCCTGATATCTTCAAGTTGATATTGCCCTCCTGAAGGTAAATTTTTTGCTTCCGCTACAAAATATAAAGAATCTGTTCTCCCGCTACAAAATATAAAGAATCTGTTCTCTTGGAGAGTGGATCTCACCAATCTTTCCAAGGAGAGAAGATCACCAAAATACCATTAAGAAATCAATCAATAATGTCTCAGCCCAATATATTTTGAATTTTTTATTGTTCTTACTGAGTATGATAATAATGAGGCCAAAACTGAGAGGAGATGCAGGGCATGGGACGAGAAAAGATGTGGCATATGCCTTTCTTGGAATACAATGATAGGGCAGCCAGTAATTGCATTGTATCCAAGGCACCCTTCGTTAATAGTAATGGAGATGATAAACAATAGTGCCAATACCTTAAATTCCTTATGTAAAGAGAACTGTTGTATCAGTCAGTGTGATGGTGACGACTGATGAGAAGAAAAGGAAGAAATTAGTAGGAAAAATGATTTCATTGATATAATTTGACTGTAACATAGTTAGCAACTCGGTGCACAACAAAAGTATAAAACTCAAATAGTTCGTATACAATTTAGTTTTTCTTTAAAATATATGGTAAAAAATTCAGTAAAGAAAATACGTACACCAAAAATTTGGAAACAGATATTTATGCGTACGATACGTCACATTTGAAACATTCAAAAACAAAAAAGTTGATTATATGAATTTATATAGTTTACATATTTGTGTATTTCTTAAACTTTTGCAAAATATTTTAAATTGAAACAGACATAATTTTATTGTTAAAAAAAGACACAAGAAAACTACACTTCAACAATAAAGTTTTACACTTTTACCTGTAAATACATTAGGTAAGGGGGGGAAAATGCACAATGAGACCTTTATAAATTTCTTCATCTCTGTCTTTCCTAAACATTCAATGTTATAACTACATCAATTACTTTGAGAAAAAATGTTTAAATTATGTATTTACATAGTATAAAAAAGAAAGAATAGATAAGAAATAAAGTAGTTGAATCATTTTTGAATTATATATTAAATAGTATAATACGTGTATTATGAGTTTATTCCAAATGAAGGTATATAATTGAAGTATCTTTGGAAAAATGTGAAGACGGCATATTTTTTTTTTTATTTATAAAAATAGGTTTGATAATGATATAATATGAGTATTAAATGGAGAATTGCTACTATGGACTGTAAGAGAAAGCACTATAGAAAATTACAAATTACAATACATAATTTAGACAATTGTTTACCTAAATCAGAGGACAACCCATAAGGCGATAGAGTAGAGTCCTTCAACGGTTATCACATTGTGAGATTTAATATAAGGGTGGTGCATGGAAGCTCTTAATTTTGGTGCACTAAAAATGTATGAAATACTCATTTTACTTAAAAAAAATTCAATCTCTCTTCCCATTTATTTGGACAAAATAGATATTTCACTCATTTTTAGTACACTAAGGTTAAAAGAGTTTGGCGCACATAATGGGCATAATTCTGAAACCCAATGAAAGAAGTAACAGCCGAAAGAAGCAACAGCCTGTTACCCTCTAAAAGTAAGCTATATTGGTTTGACTTGCACATGAAAGACCAGAAAGAGATCCCATGTGAAGAATTGAAAGACTACGGGGAACTACAGAAGCCAGAAGGGGAGAATGACAAAATCTTGTGGAGTGATTAAAAGAGTAATATTTTACAGAATTGAGTAAAAATAATTATGACAGCCATTCTTAGATAATAATGCAAGAAAAGGCAATCCCTGATAGATAAAGATTACATGATGATGATGATGATACTCTAATTAATGGGATAAACCAATCATCTTGAGATGTATCAGCGATGCAAATTGATGCAAATAATGGTTGAGCCAAGATATAACACAGAAATTTGTGTTGATCATCTTTTATAGCACATTCACAGTGCCTATGTCATAATTCAAACTTTAAACATTAGTCAAGTCCATACATCTCATATTCAATGCATGCATGAATGCAAACATACAAATGACAACATGCAGGAATATACACTCACAAGCAAAGACTTCGACGCTCACCAAACTACCAACTTATTACAAATCCATGTCAATATCATTCACTTTTGACTTTGTTATTATTCTCCACAAACTGTGAATGAAAGGAGGGACTGAGCTACATGTCATCCCGTGTAGGAAAACGGGAGAAAAGAAAAGAAAAATCAACAGAAAAAGATACAAATCAAATTCGTCGTTGGAAGACTGCCATCCACAGCAACTGATCATTCCCAGCATTCAGTGGTAAGCTGTTGCAAGCCAGATTAACACCCACTTCTTGAATTCAATGTTACTATGTACAAAGTTGTTAGGTTAGAGATCTGTTGCCCATTTTCCATTCAATGGGAAAAGGGGGAAAAATGTCAGACATCCCTTATCTTTAGCAGGATTTCAGACTGAGGATGGACTTGTTTCTTTGGACTTCCAGGTATAGTGCTGAACTTGTTAACAAGATACTTAGAACAGGGAAGGAAAGCCACATAGAGTAAGCCCAGAATGAAGGGAGCTGCGACGAACCAGCCAAGCAACTGCAAGAACGAAGTTCCCCGGTTGCATGAGATTTTTTTGTTAGGAGACAGAAAATTTACAACCAGTATCAAAGTTAGAGAAAGTCATATAGATGCATACTGCATGGAAGACGCCAAGTAGAACTTCTCTTGAAGCTTGCCCTGTCACCACCTTCCAAAGAGCATCAGAAGTTAAAGGAAAACGTGCACCGCCAGAGATTATCTCACCGAATCGTAAGAAAGGAACCACAAGACTGGAAAGGAAACAAGGTCATGATGGATCAGTGTAAGAAGAAATTTAGAAGATAAATGCAGGTAAACAATTCATATAATCACATGATTTTTTTATTTCTTAAGAGAGATCACATAATCATGTGGATGAATATTAGTTTGATTTTTCCATTTAACAACTGAAAAGCCAGAATCAAATCATCGGTGAATTATATTCTTATGGGTGAGACTACGGAACACTTTGGCAGGAATTCCACCCAGTATAACATGTTAAAGAACCTGAGCTTAAAAGACTCTGGTGTCTATTTTTCTACTGTCAAATGTGGATCTTATAAGCCCGAATTAGACTTTACTGGGTGGGACATACCCTCTTAAAAATCCAGAACTTCCACATAACTTTACTCCTATGAATATTCATGCATACCCTTTTCACACTCCATCAAACTGTTAGAGACCAATGAATGTTAAAACCCAAGAAAACTGGATGCTGTGAGCCAGTTAAAGTCTTTAACATCCTAACGATGATCTCATAATTCTGTACTACTTCCACCCACCATGGGTCCAAAATGGTGGCTCCAAAATCACAGACAAACATACAGATTTAGCATTAGATAGGAGCATTCCTCACACACAGGAATGAATTGATTATAAAATTGGGTTACAAATGTAGCATTGATTGTTAAATAAAATTTAAAAGGGGGAATAAAAAACAAAATAATTTAAAGTACAAAGCTAAGATATAATTTTATCGCAACCAAGGGATATCCTATTCCATACAGATTCTTTGAATATGATCCAATAGGATTTTCCAAGAGACCGGTCAATGAGCCAGAAGAAGAAAATAAATTTCATCTAGTGGAGTGCGAAAAGGGCAATTTGCCAATAGTAGAGAAAGGTTAGGTATTGGAAATATAACGGAAAGAAAATGGTCCCTTCTGGCTAATTTGAGGGAGATTTGGAGAGGAGAGAGAAGCCTTAGGGAGGGAGGTTATTAGATTAAAATATGGTGAAAAAATGGATCTCATATTTGGAAAGGCATAACAAAACTTGGGGAATCCAGACATTCTATAGGACATGAAATTAGAAAAGACTGAAATAAATAGTGGGTAATCACTCTAGGATTAGTTTCTAGAAGGATCTCCATGTGGGTGACCAACCTATTATGAATTCCTTTTAAAGACTATTCCCTATCAATGAAGAGAGAGAAGTTCAACAGGACTCTGTTGAGACTTTAGGTGGGGTGGTGGTGGTTGTGCCTTGTTCTTTTAGGAGGAATCTAATGGATTACGAGATTGTATAATTTGAAATGCAATCCTCACTTATTAATAGGTCCACTACATTCATAGAGAAAGAAGACACATGATGTAGGGGAGCAAAGACTTGAGTGCAATCTTTTTTTTTTTTTTTGAAAGGTAACTTTATTTATAAAACAAAAAGGATACAAAGAGAAAAGGCAACAAGGAGAAACCCTCCCAAACAGGACTCGAGTGCGATCTTTTCAAGCAAATTCATTTTCACTCTCAATAAACCCTCTTCATCTTCTTCTTAATCCCTCTCTTCTTCTTCCAGCTCCCTCCTTTCTCCTTTCTTCTTCTAGTTCCCTCTTCTCCTCTTCCACACCCCCTTTTCTTCCTCCCCTTTGCTCTGGAAGCCCCCTGACCACCTTCCAGACCCTGCAAGCAAACCCGAAATATGTTGCAGAGATGCTGGAGAAAACCTTACTGTCTGACTTTTGGACAGACAACATTAAGGCCAATACTTTGGTCGACGAAATCTTGAAAGGTATTGATGCTCGCTTGGCTGCTACTGATTCCCTCATCCACTTAGCTCATGCTAGGATCAGGGAGAGGAAAACTGAAACTTTTAGGAAAAAGTTTGCAAAATGTACTGATACTGAAGAAAAAATAGAGATCATTGCCAGTTTCATCTGCAAGAAACAAGGTGAATTCATCCCCTGCAAGATATTGGGAGGTACATCCACTGGAAATGGGTCAAGACAGGGCCTCTCTTTACAAGAGGCATAACACGACAGAGCTCTTAATGGCCAGCAAGAAATCGGGAGGTACATCCACTGGAAATCAATTTACTTTTGACCTTGAAGCATTCTATGCAGCAAACAGAGGAGAAAATCCATTTGATCGCTGCTGCTATTGCCACTTGCATTTGTAGTAACATTCCAGTTGACACTGATCCTGAGCTGATTAAGGAAGCGAGAGCCCAAATACTGATTCAATGTCTGAAAGTTGATGCAATCCAGTGGGAACCCACAGGATGAAGGTCTGGGCAATGTAGCAATCTCCATTGGAGTCCACCATCTTGACCAAGATCAGGGTCTGTCTCCATCCAACCTTTGGTGACAGGCTACTTAAAGCTGCAGGTTCTGCAACAAAACCTAATAATAGCAGGCCTAAAAGCACACCATTGACTGTACAATCCAAGGTTAAGGCATCTCAGACAAAGGAGTCAAATTTCCAGCAAACTACTTCCTCTGATAAAGGGCCTAATAAGCTGGATAAGGTTGAAGCTGGAGGGTGCAGACAGCATGCTGGTAAGGCTGCTGAAGACAGTAGAGCAGCTGGGATTTCTGCAGCTGAAGGCAGCAGAACTGTTGGAGATTTTGAGTTCAGATGGGCCTTGCTCTTCACGAAGCAGAATGAAGCATCTCTCTCCCTCAAATTTGTTGAGTCTGGTTCATCCAAGTAAA
Organism: Chimonanthus praecox; assembly: GCA_022113865.1. Lineage (NCBI taxonomy): Eukaryota > Viridiplantae > Streptophyta > Magnoliopsida > Laurales > Calycanthaceae > Chimonanthus > Chimonanthus praecox. The sequence goes on along the minus strand of CM039090.1, from coordinate 12,102,746 downwards.
CTGCTGTATTTACCGAGGATGAAATTGCAGGAGGGGAAGAACAATGGAAGTCGACTCTAATTGGCTATTTCCTTGGGAAGAGACCTTGGTACAACCCCCCCTGGAATGAGCAGGGCCTGAATAGACCCTGAATGCAACAGGAGGTTAAAGATAAGATCCTAACCTCAAAAGCTGATCTCTTTTGCATTCTTGAAAGTAGAATTAGATCCAGCGACTTTCATGTTTCTGCAAATCAAATTTTCCCATGTAATTGGCATAACTTCTCCAACATCTCCTTATGTAGCTATGCCAGAATCTAGATTACTTGGAAGGATGACATTGATATCACCATTTTGAAGACTACTGATAAGGTGATTTTCTGTCAAACCATTCATCCATCTGAGAACAAGCCTCTCATCTGCTGTATCTATGCAGCTAACTACCCTCAGGCAAGACTTGTGCTCTGGAACGACATTATGGCCTTCTCTGCTTGTCATACAGAGCCTTGTATCTTTCTCGGGGAATTTAATTGCATTCAAAGTGCGCAAGAGAAGATTGGTGGAGCTCATCCTAATTAGACTGCCATGGACCAATTCAATGACTGTTTAAGCAGCTTGTCTGCAGGATTTTTCCATCTCTAGTGCTGAATTCTCATGGTCTGATTGTGCATATAGTTCAAGAACGATTGAGACTAGGACTGGCAGAATCTTAGCCAATCAATCATTCCTTGACAGCTTTAATCAATCTTACAGATATTTCTTTGGGTCTGGTCTCTCGGACCACAGGGGCATTCTCCTCTGCATCCCAAGCTCGAAATTCAAAGGCAAGGCCCCTTTCAGAGTAATAAATGCTTGGTGTAAAGATCCGCCATTCATGGATATTGTGAGAGATCAATGGAACTTGTCTGTTAGAGGTACATTCATGTATAGGTTGGTCACTAAATTAAAGGGTGTGAAGTTGGCTCTCTCGAAGTGGCATCGAGCAAAGCCCCAGCTGAGAGTTCAGATCGCTGAAGCTAGAAAATCCAATCTTGAGGATGCTCAGTAGTCCTTTGACACTAACAGATCCCCTTACAACCTCTCCAAGCTTAACCAAGCGAAGATGAAGCTTGAACAAACACTGGACCATGAGTAATCTTAATCTCAAGGACATGGGGAGCAGATTTTTTCACAACTCATTGCGTCAGCACAGGAATCACATTAAATCAATCAGGCTTGATGATGATTCTGTTACTGATAATACTTCTATTATCAGCAATACTTTTGTCTCTTATTTCTCACCACTGCTAAATGGAAACTCTAAAATCATGTTCTTGACTCTAGGCAATTTGATATTTCAATGAAGCTGGATAACAAAGAAGCAGTGTCTCTTACGGATCAAATTGACAGGGCTTCGAAGCTAACCAAAAAAAAGCTCCTGATGGATTTTTTTTTGAAGACCAAGGTGTCCAGGCCTTTTAGAGCACTTGACTAATCCTTGGGGTATGTGCAAACCTCTCCATCCACACACACTGTGTAACACTATGGGGAGTCAATGCAACATTCTTCCAAAAATGTTGGAGTACTCTAGGCCAAAATGTTACTAATACTGTTATGGATTTCTTCAACTTGGGCATGCTGTTGAAGCAAGTAAAAGCTTCCTTCTTCGTTCTGATTCCGAAGAATGATGCCTCTGATAAGCTGAAAATGCTCAAGCCCATCGCTCTGTCAAATGAGATTTAGAAGTTATTTCTCAGATCATGGTCCAAAGACTCAAGCCAGTCATGCCTCAGCTGGTGGGGCTTCATCAATCTGCCTTTGTGCGGAGAAGAAATATCTCTACAAATGTTATGCTCTGTCAAGATTTGATTAGAGGCATTCACTTGGATAAAGGTCCCCCAAGAATGTGCATCAAAATTGATCTCAAAAAGGCTTTTGATAGTGTGAAGTGGGGGTGTACTCCATGTACTTCAACAAATGAATTTCAACAGTAGATGGATTGATTGCATCAAAGCTTGTGTTGAATTCCCTTCTTTCTCAGTTCTCATAAACGGTTCTCCAAATGGCTTCTTCAACAGCTCAAAGGGGCTTCATTAGGGAGACCCCCTTTCCCCTTTCTTGTTCTCTCTCATTATGGAAAGCTTCTCTGCCTCCTTGAACAAAGCCATTGCGATGGAAAGATCAGTCGCCCATTTTCCGCTTGTGATGTCTCGATCTCACCTTCTTTTTGCAGATGACCTCATGACGCAGGATAGGGGATAGGGTGACCCTAAATGCCTAAATGCAATTATAATGTAACAAGAAATCAATATGAATCAAATTTATGAAGCTGAAATTAAAACTCAAAATTAATAATTGCAATAAACAATATAAATTTGTCGCCAATATTCAATTTAATGTGAACAATTATGTAACATTCCAAACCAAGTCACAACTCAAAATAGAAGACCTTCAAAACAAAGGGGTTTAACTAAATCCACAAATAAGTAGATCAATCACCAAAAGAAACTAATTCGGACTGTTTAGAATCAAGGTGATATCAAAAACAAACTGGAGCCAGCAGGGTATGGGAGTATTAGGGATGGAAAAAAAGGATTTAATGATAAAAAAAGGATAGGTAATGGCTGTATAGTAGTTTAGGGATGGAAAAAAGGAATTTAATGATAAAAGAGGATAAGTAATGCCTGTATGGTAGTTTAGGGACTTAGGAAGGGCTTCGGATGAGTATGGATGGGATCTGGGACAGATTGGGACGAGTCTGGATGGGATCTGGGACAAGTCGGGATGATAAACAAGGATTTTTCTGGGACAGATCTGGGACAGCAATAGGACGGTTCTGGGACAGATCTGAGGCAACAATAGGATGATTCTAGGACAATAGTTCGGCTGAGTTTGAGAGGGCAGCAAAGAGGGAAGAAAGGGAAAAAGAGAGAAAGAAGAAAGATAGATAAAAACCTGGATCTTGGAAGAAGATTCTCACCTTTTCCCGTGGCTTCTCGCCTTCCCTAGTTTCTCACGAGGGTTCCTTGGCTTCTCACCATGCTTCCTGCAATGGAGGCAAGTTTGCACAAGACAAAAGTTGTTCTTTTCATTGATTTAAGTGTCAATCCCGTAATGACTTAAAAACATGAAAAAGACCAAAATACCATTAAATAAACAAATACCAAACTACCCCAATGATTAGAAAGCCCTAATTACATGTAAAATCACTAAATTTCTCCAAACAAAACCAACTATTGGACTAAACAAATAAATGAAAGAAAAAATACAATTATGAAAAGCTGGAAATCCTAAATCTAAATATAGAAACTTGCTAAATATGGAAACTCGTGTGATGCTCCGCATCACCTCATGATCTTCTGCTCTGCTGATTGTACCACTGCTTCTGCATTAAAACAGCTCTTAGAGGATTTCAGTTCCTTCTCGGGCCTGTTTCCTACTACTGTTTGGCATGCCTGGTGGGAACGTAACTGTCATCTTTTCCCATCCAAATAGAGGTCTCCTGATTCTTGCACTTGACATCATCATAGATATAAGAAATAGAAATTTTTTTTGCCTCCTTTCCAATGAGGATTTGAGAAAGTTGCAGGGGACCTTCTCTGCCAGGTGGAATCTCCCGCCTGCCATTGGCTCTCCTAATCCTCCATGTAGAAAACCTGCTGGAAAAAATCCCAACCGCACCCACTCCCAGTTGATTAACAGGACGTTGATCCAGACTTCACATGCCATTGGGGGGTGCTACTCTTTCAACGGTCACTCAGCTGCAGGGTATTTTGTCATGATTGACAGTTGGAATGATGCCAATACTACTTGCAATTCAGAAGTCTCTCGACTTTATGATCAAGCACATACTGCACCTTCATCAGCTGCTCCTAAGCGATGACAATCTTTTAGCCCAGTTAGCTAATCTATTGTTTGCCAAGTGGAGATATTGTACGCATATTGCAACCAACTATTGAATTAATCTCCAGAGCTGCTGGTGGAAGCATTAGAATTCACAAATTGCAGAAGGACCAAATGCATCATTTCTTCTCAGGGAATCATCTTCTGAATCAGCATGGCCCTATCAGTTTTAGTAATGGCATCTTTGCCTCCTTTTGTATCTAATACAGATTGTATAGTTTTTTCTGTTTGCTTTCTCAGGATTTGGGTCTCCTCATCCTGGTTCCTTTGCTCGGCCCGAGTTGTGGATGTTGTGTAGCTCTCTTGTTGTGCACCGGTTTTTGCCTCCTGGTGCCTCACCTCTTTGTCTATTTGGGGAGTCTCTCCTTTCTTTTCTTGAATGATACCCACCCAATCGTCCGAAAAAAAAAAAATCCATTTGGAAATTGATTGCCCCCTCTTAAGTTAAAGCTTTCTTCTAGATATTGTTTTTAAATAAAATCTTTACCCTTGAAAATCTAAAGCTTGGGAATATTTCCCTTCCTGACATTAATAGCTTATGTTGGAAAAAGAGGAATCAGTCAACTGTCTCCTAATCCATTGAACTTTTGTTTCCCAAATTTGGTCCTATTACCTATCCTCTTTTTCTATCTAATAGGTTCTTCCTGGCTCATTTCAGACTCTCTTAGGGTGGGGTTCAGGCCCTTCTCTAAGAAGGTGAAGCTCTTTGGAAAGTTGTACCTTTGGCTATTGTGCATTACATTTTTTATGAACGCAACTGGCAGATTTTTAACAAGCCCTTTCAAGGAATAGTGTCATAGAGAAAATCAAACTCCATATCATTCAGAGGGTTTTGGCATTGAAGGATTCTCAGGCCTCCAAGAGTCTCACTTCAAAGAAAATTGGGCTCACATTTCCTAATTTTATCAGTACCTTTTAGTATTCTCTTTTAATTTCTTAAAAATTTTTGTACTCTCATTGACACGTGGTGGATGATTTGCACAAAATTTCTGGGCAGGCCTATTAGTTATGCATTGATTCTTGGTTGTTGGAATAAATTTTTTCACTCTCTCAAAAGAAAATTATAAAATAAAAAATGACTTATCCATGTTGGAATAGGCTCCAAGTCAGATTCTTAAAAACATTATGACAAAAAAATATTCTTGAGACATTAGTAAAGCATTGAAATGTAAAAGGAGAACTCAAAAAGTTGTTCCTAAGTGGATAGGAAATGGCGGATGAAGATGATGACAACGACAATGACAGTAGCAATGGACTAAAACATTGAAATGTTAATTAATTGATTGTTTAGAAGTTGAATGGCACACTCAAGTAAAATTTTGTATATTACTTTTCATTGGTGTCATTATTTCATGTCATTATCATTTAAAATTTTTCGAAACTGCATTTTTTCTTAGATAAATATCTATCTTTAAATTTTGTCAACAATTATGATCAACCTACTTTTGGCTTCACAATGAGACACTTTGTACAAGTTCTGAATTTTGAAAACATGCTTGTACCCATGCACCATAGAGTAGTGCATGGAAATAGATCACCCATATCAATGTATGATACTAGAAATCTGGAAAGATCATTACTGATCCACACAACTTTCAACTCCATTTAACCCACTGATTCAAGTTAAAACCTTGTATGCTTCTAGTTGAACTAAGATAAGCTTAAACAGGTCATTATCTTTTTCCATGGGAATCGTATGGAAATATAGTAAATTGATTTTAGTGAAAAGTTTTTCAGTTTATAAGAATGTCACATTGTCATCTGAAAGTTGATTCTCAGACAGCACGGTTCCTGGATTGAAATGAGGATCTAAAAATCTAGGATAAGATCGGATACAGCCATTATCAAGCCTACGTAAGTTAATGAATTTAAAAAAAAAAATTGTCATGCCAAAGTCCAACATTCATGTCAATATCATGTATGGTTATCATTGTATAGAACAAATTAGTTTTAAGATGCTAGAACATACAATATCTGTCAGTGAAACTTTCAATGAAACAATGGTTTGACCATGTCAGAAGCTAAGCTACAAATATCAGAAACAGGTTCATATATAAGTGCAAAAGGAGATGATAAAGGAAGAAAGAAGGAACTCCACCTCAGCTCTATTGGAGTAGCAACAAAGTTAGCAAGCATCACACTTGGAGCATGACACCGAGTTCTCAGTAATGCAATAGCCATCCCACAAAGTAACACAGTGACTCCTACAGATGATTGAGTTGGTTCAGTCACTCACATTTAAAATGAAGCATTGATTGCAAGGTTATACTATACCCACTAGCAAGTTCATCTGAAATGCAAAGAGTTAACTTGGAACTTCAAAGAAAGGAACACCTAAGCATTCATTTCACACAAAGTTCAAGCAATATAAGGAGCATAGACTGGAAAGTATAATCAGGTTGCAGACCTTCCTCTAGAATGAGGCTAAGTCACATAAAATAGAAAAACATATTTTAATAGAATGAAGTTCCTATATAGGTACAAAAGCACACGTTGCTGAGTACACAAGTACTCATAGATGAGTCTAGATACGATTAGGACTGTTTGTGGGTTTGGGGTTGTTGAAGAGTCCTACAGTACCTAGGATAATGGGTAGATGTTATGTGTTTGTGCTAATTTTTTGAATAATGCCAGAGTAGGAGGGTCACCACATCTTGGCAGTACCAAGATTGTGAGGTCACATAACAAGTTCAAAGCTGGAAATAATTAGATCTCAAATGTGCACGAGTGTCAAGATTTTTTACATAATATTACTGTATTAGATGTGGATTCAACACAGATACCCCATCCAATAGAGTTCCTGTGAAGAGTATAATTGAATTAGTTAAACATGAAGGTGACAGAAAGTACTCATTCTGATGATATTTCTCGTGCATGAGAGAGTTTAGCATACCAAACACAAGCTAAATATTCTCAACATACATCATAACTTGCTCAACAGCAGTGCCAGCTTAAGACTTGATGTTTGATCAGATTTTGTCTTTAATATCATTACAATGCTTCTATTTCCTACATGAGATATTTCCTTCCATCAACTAAAAATAGCAACTGAATGTCCGAAAATGGAAAAATTACAATTGAACTACCTAGATCCTATCTGATCAAAACTGGGATAAATTTTCATTTCAGTTCATCTCCCATATAATCGGCTATGGTTAAAGTTAATTCCAACGGTGTTATAAAGTCCCACAAGGGCAGTAGGATTATTCTAACACTAAAAGTGAAGAATCAAAGGTTATTTTCTATATCAAGATGAAGAATGAAATGCTAATAGTTTCCATACCACAGATAGGAAATAATCCCAGTGTAATGCCAAGGGCAGTAGAAAATGCCAATTGCTTAGGCTCCACACCCCTGCCAACCAGTTCCAAATAGAGTAAAATAAAATAAATCAGGTAAGCAGTATCAGAAGAATATTGAAATCATATGGGACCTTTTTCCTTTCAATGGTATTAATAAGAATAAGGTGAGGGGAGGATGATTAGATGTTTGGAAAAGAAAAAAAAGATATAAACAGTTAGTTCCGAGAATCTGAGTTAAAATACTACAAGTTGAAATTCTCCTGAAATATGCTTAAGACTGGTTTCATTGTAACTGGGCCTTTGGATATCAGAATATGTTTTTCGCACAACAATTAAGACACTTTCTAATTGAAAATACGAGTTGAAAGTGGAAACAGCCTTGCTTTTAGCAAATTTTAGCTCAATTGGGATAGTGCTCATTTTCATTTGAAATCCCATTTCCAAAGAAAAACGTAAAACATTACCTACAGGTAACAGATTCAAGCCATGTTACGTACATTTTCTTTTCCTAAGTTTACAGCATTTTATGCATTGAAGAGAAGGGTCCGATACATGTCAAAGTTGAAGAGTTAAACACATCAAAAACTAAACTTCTCATTTGGAAAACACAAAGAGACATGACATCCACAAAGCAAAGGTCCGTTTGGATGCATGCGAATGTATAGTATTTTCCTAAAAAGAAACCCTTTTTTGAGCAACAAATTTTAATCATTTCTGTTTTTATTTAAAAAATGGTCATTTCCCAAAAAGAAGAAAAAAAGAAGAGAACTCTCTCCTTTGCATGCATCCAAATATGCCAAAAATCCATAAAAAATAATCGAGGTAGAGAAAGAAACAAGGAACACAATATCACCTTCGGATTGTTTGCAGAAGAGGATCAACGACCTTTCGATTGAGCCATCCCAGCAATCTAATCCTCGCCATTTTCGAGAAAACCACCCGATACCAAGCCCACTTTTCCTCTTCTTTTTCTCCTTCTACGGAAAATTTTAAATCCCTCAAATCAAGGTGGAAAAAGGAAATCTTTCAAAGAAATCTACGCTGTGAAGAGCGTTTCAGATTGAAATTCGCTGAAATTGAACGAAAGGGCTTTGTGGGTGGATTTCAGAAAGAAAAAAAAACCCAAATTGATCAAACTCTCTATTTTTTTTGTTTCTTTAATCTAATTGCTGCAATGAAACAAGCTGGAAGTTGGTTTTCCAAAGTTCTAGCTTGCTAGATATTCCTTATGGATTTCTTCCCGTTGTGGGCATGCATTTCGAGAAAATTGGTCTTTCCCTATTGTGAGCGATGAATTGTTTAAGAATATGAAATCTAAATAGGGAATCGAAGAAATTGAGGAGAAAAGGGCATCAAAGGGAGCTCGCCTTACAATACCCTCGGAAGAGGACGGTTCGGACAGGTTTTTCTTCTAAGGGTCGGGTTCGAACTTTCATTTAAAACCCGTTTAGGTTTCTCACTCTTTTAGGTTTATTTATCTTTTATTTTATAAATTTAAAATTTAATCATATAAATTGAAATAATAATTAAAAATAAATAATGCATAAAAAAATAATTTCAAAAGTCAATTTCTAACTAAGCATCATTTTTTTAAAATTTTTGGATATCTTTTAATATTCTTCATTTATATCAATTTTATTTTTTCTTTCAAAGCCTAACAACTTACAAAAGAGTCCATTTTTAACCAAATTATGTGCACTATAAATTTTTATTTTTCAAAATGAAAAAAAAAATCTTGATTGGTATTGTCATATCCCAGGCCATTTTTTAAAAAAAATACTGTTTCTAAATAGTGTCTATCTTAAATAGAACAATGTGGATAAATCATGTTTACAACTAAAGTCCTGATACTTAATTGAATATACAACACCTAAATCCGTACCCATTTACATCGTATGAGATGGACCACATTTGCCCCATTTTCTAAAGGATGTGACCCCGAAAAACACAAGAAGAAACTTAAAAAAATTGCACCCTACCTAACATATTTACACCCCTAAATGCAAGATACACATGATCAAATGTCTTAGATGCCTTTATATGGTCTATTATTGTCATTAACCAATCTAGCACATTTAATAAAATGTCCTATCTTATCTCAAAGGATTGGCTTGATGTCCATGAGACTCGTCTCATGAAAAGAGATTTTGGATTAAATCCCAATGAAATGCCATTCTCTGTAGACTTATCCAGTGTTTATGGATTCAGAAGTTTTCATGTCTCAAAAGATTAATTGAGTACGACATCTAGACATCTTCTATCATAATAAAAATAAAAAATAAAATAAAATGTCCGTTCTTCATCATTTGTCATTGAGAGTTTGGGCCCACAATTTATTAACTTCCACTGAAGTAATGCCACATTTAAATTAGGTATCTAATTTTTTTTTTTCTCTTTTTTATCTTAGGGAGAAGCTATTTTTATCTGTTTACTTGCTTTCGGCCTCAAGAAATATAAACTCTACTCCCGTGTGTATTTATATTTGTTTTTTTCATTTCAAAGAATGAAGTTGTCTTTAACAATAAGACGAGAAATCACCTTTTGCCATGGAGGGAAATTAATTGTTAGAGAGGATCACCACCATTTTGTCTATAAAGAGAAATCTTTTGTGACCTAGAGTGGACATTAAATTGCGTTTTAGAGGGGTTTGGTAATTAAGGGATAGAAGTAAAAAATTAACTTTTACCTCTTCTTTCTCATTTTTGAAAATCCTTTTTAAGTAAAAAGTATTCATGAAATTTAGAAAATGACATTTACACGACATCTTAAAATTATTTAATCTGAGCAAAACATCTTATTTTGATCAATCACTATAAATTATATAGTTTTTGCATTATATGAGTTGATTAGAGACTTCTTTTTTTTATCTCCAAAAGTAGAGAAAATGCACGCCACCTTAAATATCTCTCCTCATGGATCAGTATTGAAAAGCTTACCTATTTCTTCAGGTTCAGCCGTTGGGCAATCAATTAGTTTTATTTAATACAATACATACCAAAGTACATGAATTTAAATTTTGGACCGCTCATGTGCTTGGCCCACTATAGATATTTATCAACATTATCATCTAGCCATTTATCTCATCAATCTAGAAATCCATTATAGATATGGAAACTCAATAATACTTTCACAATATCTATGTTGCTACTTGCAAATTTGAATCACAAATTCTCTCTGTTTTTGTAAAGGCATCTTTGAAATCAATCCTCAATGTCTCAAGCTCTCAATTGGAGGTTTTCCTCTTATAAGACCATATACCACTTAATATAGTGACAAAATACAATAGAGGCCCCACTCAAGATTGGCCAGTTTTAGGAGAAGTGAGAGGGAACAGAGGAAGCAGCTCTGGTTCAGCATTAACCGGTCTAGACCGGGGCGAGGGATGCAAATAAAACCGTCTTTCTTTGATGGCCCTCTCCTCTTCTTCATGGTCTAATTCCAAAGAATCCTTATTAACTCCATCCAAAATTGAGAGGTTTGAGAAGTTCGCAGAAGGGGTGCATAATGGGCTTGTGACATAACCGGGCGTCGAAGGCGATACAACTGCTGGGCTCGCCGGGAAGCCAGTGACTGGAGGGATGAGGAATGGCTCAGTTGCTTGTAAACTGGGCATGGAAGGTGAGCGAACCAGCTGGCTAGGTCTGAGGCTGAGGGCAGGTTTCATTATCTGTAACTTGGGCCTAGTGTACTGCCTTCTCTCATAGAGCTTGAATGTGGACCTTTTCCCGCCACTGATTTTCTGGGACGATGGCGGCAATGGGGTCCCTTCATTGGCATCAGATGGAGGAGATGCGGTCGGAGTGTGGCGGCTTCCATTGGATGCACCGGTCAAGCGTTGGACCAGCTCTCGGAAGCTGTTCGGGTCAGCCTGAACGAATGTAGTGGATGGGGTGGGGCACTGCGGGCTCTGGCTCACTGGCTTTTCCATGGCTTCCACTTCCACCTCCTAATTCTAATGTAATGCTTTCCCACTCCAACATTAGCCACCCAAGCTCTGTTTAGAAGGAGAGAAATGAAGATGGAGAATGAAAAATCAACCTCATAATAATAATAAAATATATATGTATAGATAACTGTTAATTAAGATCATGAATTTAATAACCGTAGCATTAAAAATAAATAAAAAATTCAGGCTAATACAAGACAATCCTCATTATTACAGAAAACGGAGAGGCATCAGCCAAGACGGAGAATGTGAGCCAAGTTTTGAAACTGTGAGCCCAACCTGTATTGGGCTGGATTTGGGCTACTCTTTTAGAATTTCAGTTTAAGTACAACTGTGGGCTAATGGCTAAATGGGCTAGATCTGGCCCATATATGGAACTCGTTAGGGCCCAAAATGGCTGCTACATTTGATTTGAATTTATTGTCAGGACCTCGTTAGAAGTGGATATTTGTTCTACGAGTAGGATATATCTAATGGTCTGTATAAAATTGTAATGCAACCCAAGTAGTGAAATTCATCAGAGTTTTACTGACTTTTATTAATTTTATCAAATTTCAATCAATTCTCAAACTTTTTCCAGATTTTACAAGCAGTGGTTCAGATTTTACAAACTGGGTCTGGGTCCGGGTATGGATTTGGATCTGGTATGGACCCAGTCAGTTTGACATCCTTAAAAAGGACACCTGGCTGACAATCAATTGGGCCCACCAAGACCTCAAAAACAGACAGCGAAAAGATACAAGGCGTGGGTTACCCTCCACTTCTACCCACTGGCCAAAATCTAAGCCGAACCCAGCATCATACCTTCCTTTTTCTTGCCTTTTCCATACTTCAACCCACCTTTGGTGGGCCCATTCATATTCTCGTAATAATAGCAATACTAACTGATTTTTTTTTAATTTACATGTAAAAAATCATGGAAAATCCAACGTAATACCCACTGTCCTTGAGACACATCAAGTAAGATCATGGGGCTCGAATCTGACACCTCTCACTTCTTAAGATAGGAAATTAAAAATTGAACTACACCCATGTAGGATAGAATGAAAGATTAAACTTCAAAAATCACCTTTTAAATAAATAGAATAAGTAATAATATTTTACTGCTACTGTTGCTTTTACTATTGTTTAAGCTTTAATAAACAAGATCTTACCTTCAGTTTAACATCATCTCAGCCATTGATTTTACAGGTACTATCACTGCGTTGTTTCGACCCACAGCAACAAATGAGATGTGGAACTGTTAGATCACAAATAAGAAATAAGTAAAGAACACAAGAACTGAAGACCCCAGAAGCTAAACAAAGATAGTCGTCCATTATTTGGACGGTTCATATCAATTTTCAAAGTGTGTGATCATGTGTCTTGTAGAATTTATCTTTACAATAGAAAACTAAGAAAGTGGATAGGTAGATAGATAAAAAAACAAGAGCATCTTTTTTCTTTTCTTTTGTTTAATTGCCGGTTTGTTGTTTTAAAGTGTTACAAGAATTGGATGATGTCAACCATAGTCCACTTTCTGTCAATCTGTCAATGTTAAATGATTAAAATGTAGACTAAGAGAAGGAACCTTGCACTGCTGCATAGAGAAATCACAGCCGTTCCTCAATTTCATTCCAATTTCCTGAAATCTATGTGATAAAGAGAAAATAACTTGCCTGAAATTCAAGCAAAGACTATAGGGTATAGACCCACTTGAATTTTCTTTCCATGAAAATTCAAAATAAGTGAATGCAATGTATTAAAAAAAAAAACTAAAAATGAAAAAAAAAATAGTATATATAAAAATAAATAAAAAAACTTTTAATAATCTTGCTTGAAGTTAAAGCTAAGGTTAAGAGAGAAAAAATGAAAAACCCATTGCAATTGGCAAACCTCTGTACATTTCCCAACAAGGAAAATTAGGAGAGAAAAGTATGGCATTTCTCATTAAAAAAAAACAGAGCAAAGCAACCATTTAATCTTCTGAGGAAATTCATATGGGCAATTGAGTTCAACGAAAAGCAACCCAATGATGAAATTTGAAGAGAAACCAGAAACAAAATACAGTGACAGAGAAAAAGAAAAGTAATTTTGATGATCACTGATCTCAAGCAAATGGAAAGGAGAGAAGAAAATCCAACAATTCATGGAGGAAAAAATGTTCCCAAATGCAATTAAAGAAAACCCAGATGAAAACTTTGTGCAAAAACAAAAAGATGTAAAAGAGAGATGTCAAACAAATTTCAACTGACCCAGAAAGGGAAATCAAACGAATTTCAATTTTCTCAATAGTAGAGATCCAAGAAAGCAAGAGAAAGCCAATATCCAAGGATCATGAAATGAAGAAAATGCTTGGGAGGTGGTGTGAATGTATAGAATTTGAGTTGAATCTCTGGTGGGTCACACAGCATCTCACTCGAAAAATCAGCAGAAAACACAGAGAAGAGGGGAAGAAGAAATTGATGTCACAGAAAGACTCCAAACATTCACAAAGAAAGTTTAGAAAAAACTTAAAAGGTAGAACATTGCTGGGGGTTTCCTTTAAGACCCAGAAAAATTAGACCAAGTTCTAATCAATTAGGATTTGAACAAACCTCCGAAACCAGCTTCAGTTTTCCAGTCACGAAGTGGAATTCTCAGCCTTATCCAATGAAAGGAAGCCACCCCAACTGAGGATAGAGGATGAAGAAGAGATGAGATTAATCTTCTTCTTCTGATTCTTCTCCTTTGGATGTGAGGGGATGATTCTTAGGTTATTAAATGAAGAGAGTAGAGAAGAAGAAACAGAAGAGAGAGCTGAAGACCAACTCAGACGGGGTAAGGTTTTGGATGCGGATGCTGGAAAGCCAGTTAGGACAAAACAAAGGCAGCCTCACACGGTAGAACTGCCGCTTGCCACCTAAAATGTTTTGTTGAAAAGCGAGAAGAGTGGATTGACGAAAATGCCCCTTGCTTCTTCGGGAAATCTTTGTTGTGCCGTCTCCAGTCTTACACGCTGCGTTTGCCACTATTTTGATACATGCAATCGAGTGACACTTCACACCTAATGAAGTTTGTTTCTGCGGACTGCGGAGGACAGTCATAATACGGCTGTAAAAGGATTGGATTTGGATTAAATTTAGATAAGATTTGTATTTTATCAGTTTTACATCGTTGGATTTTAAACTACACAGTAGTTATTTTATTTTTTAAATGCAAAATTCAGACCTGTTTTTAATTTATATTGTTGAATTTGAATTTGAATTTGAATATTTTTATGGAGTTAAAAAGTTTAACATATTCTACAATACAAAGAAAATTACATTAATTAGATAATTAAATTCTAATACCAAAGAAGAACTCAAATCCTATAAAACTTATATCAAACTACTTTTCTAATTTCTATGTGAGAAAGAAAGAAAGAAAGTGTGAAAGTAAATACTAAATACTAAAATAGATATATGCAAAAACTCTAAATTAAATGTAATGAAATTTTAACTCTATCTCACTTTTCGTTATATGACAATGAGTAAAGACATATGAAGTAAATATCAATTTATAGTTTAACAACTGATATATTATTAATGATACTATTTTTTTTTTGAATTTATGTGTGGAAACGGTAGGAAATTCAATGTAAAATCTTTACGGATGATACCCACTCTCGTATTTGTTATTATCTTTTTAATTAATAATATCAAAGTCATTCATTTCGTCTATTCAAAGTTAAATTTTTTAATTCTATTCTTCCACGTAACTAATCAACAAAAATCTTCTTTGTCACTTTAATATCTATCATATCTTATCATACTACGTTAATTCAAATTATTCCTAGGCTCCTACTCTCCCACTATCTTAATATCTCTTTTTCCAATGCTCTTTATTATGTGTTTGCCAATTTGTCAATTATGTTATATTCTAAGAGATTTTAAATTTAAAAAATTAGAAAAATATCTATTCATTTTATATTCTTGTTGTTTGACTCTTGTTCATATGAGGAAAGGTTGATCATCTCTCCATACTTGAATCTTGAAGAGGTTATTAATTAAATTTATAGGGCTAGAAGATGGAGATCTATTCATACAGAATTACAAGGTTCTCCCATTCAGAGGTCCGAATATCGACCCATATGATACATTTTTCAAACCTTATCAGATCGGCTAATATGATTCGTATCGACCGCATCATATCAGCCGATATCACAATATCAGTTGTTTTTGTTAAAAAGAAAAATAATAATAAAGAGAGATAAATTTATCGGCAGAGATATCAGGCGATAACGAGATATTGGTTGACACTATTTTTCTGACCCCTGCTCCCATTAGCTCAAATTCTTATATTTTTTAAACATATTTGCCCATAACCTACCCTCTACCCATTATTTAAATTGGAAATTTTAATTTCTTGAAAGTAAAAGAAGTATAAGAGTTAATTTTAAAAATTTATCCATTTGAGAAAGCGGGAGGTATTAGGTTCAAGCCCTTGTGACCTCACGGTATACCCTAAACGTAGTGAGTACCATCCGTAATGATTTTATGCGTTTTTCCATTTGTAAATTCAAAATAAAATATCTAAAAATTTAATTTCAATCAGAACTCTGAGTGTAGAACACGCAATACAGAATCCAAATTCCATTGGTGAAGGTCATGTGACCTCACTTGCGTGCAATTGGCCTCTGAAAGTCATTATCTTTGGGCGTTTCTGCATGATGAGAGAGAGAGAGTTGATAATAGTGAAATGACACTGCTAATTTTCACTGAACAAATATATTGTCTGTTGGTGTATCTCACTTAATGAAGTTTGAAAATTAAATGCAAAATTTGATAATTTATTTTTAATCATTTAATTTAAATATGAACAATAAAATAAAATTGCTTCCATTCAAAAAACTTCACCCAAAACCAACAATGTCCACTAGTGAAATGGCGTTTGAGGAAGAAAAAGAGCCGTCTGTGGATAGCTTTCTTAAGAGAATGATGATAGTTATAAAAAACCCCTACCCATATACAAATAATAGCTCAAATTGGCAGAATACTTACCTTTTTCAACATCAGAACTTTGTGCTTCAATCTTTATTTTAAATATGAGCATTATTATATGGAGTCGAGTAATCTAGATGGGTTAGTTTTTTCAATTTGATTCAAGAAAATTCACTAAAATTTGTTGACTCACTCGATTCAAAATCTTATCAAATCGGATCAACTCAAACTGACTCATTTAAATTTTTTTAAATTTATAAACTATGAAAATGACTTTTTTTTTTTAATTTACGTGTTGGAAATCACAGAAAACCCAGTATAAAACTCCTACAGTTGATATCCACTAGGGCAGCAACTCGGGTTGGGTGGGTTGGGCAGGTTCAGTTCTTTAAAACCCAACCCGATCCGACCCAACCCAAATTCTTGGCCCGGACTTCTCAACCTAAACAGACTCGAATTCTAACTCAAATCAACCCGAATCCTGATCTCACCTGCATTTTGAACCCATTTTAGCCTAATTGTAGCTGGGTCGAGCCGGTTAATTCGTAAAATCCTCAACCCAACCCGATCCGAATTCCATGCGGGTTTTTGTCCTCTCAACCCAACCCGACCCGTTGACTCGAAATTCTCAACCCGACCCACATGATTTCTCAGGTCGGGTTTTGCCCTAATATCCATTGCCTTTAAGGCATACAATGTGAGGTCATGGGGGCTCGAACCTGACACCTCCTACTTCCTGAAATGGGAGATTATCAGTTGAGTTACACTCATGATTATTTATTATGTATATAAATGTTGTTGGGTCACTTGTAAGGAAAAGTGTTGGATCAAAGACAGCCATGTGACATGCAAGTGGACCTCATTGTATATCTATGACTTAAATACAAGTGAAACTAAAGAGTATTGTATTTAAGTTGTTTGTTGAGAGACCCAAACATAATAGGCAAGCTCATCATGTGAAGAAAATGACCTCTATCCAACGATTAATACAGCCTCCACTCTATATGATGATATATTTGTAACATTACAGCATCTTAGGAAAAATACTTGCAATGGCCATAGATGTTGATGGGGTTGGACTGAGATGTCCCATCTAAAATTTGAGTTCTCTAAATATCAAAAACTAATATGGGAGCTGCCCCAACATCTGTCTAAGTCTCTTTAATTTCTTAAAGTTGTAGTATCCATAAATTTCATAATAAATTATTAAGGACTCTAACATTCATAATTGTTAAATTAATGATCATTATCTAATCATTATTTGCAGATTTGACTTTTTACCAGCCAACACCATGTCGGCAAAGGCACATCAGTTTAGACATTTTGTAAAATAAAATTTTGAGAGGAGAGTTTCTAAAACTATAAAACTATGGTAATAGTTATAGTAATTAGATTTAAATTTAGAGGGATTGATTTTTACTATCAAGAAGCTTCTTATATGAAAGAAGATTTTGAATTCAATTCTCGTTTAAACTCTTCTGAGCCATTTTCTACAGAGTTACTTTTCATCGCTTGAACTCTTACGGATGAGATGCTTAGATATCAGTGTTAATTAATTTATTAAAAAGGGTTTTTCAGTATAAATTTATAAAAAAAATCATCTTAATTGAATTAATTATGCTGTATTTTTAAAATTTTAATTAAAATAATTTAAATTGATTAAATTTTAAAAAATATAGACATGAATTTCAAATCATTGGAAATGACCAACCAGAGTGGGGCCAGTGCTGCTTGTTTTCTCTTCTGATTGACATCACTCCTGTGCAGACAGCTCCACAGTAGGATGAAAGAGGATCCCACACATGTTCTGCAGTGCTTTTCAAATGAACACTCTAAGATAATAAAACTGAGTTCCCATATTGTCGTAACTCAATTTGAATTACATGAAATTTGACAGAGACAGAGTCCAGTGATGCTATAAAGTAAAAAATAAATAAATATTGCTGATATAAATTTAAGAAGAAATTAATTTCATTAAAAGTATATAATTACATAATTAAAACTAAATAAAATGGACTACTAAAGTAAAGCTCTTTACCACCTGTCTATTTTATTTGTTGAAATCTAGTGAATAAAGATATTTACATGCAACTTAATTTTTATAATCGACAATCTTTTACTTTAATTTCATAAAACTGTTGTGGTGGATAGAATGATACATTTAACTGAAATCAAAATTGAATCACAGCTATCTTAACTGGGTTATTTTTTGGTTAGATTGATTGTCTTCAAACCCAATCAGGGCTATGATGAGACCTGACACTGACCTCAGATGGAGTCCAAAGTGGGTCTCAGATCTATAAAATGTTAAATATTTGTAGGGAAGTGATTTTTGCACCCCCACCTTTCATCCATCATGCACTCTTTCTATCCACATGTTATAGAAAAGTTTCGTGTATCCGTGAGATTAGTCTTACCTTCAATGTGAAGTGGAGATACACATGTTATAAAAAGACAAACCTAGACCTCTTACCATGGCTGGTCTTACGGATTTTGAGCTTTAGGGTACGTATCAAAATCCCTACCCTGTGCATCATAAGGAACTATGGCAAGTGGCCATACTGACTGAGCAAAGGGCATCCAGAATATAGTAATAAAAAACTTTTGCAGTTTATTACAATAAAGACAATCAGACAATCTACCAATCCATCATTATCCTTTTCTTGAAGATACTATGATCCTTTAAATGATTAATAACATCTCAATGATGTTGCGGGCCAGCATTGACAAAGCCAATTCCCATCAAAATTCAAGCAACCTGTCTCAAACAATTATTGGGTTAAAGCCTTCAATCCCATATAGATTAGCATCCTTGTTGGCAAGTGACATCACACAACATTTCAGTAGTACACTCCTGTAAAATATTAAAGAATTAGTACACTCCTGTATGTCCTTTTTCCAAGGTGGAAGGTCATCTATTATAAACAAAATAATGGAATCAAATTCTTCTAATGATGTTTGGCCTACCCATTTTAAACAACGCTTCCTCTACCCCACGACTGGCTTCTTCGTGCTTTCTTTCCCCCTAAACCTGGTTTTTTCATCTGCAAATATCCAAACGTCGTGTGTACCATGAAAACTCTTCACAAGCATATATATATATCAAGGTAACATTTACAGCCACTCAACATATCCCCCGTGTTGCTTCACTGAAAACACTAGCTAAACTCAACGACCAATCGAAGTATAATAAGATTCTTAGAGATCAAATATTTCAAATAGTTACAATGACATTCATGGATAATACAGTTGCTTTGGCTGTAAGTAAAAGATTTGTAAAATCGTTCATTCTGGTCCTTGCAGCATCAACTGTCAAGTTCAATGCACCTGCTGCAACAGCTTAAGGGCACCGATGCTGAGTTGCCTGCACATCTCGCACAATGGTCCAAGCTCCTTTGAAATGAATTACAAGTTCCACTGCAGTTAACTTCCATGCAACATAAAAATTGGTGACATAAAGACCTAGGCAAAGTCAAAGCTCTTTGGAACTAGAACTTAATTATTAATAAAAATAAAATAAGCCCTTGGATCTTTGAATGCCACTTATGTAGATATCTGGCCAAATCCAGGCCCGCTTTTAGATTGTCTTTCCATGTCTTAATTAGTTTGCTTTGCTATTGTTCTTCATCACCTTGTTGGACTCCTTCAAAGTATGGTATACGATAGCCTTTGAATGTCCTCCCTGCCTCTTCCTTTTTTATTTTACTTGAGTTGCTTGCTGGTTGCAGTAGCAGAAAGGGGGGAAAGAAAAGAGTAGCAGTCGATCTCTTTCCCAATCAGTGACAAGGCAAGAGTTTTTTCTTTTCATTTCTTTTTCCTCTCAAATGGTGTAAAAGACAAGGTTTTGTAGTTGTAAACAATCAAGGAACTATTTTACTGAAATATGTGATAATGAACACTATCAAATGTTTCATTCATGAAAGAATTCCTTCTCATTAATCAAAGAATTCCTAAAAACATGTTGCCATATGTTATCATGGCAAAGGAAATCCTTCCTCAAGGCATTGTGTTTTGATATCCTGCATGAGTTGCTGAAGGAGGGAAGGGCGGTTCGTGACAACAGCGTCTACACGTTCGAATAGCATCTTCTGTAATGACTCCTCATCATCTACAGTCCATGCATAGACTTTTTTACCCCTCCTGTTGGAAGGAATTGCATTAGAAGGATAAAACTTTTGTATGTGCACTCGTGTATGGGTGCAGCAAAGCAAGTCACTGAATGCCCCACATCTGAGCACATCAGTACATCCTGCACAGTCATTACCTCAATACAACCCAACTTCAAAGCATACATAGAAAGGAAAACTTAAGAATGACCTCAAACCACATGAGTGTAGCAATGACCATGGCATGCGTTCCTAAAAACCAGTAAAACACAAAGGCGGTTTCGATTTTTGGATGGTAAATAGAGGACATACCCGTGTAGGATTCTCACAAGTTTATCATCAATCAAAGGGTAGTAGACACCAACAACCCCAGCACCTTTCATCCTCAACAAGTTAGATCTAGCACCAGTTGAAGGATCCATCATGACAATATACCCTACCTGCCAAAGACAATTCAGCCCTCAAATTTTTGACAAGAAAAAGACAATGAATAAAATAAATAAATATTAAAGATGTTGGCTGAATGCCCCATTGATATTGCAATATTTCGTTGAGAAGATTGAAACCATAATAACTTCACACCAGTGTTGTCAAAATTGGCCAATTCCTGATACGCATCGTACAATTCATCATAATTCAGGTCAAGTTTGATACAAAATCAATTTTAATCAATGATAACACGACTTTAATAAAAAATCGTAAATGGCATGAATTGAGTTGTATAAATCATTACATCGCATGATTCATCATAAATGTATTAAAATGGGAACTTAGCACTCTCTTTTTTATTTACTGCCTATGCACGTTTCCTTTTACCAGCACTAATGTTGTCAAACTCGAATTGTATCGTGAATCGGTCTAGGGGTATGACTCGCGAATCATAAGAGTTTTGATATTTTTGACTTTCTTTTTTTATAATTATTATTTATACTACAATTACAAAAAAAATGACACAAAAATATCAATATGAGATTTAAACATAAATATTAAGTGTATAATTTTTTTTTCCATTATTAGAAAACTATATTTTTATATTTATAATAAATAAAATAACTGTAATATAGTATTACATAATACAAATTACAAAATACTAAAATAACTATAATACAGTATTACATAATACAAATGAAATACCTGTATCAATTTAATTTATGTAAATAAAATAGATTAATTTTCTTTGGTTTCTTTGAAATTTATTTTATGTAATAATATTTAGTGAGATAATATAAATTATACATCAATAATTTCTTTTGATTGTAAGGTCATTGAATTCTATTTCATTGTCAAAATGTCACTCAATTATGTAATTATAGGGCTAAATAATGTTTTTATTTTAGTACAGATAAATTTAAAGAAATTAACAAATAAATTAAAGCCATTTAAATAAATTTTATTAACATTCTTCAAATATTTTTAAAAAAATAGAGCTTTTTAATTTTTTAAATGAAATATAAAGATCAAAATAAAAAACGAAAGATACAAATGATAATAAAACGGTTAAAATATAAAAATGGCATAAGTGAAAAAGTCGTGTGCTTCAAAATAAAATGACCTCGAAACATATGTGCCACCTAGATATTACCGTGCGAGTGTCACATATCTATGACCTAACAAAAGGGTACTCACGTACGAAAAGAAAGAGAGAAAGAGGCAGCGACTGCAATACCTAACCCTAAACGGAAGAAAGAAAGAGGAAGAGACGACGGTATTCAATAGTAGGAAACAAAGAAGAAGAAAAAAGAGAGAAGAAGAAGATGAAAAAGGGGAGGCGGAAGAACTGAAACAGGTGGCTTTTCATTTTCTTTCCTTCTTTTTTTTTCTATTTTCCCTCTTCTTTTTTCTTCCGCATCGAATGATCGTGCGATTGACGATTTTGGAATCGCACGATCTGCGATTTTCACAAAACTCGTCCAATCAATGGGATTTTTCGATTGAACCAATGAGTTGACTCACTGGACTATTTGAGTCGAGTCGACTCGTTCGAATTGACTCGCAACTCAGACGATTTAACAACACTGACTGGCACAATCAAATCTGAGTTCTTGAGTAGCAATGGAAACTTCTAGTTTGCCCTCTGAAAACCAAAAGCCAAAGGGCGAGACAAGCAGAGCCCATCTGAGACAAGGAAGAAGGCGAGGAAAAAGGGATAATAGCTGAGAAGAGACACGAAAAAAAACGAGATTACTCTGGGAGTAGGAAGACGAGCCCTGCATCACCATTTCTTTCATCTCTCTCTCTCTTTCTCTGATGCGGAGCACCATACGGGTTTCCATATTTAGATTTAGGATTTCCAGCTTTTCATGATTGTATTTTTTTCTTTCAATTAGTCCAATAGTTGATTTTGTTTGGAGAAATTTAGTGATTTTACATGTAATTAGGGCTTTCTAATCATTGGGGGTAGTTTGGTATTTGTTTATTTGAGGGTATTTTGGTATTTTTCATGTTTTTAAGTCATTATATATATGATGTAACCCCTCCATACGGGATTGACACTTAATCAATGAAAAGAACAACTTTTGCTTTGTGCAAACTTGCTTCCATCGCAGGAAGCACAGTGAGAAGCCAAGGAACCCTCGTGAGAAACTAGGGAAGGCAATGAAGCCAAGAGAAAAAGGTGAGAATCCTCTTCCAAGATCCAAGTTTTTATCTATCTCTCTATTTTTCCTTTCTCTCTTTGCTGGCCTCTCAAACCCAGCCGAACTGCTGTCCCAAAATCATCTTATTGTTGTCCCAGATCTGTCCCAGAAAAATCCTTTTTTACCATCCCGACCTGTCCCAGATCCCATCCAAACTCGTCCCAAGCCCTTCCTAAGTCCCTTACATCCCTCTTACTGCAGCCACAAGTCCTCTTGGACCATTCCTTAGCCTCATACAGCCACCTCTACATGTCCTAAACTACCATACAACCATTACCTATCATCTTTTATCATTAAATCCCTTTTTTCCATCCTTGATACTCCCATACCCAGCTACCTCCACTTTGATTTTGACATCACCTTGATTCTAAACGGTCCGAATTAGTTTCTTTTGGTGATTGATCTACTTATTTGTGGATTTAGTTAGACCCCTTTGTTTTGAAGGCCTTCTATTTTGAGTTGACTTGGTTTGGAATGTTACATAATTGTTCAAATTAAATTGAATATTGGCGACAAATTTATATCGTTTATTGCAATTATTAATTTTGAGTTTTAATTTCAGCTTCATAAATTTGATTCATATTTGATTTCTTCTTACATTATAATTGCATATAGGCATTTAGGATTACCCTATCCCCTGTCCTGCGTCAAATTGGTATCAGAGCCAGGTTAGGGTGTTTTCTTAAACATCCACGGTCCTTGATTTGCATTTAGTGGAAAACCCCACAGCTTGGTTCAATAAATTCCTCACCCAATTGACTACCCAGACGACTGAATTTCAAAGTAGACAAGAACCCATAAATGCTAAATTCATTCCTGTACAACCCAAGAGCACCCAGTTGACTGAACTCCAAGGAGTTGATCGTGGTGAGTACCATCAGCCTCAAAAGCCTCAGCAATTTACCAAAATAAAGAACGTGTCTTGAAGACTGTTCCTGTTGTGCCTCGAAATTTTGATGGACGTCTAGATCCCAAAGTTTTTCAAGATTGGCTATCGGACATGGAATGCTACTTTGAGTGGCATGACATGTCAGAAAGTCGACGAGTCTATTACGCTAAATTGAAATTGGGGGAACAAGCCCGGATTTTCTGGATGATGGTGGAACAGAAAATTTGGAGGTTAAGAAAAGACCCCCTAGATTTGACATGGGACAAAATGAAGAAACAATTAATTGAGAAATATGTCCCTCCCTTCTACCGTCGCAGGCTCATTAATCACCCTATGCTTCGGCAACTTGACACATATGGTGAAAGCAATGATAAATCAGAGGTGATATAATCCCACAAGTTACCCAAAGCCATTGCGTCAAATAGAAAACCTCTAGATCTCATCCCAGTGTCAGTGTCACCTAGTCTATCTGAATTTGTACATGCATTTGCACATCATATACATGATTCGCATGTTGAAATTGAAAGTCAAATTAATATAAGCGATGAACAATATAAGTTTGCTGCAGATTCTCATTGCAAATCCAATGAATTTGATGTGGATGATCATGTGGAAAACCTCACACCATGTCCAGTTCCAGAACCTTCACTTCTGAACCCTGACCCACTTCAGATTCACCCTGAGCCACCTCAGCATGATCCTGAACATCTTACTGCTTTTCTTAATCCGCAACCTCACACTGATCCTACTGGCCTTCTTAACCCATAACCAGACCCACAGTCTGATCCACAGCATGACCCGCTCCGTGACCCATGTCACCTACCAGTGCAATCTCCACAGCCTTTACTTGTCCAGCCCATTCAGCCTGTACCTCCCTCACATTTTCAAAGCCCAACAGCTGCACCATCTAGCCCACCCTTACAGTTTAGAGTTGTCTTCAATCCTGATCTTCACCTTGACCCTCCTACTAGCTTTCCGGAACCACTTCATAACATATGGCTTGCACCTATACAACCTTTACCGATCCTACCTTCTTTACCTTCCTTGCCACTCGAGAGAGAAAAGATAAAACTTATCATGGTCGAGGAAGTTGTTTCCACAGATGCAAGAGGATATCAACAATATCTTGTGAAGAAGAAAAACCTATGCCAGATATCACTTGGTTGCCTGAGTTTGAGTTACATCGATTGCTCCTAATTTAATGGAGGTATTTAAGAGCCATGTCACATCGGAGGTGCGCTATATTCACATCTTGTTGTTATCGCCATCCAGAGTTGTTCGTGATGTCAGTTTCGGATTCAGAGTATACCATCGTTGGCGGAGAAGAGCCGATCCAACATTCTTATTGTGGCCAATCCTGACCCGTTTGGATGACACCTGAAGACCTCACGTGCACGTGTTTGCACTTTGAAGACCCCACATTGGAAAGACGCGTGCGTGGGTAGATTTTGTCTTTTCATCCGTTTGAACTCGAGGTCAAGTTCTTTTTCAGATGGGGAGATTGATGCAGAGCACCACACGAGTTTCCATATTTAGCAAGTTTTTATATTTAAATTTAGGATTTCCAATTTTTCATTATTGTATTTTTTCTTTCATTTATTTGTTTAGTCCAATAGTTGATTTTGTTTGGAGAAATTTAGTGATTTTACATGTAATTATGGCTTTCTAATCATTGGGGGTAATTTGGTATTTGTTTATTTTAGGGTATTTTGGTCTTTTTCATGTTTTTAAGTCATTATATATATGATATAACCCCTCCATATGGGATTAACACTTAATCAATGAAAAGAAGAACTTTTGCTTTGTGCAAACTTGCCTCCATCACAGGAAGCATAGTGAGAAGCCAAGGAATCCTCGTGAGAAACTAGGGAAGGCGAAAAGCCAAGGGAAAAGGTGAGAATCCTCTTCCAAGATCCAAGTTTTTCTCTCTCTTTTTCCCTTTCTTCTCTCTTTGCTGCCCTCTCGAATCCAGTCGAACTGCTGTCTCAGATCTGTCCCAGAAAAATCCTTGTTTACCGTCCCGACCTGTCCCAGATCCCATCCAGACGCGTTCCGATCTGTCCTTAATCCCATGCAGACTCGTCCCAAGCCCTTCCTAAGTCCCTTGCAACCCTCTTATTGCAGCCACAAGTCCTCTTGGACCCTTCTTTAGCCTCATACAACCACCTCTACATGTCCTAAACTACCATACAACCATTATCTATCCTCTTTTATCATTAAATCCCTTTTTTCCATCCTTGACACTCCCATACCCTGCTGCCTCCACTTTGTTTTTGACACCATCTTAATTCTAAACAGTTCGAATTAATTTCTTTTGATGATTGATCTACTTATTTGTGGATTTAGTTAAACCCCTTTGTTTTGAAGGCCTTCTATTTTGAGTCGTGACTTGGTTTGGAATGTTACATAATTGTTCACATTAAATTCAATATTGGCGACAAATTTATATTGTTTTTTTGCAATTATTAATTTTGAGTTTTAATTTCAGCTTCATAAATTTGATTCATATTGATTTCTTGTTACATTAAAATTGCATTTAGGCATTTAGGATTACCCTATCCCTGTCCTGCGTCTCTCTCTCTCTCTCTCTGCTGCACTGCATGGATTTTTTCCCCTTCTTTTCTTGCTTCTTCTTCCATGCATGATGTTGTCCATTGTTCCTTTTTCCTATTGGGAGGGGGGGATCCTCAACTGCAGCTAATGCTCTCTTTTTTTCTTCTTTTTTCATGCATGATGTCCATGCTGCTGTCTTTACTCTTTAGCATTTGGTCATCTGCTGCAACAGCTGCAACTTATGCAATTTTCTTTTCTTTTTTCCCTATTTCTGCTATCATTTTTTTTCTTTTTCCTTCTCTTGCTGCCGCAAATAGGGTTTTGTTTTACTGATAGCCAGAGGATTTTCCTTTTATACATTGACATCTAGCATCTTTTGGGGCCATAAATCATATCAAAAGTGTATTTTTTTATCTTATCTCTAAAATAAAATTTTGTTAATCTAATATTTGCAACAAAAATGGATGGCTGAATATGGAGATGGAATTTCTTAAATTATAAAAGGATCTTCAAGAACCTTGAATGGTTTTTTAGGTGCATGTCCCATATACAATAATTTATTGGCTTGAATGGTTGGAGCTTAGGGCCATTGATTTTTTGGGGCTGCTTGATAGTTATACAACATTGGTTGAAAATATGAGAGCATAATATTTCATTGTTTTAGTGGTTTTAGAATTGAAATTTGAATTCATTGAATACTTACCTATTACATTAATGTTTTTTGCCATGTATTTGCATCTTCAATTAGACAATTAATATTATTTGTCTATCATATATCTAAATATATTATTTTGGAAGAAATGTTACAAAACTTACTATTCTATGATTTAAAGTTCACAATTCACGGTTCGTGACATAAAATGATTTCATGATATGATTCAATTTCGAGAACATTGCTTGACACAATCTAGAAGACCCAAAGACAACAGAAGAGCCCTAATGCTGCACAACAAAACTATGGTTATATTCAGCTAGAACTTGGAGTATATAACTTGGAGCACAGCTCTTTCACAATGGTTCATTCGTGCTTTGTTCTTGGATTTGAATCTTCACAATGATTCAACAAAGGTTTCAGTATTTTCACATGTCAGTTGCCAAGAGTAAAAATGCAAAATAAACAAATAAGAGAGAGAGAGAGAGAGAGAGAGAGAGAGAGGGTTACCGTAACATCTTGGGACAGTCTATGTACATCCCTCCCTAACATGTCACTTTTTGCCCATATAAGACAATTTGAACAGTGTGCTCTCTCAACCTGGCATAGAGGAAACGTCAGTGACAGTGGTTTCAATGACATGTTAAACAACTCTCTCTCACAAACTCTGGTCAAGTCCATTAACATTTTCAAATTATAAAGTTGCGCCCAGTAAATAGAGCCAGTCATAGGGGTGCAATCTGGGCGGGTTGAGAGACAAATCTTAGCCTGCCCACATTAATTCGAGTCACTATTTTCAATCCAACTCTATTTTGGCCTCCTCCAACCCAACCCATTTTAAAACTCCAACTCTTTTTTAATTTGGGTTAACCACTTCAGGTCGGGTTAAATTGGGTCACAGGTCAACCCATATAATTAAGTAGATAATTTGGTCTATATATATTATATTGACACAATTCAAGTAAATATGCATCAATAATTCAAGTAGGTCGAGTTATATAAAGCACGACCTTAGCCCAATCCAAATTAAAAACAGGCTACGCTTTTTCGGCAGGGACCAACCCATATTTTAAATAGGTTGGGTTATCCTGTCCATATTTTGGGTTGGGGTCAGCCGGATTGGGTTGACCCTAACCCAAATTGCACTCCTAGAGCCAAACTACAGAGACAAATCCAGATCAGGGAACAGGTGAGTATTTAAGAATTTTATATATAACAATAATAAACTAAAGTTTTAATGAGCTAATGAACACCAACAGTATGCGAACATGCATCAATGGCATGTCCGTAGTAAATGAACATCAACAACTAGTATTTGGCATGTAGACGTGGCCACCTATTGAGAGGGAAAACATACAGACACACTTCCTTCACAAAGATGACTTGATTATGTGATTCATGTAAAATCTATAAGGCTGAGATCCAAGCATAAAAAAATATTAGAACTCTCAATCATTCAAGCAATAGGGATGACCAGCAATGTTTTATTAACTCTTCCAATTTTACATCTTTCTATGGTTTTATCAAGTTCTATCAACAAACCTGAGACATCTTCAAAAAAATAAGCTGGCAAAAGTTAGAAATTGGCCCAACGATTCTAAATTTATTTCGACTCCCTGATTTCTAACTTATCGATAAGTTTATTTCTGGTTCTTGAAACTACATAATGGTAGAGCTTCTTCACAGTAGGTAACAAGAGATGGAATGCCTTACCATAGAAAGTATGTCCCTTGCTAGCCCTTTTTCATATGATGGAGGCCCTACTTTTGCATCCAGAATCACTTGTTTGACTGACTTCGATATTAACTGCAAGAGATCCAACATTCAGTTGTTGCTGATACTAGCCACATGTTTCCCACATAAACATAAATAAGCAAATAAAAAATATGCTAGCTATAATGTTCTTCTAATAAAAAAGCTGCTGGACAAAAACAGAACTATAACAATCAATTTGGATGATAATACTGCAACATAACATAATGCGTTAACCTCTGGTTAAGGAGCAAAATAGCAGGGAAAATAACACAAGAAACAACAATAAAGGAAGCCTTGGTGGCTAAGCATAAACCACAATTGGCTGCATTTTGCCCACCACCAATGACAGCTTTCTGATTCCCCTTTTTGCTAGGGAGCAGCATCACCATTAGCTTCAAGAAGCACAGGAGCAAATCTCGTTCCACCTTTTCTTGCAAGATTGAAACATGGAAAGTAACACAAGATACAACAATAAATCAAGTTTTTGTGGCTAAATGCATAAGCCACAATAGGATGTATTTGGCTCATCACCAACGAAAGCCTTCTAATTCTCCTTTTGCTAGGGAGTCACCATCACCATTAGCTTCAAGAAGCAACTAGTTCCACCTTCCCTGGCAAGATTGAGTGTTTCCTCTGAAGCAACAGCCATCTTCCATGGATAAGGAGACTGTTTTGATGACCAGCTTATAAGTTAAATACCCATTACACACAATTCAATGTATGGTACAGATAGGGTATGGAAAGAGTTTACGTATGAGTATACCATGCATATATAGCAGGTTTAGGAACAAAAACCAGCTAGGTATCTACAAAAAATTAGAATTAGAGATATATGCATCCATCATATCCATGCATATGTATATACGTTTCTAATAGTTGAGAATTTCTTCTTAAATATTTGAAACTGTAGTGCTAAATTGTTTTAAAATTGAAAAAATCAAACTATTCTTCTAGCTTAGTTTTAACACGAAAATTTTGGACAAAAAATGAAAATTAGAGAACTTGTTTTTTAAAAAGATTTTCAGTCCCCTGTTGGAATGGAAGGACAAAGGACGTGCAAGCAGAGATCTTTTTTTTTAGCGGTAAAAAGGACTGAATATATTTTTTTTGAAAAATAACTTCATTAATCAAGAAAAGAAAGAAAAGGGAGCAAGCACAGACAGCAAGCAATCCAAAAGGAAGAAAACAAGAAAAAACACTCCCAAAATTATATCAAGATATTCATATCTCCGAAGAAAACGAAACAAAGGCTGAACATATTAATAGAAAAAAGGGAGATACAAATACAAAGAAATGGGTCTAAGAGACCTAAACACAAGATAAATGAGTTAACAAAAAGAAAAATACATCCAATAAAGCATCCAAAAAACAAAGCATGAAATAAAATAAAAGACAGCCGCTCCCTGCATCTTGTCAATGCCTCGGAGATAGAAAACGGATACAGTTACGGAGATAGAAAACGCCTGCAATTAAGGAGTCCACCCCGTTCTTTGCAAAGAAGTCTACCACTCCATTGGCGGTTCCTCTGACTAGTGCAAAAGAAATCTTGTGGCCTAAACATAACGCCCTTATCTCCCTTACAATTGTAATCAGTTTCCAAGGAGACCATTTCAACCCCTTAGCCCACTTAATCGCATTTCCGAGTCCCCTTCTATAATTAGTTTCCCCTGCCTGAATGAGTTCCATATGGTCAAGTCTCTCCTAGTACTAAGAAGTTTTACCTCGTTTGCATCTCTTTGCCCTACCAACTCAGGAAAAACTATGGACGTTTTACCATTATGATCTTGGAGAACGCAACCTATTCCTGCCAGTCCTAGTTTTCCCTTCGTTGCCAGGAACTAAGCCTAGTGAAAGGGGAGAAATGACCATTGGATACAGAATGAAAGGGAAACCTAAGAGAGGGACTAGACACAAGTGAAAAAAAAGGGTGAAAAGCAAGCCACATGTACATGACACAGCATTAAAGATGAAAGGAAGGTTCAACATCGAGAGTACCGGGTCAAAAGATCCATGAGAAGGAAGTCGATCCATCTAAGGT
The DNA here is from genome assembly GCA_022113865.1 of Chimonanthus praecox. Taxonomy (NCBI): domain Eukaryota; kingdom Viridiplantae; phylum Streptophyta; class Magnoliopsida; order Laurales; family Calycanthaceae; genus Chimonanthus; species Chimonanthus praecox. The sequence goes on along the minus strand of CM039090.1, from coordinate 12,072,069 downwards.
GAGAGGGAGCAAAAGAGAGGTGCATATGATGAGACATTAATTGTGCCGAGTAAAGGAGAACTGAAAGGCGATGAGAAGAACAAGCTCAAGAACATGATTCAAAAATCAAAGAAGGCTGGAGGTCTGCAGGTGCACCGATAGCTCAAGGGATTGAAGCAGAGGATGCCCAGCTACCCGCCTCAAGAGGGGGGTGGGTACTAACTAGGCATGGTAACCACCAGATAGGGTCTATGACCAAAATCAGCAACCTGAAGAACAACACATGAAAACAAGCCACGTGGTCTACAAGTAGGAAGCTCAGAGAAGAAGTGAAGGGAGAGAGGAAAGAGAGTATTCGGAGAAGATGGCGATGGCAGACCAAACGTAGAGAGGGAGGGATGGGGGTCAACTGGTGGTGGAGGACCTGGCTGTGACCAGTGGATGACTGGAAAATGCTTGAGAAATGCCAACTCACTGCTTCCTAATTCCTTCCTTATCCACCACTTTCCTGCCTTCCACTACAATTGGTTTTATGCTATTGCCTGCTCTTTTGACATTAGTGACTCTATGGAAGAATTTAGTATTTTTGTCTCCCTCTTTAACCACAAAACTCTAGACTTTTGTTGCCATTCCACTTTTTCCATCAGGAGACAATCCCAAAGAAGAGCCTTACAATTCCTTTTAGAAGCTAATTTCTCCTCCTCTAAGTCCCTTTCCTCCTCCAATCTATTTCACCCTTCAAGTTCCCACAATGCAACCTCCTTTCTATCCACAACGGGGTCTCCCCATTAAATTTGACCCATTCTTTGATCTTCGATTTCAGCTGAATGAGTTTCCTTGATAATACAAAAGTCGCCCACCCATGAATAGAAAATCCCTCTCCCACTCCATAATCAGGTCCACAAACTTGGGGTCGTCCACCCAAGCGTTGCTGAAGCGGAAAGGCTTTGGGCCCCAGTCCGTCTCATCCGTATCTAATAGCACCAAGAAGTTATCTGAGATTGGGTTGAACAATTTGATTTGGCTTCCATTTGAGAAGTGAGCGTCCAACTTGGGTGAGATGAGGAATCTATCTAACCTACTCATCACCGATCTCAACTAGCCATTAGACCAAGTGAACCGTCCACCGATGAGAGAGTAGTCGATTAAGCTATTTCTCTCAATGAAGTCTGAGAAATCCTCCATTCCCCTTGTATATCTCTCTCTTCCTTTCTTTTCTGATGGATATCTCACTACTTTGAACTCGTCCCCAATACACCAAAGGCCAGAACTCCATACTTTGACATCTTCCAACTCCAACCAGAAATTGCCTCTATCGCCGTCTAAATTCGACCCATAGATGTTGGTGAGACATATTTTCACACCCTCATTCAGCAGTTGTCCCTTCATTGAAATTGACAGTGAGTCCATCCTTCTTGTTGAGACATTCAAAAAGGAGAATTCCAAAGAGTTATCATATTAACTCTCCCCTTCAACCACTAAATCTTCCATTGGTAGAAATCCCATCTCTTGCCTTGAGAAAGAAGGAACACTTATAATGAATAGAAAATAAAGTAGAATAGAAAAAATACGGAAGTTAATATAGCAAAATAACACGTGCGTCAAATGTATGTTATCATTTAAGCATCTTTGAGAGAAAGAGAGAGGAGCCAAAACATTGTTTCTAAAAAAGTACATTCACCTCACATATAATTATTGTATTCAATAGTGAATTGCAAACTATATTCTATCTTTTTTTATAACAAATTTCTATTCTCTCGCAACAAAAATAAATAAAGAAATCCAAGTTTTATTTTCTTTTTACTGGAGTCTTACCACCAGAGAATGGTTTAACATTAGATGTACTCGTCTAAAAATATAAGAGAAAACATAGACAATGCATTGGGAAATACCACTAAAGCATTTTCTACAGTGGGGACTTCTTGGTTGTGAAACTCCTCTGGGAACTGAGAGCCTGCATCCAGTCGTTTTATCTACAACCAAAAATTAAAACCCATCCTCATCAATAACATGATTCAGTACCTTTCAGAAAAAAAAAAAACAATAATAAATGATAAGAATCAATAACTATCAAGATATGGGGCTTCCAAATAAATAATTCTCTCTGAATTCTAAAACTAAAATATAACAAAAGATGTAGAGAAAAACATATGTTTAAAAAAAAAAAAAACAAATTGAGGGTCACTTGATACACATGCACACATGCATGTGCAAACACACATCTGCACAAGCACACGTGCTCACATGCATGCACACACAGACACATACATATAAAATGTGGGCAGACCACCTTAAAACCAGCAAAAACCACCACAGTGCACCAATCTGATGACTGCTTTGTACCAGTTTCAACAGTTTCTAATTAAAAACCAATTTGATTCAGAATAAGAATCCACCCTAACTGGACTACCTGGTCCAGTTTTTAAACATGGATCAAGGCTAATAAACACCCTAACCTTAGATCAGAGTTTAGACACAGAACTTCTAACATAACCTTTTTTGCTGGTTGAAAGGAAGTCTTATTCAACATGGATGTGGGCTCAATTTTCATTCAAATAAAGGCACCCTTAATGCATGTGACAATGTGGCACATGTTTTGGAGACCATTTGGTTAGAAGAAAATCATCTCTATGCACAAATTAAGATACCATTGATGCTTGGATATGCTCAATGTACCAAGTCTGATGTAGGACACGGAAGATGCAGCACACAGATTCCACTTCTATTTATTTTTATTCATTTCTTAATTAGCAAGGAGGATTTGTTATTTTCATTTGGGATCTTAGCAGCCCAACTTTAGTTAGTTTTCTATTTGGTTCAGGAGTCCTAGTTTAGCAAGGAAACCAAGTCGGTGGCTTTCCTAGTTGAGTCTTTTTCTATTTTCGAGTTATTTGTTTTCTTATAAATACCCATGCATGTAACAGAGGAAAGACACGATGAATATTCAATGAGATTAATCTAAGGCATAGCCTTTTCCTATTTTTCCTTTATCTTTGTTTTCATGCCTAACTGTAGGCTGTTCTACATCAAAGTCAGTGTCAACGACTTTTTTTTAATGAAACATCAGTGTCAGAAACAAGACAACAACATTTGCAATGGATAGGCATAAGATACTTGTGGAATTTTCTTTTTAGTCTTGTATTATATTATTACAAACATTTAAACTAATTCATCATACTTGTCACATGCTATGAAAGGCTAGAAGCCTAGAAGCCCACTAGTCTTGTTTCAATCAACATGCTTGAAAAGCCAATGTGTCCAATCAATCTAAATAAACCATAAAATAGGTAAAACATTCCAAAAATTATTTATAAACAATGTTCCATGAAAGATCTTTTTTCTTAGAGAGAGATCTTTTTTCTTAGAGAGAGAGAGAGATTAATGTTTCATGAAAGATCCAAGTTTGACAACCATCAGGACAACCTGAAACAATGCCAAATTGACTGCATGCACATGTGGGGTGGAGGGGGTACATGTAGTGTGTTGGTGGGTCACTTTCGACCCCATATAAGAAATGGATTTATGGATTAGTCACACACAAGTATAATTATAGTTCTTAAAAAGTCACATTTTTCAGTGAAGAACATAAATCCATTATTTTTTTTGAAAGGTAACATAAATCCATTATTATATTAAAAAATAAAATAAAACACAAGTCCACATCATCCAACATGACAGTAATGTAGCATGAAACATGGATGGGTGCTTCTCTTTAACTAAGGCCATTTCTAAAAGAGTTAATGGCTAGCAACACTCTCTAACGAGACATACTATCAAATGGACCATGGGTCCTACATAATTGAGTTCATTTGATAGGTGATTACATGTATCTGAAATGTATAAGTTTCACTATCAATTGATCATCCAAACCATATAATCTTGGCCTTTACATTTCAATGAGTATAAGCCACTGATTTTTAAAATTTTAAAATCAAAGGATAAGATGATTAGATGGAGGTGAAACTTCATAAGCATCCTATTTATATGGTCGTTTTTACATCACACCCAACTATGTGGGCCCTAAGATCCATTTGACAGCATGTCTCGTTAGTGTGTCTCAATAGAGAAAGTCTCGGTAGGGTTTTTGTTTCTAAAACTAGAACAACATTCTCACCTCATCTGTGTTAAAGTATCCAACCTTTGCAGTAGAATTACCAGACATCCTCTGCAAATCCCTGCCTGTGTCATATAGGAATTAAGTCTATGAGTAGCTTCAAGAAATCATTGTCAAGGCAAAATTACAACATGATGGTAAAATATATATACATCTTTCTCTTTTCTTTTTTGTTAAGATATGCATCTTCCAGAGAGTCATACTTTCATATGGATGATGACTGTGCTAGCAAGATATGAAAAACATGGAATACAATAAATAATGTTGGTTTTACACTACTGCTGCTTTACCAAAATAATAGCAGTAGCAGCAGCAACGACAACAATCTAAAGTAATACTAAACCACTAGACTATGTCAGTTCCTTCCATGGTTCAAAAACTTGAAATTTGGACTCAACTCGAAATCCTATCGAGTCAAGTAACTCAGGCGAGTCTTTTGACTTGACTTGGAAAAACCGCTGACTCGCTTGTCTCAAATCCTATTGAGTCGAGTCAACTCAGACTTAACTTAGCTAGTTTTTTGGGTTTTCAAACTATGATTCCATCCAATGGTCACTACAGAGCTCAAAACACAGATTTGACATAAACTAATCAGCTTGGTCGATACATGTGGATAGATAAAAGAGAGTCCAGTAAATGCCCAAGCTTTTAAGCTTGGGTTTTCTAATACACCATGTTCTCTTAACTTTTTTCACCGAACCCATAGGTATTAAAGATTCTAATGAGGTTGAACTTTTTTGCTACTAGGAGGGCTCTCTCTTGGTGGGTATTTGGTGATCTAAGTTCGAGTAATCTCATCATAGAGGGTGATTCTACAAATACCATTGCCTGGGCTTCAAGTGGGAGGAAACCTCCTCGGAGGTTACTTGCTATTGCAAGGGATATATCCAACCTTTGTAAGGGGAAACCTATTTCCTTTAGGCAGATTAGAACATCAGCCAATGGGGTGGTAAATTTCTTATCCAAAGTTAGGGTGGATCGTCAAGAAGGTATTGTGGGTTATTTGTAATTAGGGGTGGATCGTCAAGAGGGTGCTTGTGGGTTACTTGTAATTTTGCATTATTTCTAGTTTTGGTTTTATTGGTGGTATATTAATTCTTGTTTTTGTTGCTGAGGATTAATATAGTTCTCCTATAATTTACCAGCTCTTTTAACGAATATACTTGTGAATTAAAATAAATAAATAAATAAAAATGAAAGGATAAAAAGGGGACTGTTATAGGAAAACCATTAGGCCATCAATGCTTTGTGGAGCCAAATATTGGGCAATTAAGAAAAAACAAGTGGATAAGGTAAGGGTAACACAAATGTGTATTCTAAGATAAATGAGTAGATTGTCATTAAATAAATAAAATTACAAATATACGTATTAGAGAAAACTTTAGAGTAGCCCAAATACATGAGTAAATGAGGGATAGTTGCATAAGGTGGTTCGAACACGTATGTAAGAGATTAGAAATGGTCCCCATCAGGAAAACTAAAAGGATGCAAATAGAAGGAACAAGAAAGAGAGGAAGGCCTTGAAAATTTTGGTTGGAAGGAGTAAAGAAGGATATGATAGATTTTGGTATCAATGGACATGGTTTTTGACTAGATAGAATGGAAAAGAATAACTCAGAAACTCAACCTCAAATAGATGTGAATAGAAGGAACAAAAAAGAGAGGAAGACCTTTAAAAATTTTGTTAGGAGGTAAAGAAAAGTAAGATAGATTTTGGTATTGGAGTGCATGGTTTTTTATAGGATAGAATGGAAGAGAAAAACTCAGAAAGCCAACCCCAACTAGATGGGATAAGTGGCTTTCATGATGAAGATATTTGTCATGTACAAAGATTTGTTATTACCCCATTACCAACAAGTCAGTGTATATCACAGTAGCTTTACACGTATCTATTTTAGGCTTTTAGCAAGTGGAAGCCAATCAAAGGAGAAATGATATCATGGCTGCTAACCTCAATTGACCCATATTGTTCTTCTCTCTTTTTAACACTTCAGATTCATTAAAATTAAAATGCAGGCATTTTTGCAGCAGAAGATGATAAAACAAACCTATCATGGAGAGCAAACAGATCCCCATCCATAGAACGAGAGACATCAATCTCAATGCAGTCTATTTGAGAATCAAGGGCAAAACGATATGCATCCATCTGCATTGCAATTGAAAAAAAAAAAGGATGTAATTTCCCTATAAAGTTTTATGTATGCATAGAGCTGGCTTATGTGTATTCATGTGTATGAAGACACGGTTTATAAACTTGATTTTGAAATCAGATCTGACCAGTTGCACACAGAAGTGTCCCAGAAGGAAAAGTAATTTCCTATTACATGGTGAAAGGGATAGGAGCTATGCTGCAACATTGCTTTTCAAACTTAGGATGAAAATAATCATAATTAACAAGAAGCCCAAATGTATTGTATGTTGTCCTACTAGGTATCCAAATATGTCAAGATTATCATACACAAAACAAAATCCACTCAAGGAATAACTGGAAACATACCAACTAGCTATTGGCTCGAATAGTGTGAAGTCAGTGGTACAAAAGGACCATGTGTAGGTCAAGTTCTGCTGTCGTATAGGGAGAAAGAGTTGTTCTACAGAAGATGGTAGTGTAAAAACAAAGGGTAGATGGAGGGGTTGGTATTTGATAGGAGCATGTTAAGGAGTCAAAATGGCAGGTTTCACCATTTCTGTTTGTCTTGAGAGAAAATGTCAGGTACACTCAGCTTTAGCCATAGTTCAGAACTGGACAGCATTCAAAATTGACTCACAGGGCACCAAGTTGACCAAGCCTTTCAAGCCCGTCAAGTTATTTGCTCAGAGTGAACCAAGTTACTCAACTTGATGACCTGTCGACTTGTCTCATCTCTGGACTTAAAATAGAATTTACTCTGAAAACTAGCTGGATGTGCCCAATAAAGCTGCTCACAGGTTCGCGGGGATGAGGCCTCCAATTCCTTGGATGTTTGATTCAGAGGATCAACTCCCTTAGAGTGTTAAGCAGATTATCATCAACGAGAAGAATGCTTTAGTGGAAGGAGGCCCTGTAGCTCATGGTTGACTCGTCTTTGGTGGTGGTCAGTCTTTATGGGGGCATGGCTGTAGTCAAGGGCCTTATGTGATCGTGGTTTACACTTGGGGATTTCTACCAATGGTTCTGTTTTTGTGGCTTGTCTGAAGGTTCAATGTTTTGGGCTAGGAAATTTTATACGAAAGGGCTGGGCCATGGTAGTGGTTCTGAGCCTTCGAAACCAAACTCTTATCTATATATCTTAATGTCCCAGATCCTAGATCCGGGCATTGCTGGTTAATATATTGCTGTCATATGTTTTATCCTTTAAAAAAAAGAGAGTAAGCAACTGCTTCCCTCCATTTTACATGTGCATAGACAAACATGATCTGTCCTGAACAAGAGCACTCAATTTTACCTGACTCACATGCAAAAATTTTCCTTCAAGGAAACTTCATTTTACACCCATACGTCAACCTGAGTGTATCATGATTTCATGAATAGGCCAAACAAACTTAAAAGGCGACAAAATGAAAAGAGGTCAAAGAAACACTGAGCAAAAAGTAAAAAATGTGTATATGCTAGTTCAACATAATATTACAGTTCAAGTAATAGAGCCAAAGTGCTAGTTCATAGCTTTACTCCAAAGATCAGTAGTTCACAATTTAGCAGCACAAATTGCATTGATGAATCATATGACTGGGATGCAGTTTGGCTACACCACCAAAGATGAGCATACTTACTGTGTTGGGAACAGATTTGCTTGAATCACCACCATGAGCACACACAAGAGGTGGGTCATCTATCCAACCACATCTACGTCTTTGCATCTACCATAACATCAAGTGAAAGCAAACGTCAAGATGGATAAATTTTGCTAATGTGGACTAAAATGGAAATCAGTAGAATTGTCAAATCCTAGCACATCAACTGATAACCTCCATTTCCACAAATCCGAAATGAACAAAGTAATATGGTATAGAAAATGAAATTCTGATGGTCGGTTAAAAGTATACTGATATCTAACACCCTGCAATTCTAATGCTCAATTTGGATGGGTGGAAAGGAAAACAATTCCCTGGAAAATAGCCAATTCTTTACCAAATAATAAGCATTCTTCAACCATTTTAATTAAAATAATATTAATTTTCAGTGAAATGTTTTCCTTTCCATGCAACCAACAAAGCCTAAGCTTCCAACCATGCGATCGGAGCGAATTCGTGGTGGAGAGAAACCGAAAGAAAACAATGGGAAGAAGAGCATAGAAAATCTCGAAGGTTTTCAATCCAAAGAAACTATGATTTCAGAATAAAAACAGAGTCGATCGAAGAGAGGAGAAGAGGTGGTGAGAAAAGAAAAGAACCTGGTGAAAACGCTTGAGACGGAAATGGAAGAAGAGGGGAGGGAGGAGGGCGAGGAGAGCGAGGAAGAGGAGGAGGCGGAGAAAATTCTTTGAAGAAAAGATCACAAATCGCTTCCAGAGCCGTCGATGCAACGTTTTCTTCCATTGTCTCGCCTTCGCCATTTTCCTTCCTTTCAGTCGTTTTTCTATTTTCTACTTGTAAAGAATGTGATGGCAAATTTCAACGATGGGATATTCCGAAAAGAAGTTTTATTATTTTTAAAATTATTTTTTATTATTGTTCTTTATATTTAAATAAAAAAAGTCAAGCATTTTTTAGAGCATCAGTGTCGTCTACAGAAAATTAATTGCCCGATTTATAACGAAGCAATTTCCTAACGGATAATTTCTTGGCACATACTTGACATATATCTAATGAAAAAGAAATTTTCAAAATTTATCAAAATACAAAAATTTAGAGATGTGTGATATTTTTAATCATTTGATTTTTCATTTTCAATTATCAATTTTTTTATCACATTAAATAGTTAAAATTTTATATGCGAGTAAATTTTGATACTTTAATTAATAGGTCTCTTTTCATTTTTATATATGAATTCACCTATATCATACTTGACTTCAACTTTAAAAAAGAAATATTAAAATCCAACTACTAAATGGTATTTTTGAACTAATTAATAAAATAAGAGGGTAGAGCCTTTGCAAAATATAAAATTAATGAGATTTTCTCAAATTAAATAAAAATATAGAAACCTCTTGCTAAGGATGCACATTGGAATTGCACCTGCAAGCTCATATATCAAAATAAGTTCAAGAGATGTCAAATTTAAGATCTCTAATCTAATTACCAAAACTCAAACCAATTAAACTGTTGTGATACATCTAAAACATTAATTACTCAAGGGTACTTTTTTCTTCATAAAATTGAACATGGTCCCTCATTTATCATTTAGCCAAGAGTGAAACTGAAAGCCTTTAATCTAATCTTAGAAGCTCAAGTCAAGTGAGTTGTTGTGATACATCTAAAATAGCTACTAATCAAAGGTACTTCCGTCTTTATAAATTAAACGTGATCAATCATTTATTATTTAGATAGGAGTTAAAACTCAAAACCTCTAGTCTAATCTTAAAAACTCAATCCAAATAAATTGCAATGATACATCTAAAATAACAACTAGTTAGAGGTACTTTTGTCTCTTTAAAATTAAATGTGATCCATTATCATTTAGCTAGGAGTAATGATTATATGTTAAAGATGATGGAATCTACCATCCATTCTTTTTTTTAGGACAGAGGGAGGAACCTTGAGCACAACTCTACTAAACCCCCTTCAGGTGACATCCCACACCCCCACAGGATTGCCACCGGATAATGCCACGGGCTCAAACTCTCACCATCCCACCTCCTAAGGCGGAATGTTACCAGCTGAGCTACACCGTGTGGGGTAATCTACCATCCATTATGAAACAAACAAATCCAATCATTAATGAAAAACTACTTAAAATTAGATGGAGAGTGAATTTGTTCATTTTCATGGTAGTTACCATTCAAAATGACAGCATATCATCATTTCACTTTAGGACACTCACTTTAGACATGTGTGCCCTAAAGTTCATCAATTGCATCATAAACTTGGTAGCCCTCCAACCACATTGATCGTCTTCAACTATGCTTATTTGCTAAGATGTTTAAGTGGCTGTTTGGTTACAAAGGGAATTCTTTAGCTGAATTTGAGGCCAATCTTGGTCTTGAATCTTCACCCAAGTCAAGTTTTGAAGTATAAGATGAGCAAGTTACCTTTTGGATTTAACCAAAATTTTGAACTCCCTACTAAATTTGAAGGAATTAGCTTTTTTTAAAAAAAAAAAATTTAACAATGTAATATGCAGAACAGCAATCACTGAGGTCCTACATGGTTTAATGTCTTACTTTCTAATTATGGATTGGAGAACAAATAGCTCTAAAGAATATGTAACTTTTTTTAAACAAAGAGTAGCATGTTTTTGGGTTAATGGACGGTCAGATGAGACAAATATAACTTGATTTAGACAATGTTGAATGCAAACTCATATGCTCGAGAGGGCCTTTTAATTATAATATTTACAACATAAAAAATTAATCAAAAAAGAATTTCATCTGAATGATGGTGAGCCAACATAATTTATACAGCTCATTGAAGAGAAGAATGCTTTGCATCTACAGCTTCTTTTAGCTTCCTACCCAATGCCAGTGCCAAAGGAGGAGGGACGGCATTTCCAATCTGTCTGTGCTTGCTTTGAATGTTACCATAAAACTGATAGCTGTCAAGGAAACCCTGCATCCATTTAGAGAAAGAATCAATCTTCAAAGATTATAAGAATGTCAAGAATGACATTAGTGCAAGCATAAGGTTATGGTTTTTAATTAGATATCAGATCAAGAAGGAGATTGCTGTAGACATATTATACAAACTGCAATGAAGTGAATTCTTGGTAAATACCTATCCCAAAAAAAATAAAAAAGAAAAAAAAAAAGAAAAGAAGAAATAATCAGATTGAGAAACAATCATATCATGAGAATTTTATAGTGACAATTGAGCATGATATCTTACAAGCATGTTGTAAATTTCTAATAATATGTGCAAAACTTTAGAGTATAAAGTTTTACAAAGGGCTGGTCCATTTTAATACCTCATACCCTATATAGTACTCCCGCCGTCCCATTTTAGTTGTCTTATTTGAAACATTTGTATTTTTTAAAGAACTCTCTATATAAGGCTAGCACTCCATGTGATTTCATCCATTTTCAACACACTTTATGCTATTCCAATATAAATGAGACAACTATTTTGGGACAATTCCAAAATCCATATAAGACAACTAAATTGAGACAGAGTGAGTATTTCATATGTAAAAATCATTATCAACATAATCATTTATCCCCTCTATCTAAGGTTGGTACTTATAATTGGATTTTGCAAATTTTTCAACGGGCTCACTGCCTACCTAACACCCACAAGACTCAAAACCTGGATCCTAGTGGCTCTTGTCATATGTACAGATCATCTTCTAAATTGACATCAGGCACAAAATGGAACATTAAACTCAACAGTCAGTGTTAACAAAAAATGAGGAACTTACTTGAGAACGTGCACACTCACGTACTGTGACTATCCTGTCCTGATCGGGGTGAAAGCACATGCCAACCTTACCCATGGGCTGGGGATCAGTGATAGAAGTTGGAAAGTTCCCTTCCCGGTCCAATCTTCCATAAAGTCCTTTCCACTGATTATGCCTCTGGGCAGTGTTTGGCAGGCACCAAGGTATCAAATCAACCATTTGTCCAGTAGACAGTCTAACCTGCAAATTGTAAAAAGTAGCTCAATAACATTACATTGGAACCATACAAATTGAAATTAAAAGCTAAATAGTTGCATCAGTTATGGTAACAATGGTTAATGAGATCACTAGCCAGTAACAGTAATGAATGACAACAATAACATTTAAATATACAATTGCCAAAATAAAGAAGAATCGGCATAGTGGGTTTAATAACCAATGACCTGTATGCATCAGAATTGCCAAGATTGATATTATAACCATAAACATATGAACCATCTGAATAGATACGAATTAGCAACTGAAAATAGCAATGGCAGTAGCTGCTTGTGATAAACAATAGTTGAAGCAATAACAGTAACAGTGGTTTCAGTCACATAAGGATTAAAGCATGAGCAGTATAGCTTATATCAATGACCTCGGACTTATCTACAGGCACTAGACATGCAAATGCAAGATGTTTCCTATCTAAAAGATGTAAAGATACAGAGTAAGTACTCTCTTCAATGTATGTATAAATGTAAATTTGGGAAATACAGGCGTAAATGCATTTCTCAGAATTAAGTCAAGAATCAAATACATTCCCAAAGAACCTGCAGTGGAGGGTTTTTTTCTCAAAGGAAAGACGAGAGTTCTAATCATTAGACTATGTGTGCTTGTCATGTGGAAGATATTCAAGTTAATACCTTCTCATCAGGTAGGTCATGCCAATCAGCACCTGGACGCTTTGGAATTGCTTGGCATCGTATGAGATTCAATTCATTCATTTCTTTAGATATATGATCATGCAAGACCAACATATTCCCTCGAATTTGCTTTTGGAACCATGATGCAGGGTCATTTCCATACTGTGAAGAACAACAAGGAAACTTAAAAGGAGTTTTTAAGGATTCTAATATTTTATTATAAAGCAATCAATATTTACTCCATTTTAACTACACAAGACATCCACAGAAACTCACATTTATTTCTGTCTTAGATGCTCCATTTCCAACAGGCGGGAGATCTCCAATTGTGTCTCTTACAGTTATTGATCAGAAAGGGCCCCCTGCAACAGTACTCCTAACAGCAGCATATTGCACATCACCTGGTAATGTAATTTTCAGCTCCGGGCCTGAAAAGACGTGCATGGGCTCTGGCCACTCAGGAAGTATCTCTTTTGGAGAAGCTGCCCATATGAATGCTCGTTTTTGAGACTGACAAACACCATAGGCCCCTGCTTCAAGAGCACCAAATCTCACCTAAAACAAGTAATCAAGAGAAATTGATAAATTAGATTGATTTCTTCCTTCTAATTTTCAAACCTATTTCAGCGATCACCAAAGATCTATACCTGATAACCCATTTCCAGAAGTGAAGCAAGAGTTAAACGGAACGTCTGTCCTTTGTTGAAAGATACAAAGTTTCTCACATTCTCTAAAAGGAAGTACTTTGGCCGGAAATAATCAGCAAAGGACAAAAAGGCTAAGATCATCTCACACTGGACCTTGCTCCAAGTTCTTTGATTAAAGCGGTTCATTCCAGAGAATCCCTGTAAAGCACAAAGAACAAGGCCTTGAACAGAAATGTAATAATTAGACTAAATTTAAAAGGGGAAGTGATGGAACCAACAATGAGGTGGAATACATACCTGACATGGAGGCCCCCCATAGATGAAACCTACTTGACCTGGCACTGGCAAGTTTTTAATCTTTTCCTCACTAAACTTAGCAGCTAATTCAGAAGCTTCAAAGGTTGAGATGCAATCATCCACATCCCCACATTTTTCCATTATAGCCCTGCATCACAATCCACTTAGGTAAATAATTTTTTTGAATAACTAGAATTGTACTAAGGCTCTTCTGTTATTGGTATAAATATATGGACAGGATTGGATGAGATTATTCAGAAAAAAAAAAGTGGCAAAAGTACAGAAAAAAATGCATGACTAGTGTGAAAAATAATAATAAACTCTTCCTTTGTCAGTAGGAAATATATAGACAGAATGGACAAAATGATTCGGATGAAATAATCTATCTATATGCAATTTAATCACCATAGAAACACTTCATAATCAAGCAGTATGAGAAAGGAAAGGAGGCCATCATTCAAACAGCATCAAGTCAAATTATGGAACTCACCTCAAAATTACATTGCAATTCTCAACAAACATCAATGCCTCTGGATGATTAAGGCTAAATGCCTCTGCAGCAGGTTGGTCATATTCGATTGCCCACTTGGTGAAGGAAACCCCTGCAAGTTTATGATCAATTAATATCATCCATTCATTTGACAAAGGTAATTAGAGAAGTAAAGTAATTACCAGACTTCTGTAATCCCTCAGACAATCCACCACACCCTGCAAAAATATCTAAAGTGGCCAAGCGGTTTTCTTGAGATACCACCAATTGGCTGAAATCCTCATAATTGCACTCCCCTTCTTTGCATTTACCCTTGCTCCTCCTTGAAGCAGGAATCACCTTGCCTGTTGGGGAATTCAGCTTGAAATTGGCAGGCAACTGTTCACAAAGCAAATGGTCAGAAAACACTAAAAAAGTACATAAATCAATATATATGTGAAAGATTAATCTGCAGCAAACACCAAACACATACATTCCAAAATCACAAATGGCTGAGTGTTGTGATCTTGCATAAAGGAGTAAAAGCTGAACTTGCAGTTTAAGAAAGAAGTAGAACCATAGATATAATACCTGTTTGAGGGATCCTTTAGCAGGATCATAGATATATTCACAAAAGAAAATGTGATCAAAGATCACAGGACTGTCCAAAGCGAGTAGGTCATGTTTCTTTCGGACTTCACATTTGCCTCTAATTGCCTCCACTGAGAGGACACATATTTCATCACTGTAATAAACCTGATGAGATTACCAGTATTCAAAATGAAGAAATTATGTTCTAAAAAGGTATATAAGTTGGGACCAAATAAGATGCAATCTATCAAGCATCCTACATCACAAAGCAGTAATAAAAATGCAAATGACACTAGAATATTCTTTACTTCACGGATATCAGAATTGTATATGCCTTCGCAGCTGAAATGTCCTCTGGTCTATAAAATCTCCTGACCTTGACCAGAGTAGATCTTGGGTCAACCTGTTTGGACCCTTCGGGGACTTCAATTTTAAGCAAATGGCACACAGCATATGGCTTCAGACCAACATTCCTCCCAGCCTTAAAAGTTCCAGTGTCCATTTCCCCTGAAAATTGTTCAGGTCTTACATACACACAGTCATGGATAAAGTATTCGATCCTCTTATAGACAAAACTAGCCATTGAAGAGTTCACTTTAAATTCTGGTTTTGAGGCCTCTCCCATTATGCAAGAGTCACACACCAGTTCCAAGACCCATTTTGTCAATGGGAAGGCCAAAAAACCCACCTCTCTCCGGCCAGTACAAACTTTTACAGTAGTACTCCTTTGGCAGTCCTTTCTTTCTCCTCTCCTCTGCTTTTGCCTTGTCAAGTTTATCTGCAATAGCATTTTCCTTCCTGTGCTCATGTCCCCATAGAATCAGCCGTATGTCAACTATCACAATTTGCTTAACATCTTCCAATTCAAATTCCATACACTCATTTGTCAAGAATACCTCCCTCTCGTTTGCTGCATTACCAAGAATTGTGTGACAACCCCTCTGCATAACCCTTCCATGAACCATTTTTCCACCATCCAAACTCTCAAACATGTACTCCACAAAAACTATAACTGCCATTTCTTCTGCTTCTGCCACTTCCACCAAGACAGCACCACCTACATTAATGACATCTCCATGAACCTTTGCACATTTATAAAGAACCTCACCTGAGCTCTTTTGTCCTATTGACTCACCATCCCATCCAATTTCTGCTTTATTGGCCCTGGACTTGTGGGGTTTCTTAGTTGAATGAGGTTTGGGGATCTTGTCCTGGACTAATACGTCCTCACCGGTTTCGTCCTCTTCATTCTCTTCTTGCTCCTCAACATCATCTTCTTCTTTTGATTCATGACCGTCTCCCTCTTTTGAGTCTTGTGGCTGGTAATTTGAATAATATTCACCCCAAATTCTATTTATCAGCTTTGTGGTGGTGGCCTGCATCAACTTCTTTTTTGAAATCAATGATGGTGCCACTAATGCCCTTGGATTCAAGTTTCCTTGCTTTGTCACTATCGCCTTTTTCTTCATGATCAATTTAGTATGATGCCTTTCCGCCATCTTATCTGAAAGACCAATAACAAAGGCACTCTTGTTGATCATCTCATCAGGATATTCAGCAAACTGCTGAAGAATTATCTGTCCATGAACAACCACATATCTCTCAACTGCTGCAGGATTTGAAGAAATATAAGCTGGATGATTCTTATGAAACTCAGAAACTTTTTTAATGACATCTGCAAATGAAAGCTTCGAGACCCGACTCTGTTCCTTCAACAAAGTGATGATGCTGATTGCAAGTCTTGCAGTTTTCAAAACCGGCTCATACCATGGAGCATATTGCTTTGATGGTTTCCCAAGTCTGTACCTAAAGGATAGACATAAATTAATACACATGTTATGATTATCTTAGGGGGGAAAAAGAACAGATAGCAGGGCAGTTAAGAAGAATAAAGAAAATAGGAAGTTTAACAAAAAAATATTAGGGAATGGAAAGAACAGCAGTACCATGCCATATCAGTTCGAATTGATATGAAGACCATGGATGAACCAATCACAATCATCCACTCTTTAATGGCACTCAAGTAAATTGGTATTCCATCCACATTTGCTGTTTCTGATGAACCTGAAGAAGATGGCAAAGGATCATCATCAACACAGAACCCACTTCCATCATCTTCTGTCATTGTCCCTGAACCAAATATTGTTATATCAGCTTCAGTGCAGATCTCATTGGTAAAAGCTCCGTGAAATAAGCCTGGAATCTGAATTGTAAAGTGCCCAATTGTGAAGCATGCTACGAGGAAGTTCATCAGGATAGCAAATGCTAGTGTCATTAGCAAAGAAAACATACTCATCCATTTCTAGGAGAGAAGTTTTATAATATACTGGTAGAGGATAGTCATTTGCAATCTCATCCTCATTAATCTTTATGTAGAACTTTTTTGAACCAGATTGAGGACGGCAAGTTCTCTTCATAGATTTTCGATACTCTTCTTCCTGCAACAACCGTGCTAACTTTTCATCCTCATTTTCATCCACTACACCACTGGGCAAACCAGATTGATCTGATTTCTCTCCTTCCTTAATTTTTAAACTCCCAACTGAGACCTTTGGTAGCAATTTGTTAAGTTCACTTCCCGTACACTCTTCTCTAAGAGAAACTAGAACAGGCAGTCCAGTGAAGATCACATCATTTTTCTTTGATGTCTCATCCAAACCAATCAGCTGGTTATAGATGAAATCACCCAATGAGATTATAAAATCCTTAGAAGGAGAGCCACCAGGAAAGAATTTGCTTCCACTCATTGAACGAACAACTCCAGCAATTAATTCGTCAAGGCTCAAGTCAGGATTTCCTCCACAAGATGTTGACAGTTTTTTGAAAACTTCAATACAAGCACGTGCCTTTTCAAAGAAATAGTCGAAAAATTTCTTGTAACTATTAGCAGGTTTAATACAATCATAATCAGCAAGATTGGTTGAAATCCAAATTACTGGACACCCTTCATCATAACCTGAGATTGCCCATGACTCAATCCGCCCAAAACCTTCGCATCTGACACCTTTCTCTTTATTTGAACTTTCATCCAAGGGCATGACTAAAGCAGTAATGTACAAGTCCTCAACTTCAGACATTTCAAACGGCTGTGAAACTCCATTCTCATCATGGAGAATGAAATCCACAAGACTTCTAATGGGTCGCGGATCTTTTTGCCTAGCCATTTCGGTCAATCGGATATCTAAAGCCTCTTCTTCCACCACATGCCCCTGTTTCATATCAATAAGACAGGATTCTTTGGATAGACGGATGGATTTTTGCTTGAAGTTTGAACATGCAGCAGCTCGCTTCGGCCTTCTGTGAGAAACTAGAGGTTCCTCGAAGTTCTCTGGCCCATTCCGCTTCATTTTTTTTTTGTGGTCATTTCCATTGCCTTATCATCAATGACTATTTGAATATCATCTTGGATGTTACTCCACTTCGAAGAAACCTTGCCTCTAACCTTGCTCTTCATTCCTAATGCAAGAATTTAAAATCAAGTAAAATACCTGTACTTATAAGGAATCTAATTAAAAACTGCAGAAAAAATGAGGACAGAGGAAGCAAAACAAGAAACTGAAGAACAGTGACAAGAAAGGGGAAAAAAGGACATGGGATTATAACTGAAACAGGGTGGCACAATAAATGGTACATAGAATCCATTCCAAGTGAGAAAGTCGAAGGAAGAAACAGAATATTAAATTACAAATTGTACAATGGAGAAATACAAAAGAAAAAGATGTGAAGCGGCATCCAAAGTAAGAAGCACCTGAAAAAGGATGGTGCAATAAATGCATACAGATAATCCATTCAAAGCAAGAAATGCAATGTGAAAAATGCAAGATTTCAATTGTAAGAGCACAAACCATGCAATGGATATGCACAAGATGAAAAGATATGCAGGAGCATTGAAACTTGGCAGCGTCCCTAAAATTGGATGGAGCAATAAATGCATAGAAAGAACCCATTCAAATCATGAAAAAATCACAATAGGGTAGTATTTTAAAAATGGAAGGCGTGCTTGACACTGCATAAAATAAGGTAAAAAAAAAACCCTTTCTGCAGCATTCCTTGCAAGACCCAGCAAAAAAGAACAAAAAATTAGGGAATTGATCTGGGCACCAGTACTTTCCCTAAAATGGGGTAGTGAGTGATGCAAAAATGAGAGCTTTTCCATTTTGTTAGTGATTTGGTCTTTGATAATCACAACTTCATATACTGTGTGTTAGATATCCAAAACCCTCTTTGGATGCATGGAGAAGAGGGCAGTAATTATACGAAAATAATCATCTTTTAACCAATAAATTAGTAAATGCACCTTCACTTTTATTAGTTAAAATGATTACTTTCCAGAAGTTAGTCTTTTCCTGCATCAAAATGGCGGAGTTAGAAATAGGAAGAACAGAAAACTACCCATTGCAGAAAAATGCATCTAGGTCCCTATAATCTAGAGGAATTTTTCACTGAATTGCGTAGAGGGCAAGAAAGAAACCAAAACAACATGACGTGATAGATTCTGGACTAACGGAAAAATACAATTTTTTATATAGTAGAGTGGAAATTTAGAACTTAGAACGCTGAAACAAATAGATAAAAGGAATGCAGGAGGGAAGAAATTCTTAGTCCATAAAAAGGATTTTGAGATTTATGAAGGAAGTGAGGAAGTTAAAGGAAGTAACAGATGAAAATGGATACCCAACAAACAGTGAAAACTACTCAAGAGGAAAACTGAGTGCTGAAAATGCCCTCTCAAGGAATTATGATTTCAAGATAATAGAGATGATGTAGCTCATTGGCAAGTGCACACTTCTACAACTACAAACATTGTAAGTACCGATCACACTGCTTAAACCTACCCAACAAAAAATTAAAAGAAAAATAAAAGTATACCCATTACCCATTGAACTGAAAATGAAAACTAGGAAGAAGGCCAATGGCAGGAAATACCCCTTTTAAGAAATTGTAGTTTCAATTTTCAAAGAATTCAAAGAAACCGAGGCACTTTCTTGCTGTGAAGAGAACAGAGTCGTTACCTGAAGCATAAAAAACGTTGGATTCCACTATGGTTGGGCTCTAATCCAATGTTGTTGCTGATCCCTATTGGGAGAAAATCACTTTCTCGACCACAAACACAATAGTATTGGAAGTAAACCATATAGCACAAAGAATTTACATGGTTCTCTTTCGGTATGTTTACAAATTCAAAACTGATCCACTCTCAAAGTAAAATGAAGAAGAGGCGGCTCTCGTTGTAATGTTGTTGGCTCTCTCTCACAAAACTACTCTATATACTACCCTATTTAGGGTTTACATAAAAATACTATATGAAATTAAAATTGTCCTCCAAATAATTTGGGTGGGGAGCTCTGCTCCTGCCTCTAGAGAGGGGCGCTTCTCCCCTTTAACACCCAACAAGTTCAGTGTGGAGCTCGACCCACGACAATACAAGCCGGATCAACAATATATCTCGGACCTACCGGACACCTCTGATAATCAGACTCTACGAAGCCTATCGTTTTTGGTTTAAATGTTGATGAGTGAAACCAAATGCAGAAAACAGGAGCAGAGAATCAGATGAGAAGATACAAGACAGAGATAGGAGAATTGATTAAGAGAAGCGAAAATTCCAAAAGTCATAGAAGAAGTGAAGAAGAAAGTGAAAGGAAGGCAATGAGCAGTGGCGATTTGTGATTTCGCCCGAACGGGTTTTTTCTCTTTTCCTCTTCTTCATTTCTTTTTCTATGCTCTCTCTCCGTTTCTAGGGGGATTAAAGGTGTATTTGTAGAAAGTGGAGTCTGGCGGGAAGAGAGAGATGGGGGCAGTCGGTCTTGCTTTTCATAGTTGGCGCTAATGTTAAACCTTAAAACAGTACCCTACGGAATTTGGAAATGGGAAGAGGCGATTCACCCCGAGGTGATCTTGTACGTTGGTAAAAAATTTAAAAAAGAAAAAAAAATGTGAAAGAGCAGAGTAAATTTGATCTCAATTTTATAAATCAATAAAACATGAAATAATCAAAGAGCTTTTCATATACATGTAACTTACTAAGTTTTTCAACTTTTTCAACCATTTAAAAAAAGTTAATTTAAAAACTTATTTTAACATTAAAAATAAGTATACACAACTAATTATAGGGATCTTAAGGCGATATCTTATGAAGTCGTGGGAAGGGTTGCATGATTTCTAGGCCTAGACCTCAAAAGATTAGAGTTGAGTGGTCCCTCCTCTGAGTAGAACTATGAAATTCAATGGAGATGGAGTCTCACGGAATAAGTCTGGCCGGACTGAGATATAGGGAGTTCTTAGGGATCACTTGGGCACCATGCATGTTGTTTTCATGGATTCTATCATTATCTAAGATTCTAAGGAGGTAGAACTTCTTATTATCAAAAGAGCCTTGAGTTTAAGAGTAGAGTGTAGGTGTAACAGCCCAGCCCATAAAAGGACTTGGGGATCAGCCAACAAGATATTGTCCGCTTTGGGCCTACACGCGCACACACGTGCACACGCACGAGCCCGTACGGTTTTTGGATCGGACCCGGCCCAAATTCGGGTCCAAAACGCATCTTGCTGATTTGAGGGAGTAAGGCTACTTATAAACCCCCTCTCAAACTCCTCAACTTCGATGTGAGACTTTCCACAACTCCCACCCACTGCTGGGCTGTCGGATCCAACCGGCCCATTCTGTTGGCCCGTCCGACAGGGCCCAGCTTCACTTGGATCAACTTATCTAGGGTCTGGCCTCTGACTCATGGGTCAGGATATCACAGTAGAGGTGAAAAATTAGTGATTAAAAGTGATTTTTTCAATGCTATCAAATGGACTAGGGGATCGAAGCATCTCCTTTGGACGTTAATCACTCTGGTTAGAGAAATAAATGAACAAGTCTCGAGTTTGGATGTGTCCTTCGTGCAAATCTGTCATTCAGCTAATGGAGTGACAGGACATCGATTCTAAGAGATTAGTGCAACCAGTTGTTGTGGAGTTTCTTTTCTTTTTTCTCTCTTTTGTAGCTCTTTGTTCTGTTTGTTTGTTTTCTTTCCTCCTCCTTAGAAGCTTAGGCCTAGTACTCTCTTTTTATATCTTCTTTGTTTTTTAATAAAACTCTTTCTTGTTACTGTTTAAAAAAAAATTAAACTTCTAGATGTACATAAAAAATTTCCAAATATATATTTTTATTATTTTTTTTACTTTTCAATTTTATTTACCATTTTTAAAAAGAAAACACTCCCATTCTCCACTTCCATTTTTATACTTTGAATCAATAATGGACCACGTAGGAAAAGCCACAAATACCAAGAAAATCATTAATTGAGATTTTTAAAATAAAATTCATTACTCATCTGTTATGAATTGAAATCAAAATTATACTTACTTTTATATTATAAAACAAAAGTTTAGTGAATTAATAAAGGCGGGCCATATAGACACCCGACTTTTCTGATTCTATACGCCCGATTTCAAAAAATCGGATGAAAATACCATATTACCCTTCTGGCTTTTATCATCCGAATTGTCAGGTGCGAACTATCTTCTCTATGTGGGTTGTGGAGTGTGGTTTTCAAACGAGTCCGTTTCTCTACCGATTTTTACAAATAAGTATCAAAATTCATTTATTCTGAATTTTATAAACTCCAGGACTGATTTTAAGTGAAAATAATATAGTTTTGAGTTTAAAAAATTGTATCCAAATAATTAAAAAAAAATCACCTTCTCTCTTAATTCTTTGGTACAATTTTTGAAGCTATATTTAGACTTATCTAGCCAAGTAATTTTTTTAATAATCTTATAATTACAAACTTTCTTCAACGAACCATAATATATATAGAAAAATAATTAGCCACACATCTCAGAAAGTATTCTTATAGTGAGAATTTCCTATGGAGTCCATCTATGATCATAGAGTTAGGTGAGTTTAAAATATCTATGTGTATTATGTGCTTATGATAAACTAAGTTGATTGAATAACTACACCTATGAAATTATATTTAATAAATACTGATTTTATGTCTTTAAAAATCTATGATTAGAATTGTTTAATTAAACTAATTTTTTCTCGAGATTATTTACACGCAACACGTATAGATCTTTTAAACTCATAATCTCATGATCATAGTTGGCTCCACATCTCTCTCTCCACGTACATGTTCCTACGAAGACACTATCACATACTTAACTATAGTAAGAGATGTGATTTGAGAAAGTCAATCCAAGTATCATTCTTGCATTTTTGAAGTCACTTAGTTAAAAATGTAAAAATTTGACTTGACACTCATAATTATTATGAGTGACACAATGTTTTCAACTACTTATGCATTCTTGGATTATGGAGCCTCCATGATAGATCTACGTTTATTTCAAATTTTATAAAAGAATGTAATTCACTCGTGGAGTTTTACGCTGGATATTCTGTAGTTTTTCACATGTAATTAAAAAAATAATAATAATAACTATTTAAAAAGAAAAAAAAAATGAAAAACATGACTTGCCACTCATAAGCCATAACTATTAAGTGGCAGATTCTTTTTTATATAATTGTTGGATTAAAAGCCCCAACAATAGATTCGTGTCTAACACTATTCATTTTTAATGTTACTATTGAATGTGTGTTGTGAAATAATCTCTTGTGAATTAGTTCATAAAGATTGATATGAACTTCATCTTTAGATTAAATCATTAAATGAATTAAAAAAAAAAGTTGACAACTTTTTATTCATTTAAAGATTGTATTATAAGTTCAACTAATTCATTGTAAACTACTTTACAATAGATAAAACCTTATCCACTTGAACAAATTTCAAATCTTACTAGCGAAAGTGGGTCACCTTATCTAAAATGTAGAAATTTGACAAGCCACTAATAGCTGTTATGAATAGCACATTATTTTTTACCACCCATTCATTCTTAGGTTTTTGAAACCACTAGTTGTTTAGATATGAGATGTGTGTTTCCCTAATTATTTTACTTATTATTATTATTTTTATTTTAAGCATTGTAACCCTATATATACACTTATTTTATCATTAATGAGGCCATGGAAGATTTTTCCCTTAATTAAAGCTCAAGCTAGGAAGTTTTGATTTCTGCTCGAAGAAAAATCCTCATCCCCATATCTGTTAGGTTGCTGCCACATAAATTAGTTGATAATCAAGAGTGAGGATTAGACAAAGTGGAAGTTTAGAACTCAGAAAGTCAATCTTAAATAATAGGAAATGATAATAATGATGATGATGAATAAGAGAGAAATAAAACTTCGTGGTCACTAAGTAGAAGAAAAGGCCGGCCGATAAAACTTCATAACTCTACCTGACCCGAATCAATCCGAATTCTGATCCGATCCGTATTCTAAACCCATTTTAGCCTAATTTTAATTTTAACCGGGTCGAGTCGGGTCGGGTCGAGTAGGATTAACTTGTAAAATCCTCAACCCGACCCGACCCAAATTTCATACAGGTTTTTATCTTCTCATCCCGACCTGACCAGCTAACTCAAAATTCTCAACCCGACCCGCATGATTTATTAGGTCAGGTCATGCGGGTCAGGCCAAAATCCAACTCGAATTGCAACCCTATATAGGACCATGCAGTTTGGGCTGATCTTTGAGCCAGTTATTTTAAATGGAAAACTCGTAAAGGAAAAATCACGGAAAAGATAAAGAGGATTTCTTATTCATGGTTCAATAGTGATTCCAACAATATATATATAATGAAGAATACTGTTAAAATTTTTACTGAAGTTATTTATTTATTGACTGAAATTGAACATAAACAAAACGTACAAAATACCAAAACTAGCTAGAAACATGGAACAACTAATCCCATGATAAACAGACTCTAAAACCAACGGGATAAACCTAAAAAATAGGTCAATCAAAGTGACTTCCTAAATAATAGGACTCCCACAACTTATTTGCAGATAAACATAAATTAATTAATAAAAAATAATTCCTAACAAATACAACTCAAAATGGAAACTGCTAAAATCACAACCCATTGTATCCAATCACCTAAAGTCACTCTCCTTCACCAGCAATTAGCATTTTTCCCCTTTAGGATGCAACTTTTATCATTCAACACTTCAATATAATTCACTAATTATTCACAATACAACATCAGAAGCCCAATAAAATCATACATGAATCAGTTCCAAAACCACATCAAGAACCAAACCCAGCAAAAGAAAAACTAGATTGTTTTTCCATATCGAAAACCTACTAATTTCAGAGAAGAAAATAGGATAAGATTACTGCCAGAGTCGAGAAAAAGCAGCCAAAGGAAGAAGAACATGAAGCAATGGAATTTGATCATGCAACAATGACTCCGGCAAGGCGAGGCCGCCTTTCTGGCCCATTATTCTCTGTCATCATATCAAGTGGCAACTTCCTCTTTGTGTTCATTTTGGTTATAGGTACTGCAGGTCTTATGTAGTTCCTCAGCTTCTCTATATCTCTCAGGTGAAGAGGCTTCAGGATGAAATCCTCAGCTCCGATCATTCGACAACTAAATAGGAAGACAAAATTAGAAATACATGTAACTATTTGCAGCAGAAGTGCACTACTACTATCTTCATACACAGATAAGGTTTTTTTATGAAAAATTTCCAGGCCACTTGATCATCAATCACTATTTCAATAAATAAAAGGAACAAAACAAATCTGGATAAAGAATACCTGGAAATTCTCTGTTGCACATTTTCAGATGACATTATGACAACAGGAATGGATTTTAGGTGGGTGTGCTCCTACAATTGCACACAGTAAAAAAAAAACAGACGAAAAAATGAAGTTTCTCTGAATGTAGGCCCATATGATGCTGAGTTATGGTACCAAGAATAGAAGTGATTCGATTTGAGGTTTTGCACCTTGACAGTCTTGAGAAGGTCATAGCCATTCATTCCAGGCATGCAGTAATCAGTAACAATTATGTCAATTTTGTAATCCTGCAAAACAACCCTCATTTAGACAAGAAAAAAAGAACTTTTTGAAGACAAATATTTGCCAATGTTAAAAAAACCTATACAATATTTAATATTAATATGCGATATAATGAACAGAAACTGTATTGGATTTCAGTGATTCAAAAAGCAAGTGTGTGGAAGAGCGGGCTTCCCTCTCTGTCGACCTTTTTCAATGTTTCCAAGCATTAGGATTTGAAAAGCAGGCTGTTAGTCAGATGTATTCTCAATCATTTTTATGAGTCGATCCATGAATCAGGTTGTGATGCTCTGTGACGACCTTGCCCCACCTAGCATGATACTATCCGCTTTAGGCTCTCCACACAGACACTCTCATGGTTTTGCTTTGCATCCATACACACGCTCCAAAAGATCTCATGATGTTTGAAGGAAGAGCGTCACTTATATCTAGGATCCAAAGCTACCTCCCAGGCAACGTGGGATTCACAACGCCTCACTGGTGACTTTTTCTCTCTTTTATCTATGCACAGTGGAGTTCTCCTCCTCCTTCCACTGGCAATTTTTCCCCCTCTGCCACGTTCAATAGTTGAAGTTTCCCCCCCCCCTCCTCCACTACGTGCGGCTATCACATGCTCCTCTATTCTTGGTGGCCAAACAGGCCTAATTAGAGACGTTGGATTTTCTCAAATTCCATGTAAAATATCTTCATCTAATAATAGACAACCAACTCATTTTCGTTGAGGTTAAAGCTATAATAGACAAAACAGAGATCCTTAGTGTCCTGATATTGGATTTGTATCCTATGTACAATGGCAATCCAAAACTTGACTAAGATCCTACTTGAGAAAAACCATAAATGAGTCCTACAGCATGTTGGACTCTCTCTCTCTCTCTCTCTCTCTCTCTCTCTCTCTCTCTCTCTCTGGTTCAGAGATACAGTAGTCTAAATGCTTTTAGGCTGTTTATCTAATTTATTAATGGTGAATGAAGATATTTTTATTTGATATGCTGAAACTTCTTGTCTCTGTTGATCTGAATTCTAAATGTTCATCGATTTTGGGTTCAGATATTGGATTTCTTATTGTTTTCAAGTGCTATCTGCTAAACGTTTCTACAAAGAAGTGAAATTGAAGGTATAGATTATCAAATTTTGAAGTGGGAAGAAAAAACACCCTGGTTGATTTTTCAGATTGCTTGCAGACAAGACCTTCACAGGCCAAGCCCCAACATGCATTAGATTTTGTGTGGAAGGTCATATGTGTCGCCTTTGCCTCAAAATTAAGTGCATTACATATGGGTAAGATTGGATTTCATATTTTATCAAATTTCAATAGAACTCAATGGTTAAGCCTGCCTAGGCAGAGTCGTCGTCATCATCATCATCATCATGACCCTTATCACCATCAGAACTTGTTTGTGCACGTGTGTATTCTTTAAACATATGTTAACTAGATGCCTAATGAGTTCCCTTTAAGTTTCCTTCTTCAAATATCACAACCTAAATCATTTTCATAGTACCCAGTGAGACAGAAAATGAAATCTGGTAAGGGGGAGTGGGGAAGAAAATACTAGAACCAACTTACATTAACAGGAGATTGAGCATCTTTATTCAAACCAAGAATCTCTAAAGCCTTTTCTCCACTATCGACCTTAGTAACTGCAATGAAACCAAACAAGTTGACATTCTTCTTAGTGTCTTGTGTTTCAGAAGTTAAAAAACTCTAGGCAACTGATACAGTGGATCCTAGATCATTTAAAATGCTAATTCATGTGTAGAGAAACACTGCTCAAAATAACAAAATTTTAAAAACTTCTCTGACTCCAAATTAAACCAACAATTTCTGCATGAGAGTGCATTCATTCGTAGATACGAAATGCCAAGAAGACCCAAATTTTCAAATTTGCATCACAAATTTTAATTGAATATTTGAAAACATAAAGTGAGTATATAGTTATAAACAACAAATCTTGGCTTCCACAGTCCATCATCCCTTTGCAAAAAGTTTTTTTGACATGTAACACAAACAATAATGAAATTAATATAAATCTCATAAGCCCTGAGTGGGGTCCTCAAAAATTTGATCCATGGACGGCATAGATGAGGGGTGAAACACTTGTTCTTCCTTGGTGTAGAGAGTTTCAATCAACATGAGTGAAGGGATTCTACTTGCTACATATGATGGTTGGTGAAGACTTAAATCCTCAAACCAGAGTCATATGAGGTGGTAATGGATTCAAAGAATCCAAACAATATTGTAAATTGAAGGATAAATGAATGTAGAAGTCCCAAACTACACTGTGAAAGATGATATGTCAATGAAATTGAAACCTAAAAATCACACCAAGTTTTATGGTAAAGTGTGAAAAAGATTAGAAACCTAGAAAGATGTCTCTCTTCACCCCAAGGGGCATATTTAGAAAAACCATATCGACATGATTGGATAAAGTTCATATCATTAAGATCTTTGATGGATCTTTCAAGATCTTCTTTGAATTCAATAATGGCTGATCAAGACTTCTAGAAATTTGGATCATATAGATTATGCCATTTGATCCATTTTCAAGAACAGCCTGGTTACATGACGTGAAAGCAATGAAATTGTTGTTAAGGGTATTCACAATTGCAATGCAATTGGGTTACCTTCACGACGAGCCAGACAAATATGTAACAACAATTTGAGGGCTGCTTTTAGTTATGATTCATGAATGCTGAGAAAGGTATCTATGATTCAGCTTTATGACTTGATGCAATTAATGTTGATAGTGTCTTCAAACACAACATGAAACAATATTGTCATCAACCAAAGAAAAGCAAGATATTGCTAGAGCCACATTTTGGATTGGAAGTGTTGGGGCAGCGAACGAGTCCACATTGGTTGTGAAGGGGGAGATTTAGGAACTTATAAAGTACTTGGGTCACTCTACCTAATAGGTTAGCCTTTTGGGTTGGATACCCAGTTCTAACAAGTGGTATTAGAGCTATTTCCCCAAGCAAAAGTATGTGGACTTGGGGGATCCCCTAACTAGACAGGATGCCGGTGATGTTTTATCTGCCGGAGAGCCTCATTCGAGGGGATTGTTGGAGCAGTGAACAAATCTCACATTAGTTGTAAAGGAGAGATTTAGAAACTTATAAAGGACTTAGGTCACTCTACCTAATGGATTAGGCTTTTGACTGGATACCCAGTCAATAGGTTCCCCCAAGCATGTTTTTTCTTTTGAGAAAGCACTTTACGATGGCATCATCTTGCATCAACACATTCTTTTACTTATAAGAACACAGAGTTCAACTACCTCCTTGGAAAACTCATGTTCTTCTATTATCCCAAAAGAACTCTGCTCTTGGGGCTTGGCTGGTTAGAAAAGGTAGAAAACAGTAGATGGGAGTCAAAAAGAGAAGAATTTATTGAAGTCCGACTAATTGAACTATATTTGTAGTCTAACCCACCTTAAAAATGCATTTTTATCCCCGCCCATGATATGGCAAAAGTAGGGCTGCAACTCGGGTCGGGTGGGTCAGGTTTCTTAAAATCCAACCTGACCCGAGTTGATATATGGAGCTCGACCCGACCCGACCTGAATTCTCAACCCGAAATCTAGAACCCGACCGAGCCGAATTCTAACCTGAATCAACCGAATTCTGACCTGACCCGCATTCTGAGCCCATTTTAGCCTAATTTTAGTCGGGTCGGGTTAACTTGTAAAATCCTCAACCCGACCTGACCCGAATTTCATGCGGAGTTTTATCTTCTCAACCGACCCGACCCGCTGGCCCCAAATTCTTGACCCGACCCGCATGATTTTTCGGGTCGGCTCATGCGGGTCGGGACAAATCCCGACCCAAGTTGCAGCCCTAGGCAAAAGAGTGATTAAGATGGTCTTTGAATTGCACAATTGCCAAAAAATGATTTTGTTAACATAGTCATTACATGAGAGGCCTCAAAACGATTAAGACTTTGATCCAACCATTCAACTTATTTGCTCTTGATTCAATAATTATGATAATAAAAGCAAATTAAAGTTCATTTAATCTGTAAAGCATGGAATGGATATTTACTATCCAACCATCGCATATGCATGCATATGTGTTGGGCAGCTTCACATACATGTCTATGTACCTAAGCTTTTCACTAAGACAGTGGCCAAATTGTTATGTCTTTTGTGTGAGTCAAAAAATATTCAACAAGGAATTTCACCACCTGACTGCTATTCAATGGGGCTTCGATTCTTGGGGCTACTTTGTCATTGGTCACCAACTTCTTTAACCGTCCAGCATTAGCCACGCGTTCTTCCTTCCCCCAATTGAATAAAAAATATAAGCATTCTGTCTCTCTTTCTCTCAAAATGGTAGAATAACAGCTGATCATAATCAGAAAAGAACCTGAAAAAGCCTTAATCCTCAAAATCCCAAAAGCCAGAACCATCAAATTCGAAGGACCCAAATGCCAAAATGAACAAGCAAGCTCATTCAAGTCA
Source organism: Chimonanthus praecox (assembly GCA_022113865.1). Taxonomy (NCBI): domain Eukaryota; kingdom Viridiplantae; phylum Streptophyta; class Magnoliopsida; order Laurales; family Calycanthaceae; genus Chimonanthus; species Chimonanthus praecox. The sequence continues at coordinate 12,042,230 of CM039090.1, read as the reverse complement.
CCACACCACCACCCTCTCCCAGCAAAAAAAAGGGGGGGTTGTACTAAATAAAATAACAATCAAGAACCAAAAGAAAAGCAACAAAATAGATTGTATACAAAGAAAGAAAAAGAAAGAGTAAAGAAAATACATACCTGTGAATGAGCCGGTCTTGAGAAGCAACTTCTCGACGATTTTGCGGTCAAGTAGGCAGTCATCCACGACCAAAGCATGAATGCCTGGAGCCTCTCCCATGCCTGCACGTCAGGCTCTGTTCGGACAGAGTAAGAGGAGAAGAGTAAGCGCTTAACTCTCTGGTTATGCTGCCCTTGGGTGCCCAAAGCTGCCCAACAAGAGAGAGTTGTAAGTTCAGATGAAAGAAGAAGAAGGAGGAGGATTTAAAGGAGGGAAACGCCAAGACGAGTGACGAGAGCAGAGGTGGTAAGGTAGGAAGAGAGAAGACCAGGTGTGGACCCCTCCAAGTCTGACCGAGCTGACCGAGAAAAAGAAGATAAAAAGAAAAGAATCCTTTATTAGATTGCGGTGTCGGGAATCTTGGGGTGGATTGACCTGACAGGGACCCCACCATTCAACGATGTCTATTCTCGCCTGACGTCTTCTTTGCTCTCCAACTTCTCCCCATTTTCATTTGTCAGTGTACCCAAGATAAACTGGAATTCTACAGTCTACAGTCTACAGTCTACAGTCAGTCCCTGGAGGGAATCTATGCCAATTTTGGATTGCTCGTATTTATCTATTTTATATTTTCTATTTATTGAAATGTAACTGCTCATTGGTTATTTTTAGACAAAAAATAGTATTTAATGTATATACTAATTATATATAAAAATGCAGTACATAACAACATTAGAAACATGGAGGCTAGAAGAATAATCAGACTATGAAATCACAAAACTACGAATAAATAAAATTGCTCAGTCACAACATAGACAACAATAAGAGCACTATGGAATGTCTAAAAGAAAAATTACTTAATTTCAATTGGATCAACTATTAAAAAACTATAACTTGATAATATTTTTGAAATAAAATTTATCTCAAAAGTCAGTCATTGAGATAATGATGTCTTAAGTATTATATAGAGATATAGATTTTACAAATTAATCGACATGGGACTTTAAATTTTATTCTTTGAAATTTGTTTTTGATGTGCAAAAATGGGAATGGAGTATTTTTTGAGAAATGCAACTCTTTTGTAGAAGTAGAGAAATCCCTCTTTTGCAGAGAGAGTTTAGAGAGTGGAAATCAATATTAAGAGTATCTTATTACAAGAGATTAGATGGTCATCATTTCAAACCTTTTTTCAAAAGAAATTTCATTGCCCATTTCTTATGATTATGAGTGTCCTTGAAAGGATGGTTAACCTTGGATTTTAATGCCTCATGAAATCATAGAATTTGCTTTCTAATTTGGCTTTACTCTGCTCATGGAGATGCCCATATCACTCATAAGTGTCCATGAATCATATCATCTTTGATGAAAAGAGGGCAGTTACTACTTTTTGCGTTAATCAAGTTGAAAATAATAAATCATTAAATTTTGCTTACGCTGACAACGTTGTGTTTGGAGGATTTAAACAAGAGTTAGATTCTGTTTGGTGGGTCTCTTTGTTGGTGCCCTGTCAAGTGTCAATGGCAGGCGCATTAGAGAAGTTAGGAGAACAGAGGTTCATGTATGTAATGTAGAGCATCATCATCGAAAGAGGAAGAGATTGTTTTTGTACAGACAATGAGATTGTTTTTGTCTGCCTTCTGACTGATGTTTTTGGACGCGTTTCAATGAGCCTCATCATTCTGCCCTTTGAATCATTGCTGATATTTCATCATGTAAAAACTTGGTAAAGAGACCAGAGAGGAGGGGTCTCAGTCTGATGAACCAGAGGAAGTTGATCAAATGGTCCCCCTTTAGGATGGAAGATTCTAAGCTGTGTTTGGATGAAGGGTAAATTTTACAGGAGTTATTTAGAATTACTCTTGATCAGAGTTATTTTGGATATTATAAATGTTTTTTGTATGAAAAAGATTTTCAAAAGTAAAAAAAGAGGAGTAAAAGTTAACTTTTTTTTTCACTCTACCCCTTAATCACCAATCTCCCATTACTCCATCCAAACGCAGCTCTAGCCATCCAACAACTTCGCTATGATATTTTGTCACACTAATCTTCATCTCCTTCACTTCCACTGTTTGTGGAAGATTGGTAAAAAATGCTCACGGCCTCCCCAATAATCCATAATGGGTCTCACTCCAACTTCAGAAATTCAAAATTTGGGCGGACACAAATCGAAATACAATTGTAACTTCAGCATCGAGACATGTTTCACAACACTCTGCCCAAAAAAAGAAAAGAAAATTAAGTAGAACTTGTTTCATTGCTTGACTCGACCGGTTGATTTAAACTGACATGTTTGAGGTGGTTGTGCTAAAATCAAAATTCAAGCCATGCAATTTAAGTAATCAAACAGAGAATGAAATATTTATGGGAAGATAACACATTTTTTATATAATTCGACTGAAGCCTATCTTTACAGACAACAATTGAATAAGTTTCATTAAAACAAATCAGAGGTAAAAGTAAAGATTTTTCTCTCAAATTCTCAAACAAATTCATCTCCCTCTCAATTACAAAATAAATCCCCATTATTTTTTTCCTCTCTGTTTTTATCTCCTTCCCACAAACAATTAAATTCTCGGTGTCAATTACAGTCGAACCCACCGAGAGGGGCACGTAGCCAGCCGAAAGACCTTCTGTGTTTTGTCTCTCATACAGAAATTCCAATGAAAGGAGAAAATGAGAGGAGGAGGAGGAAAGTTTTCAAAAAATACAAGATTCGAAAAATCAAAGGTTGCAATGTTGGGGTCTTTCCAAAGTAGCAACCTTTAAACTCAAATTCTGAAGAAATTTGAAATCAAATGTCCTGAATTACCAACAAGCAAATTCACTGCTCAAAAGCGTATTGCTGAAATACATCAGTGACGACTCTTAGAAAAGCTTCTTTCTAAGATAAAATAGGAACAATTCTCCTACATTTTTAAAAAGAAAGAAAATATGTTTACCCATCTCAATATCATTCATTAGGATGTGTTCATTGCAATCGTTTTTTTTCATCCTCTCAGTAAGTAGGGGTGAAGCTTGGGTCGGGTTTTAACCCGACCCACATGACTCAACATGAGAAATCAATGGACTTGGATTATATTTTTGTATATCTCAGGTTGAGTCGGGTTGAAAAAAATAAACCCGTATGAAATCTAGGTCAGGCTGGGTTAAGAAATTTAAAACCCGACTCGACTAAAATGCATCAAGTTATAAAACAACATTAGGGTTGAGTCGAGCCAGAAATTTGGGTCTAGTCGGGTTGAGTACCTCGATTCAGCAATTCACGTCGAATTCAATAATTTTTGACATGAATTAAGTTGGGTTTATTGAAAGTCGACCTGAATTTCAACCCTATCAGTAACGATTGTACCAATTACCAGTGCCCCAAGAACTGAATATCTCCTTGGTGCACGATTCTAGCTTTCAAACCTTTCACCCAGGGATTTCTAATTTCGGCTTTTAAACCTATATATCGGTCGATACGATTCGTATAAGTCAATATTTGTCGATATCGGATGATATCCGATATATATTGTCAATATCGTCCGGTATCTATAGTTTTTTTTTAAAAAAAAAGAGAGAGATTTCTACTGAGATTTCAACCCTTCCTTTCACCGTTTTATACGATGATACGTTCAATTCAACGTGGACAGGATTAAATCCCCAATTATTGTTTTTAAGGTGTGCTTTGTTTACACTTTCTTTTGAAGAGAGGATTCAGTAATCAGTATTGCTATGGGCGTGTGGATCTTAATACAGTCAACATAATTTATTTAATTTTAGATACATGTTTATTGAATAGGTCCTATAAACTATATCATTTAAATTATATTTATTATATTTAATCATTTATAAAAAATAAATTATGACATAAAACTGAAAACATAGATGATTGAGCTTGGCCACAAATTTTAAGGTCATTTTAAATTAATTTTTTAGGCTTAACTTTACATCTAAATTTTTTTTAAAAAAGGTTTTTTAAAATATATTTATTTAGATTTTTAAAAATTAATTAAAATGATATATAGTTCATGCGATACGAAAAAAGATTGTGTCCACATCTTAAAAAGAATATCCTCATCTTATCAGGGTGCATGCAGCAAAGGCATGACCAAATCTTTTCACTTGAGAACCCTCAGGGGTTAGTGGGATGTTCATGAACCCATTTAACATTGCGAGGTCTCTTATTCCATTCAAGCTCAACAGATAGGACTACTCTTCTTATTTGGAGAGCGATCTTCCCACAGGTATTTCGTTTTTAGCGACATGGGTTTTAGAGCATTTTTTATTTTACCCTTAGTATGAACAGTAAAATTTCAATGGGCTGATTTTTACTGTTCATCGGCAAGCCGATTTGAAATTTCAGAGAGCTGAATTGTACTGTTCATGATTTTCGGCGAGCCGACTTGCAATTTCGGAGAGCTGATTTCAGGAACATTGCACTATTCATGAATTTCAGAGAGCCGACTTACAATTTCGGAGAGCCGATTTCAGGAAACATTGCACTGTTCATGAATTTCGGTTAGCCGACTTGTAATTTCGGAGAGCCGATTTCAGGAAACATTGCACTGTTTATGAATTTCGGTTAGCCGACTTGCAATTTCGGATAGCTGATTTCAGGAAACATTGCACTGTTCATGAATTTCAGCGAGCCGACTTGCAATTTCGGAGAGCCGATTTCAGAACATTGCACTGTTCATGAATTTCGAAGAGCCGATTTCAGGAGAATTGCACTGTTCATGCATTCTTCTTATTTTGTACTCGATATGTACAGATTGAGAGATTTTCACATGCTCTATAACTAGTCAGATGAGACCTTCACACTTTAGTATTGAAAAAAAAAATCTTTTCCCTTGATCCTTAGCGGGGCCAACCTTGCCATACAAATACCCCTCCTCATTTTATATGGAGTTCAAATATGTGAATTAGATTCTTTTCCATTTTAACCCATTTTGAGTTTATGTCACTGTTAAAAATCCATTCAAAATCGACAGTATTTTTAAAATTATAGCTCTTAGAAAATTAGTAAATCTGATTTTTTAACTAATATCATTAACTTTCAAATACACTCATTTGACATCTCCATGACTGAGTTGGAGCCTCTACCGTTATTTATATATATATATATATAGTAGTTTTTAAATTGAGGGTCCTTAGACTTTAGATTAGACAGGCGAAGGTCCAGTTTTAGATTTGAATGGATGATATTTGAAGGAGATAGGTAATTTCCATGTCTATGTACAAGGAAGGAGATGAAGGTACAGGACGCATCATAAATCATTAAACAGTGAACCATGGGTCGAAATATCGGCCGATATGTATCGGTTTTTTAAGAGCTAACGATATCGGCCGATACGATATGTATGGCCGTACAAAACGATTATCGGCCGATATAGCCGATATTTGGTCCACAAAATCGGTCACCATATCGGCCGATATCCATAAATATCGGTATTTAAATTTTTTTTATTTAAAAAAAAAAAAAACAAAAACCGATATGGTTTTTTCACAGTTTTTCACGTTTTCCACTATTTTTTTGCAGTTTTTCATGTTTTTCACGATTTTTTGCACTATTTTTTCACGGTTTTGAATACTGGAGGAGAGAGAAACTTATCGGCCGATATTGCGGCTGATATGCATATCGGTTGAAATATCGACCGGGACATTTTTTTAACCCCTGCAGTGAACAAACATCTGCGAGGTTGATGAAGTCGAATCGGACTTGCAGAAGGCAGAGAAAAGACGGCCTCAAGCAAGGCAACTCTCAGAGATTTTAAAAAAATTCTATGAGAATCCGTCTAAGAGTTGTAAATTGACTTTAAAAAATCATATTTTATACATGAACTCCTCCATAAATAAAATTTTGATTCCGCCCCTACCGGAGGCAATGAAAAATTCAGACGGCGGCGAGGAGCAATCGACATTCTTTGTGTTGGATTTGGTTCAAAGTCCTTTAAGCCCGGAATGTGTTTCCTGGAAGGTCCACCAAGCCCTGTATTGTAGCAGTATATAATATCTTTTTCTTTTAGAGTTTCTTTAGGTGTGATTGTTCTCTTAGAGTAAGTGGGGAGAGAAAATAAGAGAGACGGAAAGGAAGTGATGTAAAGGGTTGGCTTGCAATCCTTTTACTTGTGTGGAAACTTTTTTTAGTGGAACATCATATTTCGTAGACGTAGGTGCTTTTGTCAAATCCGTAAAATTATGTATTTTTGTTTGTTCTTGTGTATGATTTAGTGTGGGTAAGTTTCACAACACTTACTAAAGTAAAGAGATGTGGTAATGTTGGCTGATTGTTTGGTATTATTATTTTTTTTACAATGAAAAATTCTAAGACTCATCTTTCTCCGAAAGCATTGGGTTAAAATTGTGGATGCACATAGCCAAAGGCATCGGATGACTGTAGAACTCAAAAAAGATATTTTTGTCATGTATCTAAATAAAGCCAACCCGTCCATGCCATGATTACATATTGCATAACAATTAGAATTTTGAGATTGAAATAAGGACCTGAATAAAAATTGGATATGAACATCCTACTAATGTCATGGACTGTTTTCAAAATAGTGACGGGGTGGATATTATACGAAACTATACGATAGTATAAGAAGTTAGGTACTCAAGTCTTTCTACTTAGGAGTTAGGACACTGCTATTTGAATGTTGAGATGATTATATATCAAAATTTATAGAGAATGCTAAGAATATTGAATATGTAAAATTTGAACTTCATCACATCATATTAGACAAGGAGTTTAGATTTTGAAAATTTGATTATAAAAAAGTGATTAATTTTCCATCTTATAATGTTACGATGATCGGATTGATTTGTATCATCTATGTAGTTGTCTATCCATCTCAGTCAACCAGAGTGGTCCCATCTACTATAAATGCGTACTACGATAAATGTGCAGTCTTCTCATTGAAAATGGCAATCAATTCTCCCTAGATCCGCCCATAAAGTTATATACATACATCTAGTAGATATATTGTAGATTTCTAATGAATACTTATATTGTACATATTTCCATACAATTTAAAATAATTAAAAGCAATATTAACTTTTAATTGTTTAAAGGCCAGTGACATTCATAGGGTTCAGACCCAACTCATTGACATCCTATTAGGGTGGTGCAACTTCGGCTGGGCTTAATTGAGCCCACATGAAAAAGTCTAGAAAATATGGTCTCAAGCTACACTTAATTTTAGGCTAAAAGAGATTTGATTGATTTGAATTTGATATTGGATTGGCTTAGGTCTATTGCAGTGGGAACCAGGCCCAACTCAAAACCCATTTGGAGCCCAAGTATGTAAAAACATGCAAGCCCAATTTGATCATACATGAATGGTGCAACTAATTGCGCTTTTTTACTTTAAAGTTCTCAGGTTGGATCCCAATACTCAAAATGGGATTAAAGATTGATTGGGCCCTATGGAAATCAGACTAAATAAATTTTGTTAATCCTATATATTTTGACAGTGGATGAAAGTAGATGTTGTTCAGAATATTCAATAATTAAGTAAATTAGAATAATCCCAAAAAAAATTGTCCATGAACATTTTATTCTTATTTTTCCATCTCAGGTTATATATTGTCGCAATTATCTTGAAACTTGTATATTTTGCATTCTACTTAAATTGTATTTTTAAAATGGGCTACCTCTGAAATTCATTTTTAAAATTTAGCCATCAAATGAGTCTTTTTTAAATATAAAAATGGCATTGTTTACTGGTTTCAGGTGCATGCCTTTACCTAGGGCTGCAACTCGGGTCGGGTCGAAACCCGACCCGAGAAATCATGCGAGCTGAGTCGAGAATTTCGGGCTGGTGGGTTGGGTTGGGTTTAGAAGATAAAAACCCCCATGGAATTTGGGTCGGGTTGGATTGAGGATTTTACAAATTAACACAACCCGACCCGACTCAACCTGACCCGTCCCAACCCGGCTAAAATTAGGATAAAAGGGTTTTAGAATACGAGTCGGGTCAGAATTCAGGTTGATTCGAGTTATAATTCAGGTGGGTCGGATTGTGAAGTTCTAGTTGAGAATTCGAGTCAGATCGGATTCTATATATATCAACTAGGGTCGAGTTGGGTTTTAAGGAACCCGACTCGCCTGACCTAAGTTGCAGCCCTACTGTTACCCCTCATTCAATGACAAGGACAGAGGGAGTCCAGACATACTTTTCCAGCAATGGAAGAGCAGTGGAAGAACAGCTATTTATATCATAGTTGGTAGAAATTATTCTTCAATTTGGGAGGGATTCTTGTCTAGAAAGTTGATTAACAAAATATAAACATCAAGACTAATTCAAGATACTAACATAAAATAATAAAGATGGACCTTAAACAATAGAGGGTATTCCCAATTAATAAATTCTGATTAAGACAAATCACTAAAAAGTCTAGTCATTTACTTCCATTTTTAATATTACTAGCATCTGGCATTCTTGTTTGTTCCTTGGGTCAATTCTTGTCTTCATACCTGTTCAGATCCAAATGTCCCTTGATTTTTTTTTTTTTTACCTTTCCTTTTTTTATTTAAAAACAATGACAATTGAATCCCCAGTCTCCTAGATTTGATGGGTACTTGGGTATCCATGTCTGTAGGTCCAAGTGCTTGAATGAGGTGAAAAGCAGAAAAGTGGTGATTTGGTGGCGAATTTCCTTTGGTTGGTGACTGGTTTTTCCACTGAATCAGGAAAAATTGATGAGAGATTCTGAGATCAAATGTCTATTTCATAGTTGCAGTAACGAGTACTTAAAAAATGTTTTACAGACTTCAAATTTACACATTATCGATAGATAGTGGCTCAAATATTACTTACTAATTACTATTTAAATGTTGTACGCATGTGGCAATTACCATTTATAAAGTACATGAGGCATTTTCACGTAAAAAATCTACCAGAATTTTAAGAACTTGGAAGTGGGTGAGTACCAACGGTGATAATATCGGTTTTTAAAACCTTTATATATCGGCCGATATTGGCCGATATTAACTGATATTAGTGATTTTTGTAAAAAAAAAAAAATAAGAGAGAGAAATTTATAAGCCGATATCGAGGTTTCTATCCTTGTAGGGTGACAAATTCACATTTTAGAAGAGTGAACTTCCACGGCAATAAAATACTTAAAAAGGAAAGATGGAGATGTTTGTTTTTCTCTGTGGAGGCGGGAGGTTCACCATTTTGATCTTTCAATTAGTTTTTTTTCCCGATCGAAGGTGTCCAATGTCTTACATATAGAGAACTTTATTTGACTAATCATTTGCGATATATACATTCATTCCCATACACATATACCGAATTCAAGCAATGAGGAGTAACTTCATGGAAAGTGGTCCAAAGGTGTTTGACTATGAATCGAATTCAAGACCTCCTTTCAGAGAAGCATTTTGACCATGTAGCCAACCCCGTTTTTATTTTGTAAATTTGTCATGCCTAGAGCTATGGATAATGTCTACTGTATATAAATGCAGATTTGTCCATGACTATTAGTGAAATAATTCTGTAATGACTCTCATCGAGAAGAGGTCTTCCATTAGAAAAGTGTTTTTAGGGAAGTTAATTAAAAGATCAACTTGAATGAAAGAGTCATTGGGCTCTTAAGCAAGGATTTAAATATCGACCGATACAAATATGTATCGACTAATATGTATCAAATTTTAAATCAAGATATATATCGAATCGATACGACATGTATCGGCCGTACAACTATGATATCGGCGATATCAGTAATATCGGACGGACATAGGCCCCACTGATATCTCAGTCATATCGGCAAATATTGGCCAAGATATTCCAAACTTTTAAAGTTTTTTAAATCCATTTAAATCCCTACAAAATATAATATTTCAAGTGGAACTCCATTTCCTCTTAGTTATTCTGCTAGGATAGTTCTCTCTCTTTTTATGTTCTTTTCGTGATCTTCGGTCTTTCTTGGACACATCTGCTGAACACTGGAACTGGAAGAAAAAGACATACACCAAATAAAGAATAAGAGGGACAGAGGATGGAAAATTAATTAAAAAAGGCAGAGCATTTTCCTCCACAATCCGCATCCATATCTTTCATCCTTTTTAATTTTAGCTAAACTTTTAAATCGTGACTTCTACCGGGATTCTAGAGTTCTAAATCCAAAAGCATGAGGGTGGAAAGTGGCCTCGATATCATTTTAAAGTATAAATAAATTGCATTTATTGACCACAAGGTCAATGTTGCTATCTTATTTTTTTACCAACGTGTTTGGAATTTTTAAAGAATTCGACAAATCTTCGAGTCATATTGTAATGATTCTGATCCGACTCAACCTACACAATATTGTTTGCTCTTGACCCACACTGGCCCGCATGACTTTGCATTGGACTTGGTCCAACTCATAGGTCCAAAACGCGTTGTGCTGGGTTAGGGGTAAGATGCCTTTATAAACCTATGAAATTTCTATTTCCTAGGCGATATGGGACTTTTTCCACACCCACTCGCCCAGCTGACCACCTACTGTTGGTCGAACCGACAATGGCCCAATTTCACATACTTCGGCCCACTGGGCTCGACTTTCTGGGCTGGGGCCATCACACATGTGCATACCTCTCTAGCTGTACATTGGATAATTTCATGGGAAGTGACCCTTTGGGTGGGGTGAAAATCGGGCTCAAACTCCCATTTTCTAAAGTGAGTTCCTGACTATCACTCCAACCCTTTTGGGATTCAATGGTGTTACTTGTTAGGTGGATGGAATTACCCACATAATCCTAATTTATATCTTTACACTAGTTTGCAGTTGCAAGTTCTAACTACAAAATTCAAAAAAAAAAAAAAATGAAAAGAAAAAATATGCATGTCAATTCATGTCGACTCAACTTTTTGATGACTAAGGTGTTAATTTTCCAGGCCTCTTAGAGCACTCGACTAATCCTCAAGGCATCTGCGAACCTCTCTATCCATACACTAACTTTACCAAGAAGCCGTTTGGAGGAAAGTAGAAATCAAAATCAAAACTCCCGCTTCTTGAGATGGATTCCTGACCATCACTCTAACTCCTTTGAATTGATGTCAACTCAACTTAATATAATTTGTAATTAATTTTTTTATCAAGTTTCGTCAACGTTACAAAAATTCTGAAAGACTCGTTGAGTAACTTGATTGAATTATAATTTCACTTTGAATTTTTAAATTAATAATTCTGATACTTTCATACAGTGGAAGCCATCTTTGGTCGTTGGTTAAAAAGTTTGCTCCAATATGACCATATTAATTGATATAATGAATAAATTCTAGAATGTTGGCCATCATTTTCGTTGTCTTTAGTGAATAAATTGTTGGCATTATCCAACATTGAGATTTTTTTTTTTTTTTCTGTCTAAAGCTTAAAGAAGGACAGATTGATATGGAAAGGTTTTAAATAAATCCTTATGAATCAAACATATGGTAAATAAAGTGGATTTGAAACTCTCCCATTTAAGTCGTCTGAAATATCATGTAAACCATATTAACTCATTTCAGGTACAATTAAAATATAATATGAGAAAATTTTAATATAAATTTGATTTTATCTTGAAAAATCTTATTGGTCATAAAAGGCAAGTGCTAAAATAAAAATAAAAAGTATACTTTGAAAGTTTTAGACTGTAAATAAGACAGCATATCTGCACAACTGTACACTTCATGAATCTTCACATATTCTTCTGTACAGGTTGTGTAGGTCTGAGTGCACATCCACACACTTAGGGTTTTCTTCATTGGTATCGGCTTTGTAAACAAATTCTATACTAATGGTGGAATAGATTCAGATATAGATGTAAAGTGGAAGTTCTAAGTTCAATTTTTATTCTAGTATAGTATTGTTGGAATAGAAGCGCACAAACAATAAATGAAAAAAAAACTATAGATCAATCCTTTCGGACCCATGACAAGACCGGTACATATTTGATAATCAAACTCTTTAAAACCTAACATGTTTTTAGATTCTCTTTAGTTCTTTACAATTGCCTAGAATTTTTCAAGAGTAATTGTTTTTAAAGTAATTTGGTAGAACTAAATTATCATAAAAAAAGTGAGTGAAACCTCTACTTAATATCAATGTACCAAGACAATTTGTTAATGAAAATTGATTTAGACACTGAGATTTAACACGGATGCCATAATTTTTTTTGAAATTATAATTTTACCCAGCCCCATTCCACTCTCTCTCCAACTATGTAATGGGTAAAATTGTAATTTCAAAGAAAATAGTCTCAATGTCCAAATCAAGTCCCTTTGCTAATTCAAGAGTGAGGAGTGCAATATAAACTCCAATGCAACAATGCCCCATAAAGCACCACTCTCGCAAATATTAATTTGAGTTGTCTCGTTACGGTGGAAAATCCATTTTTTTTTTTTTATAGATTTTTTTTATTTAAATTGTGGATATCCTTAGAGAAATTAATCCTATAGCTACACAAAACCACCTGATATTACATAAAATCCATATGAATTAGATAAGTCTGAAAAGAATCGAACCCAAACATTTCATCTATTTCCAAAAATTCAGATTTACCTGCACTACATCCATGTAGCTAATTAGTCTGAGAAAACAATAGTGTTGTAACTAGGATCATCTAGAGAATTTATGCGAGCAATAATCAAAAGAGGCTAGGTGCATAGAATCAATTGATGATGCTAAACTTACATAGGAACGAGCAGAGAGGCACACAAATATACAATAGTCATTACTCATTAAATACATGGAGGTGGTGGCTCAAGCCAAAGATATGTACAAGGCTATGAGAGAAGAGAAACATGGCTACACCATGGTTTCACCTCATTGCACCATTCATTCACTTGCTTTCAATTGACTGTACAGAAAAATATGTCCTACCATCTTACATAAAATACAAATAATGACTACTATCATACCATAGGCTCAAATGATAAGATTTACACTACTAACTAATGAATTTCAATCACCTGGATAGACCCAATCTACTCGTTCCATCCAAAGTTTTCAGTCACCACCCACTGCCAGTCTTTGGATGGCCTTGCCTTAGATAGTGGGAGACTTGGAGATAGGCATAATATTCACACCTAATTAATATATACAAACATTTTATTTAATGAGCTTGGTGCTTCTGATTGTCAGTACCTGCAATTCTGAAAGAGACTTCGTAGCCACAAAGAGAGACAGAAATATGTACGTTTGACATGCACCATGAACTTGAACTCCATATGTTCTGTTTCTTGAGGAAGCTCCTCTATGTCGATAGGAGTCGATGTTTCGGGCTGGTTTGATCCAAAACAAGAACGATTCATAGAAGTCGATGTTTCGGGCTGGTTTGATCCAAAACAAGAACGATTCCTGCTCCACACCCACTGATACATCTCGTACAATAGAAGAGAAGCAGGAACTATACAAGGGACAAAGAGTGTCAGCCATTTGAGTCTGGCGCTCTCCATGGGCACCGACAGAATTGAGCCGAAGGCCAGGGTGCCGGAGAGAAGGCCGATGTAGTCGATGACATAGGCATGGACGGCAAAATTGCAGTGAAGAAGCAACGCTGATGAACAGAAGGCGGAGAAGGATATGAGAATTGAGAAGTAAGGGAATTCTTTCAACATGGGGTGATCGGCCAGACCGGTTGCGATGAGGCTGGCTACAGAGGCGATGTTGAATGCCATAATGGCCTTCTTCATCCACCGAAGAGGGTTCCTGTGACTTGGGTTGCTCATGTTAGACTACTACTCTGTTTCGTCGAGAGAAGAATGTCCAAAGATGATTTTACTTGGAGAGATATTACATGGAAATCCAAAGTGAGTGGGACAGGACACATCACATCAAAGAAGAACTTGTCAAGGACATGCTGACTCTGGACTTCCAACCTTGAGTTGATCTCAATATTCAAGTTAAGAAGACTGAGAACAGGGTCTCATTATTAAAGAAAAAGGGCAGCCATGTGTCCCAGCAGACTAGAAATATACAACTACATGTTGTTATTGATCTTAATCAGAACTGATTTAATTACTTAATTAGTTGTTTAGTAACAGGTTTATATTCAGGTAGCATGTCGCCAGCTATTAATACCGTATTACGCAGCCTAGAGATGCAACTTGGTTCTTTGTGAGTTGGGTACAAGTTTTTCAAATTCTTAACTATTCTAAGTATTTTCTCATCTATTTGATGTTGACCAACCCACTTCAGTTTGTATTTAGTCGGGCTGACTTGAAATTTGGTCAGCTCCCTTGAAATTGTTGGGTTCATCACCTTGATGATTTCACACCTCGAGCATTTGATCAGACAGTGAGAGGAAATCTCTATCTGTACATCAACCTTTTTTCTTTTTCTTTTTTAACTAAGGTGTACAGGTATCTCACACGACTAATCTTTGAGATGTGTAAACTTTCCAATCCACACACATCGGATAAATTCAATAGGGACTGGTCTTTTAGAGTTGAATGTGTTTCACTAAAACTAACTCTTCCTATGAAAATCATTTCTCAGGATATGTTTGTTGTCAGTGTGAAGAAACCGATTTCAGTATTTCACATGTACTGTATTTTTTGCATATTTATTGGTGAGCATGAAGTATTACCTTGCTTTACCCTTTCAATCCTAACTACTAATTGATCTATTTCCAACTTGACATCTATATCCGATCCAAAACCCACAGAACCCAAATAACTATGAAGTATGAACATGTCTTGGTGATATGACATATCGTAACTGGCTTGAACTGTTACTCTACATATTATATTTTTGTTTTGCCTTATATGGGTATACAAATCCATCTTTTGGCACATTTTTATAATATTTTTGGATTTAGGGGTCTTTTATTTTATATTTTTGTCATTTTCACATCAGCTAAATGCCTAAATAGGTTAATGGTTTTAAATGGATTTGGGTTGCATAAATGAGTCAAACCCATCTAACTAAATGAGGAAATGACTTGGGTAGACTTGAACTGATTATCTTTTAAAAGGGTAAGAGTTTAGGTGGTCTATCTATTCAACCTAGATTGAGGGTTGGTGACCCAAACTCGAATTAGACTCAAGTTGATTGTTCCAATTAATAAACAAGTGATGAGTTGGGGTTGGCAGCATGAACTTGAATTAGGCCCAGCTTGACTGACCCATTTAATAAATAATTAACAGATTAAAGGTAGATAGCCAAATTTGAATTAGATTCTTCTGGACAATATTATAAATGACAAATGTTTTCATGATACAACATGGAATTGAACAAAAGAATAATGGGAATAAATGAATAGGTTATTCTACTAACATAAATGCTTAAAATGTGGATGCCTAAATTGAGTTCGGCACTCACACCCAACAGGGGTGATACTCACTACCCTTGAGGCACACCAAGTGAGGCTATAGGGGCTCGAACCTGACACCTCCTGCTTCCTAAGACGGAAGATTACCAGTTGAGCTACACTTTATTTGAGTGTTCATACTTCAAACATGGGAAAGGTATTAATTTTATAGCGCAATCTGCACATAAGATCAAAAAGTAACACTGGACAGAACCAATATGCAGTCGACCAATTATCTAGTACATGTACTGAACACAGAAGTAAAAGTAAAATCATAGACAACTCCAGAATTCCACGACTCGTCAAAATCATAGTGTACGTCATAAGCAATATCAGTTTTCACAAAATAAGATACTCCTGAAGTATAATGAAGTTTCCAAGAAAAGCCCAAACTTACCGGTCTTCAGGGCTGGCCAAACATAATTGAATGTTACTTCATCTGGGAACTGTCACTTTAATGGATATATTCCATCTACAACATATGCCAACAACAACATTTCATACACTGGGAAGAAGGTCCAATCAATGCTATCATAGGACTACTGCTTCACAATGAATTTTTCGTGTTCCAAATTGCAGTGAAAAAATAAACTCATGTGGGTTCAGAAGGAGAACCGTGGATTCATTCCAAAGAAAACATGTGAACAACAACAACAGCACCACATGCTAATGAAATTAAGGTCCATATAAGGGCAAGTAATCCACATTGAATGCAATCAGTTCTTCAAGAGATTTTCTTGTTCTGTATTTTGGTGATGAAAGATACTCACTCAAGCTAATTATCCCATGTCAACCAAATCATTTTTTTGATCAAAAGAGGTATCAATCAAATCCTGAACATCAAATGATTCTGAAGGAGAACATGACGTCATATGAAAGTTAAGGTTGTTACTTCTGAGGGGTTATCATCATCATCATTATCATCATGGACACCAGTCCAATCTATCCAGGGCCAGCTCTTTGAGTTCTAGTCCATCAAATATCATATCATCTGTTACTCCAAAGGTTATCATATCATTCTTTGTCCTCAAGCTAGGTTTTTGATTGCCTAATCTCCTCCCTACTCCTCCTACTTGTAACCTTCCGAGTTTTCATTTGGGTCTTCTTCTATATATGTGTCGTCATGCCCAAACTACTTAAAACGACTCTCTTATTTTCTTGTCCACTGAGCTATTTTCAAGGTCTCCCTAATGTGGTCACCATCATCATTATCATCATCATCATCATCATCAAAACCTCATCTATCTAGAGTGGCCTTCGAGTTCTAAGGTTCCACCAACCTGATCAAAAGAAATGTTCTTGCAACTCTAAATTTAGCATGGTTAGTAACATGGACACCTTTTTTTTTTGAAAAGGAGACACCACCATCCCTTGTCTTTTTTGTACAATGGTCATCATTTGGTTTGTGAAAAAGCAAGCCCGACATCCCTTTATTCAAACAACATGGTGTCCAAATCACCAGCCTTTAGCATGTCATTCCTCAAAACTTCATTCTGAGTTTTTATTGGTGTCTGTATCCTCCTTTCTCCTTAAACCGGTAGTGTTTGATTCTTTGTACGAGGCTGTTTCTCATCTTCTACAAATATGCATAAAACCATCTTAAATGACTATTTGATATTCTCTTCCGTTGGAACAACCTTTAGGCTTCTCTTTATTTATTTCATTTCTAAATCAAATCTTTATTGTTACTCCACACACCATCTTAACAAACATCTCCTCCGTGTAAGTGAAGATCCAAGCTACCTAAGTGAAAAATAGTTTTGTGAAGTACCAAAGTATTTCAACTTCAAAAATCATCATAAATCACAACAATCCACAAATCCAAATGCTTTCAACCAATCTAGTATCCTTTAACTAGCCTACAACAGTATAAAATACAATTCCATAAAACCGTGGGAAATTATATTAACCAAACTAACAAGAAAGTTGTACAAACCTATATGCCTCCAAACAATTAAGAACTCAAGTCCATCTAACATTGTCACCAAGCTTCAAAACATCTAAGACAACTAAAGTCCATCTTAATTCTAAACATTATCACCATACATCGCAAAGGCATATTTTTTATCTACATTACAAAAGTCAGATTTAAACACACTTCTTTCTTTATCAGTAAACCAGCAATTTCTTAACGGATAATGCTCGTAACTGCTAGCATTTGTACCAGATGATCTAGTATGAGGATCCTCGAATCTACATCTACTCTTAATGAATACCCAAGAAAGGAAACAATGTGCAGCTAGTGCTAGCAGGTTTCTCTTACATGGTGATGGTGATGGGATTTAGCAGCTATGGTGATGGGATTTAGCAGCTATTGTGGGCCTAATTTTGAATGGGAGTGAATTAGCTGAAAAGCTCTTTGGACATGCCTGAAGAATAGATAATCTAGGCAGCTAGCTGTTGGATGGGTAGAATTATGTTTGACTATGGATTTGAATTGTTCCAGTTGCACAGGATGTGAATGTTACCTTCTTGGGCTATCTTGGCCTCCCTGGAGATCTCTCTGTACCTTATTCCGACTTTTTCCTTCTTTTGGAATAAATATACTCCTACTTATATTTAAAAAAATGATGATAAATAAATAGCACACAAGTTAATGGAAATTCAACATTACATAAATGAAGTTCATCTATGAAGGATCATTGACGCATTGAATCCACACAACATGAATGACACCCGAGCCAACAGGGTTTCGAAAGAGTTACGAAAGAATACATATTGCAATAACATTTAACAATACACATACAAAACATGAGAAAGAAGAGTAACCCACTGTTTTTCACAAACTAAATACTAACCATGCATGATTGTTCAAACACCAAATTCAGGAGACCAATCATAACAGGGGAAAACATTATTATTATTTATTCAAAGCCTATTTTGTACCATACATAACATAGGAAACACTGAAAAGAAAATGAAGGTCTTTCTGTCCTAAGCATCAGAAACCAAATTCAAACAATCAAAGCCGCAACCGCACTGCGGGCTCTCTTCGAAGTTGGAGAGGGCGAACGAAGCAGAGATCGGCCCAACATAGAAATTCAACTGGCCATCGCCTTTACTAACCTCTGTAATGCTGAGCCACAAGAAGAGCACCTTCACAGTCACTCCTTGCAACTCCTTCAAAGACCCAACGCTCACTTTCCCTGCAATCTTTCTCTTATAGTTCAGAGAGTATCCTCCTTGCAGCTCAAACTTGCAGTCGCCGCCGAAGAGAACCTCAAAGCTGCCATCTTTATTCAAGACATAGCTTTTTACACCCTGTGGGAGGATCCCCTTCGGGAAATCGAATTTCGCCAGCATCTCATATGCCGTTAGGTTGGCAGAGTCATGGATTTGTGCAGAAATCAAGGAAAGGAATGAGATGAGGCAAAACCCAAGAAGGGTTCTGTGAATTGGCATGATTTGGGGGTGGGTTTTGAAGGGGAAGAGATTGGAGTTCGAATCGCCGGTTGTTTCGACGAATAGATTGGGGCTGTTTGGGAAGCAGAAAATCTTTGATGGGTTTTACTTATTTTCTCATTTTCTCCTCTATTATTTATTTTTGGATTCTTTTGCTCTTTCTTTTGGATTCAGTAGTTGCGTTTTCTGCTCTTTCAATTGAATAACACATTACTAAATTAACATTATGAACTTTATTAAATCAAAGAGATTATCATCGATTTGTAAATAGAGTAAATTTATTACTTATTTTAAGCTGTTTAATCTAAATTAAATAGAGCAAATGAATTGACAATCTTACTTTAACAATGGTTTTGCAAGATGTTTAATTAAATCCTTTTTGTAGTTAAGACATTTATGACTATTACTTTAATTTTATAGAGTTAATAAATCATTTGCTGCTCTGTTTTATAAAAGTCAAAGGTGAAACTTGAAAGAAAGGAGATCAAGAGAGAAGATTCCACTGTGATCTGCTAAAAGTCTGAAAGTATGAAAAGGTTTTCTTGTTTGTGTGGAAAAGTCCAATGAGAGCGTCTACATAAATTTCGGTTGATGCGTATATTTCGACCAACATCATGGGTCGAAAAATTGGCCAATATTTTTTTTCTCTTTCAATTTTTTATTTTTATTTTTAGTGATTTAAAAAAAAAATTTAAAAAATAAAAAAAAGACTGTTTTTAAATAAAAATAAAAAATATAAATATCGGTCGATATCTAAGCTGCAAATATCGGCCGAGATATCAGCCAGGTCAATAACCGGTATTCTTTTTTCTAAAAAAAAAGAAATCATTTGATATTCAACCGAAATCGAAAATCTAAGATATTTCGACCGATATGCACAATATCAACCAAGATTTATACCCCTGTCAATATATTGTATCGGTTGATATTTGAGATATCCGGTAAGCCCAACAAAGGCCTGGCGCATTTAACTCATAGCGTGCAGAAAAGACGGAATCACATCTGAATATCCTATGCAAAGCAGTTAGCAGAATTCATATTTTAAAGTTTAATGATACCATTAGCTTTTTAATTGGTACTTGTTAATTAAATTAAACATTTCTTGAGCATAAAGTTATTAAAGAAGAATTCAGACATACCAATATGTGATAACGTGGCCTAATCTAAGCCGTCCATCAGCCCCTTCTGTAGCTATAAGTGGGGCAAGTCCCAAAAGATGAAAGAAAACCAATCTACTGTAGTTGCATTAATCAATATAATTATCATGATGATAATTCATTTCTCCCCCCTCTTATATTGAAGCCATCAACTGTGACAGTAATGAATTCATTAGAAAATTATAAATTTAAATTTTGATTCATGAAAAATCCTTTTCAAATTAATTTTCATCCTTTGAACACCAATCATTTACAACCGGAATCATATCGATTGATATGCAATTTCTTTTTTAAAAATAAAAATAAAAATAAAAAAATAGAGAAAATAGAAAATTTAGTATGATTATATTTTAGTTTTGAAAAAATGACTACTTTATAAAATATTAGACTTTTAAGTGTGATATCTTGACCCATGAGCCAGAGGCCAGACCCTAGAGTGGCTGATCCAAGTGAAATTGGGCCATGTCGGAGGGACCAACAGAGTGGGCCGGTAGGATCCGACAACCCAGCTGTGGGTGGGAGTTGTGTAAAGTCCCACATCGGAAGTTGAGAAGTTTGAGAGGGAGTTTATAGGTAGCCTTGCTCCCTCAAACCAGCAAGACCCGTTTTGGACCCGGACTTGGGCCGAGTACTATCCAAAAATCGTGCGGGCTTGCGCGTGTGCGCGTGTAGGCCCAAAGTGGACAGTATCTTGCTGGGCCGAGCCCCAAGCCCTTTTTATGGGGAGTTGTTACAAATGGTATCAGAGCCCCAAGCCCTTTTTTTGGGTCGGGCTATAGAAGGTTTTCAGACTCAAGAGCTCAGGAGAAAGTCTATTCCTCTAGTGTAAGTGCTGACAATATCGCGACGTGCAACACGTAACGTGGGAACCCGAGTCAACGATGCGGAAGTTGTACCCTAGTCTGTTCTCGGGATAAAAGGTACGAGTTTTGTTTTAAATTTTGGGACAAAATTTCTTTAAGGAGGGTGGGATATAATACCCTAACCTAATTTAAGCTTGATCAGTATGATAAATTATACTTAGACCGGTTAATGTTGAAGATTATGGTAGAGGCTTTATGAAAAGCCCAGGTGTGGCCCAGTCAGAGCTCGAAAGCTCGATGATCCAGCTCGTCTAGTTGGAAGGACAAAATGGTAATTTACCATTTATAATTATTATTTCCTCTATATGTATGTGATCATCTGATTATTAATAGATGATATTGTTTTTCTTAATCAAGGATTTTAATTCAAAATTTCAGTATTATTTTATTTTCAGAAAATGTTATTTAAAATCGCCCGAAAAGAGCCCAAAAAGGGAAATAATTATTTTTAGATAATTTCATAAATAAGAAATTTTTTAGAAAATCATGTGATGTTAGATTTTGAAATGATTGTTTAGTTTATTTCTCCAAATTTTGAAAATAAAGATTTTAAACCCTTTTATATAACACAAGTTAAATTAAGTAAATAATGTCAAATTATGAATTTTATCTAAATCCTTGGTTTTCGATAAATTTTAAACCTCCAAAATTTATGACAAATAGAGTTTATTAAACCCAATATTTTCATCAAGTTGGATTGAATTAATCAAGTTAACTAAACCATATTTTTAGTAAAAATCTAATTTTAGCCAAAATAGGACCTATCTGCAAAAACCTGTATGAGGGACTTATTTGCAAATAAAAATTACTGTTTTATTGTTGATATTTTTCTACGTGGCTGGAAGATGGCTCATGCAGACGAACGTGGCATCCAGGTGAGATGTATTTCATCTGGCCTAAAGGTTCTAAATTTCTACCTTCACCCAGCTAGATTCACCCCCCTTCCTCAGTTAGAAATCTTTCAGTAAGAAACTACTCAATCTCCCTCTCTGTTTTTAAATAATTTTCACTGAAGTTTCAAGTGGGAGATTTTTCAAAAGTTCGGATTTTCAATCCCAGAGCTCAAGCAAAAGTAACCTTTGAGTTAGTTTTCAAATTCTAATCTGTTTAGAATCAAGTAGAAGTGAAATTGACTGAGTTTTGAGTAAGTAAAATAAATTTGAAGTTTAAGAAAAAACTTGGATTTCTTGTGTTTCAGTGGGTTCATGTTATAATCGAATGTTTAAAACCAGTTTGGGAGTTTTAATTTATTCCCTGTGTCAAGAGGACTCATAGAGGAGTCCATCTGACAAGTTAGATGTGAAAAACGAACCCAGAAAACCTATTGTTTCTGGATTTGTATTTCACTCTCTCGGCGCCGTTGTTGTCTGCTGCTGCAGACAGAGGAGGAAGACACCCTCGGAAGGTCCGAGAGTTGGGCTTCGGAAGTTCCGAACTTTGGATCGGGATTCGAAGTATCCAGAGGCTAACCGTTTTCCGTCTCTGCTGATGGGATGTTCCGAGTCTGTTCGGAAGGACCGAACTTCTCGGAAGTTCCGAGCTTCTCTCGGCATGTTCCGAGACACACCAAGACCTATTGAGACTCTGTTTTCTGTTTTTTAGTTCGGAAGCACCTTCGGAAGTTCTGAGACTTGACTTTCGGACGTTCTGAAGACCAAAACTATGTTCCGAAGTTCTGTGGACTAGTTTAGGCAATGGCTCGGACGGTCCGAAGCCGCAGTACCTGGTTCCGAGGCATGTTCTAAGGAACCCAGTTTTTTAATGTTAAATCTTGGTTTGATTTGAGATGCATGTATTAGATCCTAAGTTTTCATGTGATGTTTATACCCCTTTGATAAATAAAATTGTACTAACCCCTTTTCTCTCTTACTACTATAGTGTACTACTTATTGTATTCACTTCCAAGCCGATACTCTCTATCTGTGGCTGTCTCAACCCGGTAGCTATCTATAACTGTGCGATTTACTTCGCCGCTCGGTAGAAAAGAAGAGTTCGGGCACTGAATGACCTCTAGGCCTAATTCGCTATAAGAGTAGTGGCCTGAGCACCTTATACATCTAGGCCTAACTCAATACGTTAATCTGGTCATGCCCAGAAGGCAATATGAGAAGTGGCCTGAGCACCTATTTATTATATGCTGATTATTGTAAATTAAAATGGTTAGAAAACAAATAGGAGACTCAATTCCATTTTCCCTGGAGATTTTTTGGAAAAACAAGATATATTTGAAATAATAAAAGTATGTATTGCTTTGTATGCTATGTATTGTAACTGATTATTAATTGTATATCTGTTTGTATGTTGACAGAGACTTCGATACCACACATTTACGGTGAAGAGACTTAACATTGCAGTAGGGGTAAATAAAGTTAAAAAATTGGATCTTGAGCAATGAGTGGTTTCAAGAATCAGTGTTGATGAACCCACTCATATGCCTACACATGAAGCACTATTGTGAAAAGTGGTTGTAAATATTTATGATGTTGATCATATGTGATAAGCTTATGAGATGTGATTTGCTGATGTTAATGCTGCTTCCACGTACCTTTTACTATTGAACTATCACCGAGCTGAGTGTGTCAGTTACATCTACTAGAGCAGGTGGGTCGACAGTGACTGACAAGGTGTGTCAGTACCGATTTTGAGGTGTATACTGGAGGTATACTTGCAAGGAGTATTTTGACCGTGTCGGGACTTAATACAATTGGTGTCAGTATATTATCTAGGGGTTACGGTGGATGGTGGCAAATGTAGACGAATAATGAGATTATTGGCAAGCTTGAACTGTTATTTCGAAAATGTTGATTATTTGACTAACCTGATGATCATTAGACTGCATTGTTATTTTTCTTTCACTGGGCTAGTTAGCTCACACCACTTACCTTTCAGGAGATGTGCCCTAGAAGGAGGAGCCTCCGTATCAAGGTTAGGAAGGATAAGCTTTAGCGTGGTCTTGGTTTTCTCCATTTTAAGGAAATTTGTTAATGTTGGTTCTTTAAAACCATGATTTGTGTAAAGTACCGTATGTGGTACTTTTATGTGTTGGAATGTTATGTAATAAACCACTATGTGACTTTAGTTACTCTGTATTTATTTGATTAATATTTCATTTATGGAATTATGTGTTTGTGATTGTGTTTTTGGATAGGCTTATGGAATATGTTTGGGTCCACATGTTGAAATTATGTGTGGCTTCTCTTTTGGGCCTAATATTTGATCTAGCCCAATTAAACCTCTTGAGTTTAGCAAAAAAAAAAAAAAAAAATCAATGGCGTTCCGGGCCCACTTCCTGGTCGGGGCATTACAGAATGGTATCAGATCTCCGGGTTCTACACTCGGACTGTGTGAGCTTACTCTTCCACTGGGTTCGTTGGGTCTAGCCGAGGGCGGTTCTGGGCTTTAGGGAGGGTGGATTGTGATATCTTGACCTATGAGCTAGAGGCCAGGCCTTAGAGTGGCTGATCCAAGTGAAACTGGGCCCTGTCGGACAGACCAGCAGAGTGGGCCGGTCGGATCCGACAGCCCAACTGTGGGTGGGAGTTGTGGAAAGTCCCACATCGGCAGTTGAGGAGTTTGAGAGGGGGTTTATAAGTAGCATTGCTCCCTCAAACCAGCAAGACGCGTTTTGGACCCGGACTTGGGACGGGTCCGATCCAAAAACGATGCGGGCTGGCGCGTGTGCGTGTTTAGGCGCAAAGCGGACAGTATCTTGCTGGTCCAAGTCCCAAGCCCTTTTTGTGGGCCGGGTTGTTACATTAAGAGCCAAAATTTCGATACAAATGAAATATATCTCAAATATTTAAAAATTGTTCAATTTTAACCAATATAGGAAAATGTATGCTATAAAATTCATGTTCTCTAGTGTTTCTTAATAACATGTATCTTCTATTATAATTCATTCATTTTTTCTTAAAAAAATCTAAATTTATTGAAAATGTTTAAATATTAGAAAAATCACATAAACACCTTAAAAGCTATATCAATCAAATTAAGCACTCTTCATTTAATTCCTTAAACATCTTTATAACAATTCTTTAATTTTTTCACAATAAACCCCAAAATGAAAATCATCTTAAAAAATCTAGATTTCATTAATATTTTTAAAAACTTAAAAAATCACATAAACACTCTAAAAACTATATCAATTAATAGCATATCAATTCAATTCCATATATAATCAAATATAATTTTGTTACATTATTTAAAAAAAAACTTCAAAATCGGTATTATCTTAGAGTAATTTTTTTAAAAAATGGTGAAAATATCTCAAAATGAACAAATTTAAATTAAAAAAAAAACATTGGAATTGACAAATACCTTTCAAAGTCGAAGAAGTTTCTTTTGAACCTTTTAAAGATGATACTCAATGTAAGAATCAAATCGACTATAGTCAAATTATAATTTTTTTTCTAAATTTTTTCTTTTAAAAAATTGAATAAGGTCAATACTAAACCATTTCAACCGAGACGAGCAGCATGATACAACAGTTTAACTACCGATATTGGCTATAATATCTATACATTGAGCAAATTTTTTATCTTACTTTACAACATGTCATTGAATGCAGATCCACTACCAAAAGTCAATACTCATGGATTGAACCAACAATGTATTATGAAAAATTGAAGATTTTATCCTTTTATCTAATCAAATTAAATGGACAGTAGCACGGATCTAATCACACTCTTACACCCACTACCCTCCATTAATTAGATCTTTATCCAATTTAACTTCATTCTGAATTATATAATTCATTGATTTAATGTCAAATTTCCACTATTGGATAAACTTGGAACTGTTTAACCTTAAAAAATATAGCTTCGCTTATCAAATTACTAATCAGTCTTCTTGAAGACTGTTTTGAGTCTGTATTGATGGTGTCTAGTTTGGGTTTGTACTTTTTTTTTTGAAGGTCCCTTGTTTTCTTGTATTTTTCCAATTTTTTTGGGTCTTTACTGTACTGTAATGTTCGGAAGTTTTTCCTATTCATAGAATGAATAATTGCTCATCATTAAAAAAAATGATGTAATGTCATAACCAATTCATATATTCCAAAATAATCAAGTTCCTGCAACGGAAATTCCACAGAATGTAAGAATTTACTCAATGATGTGACCTACACATCTTGAATTTGAAATGAAGGGACTCACATTCATACCTCCCCATGTAAAGGTTAGAAGAGTAAAAGAAAAAGGGACACTTATCCTTTTTAATGGGAAATGGGCTTATGGTTTTTGAAAGTTTTCTCTCTGCATTGAGGTTAATCCATCACCTAAGGAAAAGATAGCAAAGGGACTACGGAAGAGGAAGAGAGAGATACTCAAAGGCACTCTACATCACATCTTATTTTCTTCTCTTTGGATTACATACGGTAGGAGGAAGGTAAGACCGCTAGGAACATAAAGCAACAAGCTGATTCCAAATTGTCTAGATAATCGACTTTGCAAAATGGATTCGGGTATGTTTGATTTATTTTTCCGCCTAATGTTTAAAGTATTGTTAAACATCCATTTGATTCAAATCTTATGGAACAATGAAGGTGGATTGATACTCATGTTTTGATTTGGTATATTAAGATGTAAACTGATAATGATACCTCAATGTTTCCATGCCAAATCGTCAATCCTCATTAAGAAAATTATCTATCACAGAATTGACTTATGAAGTTCCTAATTTCATCCTTTTGGCCATGTAATTCTGGTATTGCTTTTCATATTGTGACACTTGAACAGAGGAAAAAGCAAAAGCATTTTAGCTTTTTAGCCTTCATTGTTGAGAGATACAGGGAAAAAAGTGCAAAATGTTAAAGCCATTTCTCCATCTCTGTGGACCATAGCTTCAAGCAAAATATGCCAAAGGACCAACAATGGCTGCATTAATATATGTTGCAGGTTCTGAGTGGCTATAGTCTGTCCGATCATCTGAATAACCATCATTCTGATCTGGGCCACCAACAATGGCACCAGTTAAGATGTTAGGATTAGGATTGCTTGTAGAGTAGTATGTCTGAGAACCGGCACTGCAATCAATGGCCTGTGGGTGACTCGCATGAGATGGAAGGGATGAACCTCTGTGGTGAATCTTCTGAGGGAAGCGTGTTCCATAGCCTACCATGTATGAAATCTTCTGGGGATTCTCCCCAAGAATGTAATCCACCTGCATCAATTAGTAGTTCTTACTATCAAAATCTTCATCAAATGCAAATGAATATAAACAGGAATACTCTAGACACATAGAAATACACATTTAGGGAGACTTTGGATTAGGAAAATAGTTCATAAATCAAGGAGAATCCCCTGTATTCTCCACAGGGAATTCTCCCAATCTCAACAGATCCATAGCCATCCGCATTTACGCATGTGTTTTGATTGCAAAATTATTATACCTGTTTCATGGCTAAGCTTCTTAAGGTAGCTGGTGTGACTAACATGTTGCCACACTTGAAAGTGTGATGTGAAGCCAACATGTATTTTGAATATGTAGAGAGTAGGAAGGTTATGGATGTAACATATTGCAGATTACTCTGACCCAACTTGAACATTAGTCCACCTGCATATTCAAAGAAAACCCATATAAAAGAAATTCACTATTGATCGAAGAACACGAAAGTTCGGATTTTTTTAGAATTAAATGAAGGGTTAGTTTCCATACCAGGTGTGTATTGTGTCTTGGAAGAGGGAGAGTTTGGCAGAATGCTGCACATGAAGTCCTCAGCTTGTGATACGAAAGGTGCAAATGAATTGTCATTGTTGACCAAGCCTCTCTGTACAACCACAATTTGAGGAATTAAAATAAGGGTCATTGCTGCATTTTTTCTTCATTTATCTAACTTTGACACAAAATATATGGACTTTATTTTGAAACTTTGTTCTGTCTGTCTTGTTGTCTCTCTTTTCTTTTTTTCATTTTCCATTTACACACCATTTGTTTTATTTCACCAGAACACATTTCCAACTAGTCACAAATTTTAAAGATTTACCCTTGCTAGAAGAACTCTGGCACCAGCATATTTGTTGTCCCAACTGAAGATATCAGTCTGATCATCAGCTCCAAGTGATTTCAGGAACGTGAGATAAGAGGGATTGTTTGTCGCTCTTAACAGCCATGCAGCTCCCCAAAGCAATTCATCCTAAAAGGGGAAAAATCTTATCCAAGTTATTGCAAGTTTAGAACCAAAAGAGTAAAACCATGGTTCTCTTTGGCTGAGCAAGAACTGTCAATTGAACCAAAGAAACTGATCTATCCTAGTATTTTTTACAGATGAGAATTTACAATCCTTTCCATAACAAAAAGTTCAAACTAGTATCATAACAAAGAGGTTTAATGAGATGTTTTAAATGCAAGCATACCTTGTAGCCAGAGTAGGAGCAATAGAAAGGGCAAACAGCAGAGCCAAGTGAGTCACTATATGCCCCTCGATACTTCATCGCGAAATCCATCACCTTAATGGATGTCCTAAGTAGTAAGTCTGAGTACTTTGGGTCGACCTTTCGGAAGACCATGGATGCAGCAGCTAGAGCAGCTGCGGTCTCAGCTGCGACATCGGAGCCAGGATTGCTTGGGGATACTGAATAGACATTGCGAGGGGTGTCCATGTCCTCTGGTCGCTCCCAGCAACGGTGATCGGCATATGGGTCGCCCACACCCACATAGAGCTTGCCAGGGGTAGCAGTCGCTGCCTTAAGCAAGTAGTCTGTCGCCCATCGGATTGCAACTCTAGCATTGTTCAGCTCTGCACCCATTCGCCTACCATACTCGAGTGTACTCCATGATAACATCGTGGTGGTGAATGCCATCGGAAAGCCGAACTTGACATTATCACCGGCATCATAATATCCTCCTGTGAGGTCCACCTAAGATTGGATACATAAAAATACATCAGGTGGGATATTTGATCAGGAAGTCAAACAGTTGTACAAGAATACCTATGAGCAGTTTATGATGAACAGAGATTGAAATGATCAAAGTTAACTTTAGGTGATGATTCATGCACTCATTTCTTTAAAGAAAAAACACATTTTTTCAACATTTTGAAGCCTTTCAACTGTGACATCTATAGAATAGACAAGGTGGTGCCAATCTTTAAAAGAATAAAAGTAAAAATATTCTCTGTTTGGGTTTTGACTGAAGGAGTTGGATTCGGACTTTCTGATTGTGGAATGATATAACCTCTGTGGACTTTTTCTGATATTTCACACTTATTCTCTCTTTATGGATTGAGGAAAGACAGAAATATTATTCACATTAACCTAGAAAAGACAGGAATACTATCCACATTAACCTAGTTTAGGGCTAAAACTAGAGAAAGTGATCTAAACAAAGCAATAGATAGCCTCTGCTCAGGTCAATACTTTTCCAAGTTTTGCAAGGATTTATCAACCCAGTAAAAGAATAATAAAACAAGCACTAGCTTCCCCTATCCTATTTTTTTAGACCAAGGTGCGGCTTAGAGCATCTGACTAATCTTTAGAGTATATGCAAATCTCCCAACCATCAAGACAACCCTCAAGGGTTCTTTCCTTATCCTAACTAGCCAGTGATTGAAGTGTTGGGAAAGTTTTTATTTTCAACGAGGATTCATTTGATAGGTGTTGATTCAGGGGAAATAATTTTCACAAGAAGATGGGATAGAATATGGGAGGTTTGAGTAAATCATAGATGGTACATTCCAGCAGTTTGCAATGGAAAAAAATACCATTTTTTTATAATATGGGTATCTCTACCCTACACAGAGGTGAGACTAATTCCACGGACATGTGTGAACCCTCCAATCTACACACCGGTTAAGTCTACAGAAAGTGACCCATTGGAGTTGAGCATGAATTGAACTCAAGACTCCGCTTCATGAGGCGGGCTTCTTGACTAATCATGCCAACCCCTTGGAGTTAAATGCAAATGCCATTATTCACCACACCTCAAAAAGAAGGGTCGGGACTAGATGATCCAAATTCAAAATGAAAATCCAAATATGATGCCGCAACCTAGAAGAGAAGGCTTAAAAGATAGAGAAATAAGTGACATGCTAAAACAAAAGATCCAACAATCCAAAAGAAAAAAAATCATGGGTTTTTCATTACAAACATACATGTGCAGTTGCACCATCAGACAAACCAGAGTTTGATCTCCATGTAATTTTTTGGTTAGGTGGGAGTCTTCCAGACCTCTGGCCCTGGAAGAAGAGGATGGATTTGGCTAAGGCATCACCATAGTTGGGAGCACTACGAACACAAACCACATAGAAGAAGAAGAGGGAGAGAACGTGGAAAGGTGCCATTGCTACTTAGAAAATGTAGGCTGTACTTAGTGAGAAAATCATGGAACCATGAAGTCTCTTATATAGACCAGAGAAGAAGAGAATCTCGGTAACTTTAACGCAAAATTAGGCTTTTTTATTTATAGAATTAGGAGTTTTTAGGTGCATAATCCACATATATGGTCCTTTTCCTTCATTTATTGGGTAGAATTCGTTTATTTATTTTCTAACCGACCATTAACTTTCGAGTAAGAATTCTCTTCAAACAGTCGAGAAAATGCAATCAATAAATTTAGTAAGAGATACATGTCATATCGTAATAGAATTAAAATACAAGAGATGTCAAGAATTCTTGTATATATCTAAAAATATCACATCAACTTCAGATTGAATTTTGAAAAGAGTTGTATAATTGACTCTCTACTTTGATAAATATTTAAAAAAAAAACTAAAAAAATATTATAAATCATAATCTACAGGAGAATGAGTAAACCAAAATAAAAGTTTTGCATCTTAATTATGTGGGGTTGTTTGCCTCACTTTGTAGGTGTAACGCTTGGATGATGCATCTTGAATAAGTTCTTAGCCGTCATACACATCTAAAAGATGTCGAGCCAACTTCTCTTAGAATTTAGTCATCACATTTAGTTCAGTTGGTCTAAACTTCTATGATTAAACTCCTCTCAGACTCATTGATATAGATGCTTGCGAATGGTTTCGTATATCGATGAGATTAATTTCACCTCCAATATAAAAACGTATGATATAAAAAATTAAAAAGACATTGACTCACCATCACAGCTATTTTTTTTCAAAAAGATAATGAAGACAAAGAATAAAAATAAAATAAAAATAAAATAACGGCTACTGTTAGTGTGCGTGCGTTATTTCAGTTGGATGATGGATGGCGTAGATGGCGCGCTTTTTGCCCGTTGTTCATGCGAAGGAAACGGCGGTAATTTCAAAATTGATTGAAGACTACTTTTAAATGAGACTGACCTTGTTCTTAGCTTCTTAAAGTCTGCCTAATTCTTGAATGCATCCCCCCTCTTATCTATTTTATTATTTCTTTTTCATACTTTAGGATTAAGCCTCCATCTATTTCCCTCTTCTTTTTCTTCAAATGGGTACTGTATCAGATTCATTCTATTCAAAGTCAATTGTAATTTCACATTTGTGTGAAAATAGACACACATGATTGATGTGTCTTCCTCAATCGATAGAAAAGCTATGAAAATTTATATTATATAAAAAAAATACAATCAATGAATAAAGAAATAAATCTACAAATATGGACGGTTGTACAATTAGAATTCTATAATTGTCGATCAATCTGGAGAACATGGTATATATGTTAACAATGTGAGATTCATTCACATGCCCAATTTCTTCTCTTTATTAGTGATATGAATTTAGAGTTCAGAGTGTTATTTTTACTCAGCATTCAGTCTCATGTGAACTCTGTTTAAAAATAGATTTTTAGTTAAATATATTGATGTAAGTCAGTTTTTTTTTCCTGCAGTGACCTTTATTCTCTTACAAATTTTCTAAGTCAAATTTTAACCAAAAAGGGACGAAGTGATGACCAATAATTTGTCTCAAGAAGCGAAAGTCTTGAATTCAATTCTTAATCCACTCAAAGTAGAGTTACACGGTGTATGTGGCTATAGTGGCTTCCATATGACATGAATATTAGTTGGGTACTCTAAAAAGCCTAAATACGTTAGTCATAAAAAAGTCAATTTTTTATCAACGATGTTACTCATGAGTTTCAGTTGACTTTGAGTCTTATGAGGATCACACGAGGAGGTCCAATGTATGGGAACGGATGGTTATGAAAGCTATTTTCAAGAGGATGCTCTCATATAAAAATATATCCATTAGATTTAAAACAAAAATAAAAACCATGATTTTTAAGGGTTAAAGAAGATTAGTTTTGGATGAATTCTTAATTCAATAGTAAATCAATTCAAACGGGTTTAAATTGCATATGGATACAATTAATAGAAGAATAGATGGATGTAAGGAGAGAGTGTCTATTCAAACCGCGGTGTGGCCCACGTGGGCATCTGGTAGACCTAACTCGTGCCAACAATCGCGCAAGTGA
The DNA here is from genome assembly GCA_022113865.1 of Chimonanthus praecox. Classification (NCBI taxonomy): domain Eukaryota; kingdom Viridiplantae; phylum Streptophyta; class Magnoliopsida; order Laurales; family Calycanthaceae; genus Chimonanthus; species Chimonanthus praecox. Next base: position 12,010,072 of record CM039090.1, on the reverse strand, counting down.
ATTTTTTTTTATTGATCTTTTAAGTTAGGCAATGGAATTAAATTTCATTCATTTCAATAAACAAGTGGATTTAAATTGATGATTTAAAATAAAATGATAATGATTCAATAATTTCTGAATGAATCTACTGGTTTGACCGCAACTTGACCTGAAGAACAGAAACGAGTTATATAGACTTAGTCTTATAAATAACTCAATCCAACTTAATTCATTTAATAAATAAGAAAATCTATTCTTAAAGTTTAACATAAATTAATTAATTTCTAAATTATGTCCCACATCTGATCTGCAGGCATCGGATGCGACTGACCTGATAATTTTGATCAAGGCCCGATCAAGACCCGAGTGGACAAATTTGAGAAATTCACTACCAAAATTCGTGATCGAACCGATGGGGGAAAGAGAGGGCCCACTTCAAGTTCCATGTCAGCACTAGGTTGGCCCCATGTGGAGTGCCAACATGGCCAAATGCTCAGTCAGCCCACGTATTTGCTTACAATGAATCGGACCCACTAATGGAAGCTACCATTCCACATGTTGCTGAGTTTGGAAATTTCAAAGAACGATTGCTGCAAGCCATGTGTAAGGATTTGGAAAAATCCCAGCAAATGGAAGATAGAGAAATCAGCAAAAACAAATCAGAAAAAATGGAAAGAAATATCAAATATAACGAAAGAAAAGCAAGGAAAAAATAAGAAAGGAAGGATTAGATGTGGCAGCCACCGATAGTTGAGCGGAGAGATGAGCATTAAAAGAAAAAAGGAAAAGAAGAAGATTATGGCAGTGGATAGATAATAAGAGATTGAAGCAAATCAACAGTAAAAAAGAAATAAAATTAATGGAGAAATCTACCCAGCTGAATATAGAGAAAAATCAGCAACACCCATGCAACAAATTAACAAAAGGAAGGTGCCACTGATGCATCTGCTTACAGAGATCGGATGAGAAAGAAAGAAGAGATAAGGTTGTCCATGCAGATTTAGTGTCATTTTTAGTTTTTATTTCTTTTTCTTTTCTTTAATAAAGCTATATATATATATATATAATGAGGTGGGTATTCTAAAATTATACTGGAATTATTTTTAAATTTGAAGAAAGAGCTGAGGCTTTCTTTTATCCATTTCTTTCAACTGAAATATCCGAAGGTTATTTTAGAAAGTTATATTAATTCAGTTGAAAGAAATGCAGAACTTAAATGACATAAATAGCCATACTTTCCCATGACATTTTGATTGGAAAGCATGGGCATTATAGGTACCTAAATTATTTGTAAATGGAATTTAAAAAGAAAAAAAATTACACAGCAAGCAAGCAAGGAAATCACAAAGGTTGCTGCAAGGGGAAGTCTTCTAGGCAATGCATTGTGCCAAGGGTTTATACAGTTGATAATGTCACAAACCTTGCATACTGCATTAAAGAATATCATATGTTACTTTGGGTGAGATGTAAATTTTGTAGGGGTTTTGTTTAGAATTACAGTGACAAAAATAATTTTACCTCTTGCAGAGGTTTTCAGATTTGTGTTGAAAAGGAAAAACTTGAGATTTTCTTGCTCTGTTTTGTTATAAACAGGATAAACGAGTGTTATCCTCATTTTCAGCCCCTACCCTCATCCAAACGCAACAGTAGAGAATGCCATAACATAAAATGCTATAAGAAACGTATCCTAATATTATAGTCTTTTTTCTCAACTTGGGCTAATTTCATGGCGAACTCTTATGGATTATCCAAACTAATCCTTATTATTGTTTTTAGATTATTAGGAAGTGAGATGCAAGCATCTATGATTCTATGATTCTATTCAGTATCTGGTGTACGTACAGGTCTCAGGTGAAGGTTTGAAGAAATGATCATTTCTTAACTCCCATTTATTAAGGAGATTGATCATTTGATTAGGCTTTTGTGTCATTTTCAAATCCCAAAATTTTCTCTCTAAGCTTTTGGAGATTGCCATTCAGTTTTCAAGAAATGTTGGATGAGAGAGATTTGAATTTTTCAAACAATATTAAACGTTTAAACACAGATTTTTTAGGTAGTTAATAGTCACATTTGATGGGGATTGAAGAACTAAAAGTTCCAAACCCTCTTTTTATCTTTCATAAGTTCGGCAGATTGATCATTTAATAGTTTCATTATTACAGACTTGGTGTCATTTACCTCAGTGTTGAATGAATTTGCATGAGAGAGATTTTCCATGAAAAGGAGGGAATTTATCCAAATAGATGTAATTCAACTTAGTTAACCTTCCGTTTAAAAAGTTGGAGGTGCGAAGTTGGAATCACACGGGATTTCGTGCAATTTCTCATATATTAAAAAAAAAAAAAACAGAGAATTAAATTATCAATCTCACTGAGAAATCAGAATTTAGGCAAGTGGCACTTTCCTCCTTTTTCCCAACACCACATGGTTAAAGCGACTTAGTCGTAAGACTGAAAAATATACGTAACAACATGACAGACATGACCTTTTGATACCTCTCAAAGTCTCAAGTAATTTCATTTGACAGGTCTCATATTTTGAGATTTATGCATTGGTACCTAGTTGATATTTTGGTTTGTTCTGCGATTGTTTTTTATTTTCTAACCACGAAAAATAGGGAGAAAAAAAGATGAGATCATTCTTCTTTCATACAATAAAAATAGAAAAAACTTTGCCAATGTAAAAAAAAAATATGACATTTTTGTTAGAAAATCATGATTTATAATGTTCTTGAGGTAGAACTCACTCTCAAATTAATTAGCATGGGACTTTTGTCACTTCACACTCACCTTCACGCGCAACTGTACTATGCACTTAAAAAGTCATAGTTTCCTCTCTTTCTAAAGAATTCATTTTCCATAGAAGATATAAAAAAAGTTATTGAGGAAAAGAGAGAATTTTCTTACTCATTAAGACAACCAAAATATTGAATTTCTGCAACACAAGACTGGATTTCAGAAATCTCATTAGATAATACGAACATAACTCTAATAATTTTTTCCATAGAATTGCTTTTCTCAAAAAAATAAAAAATAGACAAGCGACCTCTTAGTCACTAAACATTATGGTGTATTATGCTCATTTTAGTTGAAGTACGAGTTCATTACAATTTCTTTTGGTAATTTTAGTTGATATTTAAGCCAGTGACATTTAATGTTTGTTTTTTGAAAAATAATGAAGACGTGTAAGCATCAGTTTTATTGAATTAAATGATATATTAAAATGATATATTAAAACTAAACTATAAATTCTATAGCATATATACATAAAAAAAAAAAAAATGATACTAGAACATGACTTCGTGTAAGCAAGCATTCACTATCCTATTAACTACTAAAAAGTGTATAAGAATTAGAGATCAAAAAATTCAAGTTAATAAAAATTATGAGAGCTGAATTGCATAATTTTTACATAGTTTCATATCCATGGAAACATCTTTCTACTGATCATTGCATGGAGTGAAAGCAGACCCTGTGTAAGGTGAAAATTATTGAAATTAAAAATAATTTAGAGTAATTAATATATTTTTTAGAGACCCAAAAATTATTGAACTAAAAACTTTCAGCCTACCTTTTGATACTTAGAATAGTCACTGACAGAGATAAATGGGAACATAACAATAGAAGAAGTTTCAATCATAAATGAAATGATCCAAAAGTCCCTTTGATTGTACATTGATAGCTATTTTGCTTAAAGACCCAAAACATTTAACAGTTAACAGTATCAACTTAGATTGGTCCAGTCAAAACACTTTCACTCCAAATGAGAAATGCAATCCAATGAAGTCCATTGGAGGTTTTGGTTTCCCCAGTGCTCACCCTGAAATAAAATTTCACCTGCACTAAGGTTCTTGCTCTTATCATTTTCCTTGACCACATCAGCCAAACTAGAAAGACCATCATCATTTGTTTCTCATTTTCTCAGGATAGATCAGATGGCAAAGATGGGAAAAAACAGCAGCCCTGCTTTTATACATCACAACTTAAATCATAATTCCTTGATTTGATACCTTCTTTTTCTTTGAGCGAAGTGTTCGGTGTCTCACCTGATTAATCCTTTGGACATGAGAAAACCTCCCAATCTGCACACGCAGAGTACAGAACAAATGGAGAGTGACCCTTTTCGTGTTGAAGGAGACTTGATCTCAAGACTTCCTGCAAACATGGGCGGATTTTTTACCATCAAGCCAATCCCTCCCCTCGGGGTTTTGATTTATTACCTTCCCGCCGTTGGATCATAAGCCAAAACCAAAATCAATTTACCTTGTTTAACTCAAACCTGATGTGAACCAAGGACCTTGTACTTATCATATTGAACCCGGGTTTGGGACCTTGGACACAATTAAGGGTGAAGATTTGGAATTGGATCCTGGTCCTTAATCAGATTAGTAGTAATCCAGTGATAATCCATCTTTATGTGTACAACTTAAAAGATACTGGGGCGACCAACTCTGAAAATCGACATAAAAGCAACTCCCACACTAGAATAACAATCTCCAAGTCATAAATAGAGGTCTCCATGAATAGAAGTTAAAACACACACAAGACACAACAATCCCAAGTGGAAATACATATAAACTGCAATAGACATGTTTGTTTCTTTCCTGAACTTGTTGTAGGCCATCTATGTTTAATAAAGCACAGCAGCCCATTTCTTTCCTGAACTTGTTGTAGCCCATCTATGTTTAATAAAGCACAGCAGCTCATATCAAGCTCATTACAGGCCATGGGGTCACTCCACCCGCTGCTGGCAGTGGAGCTCTTACAATGGGTACACGCTTCCCCACTGAAAACGCTTCATTCAGACGAGCAACACGACTCATGAACAGAGACACCTTCTGCAGATTCACATCCATGGGCAATTTTATCAAATGGAACTTTTAAATGCTACAATTGTGTTAAAATGTTAATGTAGATTAAACAATTATGCCAAAGTCCAAGAAGACCAATACATTACAAGGATGGTTTTGTCAGTATGATTCCATGCCACCATTTATAAAAATTAAAAATATAATAACAATTGTAAATATACTAAACTAGCAAGTATCAAGAATGCAAGTGGTGTATCCATGCACATGAAAAATATTTTGTATACAACCAATGGTGGAGATGGGGATCAAATTTCCCTTTTTTGATAAATAACATTGATATTAAATAAAAGGGGAGCTCAAATGGTTGCCTCCCGCTTCAGGAAGCGGGAGGTTGCGGGTTCGAGCCCCCATGACCTAACCTTGGTGTGTCTTAGGGGTAGTGGGCTCACTCATGGGGGTTTTACGCGGGGTATCCCGCGGTTTCCCACACGTAAATTCCAAAATAAAGAAGGGGATTTTTACCATGTATTTATCATGATTTGAGCTAAAAATGAGAAATATATAATGGCTAGAACAATCCTATCCTCTTAAATAATAAAATTTCCTCAATTTAAAGACACTAGAGAACCCTTCTCTTTCTCAGTTATTTTAGACAATTTCACATGGTTTTCATTTACCTAATAAATTTGATAGCTTCTGTGCAATTGTTAACAAACTTGGTCAGACATTGGTTTTGAATTGGGGATAAACTATCCAAAAAACTGAAATAAACACTTCTTTTAGAGAGAGAGAGAGAGGAAGAAGAAAACGAAGTCACATGGTTTTCATTTACCTAACAAATTGACAGTGCAATTGTGAACAAACTATCTAAAAACTGATGTAAACACTTCTTAGAGAGAGAGAGGAGAACAAGAAAAAGAAACTGTGGCAATCATTGGTTTTGTTTTACTTGATGAATTGATGGATCTTGTCATTAAAAGCTCAGATAAATGTTCAAGTTTGCCCAATCTTTACAAGAATGGGAATTAATCAACGACAAGATCTCCATTCCATGGGTCATTACAGTACGGAGTCCATAAATCCAAAATGAAGAAACATTACATCTTTGTCCTTAGCATGTTCCAACATTATAAAAAGAACACCGCAACATCACCATTGATCAGAAAATCAAATCAAACACATATATCACAAAAACTTTCATGGCATTTGAATATGAATGAAGTAAGAAATGTAGTACTTCAATGACACCTAGGTAGCATTTGATATGAATTTAAGTGAGAAATGCAGGAACGGTATTGACTAGAGCAAGCTCAAGTTAGAGAAACCCCACATTTACTTGTTCCTGATTGGTGAAAGTGGAGGTTGGGAAAGAAAATCCTAAACATTTTTTTTGACAAAATGGGGAGCAAGGAGCCCCTCCCTCCCCTAACCCGCCCACCCAGACAAAGAAAACCTTTATTTACACACAATAAAACACTGCATAGTGATGAAGAAATAATTTAATCTATCAAATAACCATTTCACTGCTTTATCGACAACATCAATTAAGTAATTTTTCTTCAACTAAGGTCATATTTGGACATGAGTTCCCTTACCTTGCAGCAGTGAAGCACAAATTTTACTGCTCTTGTTTTGTGTCCGTTGGTGAAAGTGGAGTTAGAGAAGAGTTGGCTTCATAGAAATATTTATTAAAAAAAAAGGCTAAATATGGGGAAAATGCAAGTACGATACCTTAAAGAGGTTGTTTGTCTATTTCCTCGAAGAAGCAATTAAGTTAACAAAAACATTATGTTTAGGTTCAATTTATGTCATCCAACACATGCTATGAAATCTAGCCGGGCCTTGGGCACCTAGTGTTTTTGTTGTTTATGTGAAAATATTATTTAATTTAAAATGAACATGGCATTATCTTGTCAAGAAAAAAAATCCTCCCTTCTTTCGTCATTAGATTTTGTAACCGTCATCTCCCCCCTTCCCCTTTCTCCTACACTTTTGTAACCCTCAAAAGGGTTACAAAATAGGCAATATCCAAAACCATATCCACTGGATGCTACATGCACGAGAGTTCTACCCATTTTTAACTCGCGAGCTGGGTGTTGATGAGGCAAGTGGACATGTCGTTTATTTTCAAGAACCAGAAGAGATGTCCCAACCATTTGAACAGCCACATCCTGGGTAGAAATCCGCAAATCATATTCCAATAAAACCCATGGAATCAATCGTGCTATCCATATAGACAAAGCATAGGAATATGCTTTAAAAACTTCAAACGAGATACAAGAAGTAGCAGCATAATCACACCAAAATAACCACTAAAATGGCTAAGGGATCTCCAAAAACACACCTTATCTTCGAGGCTAACCTTCAACTGAATGCCCCGGCTCTTGTTCTTCATCTTATACAATCTTCTCGCTAAAATAACAAATCCCAACACCGCTGCAGCTATTGGGAAAGACCAAACAGGGCTTATTCTAAAGGCACAGTATTTCAGAAACTCCAAAGGCAGCTTCCACCAAATCACCCTCTTCTTCTCCGCTTTCGCCTCATTTGCAGGCAACACATAAACCGAGTCCGAAGAGTCACCCGATTCTCCCGACGGTCCTTCTATTTTCGGAGAATGAACACGATCACATTCACTTTCTCTCTCAAAATCCCCATAATTCTTCTGAACGAATGCATCGCTGCCTGAATCCGACCAATATTCACCAGAAATCTTGCGTTTCATTCCAATCCCTTCAAAACCCTCTTCCATTTTGGCATAATCTCCGAAACCCATATCGCCTTTTTCATCAAAGTCCACAAGCTTTCGGGCACCTGACCCATCGCTGCCCGAATCCGACCAGAAATCAATGGATTTCCTGGACGGCTCGATTCCACCCAAAACCAAATTCTCTTTCGCTTCATCTCCGCTCCGAGGGTACGAAGCCGGGTCGACCCAGCTCGGGTTATCAGATTCATCAGAACCCTCTCCGCCGGCATCATGCTCCACGGCCTTGTTTCGATACCGGGTATCGGAATCTAGAGCGAAGTAATCGGACCTGACCATTCCATCAGAATCCCCTTCTATTCCTTCCAAATCAAGAGAATTCTTAGCAGGATCGGAAGCCGGAGAAAAACCCATTTCCGATTTCTGGAGCATTTCCCATTCATCTTCCATGGCAGAGAGAGAGAGAGAGAGAGAGAGAGAGAGAGAGAGATTTCAGAAATAACACGGAATGAATGCAGTCCAATGCGAGTTGGACCATATGGAAAGGTATTCCTTTCCGCCGAAGTGGTGGAATCGTATCCAAGATCGCGACACGTGGATCATTTCTGGCCCCACAGTTTTAATAATTAGAGAGTTTGGATCTAGTAATAGCAATGCAGGGAGCTCAGACACATGTTTGTAGTACAAAAGAGGGTCCCTTGACCTAAACAAAAATGCTGTAAATATTTAAATAATAAAAAACTAAATCTACTTATTTTTATTTTTTTTTAAATCAAAAGAAAACTTCATATCCATTCCGTAGCTAGCTATAGTTCTCTAAAAATTTCTATGGGAGAAATATAGACCCTAATACTCTTGGGCTGCATTTGGACAGGAGTTAAGAGGGGGTAATCCCATTATCCCTTATTACACTCATTTGGTAATAAGAGGGGAAAGGTTCTCTTATCTCTCTTTTGAATATTCCTATGAGGCAAGGGATATTCAAGAATGAATACCCCTCCTTACCCTCCCTTTTGTTCATGAGATTTTTTTTTTTTACATTTTACTTATTTATTTATTTTGGTACGTACTTGGCTTTTATTTTATTTTTAAAAGCACTTCATTATTTCCATTTGATAAATTTCATATCACCAAACAATAAATTATATTTTTTTATGAAGAGATATGAAGAATTTTTTAATTCATTTATTGAAATTTAAAATAATAATAGTGATTTTTTATTTAATTTTTATTTTTTAAGGAAAAATGTTCCCTATTTATCCCGTGCCTTTATCTATTTTTCAATTATATATTATATAATTTTCTGAAACGTATTTGTCAAAATATTCTATTTTTAAGGGGTGATTCTGTCAAAATTTGGATAGGGTCTCAAAACTCTGAAAATTTTGAGATTCACGATAATCTCTTTTAGGGTAATTAACAATTTATTATATTAGAAGGTTGTTTTAAAAATGTGTCAACATTTTCAACGTGATGCATTTGGATGAGAGGTAAATTTTTACATAGGTTACCCTTGAGTAGGGATAAACTGACATATTAATAATTTTATGAGAATTAATAATTTTATTAAATCTATATAATATAAAAATAAAATTTCTGCAACATTTTCAACGTGATGCATTTGGATGAGGGGTAAATTTTTACAGGGGTTACTCTTGAGTAGGGGTAATTGTAAATAGGGGTAAACTGACATATTAACAATTTTATGAGAATTAATAATTTTATTAAAACTATATAATATAAAAATAAAATTTCTGCAATATTTTCAACGTGATGCATTTTAGTGAGGGGTAAATTTTTACAGGGGTTACCCTTAAGTAGGAGTAATTGTACGTAGGGGTAAACTGACATATTAACAATTTTATGAGAATTAATAATTTTATTAAATCTATATAATATAAAAAAAAATTCTACAAGTGATGCATTTGGGTAAGGGGTAAATTTTTACAGGGGTTACCCTTGAGCAGGAGTAATTGTAAGTAGGGGTAAACTGACATATTAATAATTTTATAAGAATTAATAATTCTATTAAATCTATATAATATAAAAATAAAATTTCTACAACATTTTCAACGTGATGCATTTTAGTGAGGGGTAAATTTTTACAGGAGTTACCCTTAAGTAAGGGGAATTGTACGTAGGGGTAAACTGACATATTAACAATTTTATGAGAATTAATAATTTTATTAAATATATATAATATAAAAATAAAAATTTTACAACATTTTCAACGTGATGCATTTTAGTGAGGGGTAAATTTTTATAGGAGTTACCCTTGAGTAGGGGTAATTGTACGTAGGGGTAAACTGACATATTAACAATTTTATGAGAATTAATAATTTCATTAAATCTATATAATATAAAAATAAATTTTCTGTGACATTTTCAAAGTGATGCATTTGGGTAAGGGGTAAATTTTTATAGGGGCTACCCTTGAATAGGGGTAAACTGACATATTAACAATTTTATAAGAATTAATATTTTTATTAAATTCATATAATATAAAAATAATAATTATAATTTTTATAAAGAGATATGTTGATATTTTTTATTTATTTATTGAGATTTAAAATAGTAATATCAAAAAAAAAATCTTTATTTATTCTTTTAATATTAGAATGCAAGTCATGAATATTATTTAATAATTATGTTTTATAAAAAAAATATTAATATATCAGGTTACCTTTGCTTCTAGTTACCAAGAAAAATTTTTTACCCTTAGGGTAAGGTTTTACTTTACCACTATAATTACCAAACAAGATAAGGGTAATTCCAGTTCAAAGGTCATCCCTACTCAAGGGTGACCCCTACTTAGGTTTAACCCCTATAAAAATTACCCCCCATCCAAACGCAGCCTTGGGTAAAGATCACAAGATTTCCAACTCGGGAGCTCTCCCTTCCCAAGGGGAGAGGCTACCAGCTGAACTATCCTGGTGAGTCTTAAATCTACTTATATGATAAGGATTATAATGATTTTCAAATATAATGCATTTATTCTGTATGTGAAATTCAATTAAAATTTTAATTCACTTGCTTGTACATTTGACAATTGTATTCTTTGAATGAAATAGTGTGAATATTTTGTACAAACTACTATTAAATTTATTGTGATTTTACAAATAAAAATTCTTTAAAAAAAATTTTATATAACTATCCGAGTTCTACATCACCATTTTACAAGACCAATTGTTAACACCAAATTCTTCAAGAAGGATAAAAATGACAAATAATTTATACTTATCTTTTTTATTATAATTTTTTTAATAAGATTAAAAAAATTATATATCTAAAATATCAAATTGAAATTAATTGAATCTTGATATTTTCACTTAAATACAAAAATATTTAAGATGAAAATTAAAATGAGAAAAAAAAATATATGAATTATTCCAAAAAATGAAAGGGTAAAATGACCGACAAAAAGTAGAAAGAAAAGACCCAATGTTGGGTAGCTCAATTGATTACCTCCCAGGTCGCTAGTTCAAGTCCTAAGCCGAAGGCGTCCTATGTAGGTGTTAGGTGTCCCCTCGAGGGGTTTAGAAAGGCTTACACCGAAGATGTTGCTTGAGAATTTTCTATGATTATAAAAAAAAAAATTAGAAAGAAAAGTAAGAGATGAGAAGAAAGAACTCAATAAAAAACAATATTTAATTAAAAAAATCTATTCATGTATTCGATTAGTCATTTTATTTTATTTTTTTATTTCTCTTGTCAAAAATCAATTAGATGAATTGAAAATGACAAAATGAACTATAAAGTAAACCAAATTTTAGTCTAAACTAAGTTTCTCGTGGTTTCCCACCTTAATTTCCAACTGCTTAATTCTAATTATCAAAATAACTAGATATATTTAAAAAAATTCAAGACACTTGGTAATTTTAATTGCTAAAAATAAATGAATTAAAAATTGAATTTCAAATAAAAATGTATTCCACCTATATCTCATAAAGTGTACTTTCAGTCTATATAATTAATTTTTTATGATATTTAATATTTACAAAAATTAAAAAAAACAAATACACTCCATTCGACCTATCTTTTTATATATATAAAAGTGCATATACTAATGTAACCCGGCTGGCCTCACACAAGGGAGTGGAGGCTTCCTTAGTATAAGTCCCCTCCCACATCACTGTTAAGTCCATGTGGGACTTTAGAGGTATCACAACTAATTATTTAGTACATATCATTATAAAAAAAAACATCTTTCTTATATTAATACTGGTAGAGATTAATGAAGTTTTTTTTTAAATATATTTAAAGTCATATCATCATTTTTCTTAATTTTATTAATCAGTTGACCTAACATTTATTACTGAATGTTGGATAATTTAAATGTACTCCACATCAGGGGTTTAAATATCGGCCGATACGTAACGTATCGGCCGATATATATCGGTTTTGGATATGTGAATATCGGCCGATATGTATCGTATCGGCCGATATTCACAATATCGGCCTTGATATCGGCCGTATTATATCGGCCCGATATCAAAATATCGGCCGATATCGGCCGATATTTAAAAAAACAAAGAAGAAAGAGAAAAATATCGGCCGATATATCGGCCGATAACGATATATCGGTCGACATATCGTATCGGCCGATATATCAGCCGAAACCGATTTTTAAACCCCTGCTCCACATATCATGCGATTTGTCACAATGTCTCTTCTTTTTTAAAATATAGAAGACCAGCAACCTTGCAAGTCGTGCTTGGTGAGCATTTTTGGCCGACAATCAATCTCTTTCTGAGTCTCTGGTAAATGGGGCTTCCGACTTTCAAACTTCAGCCCACAAAGTTGACCATTCACTTGTCATTAGGCCAACTTCTCAATATTGTTCTGACAACTATTTTTGACAATATGAACTCAATAGCCTAATCTCTTACATTAGCAATGATTGAAGTAAGTTTAGTAAAGAAATTATTTGTTATAAATGTTTCACAATTTTTTACTATAATTATTGAATTGAATCATTAACTGATTTTAAATAAACAATTGACAATTTTTGCCATTCAACAACATTTATTAATTCACATTAATTTTAACCTAAAAAGAGTTGGTATGATAATCAAGAAGAAGGGAGGTTTTGAATTTGATTTACGCTCAAACACCTCTACGTAGGGGTGAAACTAAGGTTGGATTTTGACCCGACCTGCATGACCCAACTCGAGAAATCATGCAGGTTGGGTCATATGAGTCGGGTCAGCAGGTCAGGTCAGGTTGAGAAGACAAAAACTCACATTAAATTCGGGTCGAGTAAGGTTGGGAAATTTACAAGTTAATCTGACCTAACCGATCAAATCCAATCCGACCCGACTAAAATTAGGCTCAAATGGGTTCAGAATGAGGGTCGGATCAGAATTCGGGTAGAATCGGGTTAGAATTTGGGTCGGGTCGGGTCGGGTTCTATAAATATTTTCTTTTTGAGCGGTAACAAAGAAATTAATTAAAAAACAGGAGAGAAACAAAGTAGAGGGTCTACAAGGATTAGACCAAGAAAGAAAAAGAAAATCAAAGAGAACAAAGAAGATAAATACAGAAGGAAAAATCACAAGAAGTAAACTCTGGCAAAAAGGTCATCAACTCCCAACTTGGCAAAGAAATCCGCCACACCATTAGGTGAGTGCCTTACTTTTGAAAAGGAAATTCCCAAACCCTTTGTCACGCCCCGACCCAAAGGGTGGGCCAGAACGAGACTGATTTTTTTTTTTTTTGAAAGCTAAGACAACACTCAAGCATTCTAACTGGGCCGGATCAACAGTTAGGCCCAAAGGTCACATATGATCCCAACATGTAGACTCAAACATATACCATAAGTCTACCCCAACAAAAGCACAACAGCAACACATAACATGATCACATAATTCCAATCATTGAATTATCATTTCAAAATCACATCAAAGTAACTAAGAAGCGTAGTAGTCTTAGTACATAACATTAATACAAATCAAGTACCACACCCGGTACTTTACAAAAACTAATGGTTCCAAGAACCAAAAGCAAAGACAAGGGTATTCCCCTCAATGAGAATCCCAAAGCAACGCCGCAGCTTATCCACTCTAACCTTCAAATAAAAGGTTCTCCTCCTCGGGTTCGTCTCCTGAAAGGTGAGTGGGGTGAGCTAACTAGCTCAGTGAAGAAAATATAACAATGCAGTTTAAGTAAACAATATGTTAGTATATAATCAACAGTTGTAATATAATATCTCATACTTGATAATAAATTCACAAAATCAAGTAAAATCTCATCATCATTTCCATCATCTCATCATCTTTTCATTCCTGCTGTCATCCAACGTAACCCCCTAGATACTATACTGACACTAATAGTATTAAGTCCTGACACGGTCAAAATACCTCCTTACAAGTACATCTCTGGTATACACCTCAAAACCGGTACTGACACACCCTGCCAGTCACTATCGACCCACCCGGTCCAGTAGATGTAACCGACACCCTCGGCAATGGTTCAATAGTAAAGGGTACGTGAAAGCAGTATTTCACAATTCATATGATCAACATCATAGCATTCACCATTACCATAATCACTTTTTACAACAGTGCATCAAGTCTAGGCACATGAGTGGGTTCATCAAATCTGGAACCACTCATTGCTCAAGATCCATCTCAAATAACAAAACTTGTTTACATTTGAACTGCAAAGTTAAGTTCCTTCACCGTACCTATGTGGTATCGCGGTATCTATTCAAACAAGCAAACAAGTGCAACATAGCATCAAAATCATACATACAAGTAGTATTTCGAAATCATACTTGTTTTCCCAAAAATATCCAAGGTACATGGAATTAAGTCTCCTATTTGGTTTCTATCCTTTTTTAAATTACAATAATCCACAAGATATAATAATAAGGTGCTTAGTCCAAAACTCATATTGTCTTCTGATGTAATACCCTGCCCCAGATTAGGCGAGTTTTAGCTCGTTAATCAGGTTTAACCGGTTAATCTCAGAGATTTTGGTGAGGGCTTCGAGGAAAGCCCAAGTTTGGCCCGATCTGAGCCCGAAAACTCAGTGATTCAGCTCGTCGAGCTGGAGGGGCATTTTGGTAATTTACCACTTCTTGTGTAAATTTTTATAAATTGTGTGATTTTGTGAATATTATTGGTGAATAATGTTTTCCTTAATTAAGGATTTGCATCTCTGATTTTAAAATAAAATTATTTTCAGAAAATAATATTTAAATATCGCCCGTCAAAACCCCGAAAGCGAGTATTAATTATTTTAAAGGGTTTTGAAAATGAAATAAATTTTGAAATTAGTATTTTATGGTAACCATTTTAAGAATGGTCTAGTTATTTCATTTCACTTCAAAATAAGATTTACAAATTAGTTATTTTTACATTTGTTTAATTAAGTAATTAAGGGTAAAATATGAATTTTATTTAAATAAATGATTTTTAATAAGAGATAAAATTTGAAATTTTTATAGTGATTAAGATTTTTAAAACCCAACCTATCTGTAAGGTTGGATTTAAATTTTTGAGCTTTTGAAACTGTTTTAGTTAAAAATCAGGTTTTTAATCAAAATAGGGCCCTTTTTGCAAATATTGGAAACTTGGAGGGCTGATTTGCAAAACTGCAGAAAAATCTGCAGTTTACTGTAACAGCGTCACCAGCGTGCTCTGTTGCGATTTTTCCGAGGATTTTCCGGCACCGTCCCGTCCCATCATCGCTGCCGGTGATGATGATTTTTCCCCGTCCCATCCCATCGTCGCTGCATACGCAGCGGGATTCCGGCCGAGTCGCTCCATGCGCAGCCGGATTTTCCGGCCGAAAAACCCTATATAAACCGGCCACTTTCGATCGGTTTTAACTCCCACAAAACCTTCTTCTCTTCTCCCTTCTCTCTGTCTCTGTTCTCCAAAAGAAAACCCAGCCAAAACCCGGCCGACTCTCTGTTCTTCCCTCTTTTTTTTCAGACAATAACTTAGAGGAAAATTTCAAAAGAAAATCCGGATTTCAGCTCAGAAACTCAATCAAAGGTAACCACTGCATTCCCCTTTCAATTTCGATAGGTTTTGAATAAAATTTTTTTGAATTTGGTTCTGATTTCACTGAGAAAATCGATTTCAAAAATTTAGGGAAAATTTTAGGGTTCCTCGTATCAGTGAGCTTCCGGTGTTAAGATCGGATGGTTCACTGAGTTTCAGAGCTTCAAACCTCTTCCTGTGGAAAGAGGACTCCCGGAGGAATCCATCGGACCGGTCAGATGTAAAAACCGAGTCCCGAAAATCCCCCATTTTTCATTTTCGGTTTTACTGTTCACCGGCCGTTCACTGTCTGTTGCAGACAGTGAAAGGGGAAGAAGAAGAGGAAGAAGAAAGAGAAAAAAAAATGGAAAAAAAAAAAAAAATTTAAAATAAAAATATTTTTGATATTGCTATGCTTTTAAAAGGTTGGTTCCCATTGGAAAAAAAAAAATAGTAATAAAATAATAAAATAAATGATTAAATAATTAAATATTATTATTTTATTCCCAAAAAAAAAATATATATATATTTTTATTTGAGAATATGGTTGCTTATGATTTCAAATGGTGGTTCCCACCGAAGAAAAAAAAAATGAATAAATAATTAAATAATTAAATATTATTATTTTATTCCCAAAAAAAAAAAAAAAAATTTATTTGAGAATATGGTTGCTTATGATTTCAAATGGTGGTTCCCACCGAAGAAAAAAAAAATGAATAAATAATTAAATAATTAAATATTATTATTTTGTTCAAAAAAAAAAAAAAATTTATTATTTTCGTTAGATTATGTGATGTGATGATTTATACCCCCCTTGTTAAATAAAACTATACTAACCCCTTTCTCTTATTATTTATAGTGTAAATATTATTGTATCCGCTTTCAGTCCGACATTAGTCGGGAACTGAGTGATTCACTTTCAGGCCGGCACTATAGTCGGGCACTGAGTGACCTCGAGGCCTACTCAAAATGTCAGCTCTGGTCCTATCCAGAAGACAACCGAGAAGTGACCCGAGGATCTAGACCTCACTCAATACGTCAATCTGGTCAATGCCCAGAAGACAATATGAGTTTGGACTGAACCCCTTTTATTATTATATTATTATCTTGTGGATGATTTAAAAAGGCTAGAAACCAAGTAGGAGACTCATTTCCATGAACCCTGGATATTTTGTGGGAAAACGTGTGATTTCCAAATACTACGTATATGTACGTATCTGATATGTATATTGATTGTGCACTTGTATGTTGTTTGACAGAGACCGCGAAACCACACGATCACGGTGAGGGAACTTAACTCTGCAGATTTTGTAAACAGGTGTTATATTGAGCAATGAGTGGTTTCGATTTTGATGAACCCATTCATGTGCCTATACATGGTGCACTATGGTAAGAGTGCTATGATATTACGGTGTTGACCGTATGTGTATGTAAGACTGCTTCCACGTACCTGGGCTATTGAACCAATATCGGCCATATGAGAGATGGTTTATGTCTACTGGACCATGGGCGGACCATGCTGTCGTCAGTTGCTGACTTGAGGGTGTCAGTATCGGCTAAGTTTAAGAGCCGGAGATGTACTTGGAAGGATGTATTTTGACCGTGTCGGGACTTAATACTGGTCTCAGTGTAGTCGGCAGGCGTTACGGTGGATAATAGCAGTGATTGATAGTTGATGATGTTATTATCTGATTTAAGATTATGCTTACTGTTATCAAGCATGTGATATTGAACTGTTGTTAACCTGTTTTACTATTTGCTTAATGTGCATTGTTAATTATCCTTCACTGGGCTAGTTAGCTCACACCACTCACCTTTCAGGCGATGAACCCGAGGAGGAGGACCCTCTTTTTCGGGCTTAGGGCGTTTGAGCTAAAGCAGTGTTTTGGGATTCCCCCGGAGAGGAATGCCCTGATCTTTCTGTTGGTTCTAGGAATCGTTGTTTTGTATTAAGTACCGGATGTGGTACTTAATTTATGTTTAAATGTTGTAATCGGCTATGTTGCCATTTGAGACAATGTTACGAATTGATTAATCAATGATGTTTGATTCTGATTATGTTATGTGTTGATGCCGTTTATGTCTTGGTTTTTGGAAGTAGGCATATGGTACATGTTTGAGTTCACTTAACGGGCTGATGTGTAACCGCTGGGCCTAACTGTTGATCCGGCCCAGTAAGAATGCTCGTGGTTTAGCTTATCTTTCAAAAAAAAAAAAATCAGTCGCGTTCCGGGCCCACTAGTCGGGTCGGGGCGTGACAGTCTTCTGGGCATTGACCAGATTGACTTATTGAATTAGGTCTAGATTCTCAGGTCACTTCTCGGTTGTCTTCTGGATAGGACCAGATCTGACATTTTGAGTAAGGCCTCGAGGTCACTCAGTGTCCGAAAAATATAGCGTCGGCCTGAAAGTGAAATCACTCAGTGCCCGACCAATAGAGTTAGCCTGGAAGTGAATACAATAGTAGATACACTATAGTGATAAGAGAATAGGGTTAGTATAATTTTAATTTAACAATGGGGTACTAACATCACATGCAATCAATAACAATCAAACAAGATTTAACACTTAAAAATTGGGTCCCTCGGAACATGCTTCGGAACCAGGTACTATGGCTTCGAATCATCCGAACCACTGTAAACTAGTCACTGACCTCGGATCTTGAGTCTGACTTCGGATCGTCCGAAGATAGAGTCTCGGATCATCCGAAATCCTTCCGAACCGATTAAAATCCGAAAAACAAGTCTATGGGTCTGTTGTCTCGGAACATCCGAAGTATGACTTGGATCGTCCGAGTGGGGTTCAGTCCTTCCGAACTCTGCTCGGAACATTCAGGCGAGTCAAGTTAGCCTCGGGCGTTTCTGGGCTTCGGGTGAAGCTCGGAATGTTCGAGGGGTGCTCTCGGATCGTTCGAAGGGTGTGACCCTCGGACCGTCCGAAGATCGACTCTCGGACCGTCCAAGAGTCGTCTTCCTCACTGTCTGCACCAGCAGACAGTGACGGCAGACACAGTGCGAAATACGAATCCGAAAATAGTGGGTTTCCTGGATTTGGTTTCCACATCTAGCCGGTCCGATGGACTCCTTTGGGAGTCCTCTTTCCATAGGGAATGGTTTGGAGCTTTGAATCTCGGTAGGCTATCCGATTTTAACACTGAAACCTCACTAGTACACTAAAAACTGGGTTTTTCCTTAAACTTTAAAATGGTTTTACACACTCAACACTAAACCAAAATTGGTTTTTCTTGATTCTAAACCACTTAAAATTTGAAAAGGAACACAGTAGTTACCTTCACTGGAGTTCCTGGGCTAAAAAACCGACTTTTGAAAAAACTTCCTCTAAGGCTTACGGTAACCGAAGCTGTGAAGAAAAACAGTGAAGGGTGATCGGCAGGGTTTGGTCTGAGAATCAGAAAGCTGAGAGGGAGAGACAGAGATGAAGTTGTGGGAGTTAAACCAGCAAATTGAGGTCCAATTTATAGAAGAACCGACAGGAAGAAGTGTCCATCGAGCCACTGCATGCGATTGTATGCAGCTGCTGCAGACATCCGCTACAGTGTAACCACTGTTTTAGGCGTTGGTTGCAAATCAGACCCTCACAACTTCCAATTTTGCAAATAAATCCCTCTTTTAATAAAAAACCGATTTTTAACTAAAAGTATGACTTTGAAAACTCAAAAACTTAATCCAACCTCACAGATAAGTTGCGTTTTAAAACTTTAATGATCATAAAAATTTGAAGATTTAACTCTCATTAAAAACCATTGATTTAAAATAAAACTATCATTTAACATTATTTACTTTATTAAACCAATGCTAAATAAAACAACTTAGAAACCTCATTTTTGGGGTTCGAAGAATAACTAGACCATACTTAAAATGATCTAACATTAAATACTTGTTTCAAAATTTATCTCATCTCCAAAATCATTTAAAATAATTATTTCTCCCTTTCGGGGTTTTGACGGACGGTTTTAAATACCATTTTCTGAAAATAAAATTATTTTAAAATCAGAAATACAAATCCTTGATTAAGGAGAATAATATCAACCAATAATAATCACATAAAAACACAAATTATATAATAATAACAATAAACGGTAAATTACCATTTTTGCCCCTCCAGCTGGACGAGCTGGATCACTGAGCTTTCGAGTTCGGATCGGGCCACATCTGGGCTTTTCTCAAAGTCCTAACCGTAATCTTCGAGATTAACCGGTCAAACAAGGTTTATTAAGCTAAAATATGCCTAATCTGGGTCAGGATATTACACCCTTGGCCATATCTCTCACCTCCCTAACCACATTAATCAATCTCCAAGGTGGACGACACAAACCGAAGGCCCATTTGAAAGCATTTGTCGAGTCACCTTCAACGATTAGATTTCCTTGACCGTGGTTCTTCCAAATAACTAAAGCTCTCTTGATGCTAAGAATTTCCACTTCATTTGAATCTTTATCCCCGATTGCTTCACTAAGCATAATGGACGTTTCTATAAATATTAACTTGTTTCGGGTTGGATTTTAAGAAACTTGACCCGATTTTAGCCCTACCTCTTGGCCACTCCTCATGGGATTACTTCTCATTGACTTAACTAGTGTTTATGGGTTGGGAAATTTACACATGCTCGTGTGATTGGTCTCACCTCCAATGTGAGGAGGGGATACCCATGTTCCAAAAAAAATCACATTAATTTTTGTAAATACGTTACAACAAATAATTTCTTAGTTTACTCTGATCTAAGTTTTTATCTTCTATTTTTTTTATGACGAAGGTGATGTCCATGCCTCTTAGAACACCTGACTAATCCTTAAAGTATGGGCAAGCCTCTCTACCCACATACTGGATAACTCTATAGAAAATGGCCTTTTGGAGTCAAGTGAGAATTGAACTAGGACTCTCACTTTCTGAGACGAGTTCCTGACCATCATTCTAATCCCTTTGTGAATTGACTAATACTCTGTTGAAGATGATTAATGCATATTAATATCAATAAGTGTTTAATCCCTTAAAAGTACTTGTTAAATGTGTTGGCGGGTTTGTTAGCCTATCAATATCAATATAAAAAAAGAGTTTGCGATTTATCCAACAAATCAAGAATCAATCATGTTGAACATTGGTGATATTTAAACTAAGACAATAATTATGAGTCGAAATTCAACAAGAATGATTAAATTCGATGTTTAGAAGAAACTAACCAACTCACATCTCTTTTGTTTTATTGATAACATAGAAAAGCTATGCTTGTTAAACTCTATGGAGCTTGATTACCGGAGATATACTGACGATCCAGTTGTGGGTCAAGCTATATATGACCTTCTATCACATTTCAAAAGTTTGTTCAAACAAGGAATCAAACAATCCCAATGGTGTCCAATGTAGAGAGAGAGAGAGATGAATCTCATGCCAAAGAATCCTTGCACATGGAGCTATCCAAGCATTTATTTAGCACCAAGCAAATTAATGACTTGTTAAAGAAATTGGCCAAACAAACCAAATCAATCACGGAAAGTCTATTTGGAAACTTTTATAATAGCTTATATTAGTTGTTAAAACTTGTGATCGGTTAATTTTGGAAGATGTTTAATATCAAACTCTCTTTGTCTGGTAAATTAACCATCCAAAAACTATATAATGTGCCATACTTTATATGGAAAAAAAAAAAAATAGATGATTTAGACTTCAAAGGTCATTTTTCCGTATCCAATTAATACATTGCCCTTGTGTGGTCCATTAAGTTATTGCCATTGCCACTCATTTTAAAGGCTATGGACAAATGATTCACAATTCTTTATGTGTTTGGTGGTAGAAATAAATGATACGATGGAATTCGAATTTCATTAGAAAGGCCATCCACCTAAATTAGCGAGTAATTCTTCGGAGGAAATTTGTTCGTGTCTTGATAATAAAGCAAAGAATTATAGAGATCATAAGTACTTACCAACAAATATGTGAATTCTTGATTTCGATCTACTTATTAGTGTACGTGTGGGTGGGTGTAGACTTGACAAAAGTCTCATATCGTCTAAATTGAAAAATTAGTGATTATATATAACACTTAAAACTCTAATTTAAATAAATTCCCTTCTAGTATCCTCAATTTGAATCTCCACATAATGGAATCTGATTGTTGCAAAGATTCTATAATAATGTAAATGAATATTCGTCCTTTTGTTCTTGTAAAGAATTTAAAAATACGTTAAGGTTTTAATTTTTTTTTAAGTCAAAAGTTCCATCTGAATTTTTCAGACATCTTATCTGACTAATATTAAGATCATATGTAAATTTTTCAATCTATACACAAAGGATACTGAAGTAAAAAAATGAACATTTTTGTATTGAAGGAGCAAAATATTAGATTTCGTAATTGTTCTTTCCATCTAATATTGATTCACCAATGAGTGACCCACCAATGATAAGACTCATCTTGTCAAAATTCAGAATTTTCAAAATACTACCTCCTTATGCATATTACAAACCCCTCGTCTTTAGCGCTCTTAATTTGGAGTTGGACGTCAACTTTTTATATGAAGTACCATTTTTACTATAACAAAAATATCTATTTTTAAATTCTTTTACAACATTCTTACTCAACTGGCAATTTTTTATATGAAGTACCATTTTTACTATAACAAAAATATCCATTTTTAAATTCTCTTACAACATTCTTACTCAACTGACAATGTTAGTTGAAGACCACCTTGACGTGACTTGTGAGTTGTGACAAAGCTGGTGTCTTGTACTAAATTAAAAGGGTAATTTATAAAGATCTTCAATTTTTTTTCTTAAATGCAAAAGTTATCCATCACTTTAAATCAATTGCAAATTCTCACTCTGACCTTTTACATGTTCAAAATATCTTTTTTTAGCCGTAAAAAAAAATTCATTAGAAGAAGATAAATACTAAAAAAGAGAAAAGATAAGAAAAGAAAGTCAAAGAGTTAAGTCCAAGCTCAAGCAACAAAAGCAAATAAAGGAGAAAATCCTCTATAACAACAATTATCCTCTCGGTACATGATAAACACGTAAAATCTATCTATGAACTCAAGAAATCTGCAACACCATTCGTCGACTGACTAATATAATTAAAGGAAATCTCTAAGCCCATGGATAGACTCTTTATCTCCTTTACTATAGTAATTATTCTCCAAAGACGACGCTTCAGGCCCCTAATCCATTTGATAGCGTTGAAAAAATTACTTTCAATTACTAATTTAACTCCTTTAAGATTCAGACCAAATGTCAAAATTCTTGTAATACTAAAAAGTTCCGCCTCGTTAGATTCCTTGATCCCCACAGATTCCGTATACATGACACGTCAAAATATCTTTTAATGTTAATAATAAAAGATTTTTAGCAAAACAATTTATCATGATAATATATAAAAAGTAAACAAATTTATATAATTGTACTAAATATGCAAAAAATATATGAATGCTTCGATAGAATTATTCTCTCCATGAGATGAGTTATGCAAGACTTAAATCACATAGTTAACATAATTCGATGCATATGAAACATCACCCACCATTGATCCATATGGTTTTCACACATTTATTTTTGTTATTATAATTTTTAATTAATAGGACATTTAATACGTTAAAAGGGGTGTTTGCAATTAAATACAAAAAATAAAAATAACTTTTGCAATTATGAAAATCATAAAAATAGCTTTTACCTTTCAGATAAAAAATAGAAAAAAAAAAATTGTAGATTGCCCAATTAAAAGTCGTAGATTAATTAAGATTTGAGTATTTGACGTAGGAAGAGTCATGGACGACTATTTAGATCTTTTGAATCAACATTAGTGGAGCCGTTATAGTTTTAATATAACAATTTAAAATAGAATTTACCACCTATGTTAGATTTAGTAAGTTTCTAATTTTATACTATTTTTATTAAATTGTTTTGTACCTTTTTGTCAATTTTTTGTTACGGTCAAGTT
Organism: Chimonanthus praecox; assembly: GCA_022113865.1. Classification (NCBI taxonomy): domain Eukaryota; kingdom Viridiplantae; phylum Streptophyta; class Magnoliopsida; order Laurales; family Calycanthaceae; genus Chimonanthus; species Chimonanthus praecox. The sequence goes on along the minus strand of CM039090.1, from coordinate 11,986,641 downwards.
AGGAGATTAAAAGAAAATTTATTTGTTACATAATTGCTAAAAATGTTAACTCTTAAAGGGTTGGCTTAGTGTTTGAGACAAAAGAGTTCACAATTGAAGTCTTGGATTCAATCTCTAATACCTTCAATGAAAGGGTCAATCCTCATAAACTTACTCGATATATGCGAATTGAGGGATTTTCACACACGATTTTCACACTCCGAGGAACTAATCGGGTGCGATGCCTCGATACCTCCGAACCTAAAAAAAAAAATTTAGTAAGCTGAGTTACGATTCTTTCTTCAACACTAAATTAAAGTTTGGAGTAGTTTTGAAGCCTCTATACGGGTGTATGTTCAGTGACAAATTCAATATCTTCACTTTGAATTTTCAAAAAAGGCAGTGCTCTCTCTTATTATTCTAGTTCCATTGCATCTGTTGGGATCAAAATATTCGACGAAGCAGTAGGAACTGGTTGATGAATATCAAGGCCTTATCCTACAACCCATTAAAATTCAGGTAAACAGTAGTCCTCTCCCTCCAATTAGGAAGTCAACGAGTTAGGAGGAGTTGAGAAATGAGGTTCCTATATGGCCCAAAAAAATCCCATTACCAGTTTCTAATTAAGGTGGATTAACCTGGTTTAGATTATTAAGAGCCAAAAATCCAGTAAGATGCTCACTTCAACACTTCACATCAGTCAGCTAAGAATGGCAATGACCTTATACCACAACCCCTTCACATTGATTGCCCCAATTGAGAAATATCCATAGTTTATATATGACAGTTGAGTAACTATGAAAATGAATAAAGATAATGACTCCAAAAATTGATTGATAAACCACATTATTACATAAAAAGGGAAGAAAACTAGATGAAATGAAATTTCACTGTCATTAGATGATCTTAATCTTATCCTCTTGGTCATTAAACTTGGGATAAAACCATACAATCGTTCTACATGCCAACAATCAGTCTACAAGCTTTTAAAGCCATTCCTTTAATCCCACTTTGATCGCCAAGGAAATAAATAAATAAATAAATAAGCCATTCTCTTAATTTCTTCGAAGTCCATTCTACTTAAAGGTGCTCACCAAGTTCTTTCAGTCAAAGAAAGTTCTCAATTTACATGATTCTTCACCCCCAAATGAGTAAGAACCCATGATTGAATATTTAAAGAGAGCTTATTAGAAATATAAATTTAGTTAAAAATTGGCATACGAATAAGTGCACAAAACTTCACCTTTATCTAATTACTCTAGCCTTGTATTTAAGGCTTAAAAAATTTAGCTGACCCCTGTGCTTTAAACCTTAAAAACTTGGCCCACTACAAGTCTCATGAAGTATCCTACCCCATTCCATATAAAGTCTAGTCCATAATCAATACATCGCCTCTTACTATAAACACCCTAATCCCCTTTGGGCTGCTCTCATAATAGCTGGAGTATACGTCCCATGCTTAATGTGGTGATGCTACAAAAACCATGCAAGGTTGTTCAATCCAATTATTTAGCATTTGCTTGAATTGAGCTTGAGCTCTGAGTGCATATTGTTAATTCAAGGCTTTAAATATCAGCCACGCTCTCAAGTCTAGACTCAAATCAGGTTGAAAAATAATAGGACTCAGCTAAGTCATAACAGGACTCAGATCCTAGCCAATACGACCGAGTCCAAGGGCATGGCCGAGTTGCCTTCAGAGAACCTAAAAACCGTTTTCAGCCAATAACCATTTATCTCATTCCAGGGTCCTCTAGAAACCAAATTCTGCTTGGGATGCGAAAACAGTAACATGCTCTGGTTCAAGGAGTCGGCCAATCTACCATGTATCAGTAAAAAATGAATTGCTTTTGAGAAGCAATGTGCAAAGCGTAGTACCAGCCAATATGGCACATTTTGATTTATTTTGCACCTCCAATGTCATTAGATCATAGTCATCAAGGCCTATTTTAATGTGCTCCAGCTTTCGCTTTCAAATGCACAAATAAACATCTTTAGGAATCATGGTAATGAAAAGTTCTCTAAAAAATGTGGCTCACACAATTAGGCAAAACTAAAAACAAGGTTCCACATTCTTGCACCCAGATCCAAAGTTCGAAACAGCAGGGATTGCTATACTGGAAAATGCCATTTTTCTCTTTGGAACAACATATGATAGTGGGGATGCAGATACCTTCACAATTGCTCCTCACTGCAATCAAAATGCAAAATTCTGCAACTAAAAATTTTGAGATACTACTACGAACTAGATTTCCTTACCAAATTGAGAAGAGGCATCTTCTTCTTGTCAATCTTGAAAACAATGCACCTGCAAGATGCTTTGGAACTCATCATGAGAATTAGCAAGTACAATGATAACCAAGAATACAACTGAGTGCCATTAACACACAAAATTGATGTCACTATCAAAGCAAAACTAAAACAGCTTCCTAACTCCTATGAACAAGCACCATTATTATATTGTAACTAACCCCTTTACATCATTCTTTCTTTCACCACAAAAATGATACAAGGAAATCCTTTGGCTGCTCAACATTTGGAAACTTGGGAGTGGGATCATGGGTCAGCCAGGAAGTGAAGGAGAGCCAAGCAGTGATGGGAAATAACGAGCACTTGAAGAGAAAATATTCAGATCCATGGACCCATCATCCATTTGGGTGTCATCCTTGGCCATCATCTGGAATGAGATAGAGCCACCCTTCATCGACGCATCAAAGTTTCATCCTACACTCGTAGTCGAAGCCACCTCGAGAAGGCTCTGGTTGGCAATAAGAGATGAACTTTCATTTATGTCAAAGGGCTCTCCTCCCATTTCCAACTGCCGCACACCACCCACAGCCAATGAATCTGCTATAGGACAGTAAACGAGCATGCAAACTCCAACAACAGCACAGGATAGCAGAACAAAGAATGCCAAGAAAACAAGAAATTCAAAGGCCAGATTCCCCGGGTGAAAGAGTATGGCAAAGCCAAGAAATAGCACCCTCAATGGAAGGAGACTGATAACAGACAAGATCAACCAGTAAACTCTCCTTCGCAACCCTTTGTTGATCACCAAAGACAACATACGTGCTCCAAGGTATAAGATGTAAGCAATTAAGATGGAGGAGAACAGTCCAAGCACAACCGTGCTCAGTAAGGGATAAGTACAGAGGGCAATGTCAATGTTATAGTCTTCGTTCAAGAAAGAAACACTTGCACTGGTGAAGTACTTAGGCATCATTGTTCCATCTTTCTCTTTATTACTGAGCTTGGATCCAATTAAAACAAGGGCAAGCTGAGCAATGAAGATGGGAAAACAAAGAAGCAAAACATACCCAAACGTCTTTGTGTTCCACTGCCGATTTAAAGTTCCCGACTCTCTTCTCTGCAATGATGCATGCAGAAGAAAAATCAGAGAAAGAAACATGCTTGGTTCTGCAAACCCTAGATTTGAAAGGATGTAAAACTTGCAGATGCTTTCTTGCCATTTCAAGCTTAGGGCATGTAAAACCCGGTTTCTTCCCTTCAGCAAACTCAATCGAGCAATCTCTCCCACGCCCCACCAAATCACAATTAGGATGAATGCAATTCGTATGATCCACGGTCCATTAAAATAACCAAGTTGAAAGAAGCCTTGTCTCTGAATTCGAGAACGGAAGTAGACTGAATAAAAGATGCAGAGCAAGCCAAGTAGTACCAAGAGAGAGACTAGACAAATAGTCACCACACCGAATGCATCGGCGGCGAGTCTGGTCTGATGCATCACCTGAAGCACAGAATCCAAACATGCTCTCGGCCAGCATGGATGCTGAAAATGCCCTCCAATTATGTGGAAGGTTACTTCTCCAAAATGTAGAGAATAATGCAAAAGCCCTTCAAATATAGTCAGGAGAATGCTTTCCGTAAACACCAAAGAAACATATGAAATCACTGGCCATACCAGTTTGCCTACATTCTCAAGATCAACAGAAACAGTGAGTACACAATCGGAAGAGTCATGGATAACAAATTTGTCATCGCTCAATCATGACAGATACCATATCCTCAGACAAGACACATGTTCCCCTAAGGAAAACGAACATGCTTGCCACTGAAGTAGCTAAAGAAGCTTGATCATATCCATTTTAGGTTCCACTTCACTTGGGATATATCATGAAGTGGTATCTATGAACAGCAACGATGGTCCACAGAGCAATGTCAGTATCTGCAAATGAAGAGATTTGAAATTCAGAAAGAATCTCTGAATCTTAAAATAAATTGGAAATAACTTAGATATAGAAGAATGGAATGAAAGCAAACCGTAATAGATGCAGCTTAATAAAGAGACAGTTTTCTACTTAGAGCCAATATTTCCAATTCAAGCACAAAAAGATGCATCAATACCCATGTTCCAAAAACTACGGACATTATTATTTTATTTATTTATTGATATTTAAAAACAGTAAAGTTTTTGACTCATCAGGCTATTCAATCCAAGAGTGAATATTACTCAGAGATTTGCAACAAGGGCAACTTAGCCTCATCTAGATTCAAGGGGGTCGACGGGAATAAGGAGACACCATATATGGGCCACACTTGAACTTATCTGAAATTAGATTTTTATAACCTATGATGCCCGGACATACTGTATATCTGCAGTGTACTAACTCATCCATGTATGTTTTCAGATCAAACGCACTTGCAAAGAATTGATGTAGGCTGCTTGGAATTTATGATCCACAGGGGAAAAAAGTTCATGAAAGAGATAAGAAAATTTAAAGAAAAAGCAACCATTAAAATAGTCCAGAACTGCACTACTCAAATAGATGTTAAAGGGGAGGGGCACCTTCCTTTCCTGTAGCTACACTACCTTGAGGGACTTGAAGGAAGGTGAGGAAGCATCTTCCTTTCCTGTCTCTACTGGAGCATAATAGCATATGGGTACAAACTGACCCAACTGGATAGAAGGCATCACTACCACACCTATTCATAAACCTCTAAAAAAATCACTAACTGATACGTAATAGATAGATTCCATCTACCAGGAGACCATGCCCGAATTTATGAAATGAGGACTACATGACCCCAAGCCTGAGGAATGAACCATAATGATTCGATCATTAGTATAAGATAGTTCCTGATGAATTAGTCCATTAGGATATAATGGCCCACCTTGAATAATAAATAACCCCTAACGCACTCAATCAGATGATATAGGCATGAATATGTTCACTGGTACAGGGAGAGTCCATAAACCACCCTTAATTATAGAAGCATGGATGAACAAAATCACATGGAAATCATTTTTCCAAATCCAAATATAAAACACAACTCCAGATTGATGGAATAAATGGCTTACATGATGATGACGACGAGATGAACAAAATCACATGTTTATACAAGAGCAAGATAAAACATGGAGTCTCCGCAGTGGAGCTTCCACCTTGAGCAAGCTCCATTTCATTTCATAGGGTAATGCTAAATTGCAATTGGCCACATTCAAATGCTACCTAAGCGCTCAAAACATCTAAAATTGCTTGTACTGCAGCAGCACAGATACAACATCCTACAGCCAATTTTCCATCTAAATGCAGTTCATGATTCAACCACCTCGAAGATAGACGCCCTTAACCTCAAAAAATTTCATCAACCTCTATACTCAACAAATTTAGTTCGACAAAAAGATGCAACCATTTACAAATGAATTCCTGCAGCAAAAGCTTTGATCATAAACGAAAGAAAAAACAAACTTTTATAAGGTAAATTTATGTAACAAACTACTTTAAGAGAATAACAACATTTAAGAACCTCCCCTAGTTGAGCCCGCAGTTTGCCATTCTGCAGAGTGCAGACCAATAGCTCTCAGAACCACGGTGGTTGAACTGACCAAGAGAATAGAATTATAGGCAGTTGTCACAGGGATGTCCTACTAATACAAGAAGCACTAGTTTTTTTTTCCCTCTCTCTCTAGTATCAAGCCACAAAACATATACTTAACTTCGGATTAACATAATGACATTAAGAAGTATACAACCCGCACAGAAAATGCAACAGACTACAAAACCTATCAATGATAACAGCAAAAATACGATTGAAGATCTCCACCAGACTCTCACACAGCTTATTTGAATGGAGAGTAGATCACTTTACTAAAACAGAAGTATTTTTCCAGGAAATTACTTCCGTTTTCATGCGTCCAAGCATACCCCAAAGGGTCAAAATACTTAAAAAGTCCATTTTCTATGGAATTCCAGATATAGATGGGATCTTTATATCTAAAAGCACGGGAATTTCCACACCATTCCACATCTACAGCAAAAAAAAACACCACAAAGCTTCAATAAATCTACAAAATCCCCACCGACATCGAAGAAAATCACATTATCAGCAACAAATATCGACAGAGTACGAACATGTTCCAATCATCTCATCATTCTCATCAACAAAACCATAAACTAGCGACAGAAAACAAAAGAAAAAGGGAAAATGCAAAATTACCAGGGGGAAAATCAGCTCAACCGCCGGCATTTCCTCTTGGAAACATAAGTTGGGGCATTTTCCACGGAAAACAGCAGAGAATCAGGCGAAAGAGGTATCAGACGCAAACTGTTGGAACGGACTATCTCGATCTGGAGAGTTTCGACGATGAATCAACAGATTACGAAGGATGATAAAAAAAAAAAAACCCCTTAGCCGATGGGGAGAAAAACGACAAAATGAAGACGGTAGAAGAAGAGAGAGACGGAGTCTGCAGAACAGAAACGCAGGAAGAGAAAACAGTGGGAGAGCTTTTGGTTGCTGACAGGCTGTTTCCAGTTGTGTATTCCGAACCTTCAGGTTAGGAATCCAAGCCTAGCTGGCATTGCCCTGTCGCTTCGTTTCGGTGGCTGTGTTTTGTCGTTGTTGAATTACATTTGGGACCTTGTACGACGCCGCTGTGACGAAAGTACGAAACCACCCCCTTCTTCCATAATTATTTTATTTCGAGGTTAGATGGGTTGGACATGTAAAAAAAATTCGTAAATAATTTAAGTTACATGTGAAAAATCATGGGATACTCAGTTTAAAATTTTTATGGATGAGCACACTACCCTTAGAGTATATTAAAGTTAGGTCATAGGATCTCGAACTCACAATCTCCCACTTCTTGAAGTGGGAGGTAACCAGAGCTATACATATGTGGATAAAGAGTTAAGTTAATGATGAGTTTTCTTTATTAATAACAATTCAATATTCAAACTGTTTATTATGGATTTTGGATGTATAGTTAAAGTCATTATAACAAAATAAAATATATAAAATTTCAATTTTAATCATTTTTAAGGTTTTAACAGACTAATTCTAAAAAGATGTGAAGACCTCTTAATTCTGCATAAGCAATTATAGAGAGTGGACAATTAGTGTTGAGTGTGAATTAAACTCATGACTCACTTTTTAGATGAGTTCTTGATTGTCTAGAGTGAATTGTAATTAAATTGGAGCTTTTTTTTTAATGGGTAATCCCACCAACATGTGTAAATCTTTCAATCTATACACACTCGTTAAATCGATAAGGAGTAACTCCATAGATAATAGCACAAAAAGGTTTGAGTGCAAATCAAACTTAAAACCTCCTTTCATAAAGAGAACTTAAGATGTCATCCCTCTCTTGTTTTGTCAGTTGTATATGTCCAGTTAAAGTGTGGAACAATATATCATTTTCTAAATAAAAAATTACCAAAAAGATCATTTATGTATAAAGGTGAAAATCTGATTAGGTAAAATAGACATCCATCGATCTAATGCATAAAAAAAAAAAATTATGACAGAGGGTGTTGTCTTCCATATGTTCATTTTGGACCATCATAGGTTATAGAGTTGGATGGGAAGTTGGATCGGATGGGAAGGCTATTGGGATGGGGCTTTAAGCCCAAAAGACTAGCTCGATAGGTGGAGTGATCAAATTTCATATAGGTTCTTCATTTTCTTCCCTTACAACCGATATGAGACTCGCGTTTGCACTCTAACAATCTCCGTTCCAACGACACTCTCCAATGGATAGAACGTTGCCAACTCCGTTCAGTTAAGGGATCCCTGAATCCACATACTGTGGCTTGGAAACCTGTCTATAATACCATTTGTTGTAAATGAACTTCCAGCCCATAACTAATCTCATATAAGTCCTTAGTTTTCCTTCTCACAATCAACGTGAGACTCTCATTCGCAACCCGGCCTCATTCTATATTACAATCGAGCATAAAATCAATTCTATTGATGAATGACTACATAAGCAAAATAATTTAACAGTATAAACAGGGCAGTCCAGCCCATTTCGAATGAAATGAAATTTGGAAGTAAAAACTTCAGTACTGGTATTTCATTCAGTATCCATTTGCATTCTTACATAATTGTTGCAGGAATAGCTGCCCCTTCAGTCTGCTAAAATGTTGTGAATCGTTATAAATACAATCACAAAATCTATATATGTGGCTTCTCCCTTGACAAGATGGGAATTGTATGGTACAATCAGAAAACCTGAACCCATGGTGGTCTTAAATGTTGTCATGATGTGAAGCTGAAACCAAAGCAAAGGCAGATTAATTAAGGATTTTTAGACCCATTCCTTTAAAATGAAGGACAGATTACTCGAAAGGCATGGCCATAGATGGATGAGTTTTAACGATCTCTATGTAATCAAACCAGTGCAGATCTCATGTGGATGTATCTCAGCACTTCTTTATCACGTCCTGCACGAGTAAGAAGATCAATAATGCATGAAAAATGTTCTTCAGATGCCTTAAGATTGTATTTTTGAACCATCAAGTTGAATATCTTAAGAGCCTCATCATCATATCCAGCTTTGTTGCACATTGATAGAACTACGCTGAATGTAAAATGGTTAGGATTGAAACCATCCCATTGCATCTGGTTGAAGTGTTTGAGAGCTTCTTTATATCGATCATTATATCCATAAGCTTCTATAATTGCAGTGCATGTCATCGATCCTTTGGAAGGGAGTGCATCGAATACCAATTTTGCTCTGTTCATCTCTCCACATCTTCCATACATGCCAATGATGGCGGCAGAAATGAAAGGGATCAGCTCCATTTCCTTCTTCAGGATCTGCCCATGTATCTCCTTTCCAAGCTTTAAAGCTGTTAGTTCACCACAAATTTCCAAAATCCTTGCAATTGTCACGGAGTCTGGTCTATGTTTTGAAAGTAGCATTGATCTAATGGCTTCCAATGCATCCAAAAGATGGCCATTCTTCAAGTAGGAATCGACCATGGCTGTCCAAGATATCACATTCCTCTTCTCCATGCTGTCAAACACCTTGCAAGAGTAGTTGATCCTTCCACATTTTGAGTACAAAACCATCAATGAAGTAGAAATGGACACATTGGGTAGAAAGCCATTTTTTAGTGCATATCCATGAATCTCCTTTCCCTGTTTTAAGGCTTGAAGTTCACCACAGACTGGAAGGACAGTAGCAAGTGATACAACATCCGGCTTTATCCCTTCCTGTTGCATCCACACTATTGACCTCAATGCCTGCTCAAGACTCCCATTTGATTTGTAACCAGACATGAGAGCAGTCCAAGAAACTGCATTCCTTTCCTTTGAGCCATAAAATACCCTCCTTCCCGACCTCATGTCTCTGCACTTGCAATACATATCTATCAGTCCAGATTGGATGAACAGCTGTACCGAGTAATTTTCCTTCTTGATCACATACCCATGAACCTCCCGACCCAACCTCCGTGCCGACAATTCTCCTATCACTGGAAGAATTATTGTCAGTATAACTGAATTGGGTTCTATTCCTTCTTCCATCATCCATCTCAAATATTCCAATGCCTCCCTCTTCAGCCTATTGTGTGCAAAACCTGCAATCATCGCTCCCCAAACAACAACATCTCTATCTCTTTCAGGAATTTCACCAAATATCAGCCACGCATGCCTAATCTTGCCGCATTTGAAATACATGTCTATCAAACTAGTTTGAATGGCAACTGAGGAACCTGCAAACCCGCTCTTGACCGAAAGGGCATGGACTTTCATCCCTTGGGTGAGTGCAGCTGAGCCAGCGAAGCTCTTGATCAAACAAGAGATAGTGTACTGATTCATTTCCACACCCAATTCACGCATCCGGGAATATATAGAGAGCAATTCACGATGCTTCCTTCTTCCATTGACCACACTACCTCGGAGCAATGCATTCCATGGGTAGACGCTTCCATGTGGGAGTTCTGAGAAGACGCTCTTTGCATCTTCCATCGCCCCACATGAGGTGTACATCTGAACGAGTTTCGTACAGAGAAATTCGCTCTTGTCGAGCCCGTTGATGCGTATGTGGACATGAATTTGCTTTCCTTGGGTGAGAGATTTCAATCTAATGCAAGCAGAGAGAAGGGTAGAGAATGTTGTGGCGTTTACCGGGATGCCTTGCTTCTCCAAGTAGTCTAAGATGGTAAGAGCCTCTTGGAGCTTGCTTTGTCTGGCGAGCCTTTGGATATCTTTGCAGATGGCGTGTGGGTTTTTGGTGTGGAGGGGTAGGGAGAGGGGGAATGCATCTCTTTCTAAGAATCTTCGAGTTTTGGGGTGGAATTTGTAGGGTTTTCTGGGATTTTTATGTGATTTGGTTGGTGCTGTCTTGGGGAAAGTGGTAAAAGCATTTCGTGGAAAATGGACAGAGACAGAGAACGAGGGTTTTGGGTGGGTTTTCAGGGGGAATTGAGTCGCGCTTGGAAGGGAAAGAGGTTTCACTTCCATAGCTAGAGAGAGAGAGGAGCAGCAGCGAGTCAGCGACCTCTCTGCTCCGTCGGAGAGTGACTGTAATATTAGAGCATATCAAAAAATTAATTGTAAAATAAAATAATAAAAGTAAAAGTAATTTTTTTCTTTGTCATGTGTTTTTTCACGAGAGCTCACTGTTAATTTTGTAAAGCATGTGCATGTCTTTTTATACACACGTGTTCGACCGTAAAACTTTGATACCCATTCTAATATGAACAAAATATGTTATAAAATATGTGATAGAGTGAAATTCTTATTTTATCTCTACCGGTGTACCACTCATCAAGTATTGATAGACAGAAAATATGAAGAGAAGCGTATTATTGGTGCACTGATTCTTGATGAGCGGTACACCGATACGATAAAATGAGAATTTCACTCAATCTCGTGTCTCCTACTAGATTTTGCCCGTGTTAAGATGGCTGACTTAAAACTTTATTCTTTACATGTTCCACAAAGACCAGCGTATTTATTTTTCTCCCTATTATATAATAAAATATGATGTTCAATTTAATATCAAAGATGAATTAACAAGTATAAGTTGAAGCTGAATTTAGATCTAAAAATAAATCTTTTAAGTAATCTAAATTTCTAATAAAATGGCCCTTCATATTCTACACCGAACTAGTCGACACGTCCAAGATTTTTGTAATTTTGCCCTAAGACCATTAAATCAAGTGTAAAGTAATAAACTTGATGAAGTCTAATTGTTCATTTTGGCTAAAAATTAAATGATTAATAAATCAAAACGTATTACTACACCATTTGATCTATATAAAAGATCATTTTATTCAACTGATCAATCATATATAAATTCGAAAGGATTGGAGTGATAGGTAAGAATCCATTTGAAAAAATTGGAGTTCCAATCTCGATTTTTACTTCACTTTAAAGAACTAGTTCATGTAGAGTTATGGAATGTGTAAATTGAAAGGTTTTCACATGAATTATTGATAAAAAAAACCGCTTAATACATATGGATTTGACATGAAGAAAGGAGTGAAACTTAGTTAGGAGCTTTTGACAAGTAAATATATGGTGTCACTTAGTGGAGAATTAGCATTCAATTTGAGCAGAATCTAAGGATTTGAGGCAAGATGCACTATGAAAGGACAGGCAAAAACTAAAATGTTGGTTGATATGTATTTGATTTCATTGATACAGCATCGACAAATATGAGAATGTATTGGTTGAAATCCCGGCCTTACATTGATTCATTTTGTAAGCCCAATTTTAGACTTAAAACTATGGTTTTAGAGTTTTTTATTTAAAAAAAACACAAATCTAATCCCACATTCTCCATCTTTTTTCTTCTTATCTATCATTTTCAGTTGCTAACTCTTTTGAAAGTCTAAAAATATTTATTTAAACCTATATTTTATCTATTTTTTGTATTTTTGTTCTAAGATAATTTATATTTTAAAGTTTTTTTTTTGTTAAAAACAAATTAATGAAGCATGTCAGAGGGTTAAAAAGTTTAATGAAGATGTAATATTGTAATGTAGATAATTTGAATGATGTTTGTTTGATTTTTCTAATATTTCTTTAAATCTTTTATAAAATTGGACGTTTTTTTTTTAAATAGTTACTTATTAATGAACGATAAACTTATTTATTTTAAAATAGAGATTGATATAGGTTTAGATTATTTATTTTGTTAATTTTTGTATATTTTAAAAATTTTGCTTTAACTTAATCCCTCTTATGGTTTTTTTTTTAAAAAAAAAAGAAAAGAAAAGAATGAAAGTATGTTAGATGTTAACTGTTGTGGGAATTTAACGATGCCATGTTGTTACTTGTAAAATTTGGATAGTGCTAGTTTGAGTTACATAGTTTAGGAATTCTCACATTTTTTTGGTAGATATTATTTATATAAAAATGTTTGTCTTTCATGGTAAAATACTCATCAAAATGTCGAAGATTTAAAATCAAAATATGGGAACACGACTTTTCTACTTTCTATTTTTTGAATTTTTAAACAATGAAATCTATAGATTCCGCATCTAATCAAATGTAAGACTTGAAACCTACTTGAGAATAATTTTACAATCATTACAATTAAGAAGATTCTTTTAAGGCACTTAATTTTTTTATGTTATTTAATATAGACCGAGCAAATTGTGTTCTGACTCAATTATTTGAATTGAATTTGAGCATTATAAACGAGTACGGATTTAAAAAAAATTATCCGAACCTAAAATATATCCAAACCAACTAGTATGTTTACACAAGTAAATAATGAATTGAAGGTTATCAACCCAAGTCCACATAAGACTTGATTCAAGGCTGACTCAATCTAGTTTGTTACCAAGAACTAGTCTCATTTCTTTCATCTACTTCTCTACCCTCTGTTGTTTTCTAATTATCCCACATTGCCCAGACATGACCTCCCCACCCTCATGAACCCCACCAATTTGTTGTCTCCATCAATGAACCTGACCCAAGCCATCCTAATTTTAGTTTTAACCAAAGCATATTTAAAAAGAAAAAGAAAAAAAATAATCTTAGTCTCTACGTTTGCCCATATTCATTCCGGTTGGTGGTTGCCATCATCCAACTATCTAATTATGCTCCTAACTAAATTCAAATTCAAGTAGTAGACGAGGAGTATTAGTATATATCTTAAGATCCTATTAAGATTGATATAATGAGATTACACATATCTTTTATTTATTCAGTTATGAGTAATAATTTTCTTTTGTTTTTTATGTTATTGAAATATTGCTTGCAGGTTGAATTTTAAAAGATCACGGTTAACAATAGACTTGGCAAAATTTAACCTAACTCAACCCGATTATTTGAACGGAAACAGAGTATTTCAAATAGGTATAGGTCTAAAATTTTGTGACTCTGACCCAAAAATAGACTCAAACCGACCGACTAACCAATTTAATAAACAAGTCAGTACTAGGTTGAGAGTTGTTGACCCGAACTCAAAATCGACATGATCTAATTGGCATGTTGTAAGGTCTACCTTGAACTAGGCCCGGCGAGATTTGACCTAATCCGATTACCCAAATCGAAACCAAGCATTTAAAATGAGAATGGGTTTAAAATTTTGTGATTCGAACTGAAATAGACCTGAACCAACTAATCCCTTTAATAAACAAGTAAGTAATGGGTCGAAGATTGTTGACCCGAATCCGAATAAAATCTGCCTCAAAAGAGACTCGACCCGACCCATTGCAAGGTCTAATTAAAGATCCGATTGAAAGCCTTCTAACATGTTTTTCATTTTCTATCATGTTGAAATATTGTTTATATGTTAATTTATCACCTATAAATATTTTAATGCTTTTGTCGATATTTAAATTCTTTAAATATTTCAATATATGAATATTTACTTATCGAACATTTGTTTAGAATTTTTAAAGGTTTATGGGTACTTTATTGCTTAATCTTTTTTATTTTTTAAATGAACTAAAAGTCTAAATGGGTAACTCAAAATTCGATTGGAGTCTGAAATGACTTGAATCCACAAATTGTTTAACCCGTTTAATAAACAAGTAAATAATATGTTGAGGTTGTTGACTCGAATCCAAATAAGATCCAACTCGAGCCGACCTAACTCGACTATTGTTAGGTCTAACTTAATAATGAAATTGATCTTAATGGTCAAAACATCCACACATCTTTGACTTAGTGATTTTTCAAAGACGCTTGATGATTTTAACTACTAAAATCAGGAGTCGAGATATCGGCCGTTACAAAACGTATCGGCCGTACAGTAATTATATCGGTCGATATGGCCGATATATTGCTGAATCATATCGGCATCATATCGGTCTGATATCGGCCGATATGATTAATATCAGTATTTAAAAAAAAATAAAACGGTGATGGGCCCAGGCCCAGGCCCAGATATTGGCCCAATATCGGCCGATATTCAAAATATCAACCGATATCAACCGATATTTACATTTTCAATTTTTTTTTTTAACAACAGTTTCTTTTTGAGGCTTTTATATTTTTTAATTCAGAAAAAAATAAAATAATAAAATAATACCGATATTTACAAAAAAATAAAAAGAGGAGAGAAAATCATGTCGGCCGATATATCGACCTGGGCGTTATTCAAATCCCGACTAAAATCAAATTAGTTAAAATTGAATTTTATATTTAACTCGGTACTTTCGATATAAACAGTTGAACTTTTAGTGTACTGTGTACCACGGAATGTGGGCAGACTTGTTGGGCTTTGGACTTATCCAAGCCGTCAAGCTTGGAATTTAACATTTGAAAGCCCAATGGGTTGCAGGTGGCTAAGCTTCCACCTACCCAAAATGAGTCAGGCTGAGACAGAAAAAAAAAAACTCAACCTATGAAGAGGCCTAATCTCTCTTACAGGGGTATAAATCTCAGCCGATACATTCTGATTTTTTACGGTCGATACACACAGAATCAATTGTACTAGCTAGATATTAGCCGATACATATTTATACGGTTGATATTAGTCAAAAAAAATTATGAGAGTAAAAGATATCGGACGAGATCTGAAATAAAGGCGATAACTTTCCGCTCTTAGATGGGATTCACCCATTGATTAATCACTCACTTTATAGGCGTATTAATGGTATAGTATGACTTAAAAATAGGTCATGATCGAAATTATAAGTTTCTTTTTAATTTTTTTTTTTATTAAATTACACTTACATATGCTTTTTAAACAAGAATTAGTGCCAAAAACTATTCTTTAAATGAGGTTTTAAACCTTATATAGGTGGACATGTTTTATATAAACTTGTTAATAAGTCAAGCTGGTCACCCCAAGGCATTATTCCAGTTGGCTTTGGAGCAAGATCTCTAGAGATGAGGTATTAGGTTCAAACTATAGGAGCCTCAATGAACAGTCGTGTGCAAAAAGGGGGTTTTCACACATCCTGTAAGACTAATCACATGGACGTCTGGACAGACTAGACCTAAAAAGAACGAAGTTAAGCTGGTTGTGTTAGGTGGCCAATTTCATCTTATTACTTGCTCATTTATAAATAAATATGAGTTAATCTAATTCATTTAATGGTCAAGTAAAAAATCTTAAATCTAGTTATAAAATATATAAAAATTAAAAGTTCAGAATTAAAAAAAAAAAATTAACCTTTCATTTTAGATTTATCAATAACAACAACAGCTGTCAAAAGATTGGACCTCCGATCGCTTATACACATTCTCTATCTTTTTTTTATTTTTTGTTTTACAAAATATAGAAAATAAGGAAAAATGGGAATAAAAAAAATGAAAAACCTAGGGTATTTTTTTTTTTTTTAAATGGTAACGCTCATTTTCATGGATTTTTAGACTATTGAAAGTCATAATTTCGTTATGTCCAAATTTTTTGAAAATTGTGTTAAAATTTTGGAAAATGTCAACAAAAATTATAAATAAGGAAATCAATATGAGTAAACACCTAATATAAACTTCATGTTCTCAAGTATTCCCTAAGGACATATATATCTTTTATTATAATTCATAAACTTTTTATTATAATTTTTTTGAGTTTTATAAAAATGTTAGAATATTAAAAATTTACACAAGTGCCATAAAAATTATACTAATCACATTAAGAAATCTTCATTTAATTGTTGATATATTTATATATCATTTCGTTCATTTTTTCAACAAGAAATCTAAAAATGAGGAGTATTTAAGAATTCTTAATTTTTATCTAATTTTAAAAAAAATCTTGGAAAATCACATAGATACCCTATAAACTATGTGAATGATATTAATACATCTCTATTTAATTCAATAAGTATTGTATATTATCTCATTAAATTATTTTTAAAAAAAATCAAATTTTGAGATTACCTTAGAGTCGAAACTCATAAAAAATAAATGAAAATAACTCAAAATTGTCAAAATTAATGAAAAAATACTCTAAAATTGAATAATTTGCTTGTAAACCTTTTTAAAAAAAATTGGTAAAAATAATTTAAAATTGATCAAAAAATATTTAAAAATAAAAAATAAAAACCAACATTAGCCGATACGTACCGGCAGATTAATAGCCCTCCAAAAAAACAATCTTTGAAGCCAAACATATGGACAATTTTTTTTTTAATATAAGTATCCCCACTCTATATTGGAGATGATTCTTATCCCTGAGTATGTGTAAACCTCTCCGTCTATACATGCTTATAAGTTAATGAGGAGTAACTTCACAGAGAATCGTCTAAAGAAATTAAGCATAAATCAAATCCAAAACTTCGTTAGAATTTCTTAACCATCGGACTAACCTTCTCTA
Source organism: Chimonanthus praecox (assembly GCA_022113865.1). Taxonomy (NCBI): domain Eukaryota; kingdom Viridiplantae; phylum Streptophyta; class Magnoliopsida; order Laurales; family Calycanthaceae; genus Chimonanthus; species Chimonanthus praecox. The sequence continues at coordinate 11,969,687 of CM039090.1, read as the reverse complement.
AATTTATGAAACAATTCTTAAGATTATAATGATCATAAGTTTTTAATATATTATATTCCACTATTATAACTTTAATTTAATGAGATCTGCCGGTGCATTACACCTGAGGTGTCAAAGTACATGTTGGAGGTAACAAAATTTTTCTAGGATCATAAAAAAGTACCATTGACGGTGGGAAGTCATGCGGCACGAGGATAATGAATTTGCTTCTCGATAAGATAGAAAGAGAAGTTGAAAAACTAAAAATGATGACCGAAGATGACAGTCACTTGCGAGTCGGTGTGTCGGTGAGTATAGCGATAGCCGAGATGGCAACTTGACAAGTGTCGGTCAAATAGGCTCTGGCCCTTGACTTGGCCCTTATTTTTACCCCCTTTCATTTTCTCCTTATATGCTATCATGTAAATATTATCATTTTTATTATCATTATTATTATATAAAAAAACTTTATATATTTTAATAATATTTTTTCAAAATTTTATTATAAATTAGAAAGTTAATGATTTTATTATCTATCACGTCTCTTTTATATTTTTCTTCTGTTCATATTTTAATAATAAATTCTCTTTGTATTTATGATTTATAACTTTTCAATTCAAAATACTAGATATATTTTAAGTCTTCAATTTATATGTTTAAATTACCTTAGATAAGTTTTTTTTTTTAAAACTTTGCTATTTATTGAGACCATCTTTAAAATGATGCTAATGAGATTTTTTAACTTTATTTTTTTAAAATCAAAATTTATATTGTTAAATCTAGTTTTAAAAATTTTTAACGAAAAGATGTAGACACGTTCACTTGTAAATAGCCAATCGAAGAGGACCATTGTCTTCTTGGTAAATATACAGGTTCTTTAGAAAATAAAAATAATTTCAAAGAAGGGTTCAAATTATTTAAATAAATTTATAAAAAATACATTAAAGTCAAATTTAGTGAACTATCTCTATCGTGAACTTTCAATTACAGTCTATATCCAAGAATATTGACTGAATTCAAAATATAGAGATTAATAATAAAAAATTAGTCAAACACTTTGATTGAAAATTTACACCTAATTTTACACACCAATTTAGAATGGATAATTCCGAGGATACCCAATTATAAGAAAAAAAGAGTATGAATTATTAGTGGTGCAACTTGGGTTGGGTTTTAATCCGACCTGCATGACTCGACCAGAAATTAATGGGTTCAGATTATGTATTTGTATTTTTCAGGTCGAGTTGAGTTGGAAAAATAAAAATCCGCATGAAATTTGAGTTAAATTGAGTTCGAAAATTTAAAATCAACTCGACCTCAATCCAACGTAATCCGTCTCGATACGGATACACCTAAGTTATAAAACAATATTTGGGTTGACTCGGACGTGAAATTTAGATCAGATCAGATTGAATAATTCAGATCAGTCAAGTTCAATAAATTTTAATATTTATTAGAATTAATTTATTAAAATCCAACCTGATACGACCGAGGTTGAGCCCTATATTATCAATGTTAGGATATGATTGCAAATGACGTACCGTTTGGAGTAGGGAAGACTTCAATCATGAGAATTTTGCCTGCTAGAATAGGAAACGTGACACATTGTCCCCAAATTGAAAAATGGGCCAGCAACTTGGTAATTCTACCAATTATCTTTGCTTTTGAACCTTTAATACATTTGTCACATTTATTTCAAATTGTATGTCAATGCACTGGCCAACTCCCTCAAAGACTCTCTAATTTAATACTGCATTGACCCACAAAATCTTGACCAACTCTCATTCAAACTTCAAGAAAGGCCCAAGGCTGACTTTTCCTATTCAACTTATATATACCCCTCCTGCTTCATATTTTCCTCAGTCCTCACCCATTTGAACTTGCACTTGCTGGAACTCAGATTCGATGAGCAGAACTGGTGCAGGAAGCACCGGCAACAAGGAGGAGAAGTACAGAGGAGTGCGTCGCCGGAAATGGGGAAAGTGGGTGTCTGAAATCCGACAGCCTGGCAGTGGAACCCGTCTCTGGTTAGGATCTTATTCTCACCCGGAGGCCGCCGCGGTGGCCTATGACACTGCTGCATTCTACCTACGAGGCCCGTCTTCGATGGAGAATCTTAACTTCCCACTGAGTGTTCCGATGTTCTTTCGATCTGACATGTCGCCGAGGTCGATACAGAGAGTGGCCTCCGATGCGGGCATGGCCGTGGACGCAGAAATGACTGCTAGATTGCCACAACAAGATGAGAAGCCAAGAGAAATTAGTGTTTTAGAAGGTCTAGAGACTCTGAATTGGGATGATAATAGCTACGATGCAGATGTTTGTTTAGGAAATGAACAGAAAAAAGAAGAATTGAGTATTTCCATTGACGACATGGAAATCTGCATCTAGCTTTCTATACCAGCGAGGGTATAGCAGACTTGCAGGTTTTAATACTTCTCAATATGTTAGAAAGATTAGAGTAGGTTTATTTTCCATCTTTTTTTTTTCAAAATATTTCATGCAATATAGCAAGAAAGATCAAGTAACTAAGAAGTCTTTTGAATTCATAGTTGCTCTATGTACTTCTTTTCATGGTTAGATAAGAAAATCGTCAGATACTTGGATGATCTCTCTCTCTCTCTCTCTCTCTCTTTCTCTAATGTAATCTGGTGCATATTACACAAATTGAATTAGCTTGATACCCTCGATCTGGACCGTTCATTGGGTGGGTCCATTTTGAATCAGTCAAGAAGAAGAAGAGTTGTGGGCCACAGGTTTGGGACTGATAGGACAAGCTTTCATCGTTCAATTCCAATGGTGTGTGGTCAGCTATGCTAGTTTTGAAAGCACAGCCAAATTTTGGATTAGGGTCGGACTTAGGTTTCCAACGCGAATAGAATTTATAATAAAAAATCTTATGAAGAATAGCATTTATGTTTTTTATACTTATCATGCCTTAATAAATTTTATTTGAAAATGAATGATATATTATGAGGTAAAATCTTTATAAAAAGAAGAATATGATAGTTTGTGTCGTGATAGAAAATATGACTTTTGATAGAGTAAAAATATCAAAGTTCCAAATTTTAGATTAAATTAAAATATTGAGCCTTTAGGGAAAATTTTCAGCTCAAATATATGAGATTTTGAGCTATTTATGAGCTAATCACAAAATGTCTTAAAAATGATGATAGCTGCATTTGGATAAGACCTAAATTTTATAGGGATTTCTCTTGAACATGAATTTTCCTTATTTTGTTTTGTTATTATAGTGAAAAATGTTTCAAAGGAGAAAAAGTTTAACATAGAAGTAGTAAAAGGATTTTCAAATTTATGTTTAGGAAGAGAAATTTGAAATTTTTTTGTCCCTCTTTTTACCAGACGGGACTAAATGAAGATTACTCTCGTTTTCACCCCTCTATCTCTCATCTAAACAAAGCCGATGATTATGTATGCATTTGGATCAATGGATCTCTTCGAGTTGGATTAAGTTTTAAAAAAATTGTCTTTTGAATTTTAAGGACCTAGTTTCTTCATTAAAATATCAAGATTGATCCTCGAAAGTTGCAAATCTATTGTCACCTCTGTGCATGATTAAATTAATGAATTTTATTTGTGACTTTGTGATTTATAAATATCAGTCGCAATTGGACATCAAAGGGTCCGATATTAGTACTTTTACAAAATCTCAAAAGAGTAAACAATTTTTCATTGCTTTCTTAACACATTAAAGTTAATATATGATAATCCCTATAATACTTTATAAACATGATCATTAAAGCTGTTATTTTTATCTATTTGAACCTTTCTAATTTTGATTCTTCTATTATAAGAGCTGAGTCTTTTCTTTACATTGAAAAAAAAATTTAGTATTATTAACTTTCATCCACGAGCAAAGTATAAGTACTATTAAATATTCAAGTTTCACCTATAAAATCAATATATGCCCACGTACTCCTCATTATTATTATTATTATTACTGAAATGGAAAGTGCCCATGATAGGGCAGTGTCTCAGCCAACTAATAATAAAAAATAATAAAACAAAGCGCACATGGCTATCTTTTTGCCAATCTTTCTACATTGTCCAAAGAGGACATGATTTTGCCCTAATATTAGAGGTACAACGTCCAAAGACTACTATTAATGTAATTTCCTAGCCCTCAGGTTGGTTCAGGAGGGTCAAATTTTTATTTATTTTTCTTTTTAATTAATTTATTCCCAACAATTTCAATTTCAGAAACTGAGTTCTACTGTTAAAACTTGCTTATTTTGTGGTTTAGTATTGAACTGAATGACATTTTGCTCAATGCTCATCAACTGCTGATAGAAAAACTCATTAAGGATAGATACGATAGCTGAAGAATCTGACTCCAAAGACCGATGGTGTCGACAATCCGTTATCCTATCGGAATTTTAGAAGTTCAGACCGAAACCCTAAATACATCCGATTCAACCACCCCCTCTCTTTTTGCAAAGGAGTAGAGGTGGGGTGGGGTGGAATCTTTTTTTTTATGATGAAGAAATTCAAGACCTCCACCTCTCTGCGACTACGAGGGTATTGAGTAAAACTTTGAATGCACACAACTCCCTGCAAACCACGGGCATCAAATGACTAAAGGACTCAAATTTAAGACCTCTGATTCTGAACTAAAGGGTCTACTGGCTGAGCTACACGTGAGGTTATTGACAGTTTTTTCTCAATTTCACCAGGAGGCAATCATTACACAAAGGGTACTATAAAACCACTCACTTGAAGACAAAAACCCAAAGGCCATCAATGTCTCACAACAAAGCATCACTACTACCATGGAATCATTTTCTCTTCTATATGAGTTTGGCCTTGTAACTTAAACGTTCTCACCCAACCAGTAATCCACGAGTGTCTCATGTTCCTACCCATTCAATTTAATTTTTATTACTTCTCCTGCTGAGTAGTATTCCTAGTTCTTCAATGGGATGGAATCGATCGAAAAGAGAATAAAAATCTGGCCTGAGTTCAATTATCAATCTCAAGGCTCATCTACCTGGCCACATCAGCCTATCTTCCTTGGTTATCATCCCTGGCTGGGATTCGTGCTTTCCTTAAAAACATCAACATCCAGTAGTCATCGTTGCTGTCCTACAGCTTTGCTTGTTCCAGAGGGTCCCCAACCATGTTGATCAAAGGCAAGCCTTTATTCCTGCATATCCGACTCCAAGAAGAAAAGAACTGTAAGCATCAGAATATTTGCATTAAAACAATTGATAAAAGGGAACATGCAGCTACTACTCCACAGCAATAGCTTGAATTTCAGATGGCTTTGTAAAAGAGCAGGCTCTGAATTCAGCAAAAGCATTCCTCACTATCATACCAGCCCTTCAGGAAAGTGGGTGGGAGAGGAATCACCGTGCACCACCACATTTTAAATTTTATGGGCATATTATCAATCTTGCCGGTTTTTCTATTTGATCTGAACAGCTTAGGCACTTTCAATTATAATGTATCTGTAGTACTTCCACTTCTTGATTTATGTTCACTGTTCATATTTACAAGGATAGTTTATACCTTCAGAGAAACTCAATTGAAATGACTCCAGACATACCACTACTTGGGAAAATCTGCTTAAAGAATAAGGTATCAGCACCTTCCACAACATTTATGGCAATATATTATCATACAAGATTAATGCCACAACATTTGCAGAAGCAAGATTTTCCTTATGACTATTTTTAAGATTCTTTCAAAGGTTCAAATGACTCATGATTAGCTAATCGTAATATAATAAAAGAACAGCAATGTTAATAATATTAAAAAAATAACAATGTACCTCAAACACTGATAAACACATAGTAGGGGAAAGCTGGTATGAATGGTGCGAGAGGGAAGGAATCGATATCATGCAATAACAAAAAAAATCTTTTTAATGGTCAGATTAAGACCTACAAGGAATTGTTGCAAAGCATGTGTACTCTGTAACACGGAATCCTAAGAATACCAAGAAACATCATTCATCTCTATCTCATTTATCAGTAAAAAAGAAATAAAAAAACGCTTCTATGATTTTCGGTGCAAAAGAAGTTTTCCATACTGGTATTCAAAAGTCGATTAACATTGGCAATACAAGAACTACTTTGAATTGAGCTCACCAACCTTATGTACATTTAAATTAACATGTCCCCAAAGCCTTCATGAGCTGTCTTGTTTGGGCTTCCTGCTTAGCTCAGAATAGTGACCACCCATTAGCTGCAAAATTTCATCCCACAAATCTGCTGAAGAATCTGATGACCCTCCACTAATCAGATTGGCACTACAAGCAGCAACATACCAGTAGTCTGATTCAATCTCCTCTCTCAACTGATCAAACTGCCACCCCGCATACCCAACAAAGAATATGAAATCTTCAGGTTTAAGTATACCTTTCTTCACCAGCCCTGCAGCTTCATCCAAACTATTTCTAGCACCAAAACAGAGGCCTGGGATCACCTGCTCAAAGCTCAGAATTGGGGATTTCTCATCATTCTTTAATAGGAACATGCTAGCATCAAGGGGCCCACCAAAGTGTAAAGAACACTCAGCAAAAGTGGTTGCTAGATCAATATTTGATGGCTTCATGTGTTTGATTTTCTTGTGAAGTGGGCGGTTGATGATCACACCAAAAGGGCCTTCCCTTGGGTCCTTGGTTCCAGATCTGAGTAAGAGAACAACAGTTCTTTCAAAGGTACGAACCCCATCAAGCTTTTCAGTGGCAACTAGGACACAGCCAGCCTCCGGCACAGGAATTGGGTGGGCCCACTTCAGACCAAGTGCTTTGGTTGGCTCATGGGAGACTGTGTCTTGGACGGTAGTATCAACATTTACTAGTTGTACCTAGACAAAATTTCTAGTGTCAATTTTTGTCTTTAACCTTTATTTATTAATAGGAAGTCACACCAGCAATGCCATATAGAGTTGACTGTTTGGCAATGAAGAAGAGACAAGTAGATAAAATAATTGTGGTGGAGATGCATATGTTAAGATTAATGTGTGGTGTAACGTAGAAGATAAAATTAGGAATTGATGCATTAGAGGAAGCCCAAAAGGTTAACCCGATAGTAAAAAAGATGAGAAGTGTTGTATAAGATTACTTGGCGCACACACAGGGGATCAACAGGCCCAATATGAAGCGTCAAAGGATTACAAGCAAGAGCTTGGATCCTCTGTTGCACAAATCAGATGGTGCCATGTCATGTATTTCACATTTTGAATCCTGTATTTAGCATTTTGCTCTGTATTCAGCATTTTATTCTATATCTAATCAACTTTAGTATTTGACATTTATAGATCTTTGACACACAAATATTCAGCATTTTGCCCTATATTCAACATGAATAACATCCATTTATTCATATATGTCATGTAACATCCATTTATTCATATGTCATGTATACCTCTCCTATACGTGGTCTATCTCTCTTGTATCCTCTACATCATTTAATGAAACCATTTGTTACTGTTGCAAAAAATAATAGAATAAAATCCATTTATTCGCAGGTAGAATTTTACCATTCGACTTTTAGTATTCAATGTTCATTCATATGTAGCATTTAGCCATTTACAATCCTCTTCATAATTACCATTTGGCATTTAGATATTCAAACAATATTCAAGTATTATAACTAATGGTTTTGATGGGACCCATGATGGCTATCTAATTAATACACTATTTCATCTCATCAAAACCATTAATCAGAATGCTTATGTACAACTTTGAAAATCTAATTTTCAAATAGTAAATATGAAAATCTGAATTTAGTACTTTAGAATTTTAAAATTTTGAATTTTGAATGTTGAATATGTAAACACCAAAGGACTGTAAAATGCTGAATATTTAAGTTGAATGCTAAAATTGCTAAATGGCAAAAATAGACACTATAACATGCTAAATATCTAAATGTCAAATCGTAAATGTAAAATTTTCAATTTTCAATTTAACATTTTGTAGTTTGAATATTTGAATGTTAAGCATGTTAAAGGATTAAATAATGTTGAATATAAATGAATGCTGAATATTAAAAATTTGAAAACTTCTAAATGCCAACAATTGGATACTGTATGTGTTAAATATAAGAAAAAATGCCAAATATTAGAGTACCAAAGATGAATTAATTGTTAAATACTAAAGTTGAATGTTGGAATAGAGCACAATGCCCCTTTCAAAAAAAAAATAGAGCACAATGCTGAATGCAAAGCAAAATGTTAAAAAGGGGATTCAAAATGCAAAAAAATGACATGTCACCATATGATTGGTGCAACGAAAAGGAATCTATTGCACGTGCAAAAGAGATCTGAACCCTACTATTAAAGAGTACTAAAATAAGGGAAAGAACATTAAAGACTTCTATTGATGTAGCAAGGAAAGGGTATGATAAATTGTGAAATCACAGAGAACATTGTTTTCAATAGGGTTGAGTGTAAAAGTAGAATTCAGAAAGATGACACTGTATAATGGGGAAAAAAAACCTTAACTGGCTATTATTTAATTTATTTATTCAGGTAAATTTTGAAGGATAAGATACAATTCATGTAGACTACAACCATATGACAACTTGCATGCTTGCATCACATCAATATGGTGATTTCGCCATTCCAAGTTTAATATAGTATCTCCACCCTTAGTATATTTGCAAATCAGCTCTTCTATTTATCCCCTAAAGATGGACACCAATAAATTGAATGTGCAGTGTCTAGACATGGGAAATTTGAATAAATTGGATCATTATCAGTTCAATTTTTCTTGACATGATCCGACCAAGGGGAGGCCCAAGATTTGAATGCGAATAATCAGATTATACATGGATGAGAGCCAGTTGCAGGCACATTCAGATGACTCAAGACCACTATACTGTTATTACCATTCTAAAATCCCCTTGGATATGGTTAACCAGTCTAAGACGAGCTTGTAAAGTCCTTAGTTATGCTGAAGGATTCTCTTGCCTAAGGCAATTTTGTCTTGAGTTTCTGGTTCTCATTGTAATTTTTCCATTGTTCAAGTCACCCAAACCTTTTGTTTTTTGGGATCCAATATTAAAGTCTTTGACAAAAAACTATGTTGCACGGACACTTCAATATTGGCAATGTATCCATGTTGGACACTTTATTTTTGTGTAAATCTTTGTCCCTGCCTTATCCATGCCATGTCCCCACTGTATCCATGCCATGTCTGGGCATCATAGATAAAAACTTTCATCTTTGAGTGCTTTAACCAATGGTGAGGATCAGTTGAATGGGGCTGTGGATGTGGGATTAATTTGAACTTCGTTTTAGGGTGGGGTACGGGTTGCATATGCCTCAATAGAAAATCCTCCTTTAGCAGAGGGGAGGGAGAGCATTGAGAGAATTTTCTGTTGTTTATTCTTTTTTCACCTTTGAATAAAATGTTATTGCTTATTAAGAAAATGCATGGAGTGTTCAGAAGAGAGAAGGGGAGGAGGATCTCATGTGACCGTGTCATTTTACCTTCTCTTGAGCCACAAGATTTGCTCTAAAAGTTCTCCAGTCAGAGCTTGCATGATGGGACTTGTGGGTGTTGGCGTCTTCAGATCTTGTGTTTTCAGAGGTCTTGCTGTTCTCAGGACCATCTCCCTCTGGACCTGGTTGATCACTATTTCCTGTGATGGATACCATGTCGAGGAGTAGATCAGAAGAAATGATGTTCCTCACACTATAATTTAAGCAGCCCAGTGCACGTCAAACTCAACAGTGATTTGCAACTGTTTTAGAACATGTCTGTATCACAGTGTTGGTTCAATTATCTGGACATTGAATGCCCATTTAAGGTTTCAATGACTTGATTCATGAAATTTTTAAATGAAAAAATGATGCCATGTAAGTGAGCTTGCAATATCACTTTATGAGTTTACAGATATACCGCAGTGGATGTTAAAACTTCACAGTCAATTCAGTAATCTTAGGTAATGTGTGCAGACCTTCTGAGTTTAGCAAACATGAGGGTTGATATTTTGCACACTAAATAACCTTGTTGGGGTATGGGACCCAGCAATCCGGCGCTGGTTGGGGGGGACTCTACCAGTGTTATCCTTAGGCCTGTAGGGTCTAACCACCCTAGTGGACTGACCGCCACAACCTCATTCAAAAGGCCCCTTGTGCTGCCATCGGGAGTGGGTGAAAAAGTCCCACATCGTCCAGGGAGTGTAAGGAGTGGGTGCTCATATGAGGGGTCACCTCCCTCACCTAGTGTGACGTGTTTTAAAGTTGTGAGCTCTGTGTGCCAAAAGGCCACACGAGGGTGAGGGGACCCTTGTGTTGGGCCAGCAAAGCGGTGAATATCACATGTGTGGAGGAGTGTGGGCGGGCCATGGTCCCAACAAACCTTACCACAATGATAAGGTTTTTGCAACTGTTGTAATACATATACCTAACTAAGCACTCTTCTATCATGCAATTGTGATGAGGGGAAAGAGAGGATGTGGGTTATGGAGCCTAATATCATTTTTTGTTTTAAAAAAAAAAAGCCAGTCAATGTTTTCCTTGATAATTTCGTTATTCCAAAACAAATGCCTAATGTGTTAGTATAGAAGGAAGCAATCAATCATGTCATTACTCTTACAAGGTCATTTTGTAAAGCCCATCTTGTCAGCTTTAGAACTTTTATCCATTTTTTGGGTCTTTCCAAAGCCATTTCTGTCCCTCATGGATGGCTGTGGACTTGCGGAATTGGCCCTCTCAATAGGGGATGCCAAACATTATGAAAAATGGAACCCCTTGCATTTAGTGGGTGTTTGGAAATAGAGAAATAGCAGGATTTTCCACGATGTCCAAGTGGGAACGACTCTTTGCAAGAATTAAATCATCCATCACCTATTGAGCATCAACAGCTAAGAAACTTCAAAAATTTCAGTTTCACCTGCCTATATAGAGATTGGTCACAGTGGTTGGTAGTTATAACCCCCAACAGATTAAATCCCACGCAATGCATTCCATTCCAAACAGAGTTTCAAACTTAATGTGGACGGAAGTTCAAAAGAAATCTGGGGCCCACTGGAGTTGTGGAGGCATGATGAAAGATGATATCAGCATAATTACTTGGTCATTCTCACATTCTACTCATTTAGGGGATTTGTTTACAGTAAAGGTGCTAGCTATCAATGAAGACATGAAATTTGTTCTAGTTCTGCACTAGGGTGGAAGGTGACTCTAAAAATGCAGTTGCTCAGGGAAGTGGGATGATGAGGGAACCTGGAGAACGAGCCATGCATTGAGAGAGATCAAAGGTCTCAAAAGGAGCCTTCAGGTTTCATATGTCAGTCTCATGAAAGGTGGATGAAGAAGTTCTTGTTTTGGCTAAACACAAAAGGGAGTTTATTCATATATTGGAAAGTCTGCCAGTTCTGTAGTTACATGTTTTTGGTATAGAGACTTTTTTTTCCGAAAGGTATCTTCTGGTATAATCTTGTTGGCTCATATTGAAAGAAAAGAGGTCATAGGATAAAAGCTTACCCGCCTAAAAGAGAACTAAGAATAATAGAAATGAAAATCCTTTTCCTTGATTATATGCGTTTGGTATCCTTCAATAGCCATATTAGATCATTAAATATTCTACTCTCTTGGGATCTATAAGCATGGTTTGCTGACTGTTTCAGCTAGTGCAATAACATGCACCCAAAGCTAAGACCCTTCGCATATGCCACTGCCACTGTTCACACCCAAAGATTTTGTGACAGTAAATAGATTAAAAAACAGAAATGTCAGTTCAACTTCTGGTGGACCACATCCACAAATGGTTATACAAGGAATGAACGTTGAACCACAGTTCTGAAATTTTACCAAGTTAAAACAATATACTAATTAAATGATACAAATATTCTTATGCTTATCAAGGAGGTAGGAAGAACCAACAATCCTTTTTCACAAACAAAACTACAAACTCATCTCCAATGAGCCAGGTCTCTTTCACTATGCCTCAAACTACCCATTCATAAGCAGCCTCTTTGTCCTATCTTACTCAGATGTCAACATTTTTTCTAAGTATAGCTCACTTTTTATAGACTAAAAAGACAAATCAGCTTCCAGAAGAATGGGCAATCAATACCAACCACAACATCATACAAAGTCATCATTGCTCTTCATTCAACAGTGAAGCACTTAAAGTGCTCAAAATGCTCAAATATAAGAAACAATTGTATGATTCCCCCCTTCTCTCTCAAAATAAAAGCATCATTGGGCATTACCTGACAGGGGAAGACATTTCAAGGAACCAAAACCCTGAGTATGAAAAATCATCCAATCCTACTTAAATCTATACAAGTTCCAACTACTCTAAAACCAATTTATAGCATATCACAATTCCTATAAATTCTAAATCGAAGATCTAAGGAGTAATGTTATAGAGTGCCTAGGAACACTTCTAAAAAAGTGTGTCCCCTTGTGGGGCAGCCCAGAAGGGGATTCAAAACATGTGATGGCGTGGGATGTATATAAAATCCTGAGGTTATACTAACGGCCAAAGGTCACCTTATTCCAATCACCCTAATTCTTGATATCAGGGTCAAGGCCAATTTGGTAGAAAAATTCCAGCAGAATTAGCAAATTCTATTACTCTTGAAATTTAGAGAAAAAGGGTTTACAAAATAGTTTTTTTGTGTTTGGTAGGTGGAATTGTTAGTTTTGCTAATGTCATAATCCAAGTAATCTGGGTTTTAAGAATACACTTTTAATGGAAATCTATAAACCCATTGGAATTGGAATTCTATGGAATTTCAAAATTTCCACCTAGAATTCCAGGTTCACCAAACAAGGAATTCTTTGATGCTTTTTTTTTAAATTCCAAGGAATTTCAATTCAGACTAGAACTGTTGTGTTCCAAACAAAATGAATTATAACCCCATGGAGGATACCTGTAGAATGAGAACAAAAGGTTCGGACAGGTCATTATAAAGAACCTACTTCAAAAAATGGCAGTGGGACACTTTCTGGGGGATGTTCTAGAAACTTCCATTTTGAAATAATTCAAATTTCACCAAACCAAAAACCATGTGTGAAAAAATAAAATGAAAAAGACAATCAAAATCAGAATGCCACAAAACCAATATCATTTCCAATAATCAAAGTTAGAAGTCTGAAGGCTCTCGCTCGAAACTGACCAAACCAAAAAATGAAAATCAAAACAATGTTGACTGACAAAAATGCGCTTCAAGCAAAAACCAAGAGATTTAACCAAACAATGTTAAAAAAAAAAAAAAAAAAACATTAAGTTTCAACCTTTAACAACAAGACTAAAAAATCCTTAAACAAACAAAACGACCGTAGACAACCCAATATGCAAAGGCTTGGTTTGGAAAAGGGGGAAAAATACTTTTCCGGAAAATAACTATTTTTAACATAAAATGATTAAATCCGTTATTTACTGTTTTAATAAAGCAAGGTCGTTCTTGGAGAAAGTACCTTTCCTCTCATGCATCAAAATCAAAGCCTAAAATACTCAAAGCCAAGCAGCAAATTCTAAGAGAGAAACCAAACAACCTACCCGAATTCGATGAATTCTCATGATTCTTCTTACCCATCGCTCTCACAGTCAGCGACCGGTGCGCATAGCTCTTGGATTTGACAGCCCTAATAGCCAAAACACCCGATCCGTCGTCAGTTCCAAGAAATCCCACTTTCCCGGAATTGCAAGAAATGGGTCTCTCAGCCAATGCGTTTTTATGCAGAAAAGGTGAAATATTTGCACAGAAAAGTCCTCGGTGGATGCTCTGGAGATGGAGAGTCCAAAGATCCATGGCGCTTGGGAGATGGGTATTCAAAGATTCCCCGTTTCAAGGTTCAATTTTTGCAATTGGAGTGCAAAAATTCTGGCTTTTCTGACTGTGAGGAATCTAGAAATTATGAGATGAGGAGGAAATCCAGAGCAGAACTGAGCTGATTCGAGAAGAGGAGATGAGCAAGTGGGATATAAATATGATATGAGAAGAGAAAGAGAGGAATATGCTTGTTTCTCTTAACAGAATTCTTGGACGTCTATGCATGTCGTCAAGGGCGCACGTTAGATTTTCATTATTAGATTCTGCTAACGTAAGCTGCAAGAGTTCATATTGTAATTTGTCAGATAAATTTAAAAAATTAATAATATATTTCAATTAGATAAATTATAAAAAAAATTATATATTTTAAAGTACAAAATCAAAAGGCTAAAATAGTAAGATGAAATTCAAATTTCTCACTTATTATTTTATCATTTTTTATATATCTTACATAAGAATGTGTAACTCGTTTAAATTTGAGTGACTTTTAACTCTTGTTTATTAAGATAACTAAAATAATTGGTTATGTACACTGCTCATCTTCAACCCAGGAGGTGAGATCAATTCGAATGGCATGCATAAACCTCTCAATCCACACATCAAAAGTCTAAATATCGGTCAATATATATCATATCGACTGACATATATTGGAAAAATGAATGTCGATATATATCGTCAGATACAATATGTACCGGTATACCAATATGTACCGGTATACCAGTAGATATCGACCTCAAACATTTAAAAAAAAAAAATCAAATATCGGGTTAAAGGCCCCACAACATATCGGTGATATATCGCCGTAGTTCAGCTGATATATCGCCTAAATATCAGCTATATATAATAAATGCGGTGATATTTTGATTTTTTCAAAATTTTAAAAATATACTCTGAATATGCAATTATGTTTTCAAAAGGGTTTTCTCTTTTCTTTCAAAAATATTTAATCTTTTGCATGTGTTTATTTAATTTTTTGAATGTGTTTGACCGTTGGAATCAACCACAATTTTTTTCTTTTTTCAGACATAGTGCTACTAAAATCCCCACAAGTGATCCCAGTACTCTTAGGACACACCAAAATTAGGTCATGGGGGCTTGAAGCCGCAAGTGAGATGGGAGACAACCACATTTTTGCATATCTTGGAACTCAAAAATGTGATTGATTCCAACCATGAACCACATGAAAAAAAAAATTGTTATCATTTAAAAAAAGGCTCTCCGTTTATACACCTGATTTTTCTGCCTCTACACACCCATTTTTTGGTGCGGGTGGCTAATTACCATTTTGCCCCCGCGTTTCATTCGAACGAATTCTCAATTCATTTCGGCATTCGTTCGAACGAATGGACACATACCCCATCCAATTTTGATTCGTTCCAACGAATCCCCATTTAAAATCAATTCGTTCGAATGAATGAATCGAGTGAACAGTAACGTGCGTTACTGTTCACCCGTGAACGAATTGATTTAATGAATCAATTTTTTTTAAATTTCAAAGTTATTTTTTAAGCATTGTGTATTTTTAAAATTTCTCAAATTAAATATCCGGACTAATTACGATAACTTTAAGACTTAAAGGTCTTCTGACACTCCTAAATATTTAAAATACAGTATTTTACAAATAAGGGTTTCCCTAGGGTGTGCCGAAAACACATTTAGGAGTGTCAAAAGACCTTAAAGTCTTAAAGTATATTTATCAGGTTATCGTAATTAGTCCGGATATTCAATTTGAGAAATTTTGAAAATACACGGTGATTAAAAAATAATGTGCATAGTGTATTAAATAATAAAATCTCCTTTAAAACTTCAAAGTTATTTTTTAAGCACTGTGTATTTTTAAAATTTCTCAAATTAAATATCCGGACTAATTACGATAATCTGATAAAAATACTTTAAAACTTTAAGGTCTTTTGACACTCCTAAATGTGTTTTTGGCACACCCTAGGGATACCCTTATTTGTAAAATACTGTGTTTTAAATATTTAGGAGTGTTAGAAGACCTTGAAATCTTAAAATATTTTTATCAGATTATCGTAATTAGTCCGGATATTTAATTTGAGAAATTTTAAAAATACATAGTGCTTAAAAAATAGCTTTGAAATTTAAAAAAAAAATCGATTCATTCGAATAAATCACTGATTCAATTCGTTCATGGGTGACTGTTCACCCGATTCATTCATTCGAACGAATTGATTTTAAATGGGGATTCATTCGAACGAATCAAAATTGGATGGGGTATGCGTCTTCAAACGAATGAAAATATAGGGGCAAAATGAAAATTAGCCACCCGCACATGGTAACGAGTGTGTAGAGGCAGAAAAACCGAGTGTGTAAACGGTGAGACTAAAAAAAGTAGTTGATTGAATATTATCATTTAAAAGTTTATATTCATACATTTTATTCTTCACATTTATTGTTATCTTGTGAATTAAAATTATAATAAAGTTCAAAATCAGATGAAGGGATATCTAAAATTGATTAATTTTGTGTTATAGATATATTTTTTTTTAAGATTTAAGCATCTCAATCTAAAATATTTTAATATCATTTCTAAAAAGTGTGAAGCTATCACTGGACTCATGGCCTCACAACAATCTATTTCCTAATTCACAAGAATTAAATCTCCAATGCATAATCTCTAATAATAATAAAAAGTTACAAGAATAAATTTGATTGCATGAATAAATTAATAGTTGAAAGAATAAGAGTCCACTTTTATATGGTCCCGTATTTATAAGTAATACATAAGGCTTGTGCTTTAATAAGTATTACATATTAAATAATTTTAGAGGTTTGTGAAAGTATAGAACCTATATTTTCATTTTAGGTGTTTGATAATAAATAAACTAAATTAAGCAATAGATAGATATTTTGTTCGATCATTTCATTAATTAATTTTGAAAATCTATATTTCGTAACTTAAAAATAATACTCATTAACTAAGTCTATAAGTTAGCAAAAATATTTGTATAATTTTTCCTGATTTTTCTAAAAAAAATTGTAATTTTTGAAATTCTCGATATCGTAACTTCAAAATTACATTTGAACATGTAAATAACTGCTATTTAATGAAAAAATTACATATTCTTGAAGCCCATAATTTTCTTCATCTTCTACAAAAAAATCAATTTTTTTTGAAAAAAAAATCGGATGATAGAAATATATCAGCTGATATATCGGCGTAGCCAATATTGTATCGCTCGGGTGATTTTTAAATCCCTACCACACACATAAGTTAATTCTATGGGGAGTAGCCCACTGAGTTTGATCGTGAATTGAATTCTAGATCCCACTTCATGAGGTGGGGATCTTGACCGTATATACTTTGGGTCATTTTGGGTGTAGCTTAACTAGTTGCCTCCCGCTTAGGAAGTGGGAGGTTGCAGGTTTGAGCCCACATGGCCTAACCTTGGTGTGCCATAGGGGTAGTAGGCTCACCCGTTGGGGTTTTACGCTGGATATCTCGTAGTTTTCCACACGTAAATTCAAAAAAAAATACTAATTTTGGAAAAAAAAAATCTAATGAGATTCTCTCTAGTTAGATCTCATGTTAAGACTTTTTTTAAAGAAAATCATATAAATAAAAATTCTACTAAGTTTCATCTCTATCTAATTATTTTATGTTTTGACAAACTTTGAAGAATTAATGATTACCTTCCTCAAAATTTAAAGTGGCATGTTTGTGCACAACACTTTTTGCAAAACTAGAAAAAAAAAACACATTAAAATTATTTTCTATTATTTCATACCAACCATTTAAAATAATGATTTCCAAAATTTAATTAATTTTTACAAGAAGTTTGAAAAATGAATTCTTATGTAGAAAAGTCGGATAACAATTTTCATAAATGATAAATTTCAAGATGTGTAATACCCTGACCCGAATTAAGCTTAATCAGTATAATAAATCATACTTTGACTGGTAAATCTTGAGGATTACGGTTAAGGCTTTATGAAAAGCCCAGGTGTGGCCTAATCAGAGCTTGAAAGCTCAATGATCCAGCTCGTTTAGTTGAAAGGGCAAAATGGTAATTTATCATTTATAAATATTATTTCTTCTATGTATGTAATTATTTGATTATTAATGGATGATATTGATTTCCTTAATCAAGGATTCTGATTTATAATTACAAAATTATATTATTTTTGGAAAATGGTATTTAAAACTACCCAAAAAGACTCCGAAAGAGAAGAAATAAATGTTTTTAAATAATTTCAAGAATAAGAAAATTTTGAGAAAAAATATGTGATGTTAGGTTTTAATATAACGGTTTAGTTTATTTCTCCAAATTTTGAAAATAAAGGTTTTAAACCATTTTATTTATCACAAGTTAAAATAAGTAAATAGTGTCAAAATGTGGATTTTGTCTAAATCTATGGTTTTTAATGAATTTTAAATCTCCAAAATTTTATGATGAGTAGAGTTTATAAAACCCAACATTTTTGTTAAGTTGGATTAAATTAATTAATTATTTAAATCATGTTTTAAGTAAAACTTAATTAAGACCAAAATTAGACTTATTTGTAAAACCGGTAGGAAGGACTTATCTGCAAAATATTTTTACTGTTTTACTGTTGTTGCTGGTACATGGCTTTGGCAACCCATGTAGACGCCCGTGGGCTGCCGGTGATGTGTCCATCACCTGGCCTGGTTGGAGGGTTATAAATTCTACCCTCCTCCCAGCTAGTTTTACCTCAGTTAAGAATTCAACCCTCTGAAAACCAGACCAAGCCACTCCCTCTGCTTTTCAAATTTTTCACCGTAAGTTTAAGGGGAAGATTTTTCAAATTTTGGATTTTCAACTGTAGAGATTAAGCGAAGGTAACCATTGTATTCGTTTTTAAATTCTAATCGGTTTAGAATCAAACCAAAGTAAAATTGGTTAAGAATTGAGTGTTAAAATTTGATTTGAAGTTTAAGAAAAACTTAGAAAATTTTGTGTGATACTGATTTTCATATTAAAATCAGATGCTTTAAATCAAAGTTAAAGGTTTAATTTATTCCCTATTTAAATAGACTCACTGAAGAGTCCATCTGACCAGTTGGATGTGAAAAACGAACCCAGAAAAGTCACTATTTTTGGATTCGCATTTTACTCACCTACTGTCGTTACTGTCTGCTTTTGTAGACAGAGGAGGAAGACGACTCTCGGAAAGTCCGAGAGTTGGGCTTCAGACGTTTTGAGCTTTGGTTCGGGACTTCGAACTATCCAGAGGCTAACCATTTCCCCTGCCTCTGCTGCCGGGATGTTCCGAGTCTGTTTCAGATGGACCGAATAGTTCATAAATTCCGAGACACACCGAGACCCACCGAAAGTTCTGTTTTCTGTTTTTCACTCGGAAGCACCTTCGGACTATCGGAGACATGAGCCTCGGACATTCCGAAGAACAGAACCATGTTTTAAAGTTCTGTGGACCAGTTTAGGCAGTGGCTCGGAAGGTCCGAAGTTACAGTACCTAGTTCCGAGGTATGTTTCGAGGAACGCAGTTTTGATTTGTAAATCTTGGTTTGATTTAAGATGCATATGTTAGATCCTAGGTTTTAATGTGATGTTTATACCCCTTTTTTATAATTAAAAATAATACTAACCTCTTTCTCTTAATACTATAGTGTATTATTTATTGTATTCATTTCTAGGCCGATACTCTCTATATGTGGCTGATTCAGCTCGATAGCTATCTGTAGTTGTGAAATTTCTTTCGCCGCTCGGTAGAAAAGAAAGGTTTGAGTACTAACTGACCTCTAGGCCTAACTCAGTATAAGAGTAGTGGCCTGAGCACCTTATACATTTAGGCCTAACTCAATACGTCAATCTGGTCATGCACAGAAGACAATATGAGAAGTGGCCTGAGCACCCTATTATATTTATTGTTGATTATTGTAACTTAAAATAGTTAGTAACCAAATAGGAGACTCGGTTCCATTTCCCCTAGAGATTTCCGGAAAATAAGATTTGAAATACTATGAGTATTTATTGCTTCTTATGCTATATATATATTGACTGATCATTATTTGTATATCTGTTTGTATGCTTGACAGATACTTCGATACCACACATTTTCGGTGAGAAGACTTAACACTGCAGTAAGAGTAAATCAGGTTGAATAGGATCTAGTGCAATAAGTGGTTTCAAGGATCTGTTTTGATGACCATACTTATGTGCCTAGACATAATGCACTTTGTAAAAAGTGCTTATGGATATTTGTGATTTTGATCACATATGATGATGCTTACGAGTTATGATGATATTGATATTAGTTCCACGTACCATTTACTATTGATGGTTAAACCATAATTTGTGTAAAGTACCGTATGTGGTACTTATTTTGTGATGGCTTGTAAAACCATTATGTGTTCCGTAGTAACTCTGATTTATCTATGAAATAATTCGTTTATGGAAATATGCGATTATATGTTATGTATATGCATGTAGGTAGACTTATGATCTGTGTTTAAGTCCACACGTTGAGAACATGTGTGGCTGGACCTAACTCTTAATCCAGCCCATGTAGAAACCTTGGGGATTAGTTTTCAAAAAAAAAAAATTTAATAGCATTCCGGGCCCACCTCCGGGTCAGGGCATTACAAGATGTATAACTCAACTCGTGGACTAGACATGGCACAACTCAATTCATGACCCAATATCCCATCTAACTTATGATCTGATTTGTGATTTGTGACCCTTGACCCAATCCATGATCCAATTGACCTAATCATTACCCCATCTACGACTTAATCAATCTAACTTATGTCCGATGATCAATCTAACCCAACCTATAAAATTATAAAAATAAAAAAATCATTTCTTATGAAAAATAATTGCCTACAAATATATTCAAATATCAAAATTATAGAGCTTAGATAATCAATTAGCAATGACACTTTATACACCTTGTACTTATATAGTTTGTTTATAAATTTATAATCTAATTGATCGAAAATTTGTCGGAGACTAGAGAGTCTCACAAGTCACAATAGTACTAAACTCTTTTTGTAAAGCGGACATTCAACCATCAAGGCAGCACTTATGAACTTTTTAATCAAATCAAGCCTTACAAGAAAATGTCTTAAGGCTTACTATTTATTTTTTTAATCAAATCAATCAAAGGCTTTGAGGCTCTTCAAAAATTAGATCTGATTGTTTCTTTTTATTTTTAAACTTTTGTAGCGTATTTAATTATTCATTGGAAAATGAGTTACCTTAGCAATGGATCGGATTGATTTATTTAGAATTATTTGGATTGAGCCTACTTATTCTATAACTGAGTTATTTTAATTGGGTCAAACCATTTAATGAATGGTTTAGTTTAGATGCAAGTTGGGTTGGATTAGCCATTAAATAAATGGGAGAAAGGTTGGAGAAACCCATTTAGAGTTGGTTGGATATTGAAGTCAAATTAATTTGTTTAATAAATAATTTTGGTCATGTGTGGGTTGAATAAATTAATTTAATATTGTTTTGATTAAGTCAACTTATTTAATAAGTGAGTTTAAGTGAGTCAAGTTTAGTATAAGTTGGGTTGAGTGAAGCTTGTAATATATGGGACAAGTTGGATCCACACATTTAAGCTTGATCGCCTACTTACGTCATGCCAACTTATTTAATAAATAGATTTGAACTATTGGGCCAAATCATTTAAGAAGTGGAACTTAGATTGCGTAAGTTTTCAAGAAATGAACTAAGTTGTATCAACCTATTTAAGCTTGGCCGTTTACTCGGATCAAATCAACTTGTTTAGTAAATGTGTAGGACATGTTGATCAACTCATTTTGTAAATGGCTTAGGTTGAGTTAGTCTATTTAATCTTAGTTGGGTCAAATTAACTAATTTATTAAATAGGTCAAGTTGGGTCGAACTTATTTAAGTTTAGTCAAGTCATGTCAATACATTTTATAAATTGCTCATGTCAAATAAGCATATAAACAAGGTTGTATAGGCCAATATTTTCCTTTCTCCTCTTGTTTTTTTTATTTCAAAAGATTCTGAATTTTTTTACAGAAAATCAAGAAAATTCCAAGCTTCATAGATATGTAATAAGTTATGAAATTGAAAATTTGAAATGTTTATAAAAAATAAATTCGTGAAATAAATTGTTACTACTAGTAGATCTAGTAAGGAACTCGAGCTTCAATGGTACGGATTGTCAGAAAAAAGCTTAAAATCTTATTTTTTAGGTTAAAATTCAAAGAAATGAACTTGAGAAGAAAATATGTAGGAGAGATTGAGAAGCAAAGATCAAATAACTAATGGACTTTATAAGGTATGATAGAGTTTGTGTAGAGTGTCCTTGTATAAAAAATAGTTTTTGACCATTGTGGGTCCCAAAAGAGTCTAAAAAAATTACAAAAAGAAGAAGAATGTAATTGGGTTGGCCCTGCACACTATGCAGACTGGCCCAAAACCCAGGAAATCCAGCGTTTGCACGCGTCACACCTGCAATGGCCGACGATCGTGGCCCATCACAGCATGACCTAGTGGGCTCGATACGGACCGATACATTGCAGGCGGAATGTATCGATCCTCAAAAAACCACTACATAGCTGCCGATACGTTCGGTCTTGGCCACATTAAGAGCTTTATAAATTTTTCTATGAGAGTATTTCTTCTTGAGTCTTTATAGGTAAATTTTTTAGTTATTTTATCAAGAAAAATTGGCTTTCACAATCTATATTAAAAAAAAAAATGTGTTATTTTGTAAAAAAAATCAATTTTTCTTTAAAAAATTTATGCAAACAAAGTATCCTTAGATTTTAATTTAAATGCTCTCAATTTTGATACAAGCACTCCGTGTACTTTCTATCACTTAAATATAGGCAGTTATGCCAGGAGATTGAGAATGCTTTCAGGTATCAGTATCGGATGTTGGACACTTAATGACACTTTTAGAATAAAATCAAAATTTCGGTCTATGGAGGAAAAACATCAATTTATATTTCGGTTATATCGGGTATTTTGAGCCAAAATTTGTAAATGGGTAAAATGAACAAATTTTTTGAAATTTAACTGACATTTTTAAAATTGTTAGAAATTTTTGAAATATGACCCGAAATTCCAAAATCTGATTGAAATTTTGGTCCAATATGACAAATCTCGACGGACATAGTTTTCTAAAAAATTATCAATATTTCTGATATTTATATTAAGGCCTAAATTTATAATTGTGGTTGGGCCCCATGATGGGCTTGCTTGCCTTTTTTATGCAGAATTTGTTCTTCTCATTCCATTTATTTATCATTGTTTACTAATCTTGCTGGTCCAGCGATCCAGCCCATGGATCTGAAAAATAAGTCAGGTCCAGCCCATTACTAAATACTAAACGATACAATATTTAAGTTACTAACCACCATCCACCATCTAAGTAAACACAAAAGATACGTTGTTAGATCCATGGTTTATAATTATTAAAATTTAAAAGTTAAAATTATATGATTTAAATTGTTAATTGATAGTGAAATTTTATAAACTTCGTATCGTAATAGAAACCCAATTCTATAGTACCTGCAATCCTAATGGGCTTTTCAAGATCACTGATTCACTGCCATTGCAGTTCCCATAACTGAGGAAGAATCTAGGGTGCATGGTTATGGCTTGACCAAAGATGATTTTCTTGCCCATTTGGACCTTGGTTTCATGTTCTGTTCTCTGTCCAGCAATGTTCATGGTGTATTGGGCCAGACACACAGGAATGACTACGTGAAGATGTCTGCAAAGATGCCAGTCATGGGTGGTGGCCGTAGCTTCCCTCATCAGGTCTCTTTGCGGCGGATTGACATTGCAGCGGTGACATCAGTGGCCGTGGAATTGTGTTCAACAAGTAAAGAGATTGCTTGCCCGAGAGTAGGACTGAAACTCCACCTTGTTGAGCTGGATTTTGATATATCCAATGTAAAAGTAGCTGAGCCCGTTCCGACCCAATCCCATTTGGTAACCTAAATAACCTAAATTGATCAATCCAATTTGATGTGACCTAGAGTCCGAATTTAGCCCCACTAAAAAAAACAACTTAGAATAAAATAAGAAAAAAATTAAAAACAAATTACTTGGACCATTGAAGCTTCGGGAGAAAGGGAAGGGACCGGGTTCTAATGAAGGTTGGTGACAGAGAACTCTCTCTAGTCTTGATCTCTGAGTTGAATTATCAGGCACAATCAGTGACATGAAAGGAGAGTCGGAGAGGAACGAGAAGATCGAGAGCTGGAAAGGATCGAAAGGGAGAGAGGATCGAGATTACTATCGCCAGTTGCACAGAGTGAAGGAAAAAGGGATCGTTGTTGCCATGAAGGGAGAAAAACTCAAGGATAGAGAGGGGAAGGGATTAGGGCATCTCTCTCTCTCTTTCTCGCTCGCTCACTCCAGAGAAGGGTTCGAACGAAAAGAGTAAGGGATTAGGGCATCGAGCAATCAAACGTCCACTTTTATACAAGTTTTTTTTTACGTGGGTCAAGTCAGATTAATTTGGGTCAAATCAAATCAATTTAAAAAAAAACTTGGTCCAACCTAACTCAAATTTAAATCGAACCTTTTTTCATTAACTCAGCCTAAGTGATCAAAACTCAACCCAAATTTCACTCTAATTTGTGATCAAAATTTGAACTTTGTTGGGTCTTTCAAGTCTAAGACTCCTAGAATAAATGACTTGTTACCACTTTCATTTCCATTTCTTTTAACAATACTTGTTTCCTCCTTATCATATTTCCTGTGTTGTGCCTTTTACTCTTGAGTAAAAACTTTTTTTTTTGAATGGTAAAGATGAAATTTCATTAAATAGAAGATTAAAAACAACAAAAGGAAAAAGACAAGTCAGATGGGCCTAAGAGGATTAGGCCCAAAGGTGAGCAACAAAAGTAAAAGAGAAAAATTACAATAAAGCAATCATCCTCTCGGAAGATGAAAGACCCCCAAAAATAACCTTTCAACACCATTTTTAGCAAAGAAGTCCACAACGACATTTGCCATCCGACTGATAAGATTGAAGGAAACCTCTAAGCCCATGGAAAGACCCTTAATTTCCCTTCCTAGGGTGATAAGCCTCCAGGTAGGACGCCTCACACCCCTAGCCCATTTGATAGCGTTGGAATAATCACTTTCAATAACTAATTTAACTCTCCCCTAGAGTTAAGGCTCTCCGAATACTAAGAAGTTCCGTTTTTTGAGTAAAAACTAAAAGGCCTTATCTCAACATAATTAAGTTGAGTAATTTAATGAATTTTTAGATTATTAAAAAAATATTTTTCTATACTTGTTCTTAATAACTCCATGCTACACAAGATTTTTCAAGTTGAAGTAGCAAAAGATTATTTGGCTTCTTTCACATTTTTCAAAGAGTTTTAGTTATGAGATGTACGGACCAAAACATCTAAATGCTCAGAAAGCATGACTCTGAAAGTAGGTAACAAAGGGTGCCAATATAGCTGCCCTTCTGTCTTTCCGTGCGGAATGGATATGAAAAAATCGATCGATCGAAGCACAAAGAAGAAATCAATCGATCGATCGATTGATATTGAAAACGAGCGAAACCTTAACAAATCGATCGCACCATCGTGCGATCGATTCTGTCAATGATCCTACAGTTAACATATTATTTAAATAATAAAATTTCTTTTAAAACTTTAAAGTTATTTTTTAAGCATTGTATATTTTCAAAATTTCTCAAATTTAATATCTGGACTAATTACAATAACCTGATAAAAATACTTTAAGACTTCAAGGTCTTTTGACACTCTCAAATGCTTAAAACAGAGTGTTTTACAAATAAGGGTATTCCTAGGGTGTGCCAAAAACACATTTAGGAGTGTCAAAAGACCTTGAAGTCTTAAAGTATTTTTATCAGGTTATTTTAATTAGTCCAGATATTCAATTTGAGAAATTTTGAAAATACACAGTGTTTAAAAAATAACGCTAAAGTTTTAAAACTTTAATGTTATTTTTTAAACACTGTGTATTTTCAAAATTTCTCAAATTGAATATCCGGACTAATTAAAATAACCTGATAAAAATACTTTAAGACTTCAAGGTCTTTTGACACTCCTAAATGTATTTTCGGCACACCCTAGGGATACCCTTATTTGTAAAACACTCTGTTTTAAGCATTTGGGAGTGTCAAAAGACCTTGAAGTCTTAAAGTATTTTTATCAGGTTATCGTAATTAGTCCGGATATTTAATTTGAGAAAATTTGAAAATACACAGTGCTTAAAAAATAATGTTAAAGTTTTATCTTTCCTTTAAAACTTTAACATTTTTTTTAAGCACTGTGTATTTTCAAAATTTCTCAAATTAAATATCTGGACTAATTACGATAACCTGATAAAAATACTTTAAGACTTAAAGGTCTTTTGACACTCCGAAATGTGTTTTCGACACACCCTAGGGATACCCTTATTTATAAAATACTGTGTTTTAAATATTTCGGAGGGTCAAAAGACCTTGAAGTCTTAAAGTATTTTTATCAGGTTATTTTAATTAGTCCGGATATTCAATTTGAGAAATTTTGAAAATACACAGTGTTTAAAAAATAACATTAAACTTTTAAAACTTTAGCGTTATTTTTTAAACACTGTGTATTTTCAAAATTTCTCAAATTGAATATCTAGACTAATTAAAATAACCTGATAAAAATACTTTAAGACTTTAAGGTCTTTTGACACTCCTAAATGTGTTTTCGGCACACCCTAGAGATACCTTTATTTGTAAAACACTCTATTTTAAGCATTTGGGAGTGTCAAAAGACCTTGAAGTCTTAAAGTATTTTTATCAGGTTATCATAATTAGTCCAGATATTAAATTTGAGAAATTTTAAAAATATACAGTGCTTAAAAAATAACTTTAAAGTTTTAAAAGAAATTTTATTATTTAAATTATATATTAACTGCAGGATCATTGACAGAATCGATCGCACCATCGTGCGATCGATTTGTTAAGGTTTCGCTCGTTTTCAGTATCAATCGATCGATCGATTGATTTTTATTCTCAGGATCGATCGATTGATTTCTTCTTTGTGCTTCGATCGATCGATTTTTTCGTATCAATTCCGTACGGAAAGAAAGAAGGGCGGAATGGTAATTTTTACTTAAAATTCGAATTTCGGTGTCTGCTAGCAGAAAATATCGGTGTCTATATTGGCACCCTAAACAAATTCTAGGAGTTTAAATGTTGCATGATGACAACAAAATCTCTCCTTTAGATCTCAAAATGATTTCAATTGTGCAAACTTAAGATGTTACGATCAAATAATAAATATAACTCGAATGGAATGGATTTATTTGCATAAGTGTATCAGTTCATTGGTAATCCGAAAATCATTCCTAGAGATGAAGAGAGAATAATTTTGATTCTTCAGTTTTTTTTTTCTCCAAAAAATTATATTTAAAGAGACCTCCTAACGGTTCCCCAACTGCAGAAAACCGACCACTACATGTCGTTTTCTATTTCGGATCCATGACCCGCTATTTAGGACCCATTTACTATTTACAGTAAGTCCAAAAATAGTAAATGTTATTTATTACATATAAACATCCAAAGTTTCAGACTATTTAATTAACATCAAAAGTCTTTTCTGAGTCATCTCCTAAATCTCTATGGATCATCAGACAAGCACGGTCAAAGTTTTGAAAATTTGAAAGTAGAACATTGACCATGATTTTGGAGGGACAAACGACACTGAAGACTTCTAAAGATTATTCTCATTCACTTGAATGTGCCCCTAGCTCTCAGAGTCTTCTTTTCAATGCCTCTGAAATTGTTTCAATCAGAGTCTGTATGAAAAGTTATGCCCATTTTACTATAGACACCTTGTTTTTTGAATACTTTAACGTTGAGTAATCCGAATGTGATCATGACTGTGCGATCCTCTCGGATCAATTGGATTGACCCTAATAAAAAAATGCCACAATATTTGTTGTCTTTTTACTCTATTATAGTATAAAATTAGTATGAGGCAACAATCAAATGCAATAAACTAAATGGTTAATAAAATATATTTTTTTCATTAAGACAACACATTTTTAAAATATCAAAAGCATCTCAATTCAAATGACATTTATAAGACAAAATTGTATTGATTAGTAAGGAAAAGGATAATTTTTGGTATTGTAAAAATATAGTATCTCAAAAGCAAAACAACAGTTTTCAATTGATGGCCTTGATTTGATGGGCTCTATCTATGTATTTAACACGCAAAATAGTCTATCAAAACTTGATTTTTATGAGTTGTATCGGAGATTGAGGTTAAGACTACTGTCCATCAATGGGACTCTGTTTATAATATGGAGAAACAAATTTACTAAAGTTTAGTTTGAATTCAAAGTTAACAAAAATATTTTCTTTTTTAATAATGAAGAAACCCAATAACCCACATCTCGCTCACTACAAAGACATTGGATAAAACTCTAGATACACGCAATTCCTGCAAGCCACGCGCATCAAGTGATTACGAAATTTGAAATCGAACCTCTGATTCTTAAACCAAAGTGACTACTAGTTGAACTACTCTATATGAGGTAAGAGAAAAAAAAAAATTATTCTTCTTTCGGTAGCTTTCCTAACTACAATATTAAAATGTTATCAATTAGGTGACTTGATCATTATATTCTTAAATCCAAATTAAGAAACACGATTAGGCAGGAGGCCTCAATCAGCTCACCTGCCTCCAACTGCTGCTTAATCTCTTCGGAGTGTAATATTTCCTAGTTCCTTTCTTTTCCATGCTAAGAAGATTCTACACTAAAAAATGTGTCGTTCTTATTATTGATCCAAATTGACTTAAATTCTATCAACATTTAATCACACGCATATGTAAAGTGGCAAGCTAAGTTGAATTTAGTGTTCCTTTAATTGTGTAATTTGCTACAAAATATAGATTATAACGCTGCATTATGATATAATTGAATGTTTTTTTTTTTAAATTTTAGTATTCTATTATTATATGTTGCATAAATATCTCTGCCCAAATTTTTCAAATTTTATAACCAAGCAAAAACATAGAATGAGAAAGGAAGCAAGAAATCTCGGTCAATAATATTAAATTGATGGACGTCTCTTTATTCAAGTGAGTCACATAATAAATGGGATTGTAGATATCTTTGTCAAATTTGGAGTCAATAACTCAAACTCCGAAATCTTCTTCCTTTGAGCTTGGGGAGATTTGATCCGTGCCCTTGCATTTTTTCTCTTTTGGAGGGATATTGCGTTTGTTTTCTTTTTCTTTTTCTTTTTCTCTTTCTTTAATGCTTAGTATAATTCTTTTAAATCTCTCTTTTTATACTTGATTTTCTTATTTAATGAATTTTTTTTATTGCTGTTAAAAAAATAAATAAAATAAAACCAACTGTGCTTCTTTTTCTTGGATGTGATTTGAATCCCTTTATCACTATCAAAGAATCTTCAATTCTTATGAACCTACGAATGGTTTTATTCCTTTAATACTACGGCCTTCCCTTTCTCCAACAGCCAAGTACCAAAGTCGTTTAATAGAAAAAGATAGAACATTTCACCTAATTTACTTTAGTTATTCTTTCATCTTTTTGAAATCCAATTTTAAATTAAAGTATCCAATCTACTCTTTCCACCATTCTAGAAATTATATTTTCTATTATTTTACAATTTAATCTAACTTCCTATAATTTCGCTGCAGAATCTAAAGTTCTAAATATGTTATGCTGTGGTATCATTATCATTCATCACATTAAGAATATTTTATTGAAAATTCTATACAGAGAATGGGTTAAACTTTAAAGAGATCAAGACAAGGAGAATGTCAAAAAAAAGAAGAAGTGATAAGGTCACATAAATAGGAATTACGTAAAATTATGCCCCTATTTAATCATTTTCAGATGATCTTGATCCTTGAAAATTACAGTGTCGTAAGCCAAATTATATGCTCAATGATATTTTTAAAAATTATTATCCTTATTCATTCTCCTTAAATTCATTTTCTCAGAGTGGCCATCCTACCATGAGAGGAGCCTTTTATCAGGCACGGGTTTCAGTGAACTTTCTATTTTACTCCATCCGTCCTAACAAATTTTAGTGAATTTTCATAAATTGGTTTATTTTCCAGTGAATCGGTGCACTGGATCGGTGCACCGGTCCGGTGCACCAACTGGATCACTTGGAAACGAAAATTTGAGAAAAGTGATCTGGTCGATGCACCGATTTCTTAGACATGAAATAGTATAAATCGGTGCAGCAATTTACTGGAAAGTAATTCGGTCGGTGCACCGATTTCTAAATGTCTGATTTTAAAAAAAAAAATCGTACGGACGGATGGGTACAAAGTGGGAAGTCTAGAAAACCTGTGTCTCCTAAAAGAGTTTTCTCGTATAAGATGGGCACCCATTTTCTCATGATCTTAGTTATTAAAGACTAATAATATAACCAAATCTCCACCAAATCTATTCAAATACATTAAATTAAATAACGGGTAAGTCATCAAAACACAGATGCACCAACCACTTTCCTTCACCAAGAATTTTGGCAGCTCTCATGTCTCCATCAATCATCTCTTATGTATTCTTCCTTCCTTTGCTTCGTGTTCAAGAATGAATAAAAACAGACCAGCCATAGCTTACTGTTACTTCCTTCTTAATCCTCAAGTCACCCAACTCTTTCCTTTCTATCCAATTTCAGACTGAAATAAATCTCACATTGTCACCAAGGAAGGAGAAAGCCCATGAACTCAATCCATTGATGGGTTTGCCACAGATAAATATGAGGTCAAAACCACAGTCAAGCCTCAAGCTCAAGCTCCTCTTCGTTGCCATCTTCCTTGCATTCCTCCTGCTCTTTGTTCTAAGATCTAATCTCTCATCCTCCCAACAAAACCAGCTATCAGAAGCTTCAACTGAAGAAATCCAAATCAGTCCGACATCGACGACATGCCCACCATCGCCGGCGACGACGACATGTTCCAAGATCCCACCCTCATTGGCCCAAACCCTCATCCACTACACCACTTCCAACATCACCCCACAGCAGACATTCAAGGAGATTTCAGTAACATCTCAAGTCCTTGAAAAGAAGTCTCCTTGCAACTTTCTTGTCTTCGGCCTCGGCCACGACAGCCCGATGTGGAGCGCCCTCAACTATGGAGGCCGAACCGTCTTCTTGGAAGAAGACAAGTCATGGATAGAGCAGGTGACATCCAAGTTCCCTTATCTCGAGTCTTACCACGTGGTGTACGACAGCAAGGTTCGGCATGCAGATGATCTGATGAAGATTGGCCGGAAAAAGGAGTGTACGGTCGTCGGCGACACCAGGTTCTCGAAGTGCCAGCTGGCTCTGAAGGGTGTACCCAGTGAGATATTTGAGGTGGAGTGGGACCTGATCATGGTTGATGCGCCGACGGGGTACTTCTCCGATGCGCCGGGGAGGATGGGTGCCATTTATACGGCGGGGATGATGAGTAGGAACAGGAAGGAAGGAGAGACTGATGTGTTTGTCCACGATGTTGATCGGACGGTGGAGGATAAGTTTTCCATGGCATTTTTGTGTGAAGGATATATGAGAGTTCAGGAAGGAAGGATTAGGCGCTTCACCATTCCTAGCCATAGAGCTACTTCTGGCAAGCCATTTTGCCCAGAATAGATATATATTTTAAAAAAAAAAAATTGTGGGTTTTTCTTTTTCTTTTTTATTATATGAGGGAATATGGGCAATTTGGACCTTTGGGGTACCGAGATTGGAGATGCTTTTTTTATAGTTTCCTTTCAATTTGGGAAATAAAAGAGTTGACTTACATTGAATGAAGTTTCATACACTAATTCGAAATTTGAATTTGACAAAATAAAAAATTTAAAAAATTTATTGACTTGCTTCACTTGAAAATCTTTCGAATCGAATCAAATTTGACAAATTATATTAAAAAACTATTATTTAGTTCATTTAAAATTGTAGATGCAATTTTTCAAATTTACCAAAATTTTGGAATTTTAAATTCTCTTGAAATGCTATTAATGATAATTTTAAGACTTTTGGAAGCATGGCTCTTGGCTTTCTAATACACACCTCTGTCTAGGGCCTATCAATAATGTTGGATATGAGTCTATTTTAATTAATTATTTTTTAAATGTAGAGTTCACTTAAAGTAAACTTTGATGAAAACAATCAAAATATGTATTTAAGTATAATAAAAGTTTATGATTAAAAACAATTTAAAGTCATGCAAATATGGAGAGTTAAAAAGGGGTATTGAATGAAGTTCATTAGATCTTATTATGATTTTAGGTAGGGTAACTATTTAGACACTCGACTTTTCTTATAGGAGACGCCCTTTTTCGAAAATTAGGATAAAATTACCATTTTGTCCTTCCAATGTGCGTTCGAACGATGAAGATCGTTCAAAATTAAGAAGGATAAAATGGTAATTTCACCTTAAATTTCGAAAAAAGGTGTCTATTAACAGAAAAATTGAGTATCTAAATGGTCACATTAGCATTTGATTATTACATGATAAATTGAATTGTTTGTTTTTATAATTTTATGGGTTTTTGGTACCCGGCCACGATCACTTTATCTATTATTTTTTCAAATTTGTGCTTATATTTTTTAATCAATTTTAACTAAATAATAAGAGCCCTTTCTTTAGGTCCCACTTAATACTTTATTTTAGTAGTATGGTCATGTGCTCATCTTGTTGAGAAATAAATTTTTATATCATTTTTGTTCTCAAATAAATCCAAATAATCTTCAAAATTTTGAAATTCTAATGTCTAATTCCAATTGAAACCAAATAGAGAATTCTACTAAAGACGCTTTAAATTTTATTTGTAATATATTTTAAAGTCGCACTAGTTTTATAAATTTTATAATATTTTCTTGGTACGTTGTTCGTCGTCAATTTAAAATAATATTTTTGAGTTTTTAAAATAAATTATTACGAAACTATTCAATAACTCAAACCGTCTTAAATTGGAGATAATGTCTGAAAAACAGTCAGCATCTACTCAACGACTTTTTATATTTTTTTGTCTATCGAATGATGGCCCACTAAAAAACAACGTGCCAACGTGTAAGGATCATGGCAGTAAAATTCTTATAATGGCAACCTAAATGCATTGATGTGTTTGTCACAAGCAACTTTCATTTTCATTTTAAAGTGCCTCACTTTTATTCGATGGAAGTAAAGAGACTTGTAATCGCTAGGGCATAGAAGGTGAAGAAGTGAAGAACCTTTGGTTTTTACGTGTTGCACTTTAGCCACGTGTATGGGTTTAATTTGTGTCCGGTTTAATGTGAATTTATACGAGAAAATTTTTAAATTTAGAGTTTGGATTGACTCAGACTTTAGCTAATTCATTGAGTTAATTAGTGTGTGTGAATTAAGAGGTTTATATATGTAAGATGAAATATGTATATTGCAAAAAAAATTAAGACATACAAACTCATTATTGCCGATGACAAAATGTATCACCGATATGCCTATAT
Source organism: Chimonanthus praecox (assembly GCA_022113865.1). Lineage (NCBI taxonomy): Eukaryota > Viridiplantae > Streptophyta > Magnoliopsida > Laurales > Calycanthaceae > Chimonanthus > Chimonanthus praecox. The sequence continues at coordinate 11,936,526 of CM039090.1, read as the reverse complement.
CTGTCGATACAAGTAGAGAGATATTTTTTTAAACCATGAACAGAGATAGTAGTAGTAATTTTAGCGCCAGTTAAATGTTGATTACCTCATTATCTCTTGCAAATTTGTTTCTAGAATTATTACTTTGCCTTAATAATCTATTTATATAATCATATTAAAAATCAAGGAAAGTCAAGCGGGACTCAATTTCGATTGGTGACTGCAGAAAAACCGTAGAGTACACATTTGCGGATCCAGTGATACTGGGCTGGGCCAGATCCGAAACTTTTTTAAGCAGATTTAAATTCAAATTATGCTGAGCTGGCCGAATCAAGGTCCATTTACAGGCCTAAGAGCATCTCCAATGGGTGCTTTAAATCTCCAAATGTAGAGAGTGGCCCAACAAAAACAAATCCAACCACATCTTCTATCTCTAAAAATTTAGAGATTTGGAGTTTTTGTGAATATATCTTCAAATTTGGAGATGGTCTCCAAAATACTATTCATGTGGGACCCATGTACTATTCATGTACTATTTATTATTTTAAGCCAAAACAATTCACTAGTAATGTATTATTAAATATTTTAATCATGTTTTAATAAATATTTAAATTTTAAATTAATTCATTAATAAATTATTTTTAGTTTAATTTTATTATTTATTTATTTTCAGAAATTTTTTACAAATAAAAAAAATTGATCAACTAAAAATCAATCGTCTCCAATAACAATTAAAGTCATAAAAAAATGAAAAATAAAATTTCAACTTAAGCAATAACAAAAAGATTACATGAGAAATGACATTTGTGTACTACTAGTGCTTGTAATTTTAATTTCTTAGGTCTTGGCTAATGTATCTTTTGTTAGTTTCTTTATGTATTTTTTATTTTTTTTAATGTATTTCATTAGTTTGTAATGGGTTTTTATTTAATTTGTAATTTCATGGGTATATTATTTAGTTTTTAAAAAGTGTTAAATAATTTAATTTTGGATAAATATATGATGTCATAATTACATTAAGAAAAAAATGGGAGCACAATATGTGATTTTTCATTTGAAAAAAAAAGAAAAAAGAATAAGGATTTGGAGAATGAACGGTAAATTTGGAGATTAGTATGATTGGAGTAGGAATATGGAAAAGTGGGACCATGAACCTCCAAATATAGAGAAGATGCTAGAGACTTCATTCAAGATGCTCTAACATTATACATGCCGTCCATGCAAAGGTCTCGAAGTTTCATAAAAATGAGAGCCCACAAAGCCACAATGGATTTTTTAAAACAAAACAAAAAAAGAATATGGTTTTAACTTGTCTGACTTTACGTATAAATTCGTATCTAATCTAATTCTTGAAGCAAAATAATTTGTATAAATGGGAATAAAAAGGCTAAATATTCACCTTGTTTTACTCTTTGATGATTAAAATAGTAGTGATAAGAGGTGGAAGGACGATCAACCTATTGAGTCTTTAATTTTAGGGGAGGTTTAGTTAATGATTTAATGGGCTTGGTTCAATGGTTTATGGGTTTGTTCAATGGGCGATGATTTTAAGACTTGGTCACATTTGAATTTGGTACTTCGATACAATTTGTTGTTAGGACAAATGGACATTATTTTATAAACATCAATTCACTTCTTATTTTGAATTTTGAATGTCACATTTGTTTTTATTTAAGTCATTTTCGTTAATAATATTTTTTATAAAAATAGAAAATAATTTTCACATTGAAAATGCCCCTCATAAGCTGAAGTACCGCATTTAATTCCACACGACTGGGTAGCCTATGTTTTCTTTCTTTTATATATATTATTTTATACTTTAAATAAGACATAGAAGTCATTGGTGTCTAGCGATAAAGAAATTTGTTTCTCATATGAATAATTCTTGTTAATGGTGACTTTTTCTCTTATTTTATAATGTGTAATTTTTTTATTTGTTTGAAAAAAACTGAGGACATTAGGATGTTCATTTGTTTGAGCCCAACCTAAATAAAGGGCTTGGACAAAGCCCAAGATTGGCCATTCATACTCAAACTTAATTAGGCTCGGGCTTAAAAAAATTATCAGGCTTTAAGTAAAAAGGTCGAGCTCAGTTCGTCAAACTCGAGCTTAAAAAATAATGTGCTTTAAGTAAAAGTCCAAGATCGGTCGGTCGAACAAAAATCTTTGTCCAAGTCAGATTATTTAGGTTGGGGCTGGGCTTTTAATCAAAACCCGTCGTGGCTTGTCGGGTTCATACTTAACTGTGCTTGGGCTTAAAATAAACGAGCTTAAAATCCTGAGTCATCACGTCAAATGAAAATCTTTACCCAAGTTTGATTATGAAAGCCCATTGAGGCCCGTCGGGCTCGAGCTTAATTGTGCCTGGGTTTAAAAAATAAACAAGCTTTGTCCAAGCCCATTTATTTAGGTGGGGCTTGGACATATGAACACCCCTTAATTTTTTTATTTTTCAAAAAAAATGAAAAAAGGGTATCAATCATAAAATAAGAGAAAAATCATAATTAACGAATTGAACTCAAGTCACCCATACAGAAAACAAGTATCTTTATCAATAGATTAAAATAACTTCTATATATATATATAAAAGAAAGAAAATCTACGCTAGCTCAGACTTATGCGCTAGTGTGGGTTCATACTGAGCATACGAGACACTCTAAGCTAAATAATTTTTTTGAAAATAATACTCCCAAAAATCACAATTTTTGATATATTTTCGCCAAAAAAGGGCCTGACCATTACCATCACGGAAGATCCCAAGTTCTCTCTAATAGGACTACCTACGTGAGCGTAAGTAAGTTCTTTAATAAAGGGATTTAAATCATTTCAAAAAATAAATAAAGGGATTTAAATAGTCAGTAATTTCTTATTCTTAAACATCCTAATAAATAAGTTCAAATATCTAAATCAGAAAGTGATTTCATTGCCTTCGCCGTTAAGGTTCTTAACTGTAGAAATTGATTGATCAACTACCCTACAAATTACTCAATGAGGACGCTACAACCAACCCTTTATTATTGAATGGCTAGATAAGCAGCACCCCTGGATCTCTATATCTTGACCCTAGATTCTTATCTCCTTAACCCCTGCTGACATATATCTCCTACCAAGCTTAATAAATGAAAATAAAATAAGATAAAAGAAATGAGAATGATATAATCCAATAATATATATAGAAGCCACATAAATAGCATGTATTATAAATTCTATCTCTATTTAATTTTTCGCCTTAGGATCTTGATGTTTAAAAATTAAGGTCTCACCGTTGATTTTATATGACTCATTTAATAAATCGAGATAATTTAATAAAGAATTTTACTCACACTATCTATATGTTTCTTTAGACCAAGGGTCGAAATATCCGATATGTATTGGTTTTTCATGACCAAACGATATCGGTCGTACAAAAAGATTATCTGCTGATATGACCGATATTCGGACCGAATATCGTTCACCATATCGGCCGATATGCATAAAAATTGGTATTTAAATTTTTTTTAAATTAAAAAAAATTAAAATAAAAACCGACACGGTTTTTTCACTATTTTTTACGGTTTTTGCGGTTTTTTACGGTTTTGAATATCGCAGGAGAGAGAAATGTAATAAAATGGAAAAAAATGGATGAGAGAGAAAATATCGGCCGAAACATTTTTTTCGACCCCTGCATTAGACATTTCATCTAATTACACATGGCGATGGTCATTTTTTTTTAATTATTTTTCTTAGTGGAGTTATTTGATGTGAATGATCTGACTGCAAGGACTGCAGGTATAATTGGTTGTCTCCCGCCTTAGAAATCGGGAGGTTGTGGGTTCGAGATCCTATGACTTAACCTTAGTGTACCCTAGAAGTAGTGAGCTTACCTGTGGAGATTTTACGTTGGGTATCCCTAGTCTATGTCATTGATCTCAACCATCTGTTCTCGCTTGAATGAGAGAAGATTCTGACCGTCCACATGTTTGCTAAGGGTTCCTTAGATCGCTGGATTGAAGTTCGCAAAGTGGAACATTACCAATAATGCGATTCTGATGGTCAAATTTTGGAGCGTAGGGTATCCATTTTAAGAACTATTAGATATTTATTTTATTTTATGAGTAATATCAAAGAGTGTTTGATTATTTTTATAAAATTTCTGTAGAAATTTTTTGATAAATGAAAACAATAACAATAGTGGAGGTGATGACCGATAAAGTTTCATTTTAATTAATATTTCATGTGTGTTTATAAAATAAAATTATTGAGTAAATTTCTAATTTAAATTGTTTGAATATGATCACCCATGACATAAACATAATTTATTAATTTGTTAGAACATTGACCCCACAATGGGGAAAACAACCCTCTTGATATTATATCTAGACTATAGTTGTCTAGTTTCATCTAATTACTGTTGAGCTACAAAATAATTCTGTTTAATCAATAAACAAAATATTCAATTATTTTTATTCTATAATTTAACATTTCATGTTTCTTTTATTGGAGAAATGAATTTATCCAGAAAAAAAATATAATATCTTTTGAAAAATTATCAGCATAATTTGTGTCATTAACGAGTAACTTCTTTATCATTATATCAATAAATGAAGTTTAACGAGTCATTTAATATTTAATAATATAGTGAAAAAACCTATAACTCCAATAAACTAGTTGATCTAAGCCCATGGGCCATGAAAAATAAAACAAACTAAATTTAATTGAAATTTTAAATTAAGTTATGTTAGTCAACAAAGTTAAATTACAAATTTGACAAACTAAGAAATAATCTGAATTACTAACCATAAACTTAAATACGAATTAGTGCCACTGCAAACAAATAAATATCCCCATTCTCTAAATGAAAATGGATGGTTATCAACTTAGATGAGGTGAAAATGTTTTTTTTTTTTTAATAAATAATCTCAATACTATTTTGGAAAGTCATTGATTAGATGGATAAATATAAATGTAACAATAGTTGCCTTTTGGGTAGGAATTATAATCAATTTTTGAAGTGTGGAATCAAAATTGGTCCTAACGTTATTAAATTATACAACTATTTTTAATTTATAGGACAATGTACATGTGAAATATGTGTGATAAAAATGACCAATATACTAATCAATGAGCTGTTGTCATGTTTTGTTCTTCAATTGTGGCCTTATGTGGATGATCCCAAATCATGTGTCTTTTGGGACTTCTGGTTTTGATGTATTTATTGATATTATAGACCACAATCTATTTTGAAAAATACAACTTTTATTATATATTATTTAATTAATAAATAAATTGGTTCAATTGAAATTCTTAAATAAACTATAGATTCATTAATATTATAAAATGAATTCATTTAAATCTAATTTGATAAAAAAATATTTAATCTACTACCAATTTTGTTTAAAGTAACAAAAGATTAAACGAGAGTGTAATCCAATTTATCATTGATTGAAAACAAATGGGTTAGTATTGAAATTGAAATCAATAAATGAGAGTAAATATTCTTGGTTGCATTAACAGTAAAAAGTTTTTTTATTGTACCAAAATAATTTTATATTATATTCTATATACAATATTTCTAAATACATAAATAAAATATTGTATATAGAATATAATATAAAATTACCTTACTATTCAACTTTTTATTTTAGTTCTCAATAATCAACCGCATGGGATCAACTCAAGCATTCAACACTTTATCTCTACATTTAGCACTTTATTAAATATTTAATATTCGACATTTTACCTTGACATTAACATTTAAGTACTTTATAGTAAACTACACATTTTAGTAGTCAATTTTAGTATTCCACATTTTATCTTAATATTTAAAATTTAAATTTAATATTCAATGGTTAATATTGTTATATAAATGGTGAATATTATAATAAAATGTTGAATGTAAAGATAAAATATTTAATATCAAAATCGACGGTTAAAAAGTATATTTTATTTCTAAATACATAAATAAAATATTGAATATTGGAATTAAATAGTGTATACATATACAAAGCAAAATATAAAATACAAACTTATAAATACAAAATTAATTATATATCAATTTTTAATTATTGTATTAGAAGCCTATCTACCGCTAATGCCCGGAGGATCTCGCCCGTACAAATGTCTACCACAAAGCGGCCACGCGTGTCACACTTGGTACGTGCGTCGTTTCTGCAAATTCGTTCTGGCGCTTATCAAAGGGAAAGACTCCATTTATTTCTTTCCAAAACCCCAGCAAACCCTATCCTCCTAAAAACTGCAAATCTCTCACCCTAAAAGAGAGAGAGTGAGTGAGATAATCAAATCTTTGGAAATGAGCAACGAATTGTAAGATCGCACAGTCTCTTCTTCATCTTTTGCAATTTTTTTCCTTTTCTTTATGTTTTGCCGTACCTTTTCTGGTGTATCTTTTCTTCAGCGACTATCTTTTCAAGCTTCTGCTGATCGGAGACTCTTCTGTCGGAAAATCATGCCTTCTTCTCCGATTCGCAGTATGTTTGATCTTTTTTTTTTTTTTTTTTTTTGTTTTTTCTCTTCTTTGATTCTGTCGAATGCGTGGAAAGAAAGCTACTTATCTGAAAAATAACAAGCTTTCAGTCAGAAATGATTTAGTATCACATTGTGATGAATTTAGACAGTTAGGCAAACTGTAAAGCCAAAATGTATGTTAAATAAAATTAGCTAAAGACATTTTTACTATTTGTTACACAAATGGTTATTTTCGAAGAAAGCACATTCCTTTCCATGCATTCACTCGAGCACGTATGATTTATTTGGAAACAAGGTCCTCTGTTTTAATGTCATTGAAGAGAGAAAGAATAAACTCCTCATTTTTCCCTTTTTAGGATGATTCATATGTTGATAGCTACATCAGTACAATCGGCGTCGATTTTGTAAGCATTTTGCTATTTTGTTTAATTTAATAATCTTTCTTTCATTGAAATGTTGTTTTTATTCCTGTGATTTGAGTTGAATTTTTTTTAGAAAATTAGAACTGTGGAGCTGGATGGAAAGACAATCAAGTTGCAGATTGTAAGTAATTTTACATTTCTATTTTATTCTTTTTGAATTTGAAATATTATTATTATTATTACTATTATTTTGTTGAAATGTTGACTTGAGTGGAATTCGTAGCCTTTATGCTTGCAAGCAAGCACTTACCAGTTTTAGTACAAGCTCATCTCCTTTCATTTTACTTTTGGATCAAAGTTGTGAATTTCTTTTCTAGGGAGGTTGTTTGATCAAAGCACTCCATGTAAGGGTGTCCGCTATGTCTGGCCTTGATATAGATCAGAGTTTTATTCATCATTAGATTGTAGTGATCCTAACCACAAGATAAAATCTCAGATCACCCTGTACAGAAATGACTTAAAATTAGCTGTCAAAATTAGTAAGATCTGGGACTTCAAAAAAAAAAATTGGTAAGATCTGACTGATACTTAGTTTTTGATTGAATCCTGAGTGACAGATTGTGTCAGTTGCTTGCTTATTTTCCTCTTCATTGTGAGCTAGGAGTTAGGGGTGGTGCTTGGATATCATTTAAGAAAGAGGTGGTACCTAATGAATTCACCATAAAAGGAGTCCACATTACCATTGAGCCATTTTTATGTAATCGATTAGTTTAGTGCAACCATTGCTTTAAAAAATTGAGTGAGCAAGTTAACTGCTGACAGATTGGCCTCATGTTTCTATCTCCTATTCTACTTGTACTAAGTAATAGTTGGAAATGGTGATTTGATATTTTTCTAATATTCGTATTGGTGGTTGGAGTCACACAAACATCTGATTTCAGAAGCTTCAGTGACGATGAGTAATACATGAAATGCAACTAAAGGAACAGCATAAGACAAACATAAAAATGTCAACTGTGCTAGGGAGGTTTGGTTGGGAACCATCTTCTCTATAAAGGTGAGTTTTGGTTTGACTGTTTGAGTCCATTTGGGATTTCACCAGAATGAATAGATCAATGTATAGAAATAAGTTCCATACATAATATGAAGTTCTTTCTATATGGTTTTTCCTTTTTACCTTCTTTCTTGATTCCTTGAAAAGTACATGAGGAAAGAATCAACAAGTGAATATCTACTTGAAAAATACAATTAATAGGAAGCCATGCCATGACTTTTCATTATCCACAGTAGCTCCAATGATTCCATGATTTTTTTACCCTCTCTTATGGATATTCATCTTTATAAGGCTGTCATGACTTGTGACCTTAAGGACATAATTGTGTAAAAAGAATTCTTCAGATTGTGAAAAACCAATGTGAGGCAAACACACTTCTTTATTGACAAAGTTCATAACATACAATAACCTGGGGGACTTTTCCTATGCTTTTGAGGGAAAGGGATCTCCAAGGGGAGGGTGAAGTGAACCTAAGTAAACCCATTTGCAGCTGTATTAACCATGAACTTTTTAGGATAATTCATGAGTCATTTCTGAGCTTTCGAGGGAAAATGGGTGTCAAAGGGGAAGGTGAAGTGAGTTTTGGTAAGCCTATAGCCAGTTGTAGGAAAAATGAACTTACCTATGAAATTTTATGCAACCAAATGTATCCATAGCCTGAAGTTACTTATTTTGAACACAGTTTACTTTCCAGCAAAATAAATTAATAGTTAATAAGCAAATAAAATAACTACTCTGACTTATGCTGGTCTGACTGGGCCGACCATGGTCCCATTCTTAAAATACTGTTGCCTTCACTTTGACTATTTGTTTTTTGACAATTTAAATTCTTTTTGTCATATGTTTCTGTAGTACTGTTTCTTCTCTTACATGTTTCACTTCTCCTTGCACATTTCCGACCTTGCTTACTATCATTATTGTTAAAGTCTCTGTAAATCACAAGGCACAATCTTCACATGATAGGAATCTTGTGCACGTGAAAGTGCCTATAGTCAAGTGTTAGAGCCGGCACTACTGCCTTCTTTCAATTTTCTTAGGCCATTTCATCATCATTGTTGTCATTATCATTGCCATTTCCTTTTTATCTGATTTTGGCTTTTTGAATTCTACTTTTCTAATGTACTCCATCATTTAACCATATCCTCCAGTCTTTTATGTCCTTCATCCCCTTTTCCCCCAGTTTTCAGTGGCTTCCCTCTCCCGTTTGTACTTTTTGGACTTTACGTACATGGGTTGTTTTTGGTCTTCTACGTGTCCAACCACTCAATCTCATTCATTTGTTTTATAGCTTTTGGTCTGCTTTTAGGGTCTTCCTATTGTGGTCATTTCTAATCCTATATTCCTATCTGTTAATGTTACTCTACTCATTCTTCTCACTATATAGATCTTTGTCCCATTACTCTGTACTTGTCTTTTCATCGTCTAACACTTTGCTCTAGAAAGTATTATCACTCTAATAGTCGTTTTTTAAATCATCTTCTTGTATGGCATGGGACTCTTTGCTCCACTAGTTCATTTACATTTCCCCACCCCGTTCCTATCCTACTGATTATTTCTATATCTAAGCGCCCATGTGATTCTAGAATTGTATCTGAAATTATTGGAGTGATATAGTAGGTAATTTCGAATTTTAGTCAGATTATCCTTCCCATTCTTGTTTCATTTAAGGTACAACGCAAATATTTTTTGGTTTGACTAGCTTTTAATCCACATCTCCAAAACTTTTCAACTATTTCAACTTATTAGTTAATTTATTTTTTCTCTTACCAATTATTACTATATGTGTACGAGTAACATATGCCACAACAATTGTTCAAGGTATCATTTAAACAATATTTACAAATCTCAAATTGTTGGGCAATGAGGCTTTGTTATTCAAGCTTTCCATGTGTGTCCTTTCCAAGAATGTGACATATAACCTAAACTTCTATTTTTTCTTTATTTATACAGTGGGATACTGCAGGACAGGAACGGTTTAGGACCATAACCAGCAGTTATTACCGTGGAGCACATGGAATAATTGTAAGCTTTTCCATGGTTGTTTCCATTGTTGATTTACAAACATAATGAGCAAAGTTCATTCAAATATTATTATCATTTCTATATTTTCAATGTATGCTATACTTGTATTTATTGGACACTGAGAATGAATTGATAAATATTTAAGAGCTTGTTGAGCATCTTTTTATAGCATTAACCTGTTTTCTCATCTGGACATTGTTCATGTTCATTAAATAGAGACGAATTATCATGGTTTCCCTGTGATTCTTTCAGATTGTGTATGATGTCACTGAGATGGAAAGTTTTAACAATGTCAAACAATGGCTTAGTGAAATTGACAGATATGCTAGTGATAGTGTATGCAAGCTTCTCGTTGGGAACAAGTGTGATTTGGTTGATGACAAGGTGGTAGACACGGAAACAGCAAAGGTAATTGGTTGTCCTAATGAAGGTTGAATCAAACAATCTCTTGCTATATTGACAGACTCCAAAGAAGTTCCCACTTTGCTTTTTGTAAACTTACACTTATATGAATAATTTGTTAATGAACTTCCATTTGGATGGTCTGGATTATTAGCTGATTATTTTAGGTAATAGCAATTGATGCCAAACATTCCAAGAATGCTACTTCTGAGGGTTAATACTTAATGACAAGGTTTTTTTTATCAATTACTTGGAAATTAACTGCACCTTATTGGGCTACTCTGCTCATCCTGGACTGACAATCAGTTTATAATTCCAGGCATTTGCAGATGAACTTGGGATCCCTTTCCTTGAGACAAGTGCAAAAGATTCGATCAATGTGGAACATGCGTTCTTAACCATGGCTGGTGAAATAAAGAAAAGGTAAAACTGATAATAATTATTCCTTTTATTTCTGGTTTTATCATTTTTAGGTTTTTATACTCAAGCTCTCAAATCTAACATTCTGAAATGCAAGTTGGCATAACTATAGAGACTTTTTCTAGCAAGACTCATTAACAAGAGATGCCATTGAATGAATCTTGAATCCCATATAGTTGAGTGATGTAAAAAAAATTATATGAGTAGGTTATGTATAACGTCTCACCTCTATCTGATCATTTTATCTTTTGATTTTAAAATTTTAAAAATTCATAGTTTATACTCATCAAAATTTAAAGATTAAGAATATCAATTGATAGTGAAATTTTATATACTTCATATTCACGTGATCATTCATATTCATGTAATCATGTATTCAAGTATATAAAATCTATCATCCTTTTAATGGTATGTTTCGTTGGTCTAACTTTATAAGAAAATAGAAATATAACTGTATTAATGATGGACACATCATCTTTCTAGATGAGGGTGGATCACAACAGTAATAAATGATAGGCATGGATTACCATTTAAAGACGGCATCCCAGTTGGACCGTCAACTTTCAATTTTTGGCCCAAGAGAGGTTCGGGTGGGAAAGAATAAACGTTGACCATTGAATCTTTACTAAACAAGTTGGTAATAGCGAGTTAGCGACATCCACTCTGTGTGGGTTTTGAATCATGGCCTTTTATGTCAGTTCTTCCACGTGGGCTGTGGAAAGATATAGCCATGTAAATTATGAGTCTTGTCTCTCTAGCATAGCGCTTACCAAAAGAATCGGTGTAGGAACTTTCAATAAGGCTTAGTGACATAACATATCATTTGATATCTTTCAAAAAGAAATCATTTGATGCCCCTCCCACGCAGACAACCTATAAAGTTATCTTTGGAGTGGCTCTTGGATGGAGTGCTTCATCACTTTTTTAACAGCCACATACTTGGGCTGGGCTTCAGAAAAAAACCTAGCCCTTAAAGTTTGAGTCCGTTTGAAGTCCGTTCAGTTTTTAAAGTTCAAGTATGCGGCTGGTCCATTTATTCTGTATTTGACATCATTTTTTTTTTAAATTGTTTTTTAGCTTGAAAATTTAACCATACATATTGAAAGTATTTTTAAATACCTACCATCAGTTAAAGTTTTAGTCTAAACATCAAATTTTAGCCATTCAATCTTGATAGTCAAAATTGACGGACATCCTTTAATGATCGCCGTTAAGATCAAGTGGTTAGAAATTGATTTTTGAGATAAAATTTTAACATATGGTCGATTTTTTTAAGTTTCTTTCAATATTTGCAGTTATATTTGCAATTTATAATATATATAATAAACGAGTCTAAAAGTTCGAGCCTAGCCTATGAGACAAAAATCCTGTGGAAGCTTATTTATTCAAGTTTGGGTTTGAGCTGGATTGAGACAACTGAACACCCCCTACTCATACAAGGCATTCTAGTACTTGCCAACAGAGTATTTGTTTGTTTAACTTGTGTGCTTTGAGAAATGATCTGATGTGAACTCGTTCATCTAATCCTTTCTATGAGGATGAAGATGTCAGATTTTACTTCTTCAATTCAGCTGAAATCTCAATCCAAATATCATCCTTAAAGTTCATAATGGATCATTTCTGTGTGCTTCTTCGGTATTTCCCAAAAACAATAGTCATATCTGTATTTGTCAAAGAACTAATTATGCCACTCAAATTCTAGGTATGGGAGCTGTCTGAAGATTTTCTTTATTTTTGAGTTTACATGAGCTCTAGTCACCCCACAACAAATTTGTAGTGGATTAAAAGTTGATCTGGATAGAGTGAGATTTACTGTTAGACCAAATAATTGTTCATGATCATCCAGGTGCAGTAATTTTAGTCCACTTCTAATGAATTTGCAGCCTACGTTTGGTTGGGGGTAAATTTTGTTACCCGAGCTCTAGTCACCCCACAACAAATTTGTAGTGGATTAAAAATTGATCTGGATAGAGTGAGATTTACCGTTAGACCAAACAATTGTTCATGATCATCCAGGTGCAGTAATTTTAGTACCCTTCTAATGAATTTGCAACCTTACGTTTGGATGGGGGGTAAATTTTGTTACCCGAGCTCTTGTCATCCCACAACAAATTTGTAGTGGATTAAAAATTGATCTGGATCGGGTGAGATTTACCGTTAGACCAAATAAATGTTCATGATCATCCAAGTGCAGTAATTTTAGTCCACTTCTAATGAATTTGCAACCTACGTTTGGATGGGGGTAAATTTTGTTACCCTAAGTAATATGAAAGCCTCTCTCTTGAAAAGGGTTTTCAAAAGTTGAGGGAGAGGGAATCCAGCTATGCTCCAGAACATGAATCTCAAACTTTATATGCATCCCTCTTGTTTATCTGAAATTGTGTTACCCATGTCTAATGGTACTTTCGATTTGCTGATTGTCCTGTGCAGAATGGGAAACCAACCCAGCGTAAACAAGAATCCACGAAATACAGTTCAGATGAAGGGGCAGCCTATTCAGCAGAAAAACAACTGTTGTAGTTAGCTATTTTTGCCGTATCTACTACAACAATCCAATCGACCAGAGAGCTTGTATTGTAGTCAGATGATTTATTTTTCTTTACATTACTTTAACCTACTAAAGCCTTTTCGTTCTCAAAACGTCAAGATTGGACAAAAGATCTTCAACACACTGCACCTTGTCAAATTCAATTATGAATCCGTATTCTAATAATAAATAGGATAATGGCTTTAGTGAAGAGGATGGCAATCATTCTAAGCACATCGGATGGTGAGAATCTTATTGAGAGATAAATATCGGTTGACATGCCTTGCCGGAGACGGTATAAAAGTTGATATTTTAGTAACCATGGCTTAAACTTTCAGTCTCTCACAACGCGTGGAGATTCATTTTGTGGAGTTTTTGTAGAGTTATTCAGTGTGTGTTGGTAGGGAGGTTTGTACATGTCTTAAGGATTAATTGGGTGTTTTAAGAATTCTACACTTTGGTCATAAAAAAACTGAATTTTTTGCTTCAAGTTTTCCTATACTTTGAGATTTGGGTGGTGAAGAAGTCTAATAAACATTGTTGCCATGATGAGTTGAGTTCCAAATTTGATGACGTTCGCAATGTAAAGTTGGAGAAACAATGTGGAATTATTTTTTATGGAACCCGATAAAATTTATTGTACTGCTTTTAAGAGCATATTTGATTCATCTAGACCTTTTTAAAATTATTTGCTTGCATCAATTAATTATTATTTTGAAGGTTATTAAATTTAAAAAATTAAATAATAATTGAAGTAATAAAAAGTAAAGACTTAAACATGAATTCATTGATGCAAGGTTATTCTCAGTGAACACTGTATTTTAAAATAATTTTTATGAAAATATTGCCATTGTAATCTACAGATTTATTTTTTCTTTTTGAGGTAAAACACCATCAAGTGTTGTGACAATTTCTATCAACTGAAAAGAAGAATGTTGCAATATTATTTTGATACATTGTTATTTTAGATGAATGAAAATAGGGTCGATGAACATGAAATCACCTGTAGTAAAAATCTCTGCAGCTTAAATTTATACTTTAAGAATTTTAAATGCAAACCTAAAGTCCTCCAGTTTGCATTGATGAACTCTTAAGAGCGAAATTTGAAACAATGTTGAATCATAATTGTCAATTTCTTTTTTGCTGATTGATGTGTTTGTTTTTTTAATAGAACATTTTCCATTTTCCTATTTCGTTTATTTAAAAAAAAAAAAAACACATTTTTTGAAGGAAACATATTCATTTGTAATTTTTTTACTTTAGAATATTTTACATTGTTTTTAGTCTATAAATAAAATAGTAGAGCTTTTATAACTCAAATTTTCATAAATATGTTAAAAGTTCAAATTGATACTGTGGACTGGAGAGATTTTTTATATCAAAAGAAAAACTAAAAAGCTACACATATCATGAATAGTGGATGGAAAGTGGTCAAGGAAGGAAATGAGTAAGGTCAAAATAGTTAAAATGGTTGAAAAAGAGATTGAGTTGGGCCCAGCTCAATTGTATTGGTTTCTTTGCCTAAGGGTTCATTTATTTATTTTCTCATGAGAATTTGTTTAAACTAGTGTAATTTTTTTTTTCCTATTTAACATTATTTATTTATATTTGTTTGCATAGTTAAATATGGTGATGAGAAATCCCGAGCAAAAGGCAAAGAAATCAATACCATCCTTTCAATCTATTTGAACATCAAAATATAAAGTTGATGGGCCTTTACTGTTGCTGTAAAAGGCGTATGAAGCACTTAACTATGATTCAAAATATGAACCTATAATCTATTTAAATGATCAGTAAAGATGTAAAGTACCAACGTCCACTAAATACAACTCATCTTAGTGCTTAGATTTAGAGATAGGAGATTTCGTCAAACTCCTGTAAAATTATAGTCACATCATGTTTGGATTAAGTCGAGTGACTCAAATATTTTCATCTCTGTTGGTTTTAGTGCTTATAGATAAGTTTAACTCATGTATTGAATTGATATCTATTTATCTAAAGTGAGTTTAGGTCAAGTTGAGTTGTGGGTTGGGTCATGTTTGAATTAGGTCAAAAGTGGATCAAATTTGGATAAAATCGATTATAGAATCAGATTCAATTCAGGTTAGATTGGATCGAATTTAGAATGAGTTAGGTCACATTTGATTTCGGGTCAGATAGGTTGGAACTGGTCAGGTGGAGTAAAGTCGTACTTCACATTCACTCACTTAACACTTTTTTTGGTGAGAGAATAATTTGAAAGGAATTCGTTGACAAATTTTGAAATAGTTGGTCTCAATCTTATGAAATGAACTCTTAAGTTCCATTCACGTTCAATTTCATAAGTCACTCTCCGTAGATTTAACTGTTGTGTGTGGATTGAAAATCGTGTGATTAGTCTCACCTCCAATATAGAAGAAGGATACCATGTTATCTAATTTCTTTTTTTTAAATAAACAGACCTAAACTAAGTAAAATCGTTTGAATCGGTAGTGATAGAAAATATGGTTAAAAGACTGCAATGAATCATGAGAAAGCACCCCATCATTAAAAAATAGTAATTATTTTTAAATCTTATGACAAGAACGGCTAATGATTGGCTATGTTCCATTGTGAATTTATGATTCCCGTTCCATGTTAAAAAGAATTTAAATGGCGTAAAGTGACAAGATATTAAAGACATGCTCAAGTATTTGAGTCAAGAACTCATTATCTTGGCCCATTTTTTTTTCAAATTAAATTTTATCTTAAAATTCAATCCCAAGTTGAATATCTTAGCAATTTTTTTTTTCCATTTTTCAAAAGGAAAGGATAATGATGGGAGAAAACATTAGTAATACAACTACAAGAGAGACCACCAAATTCCTTACTTCACTTTCCTATAGAGTTCTACTCTCTCGCAAGTCAAAAAAAAGAAGAAGAAAAAAACCCCACAAGGGTACTGAGTCTCTACTTGTTTGGTGGTTCAATTAGCCAGGTTTGCAAGCTGCTGAATGTTGATGGGGTGCACGACATCAGGACCTCCATTGAAAGCCCTTCTTGCCAATATGAGATTCACTGCCTCTGTTGGGTGGTAAGCATCCCAGAACACATACTGATTTCTGTTCAAACATGGAGTCTGGAATGGAAGACAAGTGATCTGCCCTCTGTTGCGCCCAATGCCACAACATCCTCGGTCGATGACACTAAATCCTTTAACCAGAAAACAGAGAAAGTGTAAATGGAATAGAACACAGCGAGAAAAGTGAGACGAAAAATAACATGGATGGAAAAAAAAGTCAGACTCAGCTCGAAATCTCATTAAGTCAAAAAACTCAGTTGAGTTTTCAAAATATTTGTGAAAATTTGAAAAAACCCATCAATTTGCTCGACTCAAAATCCTGTTGAGTTGAATAAACTCCTACCAACTCAGTTGAGTTGAGATTTTAAATAATGGATAACGCCAATTTATTAGATGGCCAAGCGTTGGATGGTGATAAAAACATAATAGTGCTTTTTATATCATTTTCTACATTTATTATTGTTTAAGTGGTAGAAAAAGTTCCCTTGTTATTAAAAAATACAACATTCTTTTAAATTTTTTAATAATTGTGGTATTTGGGTAATGGGCCATCCTTGTTATGTGTGCCAACTGACAATTGTAATGTAACTTGATGCATCGTAATGGTGAGACGAGAAATGGTTACCACGGACTCAATTGGGCCTAATAAGAATAACCATTTTTTATACAAATTTAGATTATTATGATGCAGATAAAATATGATTGATTCTCGTAAAACTTCTCTTGTGCAGATACACCCACAAGATCCAGATTCTTTCGATGAAATCCAACGGTGGATTTTCACTAAAACAGCAACTTAAAATAGTATTCGGGTTTAATTTTTCATGTCAACAGGTGATGGTTTTATGGAAAATTCAGTTCAGATCATATACTTTGAAAGCTCAAGACCTCAGGACTCTGTTGAGATCTGTTTAGTCCAGTATTCACTAGGTCTTTTTCTTGATCTGAAATTGTGTCGAGTTGAGTTTGACAGAATTTTTAGATGGTGGAGGACGGGTTACTAGGCTTTGTAGAGCCGATCATAAAAGATGTATTATTGATTCGCTCAAAGGTCAAGATCCATGCTGAACTCGTGCGGGTCAAAGGGTGGAGTATTCTCTACCCGATTTTTTTTTTAGACAATTTTGTATTTTTCACATGGCATCTTATGTAAAACCTAATTAGATCAGTATATATATTAGTTTTGTATGTGTGAGAGAGAGAGCAGAACATCTATAATCAGAGCCGTCTCTCCTTCATTTTTTTTTTTTGTCTTTGAGCATAGTGGATTGGTGTTTAATCCATGGATGTATTGAAATAGAACCACGTAAATCTCTGTGTTGTCGTTTGTAATGGTGATTTTCTCCCAACATGGATGACTTACCTAGGTTTCTTCTCTTTGTTGATTTCTTTTTTCTATTTTTTTCCAATATTTTTGTTTGTAGTTGAGACAGTGATTTTCTCCAACATGAGTGACTTACCATACTGCGTGGGGTTGTTGAGGATGTCCATAAACATGTGGAATATATCCATGTGTACGAATTTGGCCCCAGGAAGATTGGCATTGAGGTTGTCCACCATTGATCTCACATTGGTGTTGAAGGGAAGAATCAGTCTATCCACAGCCACCGAACACTGGCTGTTTAGGCTCTCCGCCAGCACGCTTGGAATACACCCCAACGATCCAACCCCTGAAATTACGAACTTCCGGCCTCCCAGATTGTAAAGGCTCTGTAACCAGAAAAGAAACAATCAGTGTGCTGACTAAAACCCATCATTTCATGCTGCAGACAATTGCCCAACTACCTAAATATACTTAGGCATCCACATTAGCAAGCTAAAGATCCAAAATCTAAAATTCAAAAACCAACTAACACGACTTGATAACATTCTTTGAGTTAGAATTCACTCTTCAAAGCTAACTATCGAGAGAAGAAAAGCTCAATTGTTATACAAAGTCATTGGTTTCAGATATTTTTGCGACTTCATACCCACCCTCACAAGCAGCTGCAACATACGCTATACATGGATATTTCACAAACGTGCAGCTGCATGTCGAACTTGTTCTGATAACATGTTAAAAAACCATGACTTGGTAACATTTTTTTAGGTAAAACTCGCTCTAAAAAACTAGTCATTAAGAAAATAATACCTCAAGTGTTATAAAGAGTCGTTGGTTTTACAAATTAACTGATATGAGACTTTTTGTCACTTCATAAAATAGATCAGATGGCATGCGAGAGACATTTTTTAAACATTTACACCAGAAGCTCTGAGCAAAAAATTAAGCGCTTTAAACCCATCCAATCTTAGGTTGTCTCAGAGTCGAAGCTGGACCTCATTAGACATGTAAAAAGTCATGAATGAATCTCAAGATTGTACCCATGTAAAACGCCTACTCACTGTTAGCTGACGAGTGTACTCTTGAACCAAGAGGCTGGCATACTGGGTCGAATCATATTGATTGCGAGTGTTGTAGTTGGGCAACAAGTAATTGTTGAGGTAGTCATTGCTGCCCATGCCGATGAAGAAGATGCATTTGTTGATTGCCTGTGCAACACCATCTGCGCCGAGGTGGTCAGTGATCTGATCCAGAGTGGTCTCAAAGTTCTTGATCTGTTGGTTGAAGGGTATGCGACTAACCTACATGCGATCACGGCTGTTTATATCAACTCATATAAAAATGGGTTATTTACAAATAAATATTTTTTTTATCAATATGTGGTGATAAAAAAAAAATTTAGACAGAAGTCGTTAGGGTTGATTGGCGGCCAAGAACCCGTCTGAGATTCAGGAGGTCTTGAGTTTAAGTCACTTTTAACAGAATATTGTTATTCAATGTGTGTAGATAGAGAGGTTTGTAGAAGTCTCAAAATTAGGATAGTGCTCTGAGAAAAGAGCTGAACACCTTGGTCTTCAAAAGAATGAAAATTTTAAACTGTGGGATAGTGAAGGAAATGATTTAGGTTAGAATTGAGAGGAGAAAAAAGCTCAGGATAAATGTGATAATAATTCTACTATGATTATCACAGTCATGAGAGATTTTTTTTTTTATATTTTCATTCACGCAACAACGCTGAAATGGAGTTTACATAATGGTGATGAGAGTGAAGGCGAGCTTTACAAAGTTTCTGCCAGTAATGTCGAGGATTCCTGCTGCTGCAGATGCATAGTTGACACCATGAAGAACATCGTCTCCAGAAGCTTGTGAGTAGGCAGGAATCAAAGGAAGCCCCAGAAGTTCGGCTGTAACAATGGAGAAAAGTATTTTCATTATTATCATCTTTTTCGACTCTCAGTTGAGAAGACTAGTTTGATAGAGAGAATGATTCAGTTCCTTATAAATCTTTAGATATCTCTTTCATATCTCAACATATTTTTAATATAAGTACAAAATATTCTCTTATATATATTATTAGATAAATAGAATATTAAGTGCATGAGCAACAACTGTTGTATGTTTAAGATAACATGGCGGCCTATGGTTATTCTTGCACTCAAGCCCAGTTTTACAAAATGATTTCTTTTGGGTAAAGCTGCAAGACCAAAATAATCTCCCTAAGCAGTTCACAGCTTGATATCATTAAATTTCCCTATGGAATTCTCTTTTTCTTGTATATTACACATTTTAATCTTTTCATTTTTTAACCAAAATAGTATTAATATAATGTTTTTAGATATATGCAATAATTTTTTTTCTCCTACTTACCAGACAGAAGCATCTGACCTCAGCCTAGGTTTTTGTTTTTTTTAACCAGTTTGGTTCAGGTTTAAAGGTCCCAGTCTTGAAGTGAATAAAGCAGAGCAAACAATAAATGATAAGGAAAACAGGAAAAGTACAATTCAATTTCCCATGACTTGATTTCTGAAGTACAAGAAATAACTCAGATGCTGAAGTACATAAGTACCAATGACATATATGAAAGAGAATATCTGTATCCCTCTAATTA
This sequence comes from Chimonanthus praecox, assembly GCA_022113865.1. Taxonomy (NCBI): domain Eukaryota; kingdom Viridiplantae; phylum Streptophyta; class Magnoliopsida; order Laurales; family Calycanthaceae; genus Chimonanthus; species Chimonanthus praecox. The sequence continues at coordinate 11,916,326 of CM039090.1, read as the reverse complement.
AAAATAAAATAAATAAAAAATAGTGGGACGAGACGATTAGTCGGATGAGACGGATGAATACTTTAACTAATAACAAAAATTAAAACAAAATAATTAGGAAGAAGTTCTCTAACGGCGGTGGATATCACCTCGTAGAGGTTTTACATGCAGTTTCAATGATTTTTCACACATAAATTTAAAAAGAAAATCATTAGTAAGAAGGCTTTACCTATTTCATCAACAATGGTGTAACCATTAGAAAACCTTCCAGTAGGCCCACCAGAGAAATCAATCCCATATGGGTAGTAATTTGCTTTAGCAAACGATGGAAGATTGTTGTTGTTGCCACTGTCAATGAGTGAGTCTCCAAATATAAACATGGCAGGCACCATCTCCCCTTTGCTTCCTCCTTCCTCTTGACCTAAAACCCTAGACCCCATCAACATGAACAAGAAAAACCAGCAGCAAAACCGAGCCATTAGAGAGAGAGAGAGAGAGAGAGTTGACGAAATGGAGTGGAAAAGAGGGGGATTAATAGCTGTGAAGGGGGAGGAAGTTGGTGGGTAGAAAGAAAGTAATTAATGTGTACAGTCTCTGTTTTTACAGTGCAGTAAATAGGGGAAGAAGAGAGGTTTAAAAATGCCATTAATGTCTATGGTAAATTGCTCTTGTCAAAACTCAAAAGAACATAATAATACTTACCTAGTTACCTGTAAATGGAAATTCTCAGAGTGATTATGCTGATTAGTCATTAGTACTATGGCAAAATTTTGGTGTCAGCATATTAAATTTAAACAAGCACCAATCAGCATTATGATTGTTCATTTGCTTTTACTCTAATCTACTCTCTTTGTATGATATATATGGGAATGAATATATATATTTATTTTTCTTGGGAAGGGATTTCCAGTTTCGGGGGTCTAGTGCATGTCATGCATGTGTTAGGATTCATGTGCTTTAAATGCACCGTTATTTATAGAGAACCAACATGAGTTGCCCCACCAAGAGCATTTCTAATATGATTTAAGGGAAAAATTTAAATATGTCTACTTCCATCTCTTTTGGGCAAGATCCTTCCATAGGAATTTTGTATAATTAGACATAGACTTTAGTGTATTACCAATTTTACCCTTTGCATTAACAATAAAATCAGTTCACCTAAATTTGCATGAAAAGTAAAATTGGCTCGTCAAAATTTTACCCTTCACATGAACAGTAAAATTGGCTCACCGAAATTTTCCTCTACGTATGAATAGTAAAATCGACTCACCGAAATTTGCTATTCATGCAAAGGGTAAAATTAACAATACACTAAAACCCGTTTCTGGTTACACAAACCTCCTGTAGGAGGATCGCTACGCCTCTTTTGATTTAAAGTTCTGGCCCTTGTGGTCCAACACTATCAAATTTTTTAAAAAAATTATATCATTTTTTTTATATTTTATAAAAATTTAAATAAAGTTAGAACAAAAAATGTCTAATAACCTCTTATCACCAACTCAACACAAGCCAACACAATCGAGTAGATAGAAGGTTAACTAGGTCGATGTGAAAATTGTCCAACTTTGAATAAGTTTGAGGACATAGCTAATCTTATTTTGATCATTCCTTTAGATCAAAAGGATTTTTAGGAATTTATAAAAGACTTCGATCACTTCTGCGATTAGTCAAGTGTTTTAAGCGACTCAGACACCTTGATCTTAAAAGAAAAAAGACTTAGATTTAACAGACTAATTTTTTGGAATAGATATTTAAGTCCTAACAAAAATATAGAAAAGTATATCCAATGGCTAATAAAAGGTAAAGAAAATATAATCCTCATCACCCATCAAAGTGATAAAAGAATGCAAATAAATAAGTTATTTCATTATAATGATCGTCATCGTAATTTGAATTTTATCTATATAAAGTTGGCTTTTCAAATTCTATTATTCCATTTCATCATTTCGTAAATCATAATAATTGTTCCCTTCACGAATTTGTACATAGAAATTAATTTTGAAGTACATCACCCTCTATGAGTCTTAAATACAAGTTCTATTAGGACATCGTCTAACATGCCCTTTCAAATTTAAGGGGCCTCTACGGAGAGCAACTGAAGTTTGGATATCAAAAAAGTCATTTTTGGCAATAGAACGTGTTTCAGTCATGAGATTAGATAACTAATAATAAGAGTAACAAATGATCAAGTGGTAGTAACACTTTTGTAAATTATTTTATTTATATGAGGGCCATTTCAACATAAGTTCAGGCCTAAGACAAAAAATTTAAATAGGGCTTTCTTGATATTTAAGATATTATTATAAGTAATATTTAATTATATATAATAAAAAGAATTTTTTGAAGTTTATGCGGATATGCATCTATATTGTAACTGAAAAAGGATTGCAGTAATATATTATGCTATAACCGTGGGCCTCAGATGGTTGTCTTTTTACCTTATGAGTTAAGTCGGCCTTATATATGTGCATGTATAGTTATATTTATATAATAAAGTTTTTCTAAAATGTTTCAAGTAATTACCTAAAATTCTTAAAATGAAAGAAATAAAGCTTTGCTTTTACCCTGTTTCTTGATAAATGAAAAGCGCAGAGAGAGAGAGAGCAAAGAGTTAGTATACAGCTTGAGTATTGAATATGTACATAATGTGATAGTAGTATAGAATAATAAACAATGAAATTTTAAATATGGCTGTGACTTATGAAATGAAGTAACTAAGAAAGGGATCTGAGCATCACATGTTTGGTGATGAAAAGGCCCACTAAGCTGTGCATTGCATTGAATGAATGGTGGTCCAGCCACAGATTAATGATCAAGTCAGTGAGCAAATGCAGGTTTTGTTTGGACTCTCAAGGAGGTTGGGACATCTAACTTGTCCCTGTTTCATAAGAAGGTGAGTTGACCACATTAAATTTATGCTAAGGTGACCCATTTAATTAGGTAGGTGCAGATGGGAGAGAATGTGAGGTCACATTTGCTTTCTTCTCTCGTTAGAGGTCATTTTTTATGACCGAAAGGTATTTAGACGTTTTATCTGACTAACTGTTAAGAGCATATGAAAGCCGATATATATAGGCTTTAAAACCGATATATATCGACCGATACAGATATTTGTTTCCCTGCTTTAAAAATAATTAGAACTTGAGTTTGACTAACCCAACTCCAACCTCTATAATTGGAAGATGTTGTCTAATTTTCAAGAAAACAATTTTATTAAAAAAGTATATTTAAGTTCGGTTGGACTTTAGAAATTTGACATTTTATTGTTTACAATGAAATCTTTATTGTTATTAAGAATAAACGAAGTATTTTCTTGCCAACTAAGAAAACCTTTCTTTTTCTCATTAAATTTTCCTATCCTCTCCTATGGGAAATAGATTTCTTGAATTTTTTTTTTTTTTTTAATTTACGCGGGACACTGTGGGATACCCATTGATTTTTTTTTTTTTTTGTGTTCTTGAAAAAACACCTTATATCATATACGAAGAGATAAAGATCTTTTCCATGCTCCCCATTTCCATATTTGGAAAATGACAAATAGCCCTTAAATCTATACATGGGACACAAAGTTGGTGAGCTAAGACCATAGATATCATCACTGTTGTTTTTGAAAATAAGGCAGTGTATGAGTCTATTAAAATAACTTTTTATTTTTTTTTAAATAAATGACTAAAATTAGAGCCAATTGTAACTAAGTTCTAAGATAGTAATGAAAACTTGGAAGGGCAACCCTGCATTAAAATTGAAGCTTTAAAGAAAAATCCATTCAAAACAATTCGTCAATTCACAAGCATAGTTGCAGAGAAATCTAGTGCATGATAAAACCCATCATTCTATCACTATTTGATTTGAAATTGGATGGCCGTAGCCTGCATAGTAAATCATAAAATACATCCAGAAAATGCTTCACACGGAAGTACTGGTAAAAATAGTTAATCTGTATCCTGAACTGACACCCCTAATCTTCTTTCCGACATTAATCGATCTAATAGATATAGCTATGGGGAACACATTATATTATTCCAGATAACAAACAGTGAAGAGGATGCATAGCTTCTTCCTGATTTCAGATATTCAATGGAAATATCTAAGCAGTTGATCCTAAAAATGGGTAGTCAGTGTAACCAGTAACTGGATCGGGTGTGGAGAAAGTATTTCCGTCATACTTGTTGAGTGGCGCATCGAGTTCGAATCTCCTAGGCAGATCTGGGTTAGCCAAAAACAAGCGTCCATATGCAACCAAATCGGCATGATTATCGGTGATAGCTTTGTTCCCTAGTTCTCTGTCATAGCCTCCAGCAGCCATGAAAGTCCCATTGAAAGCCTTCCTCATAGCCTCAAGGCTGTGGGGAGTCTCAACTACTACTCCCACTTTAGCCATCCTTGGCTCGGGCAAGTGGTGCCAGTAGAGAATTCCATACTTGTTCAGCGATCTAGCCATGTAAAGGCCAAGAGCTTCTGGATTTGAATCCCCTGACTCCATATAACTTGCAAAGGGAGAAAGCCTTATCCCAACTCTGTCAGCTCCAATCTCATTGGCAATAGCCTCGACTACTTCTAAAGGGAAGCGGCAACGATTTTCCAAGCTTCCACCATATTCGTCAGTTCTGTCATTAACTTGGTCTTTCATGAACTGATCGAGTAGGTAACCATTTGCTCCATGTATCTCAATTCCATCAAAACCTGTAAACATTGAGGAAATTCTAATGTAAATGACATGGTTTTATCTTCATATAGACAGTTTTCACTATTTTATGGAAATGTTGAACATCCAACAATTTGGCACTGTTAAAATAGATGGCAACCTGACACCTTTGAAGTGTCAAAGGTTAATTTTAGAAATCATGAAAGTGTAGAGTAACTACAACATATCATCAATATAGAACAGTTTTGTTTTGGTACTGGTCATCAGATGGGACCGCTGCTTATTAACCAAAACAAAAATATTACACTAATAAAATGATTGTGACCATCCTACCAGTGGAGTTTCTTCCTCTGAACTTGAAACTACTTCAAGCATCATCACTAAAAGAGTTCTCAATTACCAATGATTGGTAAGAATCTTTAATGCAGTATTGAGATCTAAGAAGCGACAGCAGGATGAACGGTTTCAAATACTCACAGTAATTTTTTTTTTTTTATGACCGAAGGTGTCCAATTGTCTCGCCCGATTAGTCCTTCGGGGCATGTGCACGCCTCCCTACACACAGATGCCGGTTTCAAGCGGAGGGACCTTACTCTGTACATATCCCACAGAGAGTGACCCTTCATTGGAGTTACCAGGGATTGAACCCAATACCTCAATCCAAAAGTCTTGTGTCTCAACCACTAGGCCAGTCCACTGGGGTAAATACTCGTAGTAAATATTGTCAGCTCATTAATGACTATTCAACTCTTAAGATCCCTACAGAATATAATTACAGTACTCCCCATAAAAAATAAAACTTCAAATAGAACCATTGCTTTATTTATTTGATGAGTGATAGATTTTGCTAAAATAAGTGTACTACAAAGGATGCGTGCAACTGTGCAAGAGCGTCAAATTTTCCGTGCAGTACAAGAAATGTATACTTTAAAGGTAAACTACCAGAGCCCAACTTAAAACCATACAAACAGAACTTCAATATAATCCTGTTCCAATCCAAAACCCCAGCAACTATCCCTAGAACCTGTCTACACCCAATTACACAAGAGCTAAGAAGATCTCTAGACTCTAGTCCCTTGGCCTCTCTTGGAACAATCATATGAGGCGGTGTATCTCATATATGAACTTTTAGTTTCATCAAACAAAATTCCCAATAACCACAAGTCTTTTCTTTACCAGATGGCTAAACATTCCACTTCATTGGGTTCTCAATTCCCACCATACAGAAAGAAGTGTAGCACTTGGCCCCAGGCATCTTGAAGAATGCCTCTAATTCCAATCAGAATCAATCACCCCAAGCTACTCCCATTGACATTGACCTTCAAGATCCCATGAGGAGGATTCCTCCTTGCTGCTTTCCCTTCTTCCATGTTGCAGTTCATCCAATGTATTTTTCCAATCAAAAAAGAAGTTATCCATATAGAAATGAATGATTAACTCATCCCACTCTAAACACCCATTAGCCATTCTTGCATTAGTAGTTACTATTATCTGGTCCTCGATTTTTAATATTCTTGACTCACATTCTTTTCATACAAAGGACCATAGGATGGTAATGGAAGGAGTTAGTCTCCATAACTCCTATGTGATAATGACTGTTACCCCAAACAGAAGCTATATCATTTGGACCTTTCAGAGAATACCCACGTCATACCAGATATTGATAATGTACAATACCATATTTGTGAAGCAACATTTGAAGTGTGAAAAAAAATACAATGATGTCAATTTAATCTCTCATAAAAAAGCAAGCACGTAGTTAAAAGCTTAGAATATCGCTATATTTAGTAGTAAGTGTCTAGTCATAATGGAGCAAGGAGCAAGAAAATTCCACTCCAAAGAGTAAGGCTCACACATCCCAACAGAGAATATGAACTTCTCTGGCAAACTAAAGCTTCCTTGGACACAAAACCCTATAATGCTTAGGAGTTAGGACATACAGATTTTTTCTTTTTTTTTAAAAGACTTGGGATATACAGATTTCAATAAAGATTAGGCAAGCACATAGTTAAAAGCTTAGAATATCACTATATTTAGCAGTGTCTGTCTAGTCATAGTGGAGCAAGGAGCAAGAAAATTCCACACCAAAGAGTAAGGCTCACCCACATCCCAACAGAGAATATGAACTTCTCTAGTAGACTAAAGATACCTTGGATACAAAACCCTATGACGCTTAGGGTATACAGTTTTTTTTTGGAAAAGAGGGATATACGATTTCTATAAAGATTAGGCAAGCACATAGTTAAAAGCTTAGAATATCACTATTTAGCAGTGTCTGTCTAGTCATAGTAGAACAAGGAGCAAGAAAATTCCACACCAAAGAGTAAGGCTCACCCACATCCAACAGAGAATATGAACTTCTCTAGCAAACTAGAGCTTTCTTGGACACAAAACGCTATAATCCTTAGGATATACAGATTTCAATAAAGATAAGCCCCCAACACAACATCCTCCCCCTCATCACATCATCCTCCCCATCATCCTCAGGGGAATCAGAGACCATCACCTTTTCCCCCAACAGATCCTATACCTAAAACCTTTCCCAAAGAACTGAATCTTCCCATCTCAACACATCCCCTATTGATTTTTTTTTTTTTTTTGAACAGTGAAAATTTCATTAAAAGAACAAGGATACAAAAGAGAAGAAAAGGAAAAGTACAAAGAAGAGGCCTAAGAGATATAGGCCGCAAAGACTACCAAATTTCTTACACCCAAAGAACCCAAAACAAAAATAAAGCACAAGCCAATGAAAACAATCCACTCGATAAGTGAAAAGTGCCCGTAATAGTTCCACCAACACCATTTTTCGCAAAGAAATCCGCCACCCCATTAGCTGAGCAGCAAACGAGCGAGAATGAAACCTCCATTCTTCCCACCAACCCCTTAATCTCCCTCATCAAAGTAGAAAGCCTTCACGGAAGACGCTTCTCCCCTTTAGCCCATTTAATAGCATTGTAACACATCCCCTATTGATAAATCGACTTTAACACCCTTGACACTCAAAGACTCCACCCACACCCACTCACTTTCACCAATGCCATTTTTTTCTAAATAACGTTCTCCATTTATTCTTCTCTTCCTCTCCAATTCTCCACCACCATAACTGGTTAATCAGCAGTCTCATTTTTTATCCAATACCCTCCCTATCCCTTCGGCTCCCTCTTCTTGGGTTTTGCAGCCCCCTCTCAGCCTGATCAAATAAGATGTTTTTTTTCCTTTTTTGAATGGTGATGTTTTCCTTCTTTTTTCTTTTGCTTTTCTTACTTCAACTCCATAGATCTCTTTAAGTCTTCTCTAACCTTTGAGCCATAAACATTGAAATTTCGTGCAGTGAAAATAGCATTATATACAATACACTGATAAAATACATTAACCAACATAGAAAATATAGATGGTAGTAAATTTCATACACTTCCCCCACTCTATATGCATGATGAAAACAATATAATCATTGATACTGACTTGTATTCCTGCAAGTCTAAAAGGTCTGACAAAATAATTACAGAATAAAATCAATGGCCCCAGAGTAGGGAGCATGGAGAAAAAGCTCCAACGTAGTAATTAAATTAAGCTTTAAAGTATTCATCCTCCAATATTGATTCACAGTAGAACAAAAGGAAATGCAACATATGAAACAAAGTAAATAAATGAATAACATAATTAGCTTTATCCAATTATTAAATTTCTTACACTCCACAGATGAAATGAGAATCTCACCTGCTTCTATGGCATTTCTTGCAGCAACTCTAAAATCGTTCACTATTTTAGGGATTTCATCCACACTTAATCGTCGTGGTGGTGAGAACTCGGCTACATCAATGCCATTGGCTTGAAACTGAGGTGTCACTGGCTTGTCAGTAGAGGAGATTGGAGCTTGCCCATTCGGCTGAAATCCTGAAGAAAGGAATTTGAGATAAATTATTTAAATGAAATAATGCAGATTAGGGCTCATCTAGCACATTATCTCTGTTGGTTAGAATGATATGATAACAACATGTAGATCACAGATTCAAGACCAACATGGGCCAGTTAAATTAGGCCTTAAATTTTTGTTCTTTTCTTCTTCTTCGTTTTTTTTTTTTAAGAAAGGTCCTTCAAACCTAACCTCTTGTAATATGAAAATAGGGAAAATATCAGAAAGAAGATGGGAACAAGGACAGACATTTTTATAAAAAAAAGAGAAACTCTTAGAATTGCATGCGCCTAAAGGAAATGACTGAAGGAAATGAGGAAATGAATGCTCTGGTCGGGAGTCTACTTCAGGCCCACCATAGGGCCAATCAGGATCTACAACAAAAAAAATCTTGTTGACGCAGTGATTAGTCTCTATCATAACCAGGGTTGACAAGCAGATGACAGGATAGACAGCACACTACTTACTATGGAAATAGGAAAGAAGAAGAAATGACCCAACTGTTCCGAAAACATGGGAGATCAAAGCAACATGTACTATCATCCATAAATTATACAAAGAAACCAAACCAGACTTTTTCTACTATCCTAGAGAAATTGCAGGCACCACTCACTACATATAAATCTGCCTAGCACAGAGGCATATCCATGTAAGTCAAACCTAAAGAACCAAAATCAACATGGTGGCCCACAATGGAATAGGGAGACTAAATGTCACACAATAAAACCTTTATCACCTCCTCAAAGTATCCAAGCTTAGGTAAACATTCTTTTACAACCATCAAATTGAGAAAACAGGTAGAGCTTCATTCCAGACTTTCTCAAAGAAACGACAGTATTAGGTGCCATCTCAAACATATACTTGTTTCCATGTGCTGCCTTTCTTACTTCCAATGATGAGGGAGAATGCTCTAGTTAATGTAACAACATTTTGTAACTTTTCCTGTTATTTGTCTAGCAGGTTATGAGAAAAAAATAGCAAAGTTATTTTAAAAATTACCATAATTAGAAACCCTTCCGACATGCCAAATTTGGCAGAAGAAGATACCACCCTTCTCATGAACTGCATTCACAATTGGTTTCCAGGCTTCCACCTGCTCTTTTGTCCAAATGCCAGGTGTTTCTGGGTACCTTGAAAACAGGAAATTAGAATCTAGTAGTGAGAAAATAAATAAATCAGAGGAACATTATATGGGTGACATAATGTCAGTACTGCAACATCGTTTGGAAAATTTAAGAGACAAAAAACTTGTATTATCAATCCATTGGAGGCTGTCAAAATCCAAAGGCAATAAATCGAGTCATTCAGCTTTAGCTTCCACTAAATATGGCATTGCTGATTATTCATTTTCAACTGCATATTTAAATTTTCCATAATTTCAGAAACATGTAAACCTTGAAACATATGTCCCTCAGCCCAATCATAAACCTAAACCACTGTTGCAAAGGTCGAGATGGATATACTATGAGAAATTGACATGTAAAATGCCTCATTTTACAACAATTTTTGCTATAGTAATCCAAAAGGTTTCATATGCATGAAACAGGAAGCAGGAGATAAAGGTATTGGTTAGGAGAAACAGCTTTCCATACAGGTATGATACAATGAAGTAAAGAGCATTTTTACCATCTGATCCACAGAAACTTTATAAATCCAATATCAATTCATGAATATGTTGTTATGTGTTTATTTTGACAAAGTCCAGGCAGTTAGTATTGAGTTAGGAGTTATGAGTAAGTGGGTTATGTTAAGTTCCATAATATGCTAATCTTTAGGAAGGAAGTGGGTGGTTCGTTAAGAAGTGGGTAGTTTTAGAGGTTCAGATTGTATTTTCATTTTCAGTCTTTTATGTAACCAGAGTTGCTGTATCGAAAGAGCAGAGAAATATATCCTTGTTTACTGTTAGCTTGCCTAACTAGGAGGTATCTGTTTCCCTCAAAGGAAACCAAACTCTTCTTCTTCTTCTCTCTAAAACTTGTTCTCTGAAATTCTTGCCCAACATAGGCGGACATAAGGAGAAATTTGCTTCTAACTATTATCCATTGTTTGCTAATAGACCTGAAACACGATCAGTTACGTCCGCACGTAACAAATGTCTACTAAACGGACAAAACAGGTGGTCCATAAGGAGGGTAGAGAGTCCCATTGCTCCCCTCCTATTCTCTGTTTCTATTTACCAAATTTATGATTGCTTCAAAAGTTAAAATTCCATGCTCGCCCTTCTTTATATGACAAACTGAAGTGTGAAGTTTATCAGATTATTCTTTGACTTAACAAAGGTAGAATGACAAGAATAAAATTGCAATTCAGATTTTTACCCTTGAGCCGTGTCTGAAACCCCTGTTGCTTCGGCGATTAGAAGACCCCCTTTGGTCGTTCTCTGAGAATAATACAAGATAGCATGTGGCTGAGGAACATTCCCAAAAGATCTCTGTCTTGTCAATGGTGCCAAAACTATTCTGAAGAATAAAAACCCATAAAAAGGACAATGTTATAGAACAGAGGTAGGTGAACCCCAAAAAAAATCAATTTTCAACAAATCTAACATTATACAGAAGAAGAAAAAGGAAATCCGCATTACAACCTAATGTGTAAACAAGACCCATTCAGTTTGCTTCTAGCAATTAGGTTACAGTTTTTAACAGTGAACGCACATATTATTGTACTATCTTTGCTCTGGAATTTATTTATCGAACTTAAAAACTGAATTAAAAGTTAAAATAATCTCAGGAGTATAGTTTGAAGATTCTTTTTTTTTCTCTCATAATTCTGCAGGTGGATCCCTTTTTTAAGATAGTCTATGCGAGATTAGAGTGTGCCAGTCCGGTACTCGCAATGGGAAGAATGGAACAATGATGAGTGCCGCTTAATATTATATAAAAAAGTAGCCTCTAGAAAGCCTGCCTTAGAAGTTAGAATGGTTAATTGGATCTATTCTGAGGATTTTTTTTTTTTTTTTTTTTTTTTGGGGCTGCAAAAGCATTGAAAGTATAGAGAAAGATAAAAGAATTTATGAAAGACTTCATCACTCCCCCTAACATATTAGTCTTTGAGATGATACCCAGTTCTAACAAATATTATTAGAGCCAAGTCTTAGACTACTTCATGTGGACTCATCAATTCGATAGGCAGACAGAATGGCTGGTCTCGTTCAAGTGGGATTGTGAATTGTTGGTGCTGTGAACATGTCCGAATTGTTGGTGCTGTGAACATGTCCAACATTGGACACTAGCATTTTGGGATGGATATACGGTCCTAACAATTTTTCATTCTAACAATAATATATTAAACAGCTTGGGTAATCATTAATCAATGGCCATTCTCATCCTCGAGAAGGGCTACCAACAAACCAAAGATCTCGATTGTCTCTCAGACAGTAGCTCCGATTAGGAAGAAAACAAATCTCAGTTGAAACAGAGAGCCAGACATTGGTTCTCCAGAATTCTAGAGATCTAGAGAGAAATCAAATGACAAAATCAGTAAAATGTTGAAAAGAGGAAGAAAACCCGAGTGGGATTTGAAGAAACCTATGAGAGAGATGGAATCTGCCCATCTGATATGGAGTGAGAAGTGGAATTTCAGCCATTTCACAGCTTCTCTCTGCAACTGTGTTTGCCGCCTTCGACGAAATAAAAATGGTATGGTATTATTTATTTCAATCTATCCAACAGCCAACAGAGCTCCGCAGTGTTTGGGGAAGAAATTCAATGGCCGGCCGTTTCTCCTTCACTCCTTCGGTCAAATGCTAGAATATCAAACGGTCGTCAGCACTGAGGTCACTCGCCAATGATTTTTTGCCTTTGGAAAATTTGCGTTTGGAATCGAAGCGCTGACTCTTTGTTGCGATATGTTTTTATTTAATAAAAAGTTACATTTAAATTTATAAATTATATTATCTAAAAATAATATATTTATTAAAATTGTTTTACAATATAATTTCCTTTTTGTAATATTAAATTACAAAAATGAATGATTAAATTAGTAAATAAACCTTCTAAAATTAAAATAAGTACCTTCAAATTTATTCACTCATGTTTTTAAAAAACAAATATGTTTAAATAAATTTAAAAAATTACAATGAAGACTATTTTTATAGCAATTATAATAGATATTATACCATCTATTATAATACATGATCAAATCAGGGGTGTAAATATTGAATTTTAATGATATCGGTCATATCGGCTGATACCTCATATATCGATTGATATCACTCTCTCCTCTCTTTCTTTTTTTGAAATTTTGTTTTTTTTTTTTGACCTTTTTTATAAAAAATGGAAAAAAGAAGAAGAATGTCAGCTGCTATCATATTTCAAATATCAGTCGATATTATCCCAAATATCGGTCGATATATCTGCAGAATGAAGTACCGAATTTTTTTAATTTTTTTTTTAATATCAGACAATATTACTGATATCGGCGGATATTTGATAGATATATATCGATCATATCAAGTGATATCTAATCTGTACGATCGACAAGTATCAAATCAGAAGTTAGCGTCATAGCTTATTATTTATTTTTATAACATCTATATCAAAATTATATAAATTTTTAAAATTAAAATTTAACAAGATAGTAGATTTAAAATAATTTCTTCTAAAATAATGGAGAGAAGCTCTTTTTGTGTTGCAAAGTTCGACTTATCTATAATTAGTTTTTTTAGTTCTATTTTGTTTGACTTAATTATAAATGGTTAGTTATTTTATAATTTAGTATATTTAAATTAAAAATATTTATTGGTGTTGAAGAAGAATATATTTAATATATATTTGAACTTTCACTTCTTTTAAAAAGGTTGTCATCTTTTTTAAAATATCCAAGTTATTCTCAAGTCATAGTTCCATATTTCATCAGCCTGCATTCATAGAACCTAGGGAAAGGAGTTTAGGCCAGTTCTTCCATCCTCTCTGTACTCTCCGGCTCTCCCACGTGGGGGTTGACGTTTACACCAGCCAAATTACTCATGATACACCATTGAATTTTTTGTTTTCGAAATTTTCCATTCTACCCTTCCACGTTCATTCGCATTCTCTTTTTCTCTCGTTCTTCGGGAAGGGAAGTCCTGTCAATCTGTCACCACACACAGCAGCCATGCCGGAATCAGGTGAGGATGTGCTCATGGAAGAAGAGGATAGCGCCGGAGTCGGTGAATCCCCGAGACAAGCTGTTGTCGGTGGTGAAAGGATCGAGAGAAAAAGAATGTAAATGAAGGTAAAAGGGTAGAATGGGAATTTTACTTAGTGTATCATGAGTAATTTACTCAGCGTAAAAATCAATTCTCTAAGTAAGATGTTATCGAGCTTTATTATTTATCCCATGGACAAATTATTTTTATAGACACAACTATGGCTGATGTCTATAAGACTAGAATTCACAATTTCTAAACTATAAAAATGAGTTTTAATAAGTTGCACTGTAAATTTTTAACTCTTTATTTTGTGCTCTATATGCATATAAAGTATATGAACAAGTAACATTATCTTTAAATAAAAAATAGTTTATGCATCCACAAAATATCAACACTAAACTCGTTTCGTAATACTGGATCTCATTAGACATGTAAAAAGTCATGAATGAATCTCAAGATTGTACCCATGTAAAACGCCTACTCACTGTTAGCTGACGAGTGTACTCTTGAACCAAGAGGCTGGCATATTGGGTCGAATCATATTGATTGCGAGTGTTGTAGTTGGGCATCAAGTAATTGTTGAGGTAGTCATTGCTGCCCATGCCGATGAAGAAGATGCATTTGTTGATTGCTTGTGCAACACCATCTGCGCCGAGGTGGTCAGTGATCTGATCCAGAGTGGTCTAAAAGTTCTTGATCTGTTGGTTGAAGGGTATGCGACTAACCTACATGCGATCACGGCTGTTTATATCAACTCATATAAAAATGGGTTATTTACAAATAAATATTTTTTTTATCAATATGTGGTGATAAAAAAAAAATTTAGACAGAAGTCGTTAGGGTTGATTGGTGGTCAAGAACCCGTCTGAGATTCAGGAGGTCTTGAATTTAAGTCACTTTTAACAGAATATTGTTATTCAATGTGTGTAGATAGAGAGGTTTGTAGAAGTCTCAAAAATTAGGATAGTGCTCTGAGAAAAGAGCTGAACACCTTGGTCTTCAAAAGAATGAAAATTTTAAACTGTGGGATAGTGAAGGAAATGATTTAGGTTAGAATTGAGAGGAGAAAAAAGCTCAGGATAAATGTGATAATGATTCTACTATGATTATCACAGTCATGAGATATATATATATATAATTTTTTTTTTTAAAATCTTCATTCATGCAACAATGCTGAAATGGAGTGTATATAATGGTCATGAGAGTGAAGGAGAGCTTTACAAAGTTTCTGCCAATGATGTCGAGGATTCCTGCAGCTGCAGATGCTTTTTAATAATATGGATAATATATTAAATAATAAAATTTTAGTTATTTTTTAATTGAATACACGATGTTTAAAAAATAATATGCATAATATATTAAATAATAAAATCTCCTTTAAAATTTTAAAATTATTTTTTAAGCACTGTTTATTTCCAAAAATTTTTAAGTTGAATATCAGGAGTAATTACGATAACCTGATAAAAATACTTTAAAACTTCAAAGTCTTTTAACACTCCTAAATGTATTTTCGGCACAACCTAGGAATACCCTTATTTGTAAAATATGTGTTTTAAATATTTAATAGTGTCAAAAGACCTTAAAGTCTTAAAGTATTTTTATCAGATTATCGTAATTAGTGTGGATATTTAATTTTTTTTAAAAAAAAAAATACACCGTGCTTAAAAAATAACTTAAAATCAAGTCATTCCAATGAATCAGTCATTCATTCTAATGAATTGATTTTCTTTAAAAATTTAAAGTTATTTTTTAAGCACTGTATATTTTTTAAATTTCTCAAATTAAATATTCGGACTAATTACGATAATCTGATAAAAATACTTTAAGACTTTAAGGTCTTTTCATACTCCTAAATATTTAAAACATAGTATTTTACAAATAAAGGTATCCTTATGCTGTACTAAAAACACATTTAGGAGTGTCAAAATATCTTTAAGTCTTAAAGTATTTTTATCATGTTATCGTAATTAGTCCGGATATTCAATTTGAGAAATTTTGAAAATAAACTTTAAGATTTTAAGGTCTTTTGACACTCCTAAATATTTAAAATACAGTATTTTACAAATAAGGAATGTCAAAAGATCTTAAAGTTTTATAGTATTTTTATCAAGTTATAGTAATTAGTCCGGATATTCAATTTAAGAAATTTTGAAAATACACAGTGCTTAGAAAATAACTTTAAAGTTTTAAAGGAGATTTTATTATTTAATACACTATGCACATTATTTTTTAAGCACGTGTATTTTCAAAATTTCTCAAATTGAATATCCAGACTAATTACGATAACCTGATAAAAATACTTTAAGACTTTAATGTCTTTTGACACTTCTAAATGTGTTTTCGGCATAGTCTAGGGATACCCTTATTTGTAAAATATTGTGTTTTAAATATTTAGGAGTGTCAAAAGACCTTGAAGTCATAAAGTATTTTTATCAGATTATCATAATTAGTCTGGATATTTAATTTGAGAAATTTTAAAAATAGCCAATGCTTAAAAAATAACTTTAAAATTTTAAAGAAAATCAATTCATTCGAATGAATCAGTGATTCATTAGAATGAATTGAGTGAACAGTAATGCGCATTATTGTTCACTCGATTTATTCTATCCGTTCATCCGAATGAATGGGTGAACAGTAATGCGCATTACTGTTCACTCGATTCATTCAAATGAATTAAATTTATGCGGGGATTCATTCGAACGAATCAAAATTGGTAGGGTATGCGTCCATTCGTTCGAACGAATGCCGAAATGAACTCGGAATTCGTTCGAACGAATGGAAACTCATGGGTATTGTGGTAATTAGCCATCCACACCGGTGTGTAGAGGTAGAAAATCCGGGTATGTAAATGTGGCGCCTTAATTATATATAATAGAAAGAATTTTTTGAAGTTTATGCTGCTATGTGTCTATGCTGTAACTGAAAAAAGGTTGCAGTAATATATTATGCTGTAACCGTGGGCTTCAGGCGGTTGCGTTTTTAGCTTATGAGTTAAGTTGTCCCTATATATGTGCATGTATAGTTATATTTATATAATAAAGTTTTTCTAAAATGTTTCAAGTAATTACCTAAAATTCTTAAAATGAAAGAAATAAAGCTTTGCTTTTACCCTGTTTCTTGATAAATGAAAAGCGCAGAGAGAGAGAGAGAGAGAGAGAGAGAGCAAAGAGTTAGTGTACAGCTTGAGTATTGAATATGTACATAATGTGATAGTAGCATAGAATAATAAACAATGAAATCTTAAATATGGCTGTGACTAATGAAATGAAGAACTAAGAAAGGGATCTGAGCATCGCATGTTTGGTGATGAAAAGGCCCACTAAGCTGTGCATTGCATTGAATGAATGGTGGTCCAGCCACAGATTAATGATCAAGTCAGTGAGCAAATGCAGGTTTTGTTTGGCCTCTCAAGGAGGTTGGGACATCTAACTTGTCCCTGTTTCATAAGATGGTGAGTTGACCACATTAAATTTATGCTAAGGTGACCCATTTAATTAGGTAGGTGCAGATGGGAGAGAATGTGAGGTCACATTTGCTTTCTTCTCTTGTTAGAGGTCATTTTTTATGACCGAAAGGTATTTAGACGTTTTATCTGACTAACTGTTAAGAGCATATGAAAGCCGATATATATAGGCTTTAAAATCGATATATATCGACCGATACAGATATTTGTTTCCCTGTTTTAAAATGATTAGGACTTGAGTTTGACTGACCCAACTCCAGCCTCTATAATTGGAAGAAGTTGTCTAATTTTCAAGAAAACAATTTTATTAAAAAAGTATATTTAAGTTCGGGTGGACTTTAGAAATTTGACATTTTATTGTTTACAATGAAATCTTTATTTTTATTAAGAATAAACGAAGTATTTTCTTGCCAAGTAAGAAAACCTTTCTTTTTCTCATTAAATTTTCCTATCCTCTCCTATGGGAAATAGATTTCTTGAATTTTTTTTTTTTTTTTAATTTATGTGGGACACTGGGATACCCATTGATTTTTTTTTTTTTCTTTTGTGTTCTTGAAAAAACACCTTATATCATATACGAAGAGATAAAGATCTTTTCCATGCTCCCCATTTCCATATTTGGAAAATGACAAATAGCCCTTAAATCTATACATGGGACACAAAGTTGGTGAGCTAAGACCATAGATATCATCAATGTTTTTGAAAATAAGGCAGTGTATGAGTCTATTAAAATAACTTTTTATTTATTTTTAAATAAATGACTAAAAATAGAGCCAATTGTAACAAAGTTCTAAGATAGTAATGAAAACTTGGAAAGGCAACCCTGCATTAAAATTGAAACTTTAAAGAAAACTACATTCAAAACAATTCGTCAATTCACAAGCATAGTTGCAGAGAAATCTAGTGAATGATAAAACCCATCATTCTATCACTATTTGATTTGAAATTGGATGGCCTTAGCCTGCATAGTAAATCATAAAATACATCCAGAAAATGCTTCACAAGGAAGCACTGGTAAAAATAGTAAATCTGTATCCTGAACTGACACCCCTAATCTTCTTTCCGACATTAATCGATCTAATAGATATAGCTATGGGGAACACATTATATTATTCCAGATAACAAACAGTGAAGAGGATGCATAGCTTCTCCTGATTTCAGATATTCAATGGAAATATCTAAGCAGTTGATCCTAAAAATGGGTAGTCAGTGTAACCAGTAACTGGATCGGGTGTGTAGAAAGTATTTCTGTCGTACTTGTTGAGTGGCGCATCGAGTTTCAATCTCCTAGGCAGATCTGGATTAGCCAAAAACAAGCGTCCATATGCAACCAAATCGGCATGATTATCGGTGATAGCTTTGCTCCCTAGTTCTCTGTCATAGCCTCCAGCAGCCATGAAAGTCCCATTGAAAGCCTTCCTCATAGCCTCAAGGCTGTGGGGAGTCTCAACTACTTCTCCCACTTTAGCCATCCTTGGCTCGACCATGTGGCAGTAGAGAATTCCATACTTGTTCAGCGATCTAGCCATGTAAAGGCCGAGAGCTTCTGGATTTGAATCCCCTGACTCCATTAAATTTGCAAAGGGAGAAAGCCTTATCCCAACTCTGTCAGCTCCAATCTCATTGGCAATAGCCTCGACTACTTCTAAAGGGAAGCGGCAACGATTTTCCAAGCTTCCACCATATTCGTCAGTTCTGTCATTAACTTGGTCTTTCATGAACTGATCGAGTAGGTAACCATGAGCACCATGAATCTCAATTCCATCAAAACCTGTAAACATTAAGGAAATTCTAATGTAAATGACATGGTTTTATCTTCATATAGACAGTTTTTACTATTTAATGGAAATGTTGAACATCCAACAATTTGGCACTGTTAAAATTGATGGCAACCTGACACCTTTGAAGTGTCAAAGGTTAATTTTAAAAATCATGATAGTGTAGAGGAACTACAACATATCATCAATCTAGACCAGTTTTGTTTTGGTACTGGTCATCAGATGGCACCGCTGTTTATTAGCCAAAACAAAAATATTACACTAATATAATGATTGTGACCATCCTACAAGTGGAGTTTCTTCCTCTGAACTTGAAACTGCTTCAAGCATCATCACTAAAAGAGTTCTCAATTACCAATGATTGGTAAGAATCTTTAGTGCAGTATTGAGAACTGAGAAGTGACAGCAGGATGAACGGTTTCAAATACTCACAGTAATTTTTTTTCTATTTTTTTTATGACCGAAGGTGTCCAGTTGTCTCGCTCAACTGATCCTTCGGGGCATGTGCACGCCTCCCTACACACACATGCCGGGTTCAAGCGGAGAGACCTTACTCTCTACATATCCCACAGAGAGTGGCCCTTCATTGGAGTTACTACGGATTGAACCCAATAGCTCAATCCTGAAGTCTTGTATCTCAACCACTAGGCCAGCCCCTTGGGGTAAATACTCGTAGTAAATATTGTCAGCTCATTAATGACTATTCAACTCTTAAGATCCCTATAGAATATAATTACAGTACTCCCCATAAAAATAAAACTTCAAATAGAACCATTGCTTTATTTATTTGATGAGTGATGGATTTTGCTAAAATAAGTGTAGTAAAAAAGATGCGTGCAATTGTGCAAGAGCGTCAAATTTTCCGTGCAGTACAAGAAAGGTATACTTTAGAGGTAAACTACCAGAGCCCAACTTAAAACCATACAAACAGAACTTCAATATAATCGTGTTCCAATCCAAAACCCCAGCAACTATCCCTAGAACCTGTCTACACCCAATTACACAAGTGCTAAGAAGATCTCTAGACTCTAGTCCCTTGGCCTCTCTTGGAACAATCATATAAGGCAGTGTATCTCATATATGAACTTTTAGTTTCATCAAACAAAATTCCCAATAACCACAAGTCTTTTCTTTACCAGATGACTAAACAATCCACTTCATTGGGTTCTTAATTCCCACCATACAGAAAGAAGTGTAGTACTTGGCCCAAGGCATCTTGAAGAATGCGTCTAATTCCAACCAGAATCAATCTCCCCAAGCTATTCCATTGACATGGAACTTCAAGATTCCATGAGGAGGATTACTCCTTGCTGCTTTCCCTTCTTTCATGTTGCGGTTCATCCAATGTAATTTTCCAATCTAAAAAGAAGTTATCCATATAGAAATGAATGATTAACTCATCCCACACTAAACACCCATTAGCCATTCTTGCATTAGTAGTTACTATTATCTGGTCCTCGATTTTTAATATTCTTGACTCACATTCTTTTCATACAAAGGACCATAGGATGGTAATGGAAGGAGTTAGTCTCCATAACTCCTATGTGATAATCACTGTTACCCCAAACAGAAGCTATATCATTTGGACCTTTCAGAGAATACCCACGTCATACCAGATATTGATAATGTACAATACCTTATTTGTGAAGCAACATTTGAAGTGTGAAAAAAAATACAATGATGACAATTTAATCTCTCATAAAAAAGCAAGCATGTAGTTAAAAGCTTAGAATATCGCTATATTTAGCAGTAAGTGTCTAGTACTCCAGTCATAATAGAGCAAAGAGCAAGAAAATTCCACACCAAAGAGTAAGGCTCACCCACATCCCAATAGAAAATATGAAATTCTCTAGCAAACTAAAGCTTCCTTGAACACAAAACCCTATAATTTTTTTTGAATGAATAGGTTAGTATAAGCATTCAAGAGAGCCCAAAGAATAAATACAGTAAACCCACAGCCCAAGCCAGGCCAAAATAACAAAAAGATATAGATTCCTTGGCCCAAAAAAATGAAGACCAAGAGAGATAGCTCACAAAGCAAGCAGAGACAAATGCAGTCTCAAAGGAGCAGAGCCAAAAGTCCACTCATCTGACGAGATCCCAAAGAGGACAAGTGGCCTCAGAGAAAATGCCCGTACATCGCCCCAGAGGGACGAGGTTGCGAAGAGATGCAGTCATGGAGTCAATACATCTGGATAACTTACAGACCCAAAGTTGAAGTTTAGGAGCAGTGATCTGATGGCGTTGATATGCCCACGGTGAGACCAGTGTCCAGCGAATGAGTTGTTTTCAAGATGGCCAATCTCCTCCCCAAGCAACACATGATGAACAGGGATGTTATTCCCAAGAAGGTGCTGTAAAATCCCTTGAGTGAAGAGCATCAAGGATATGGTGATATCCTGATGGGTTGGCTGGATGTAGCAGAACCCCGAAACACCAGATGCAGAGCACTCATAATTGGCTCCCAAAAGAATAACATTTGAAGAGCAAACCTTAGAAATGATCAGGGTGCCAAGACCAGCAACATCCCCAGGGTTGGGGTCACTTGGAAGGGATGACATAATGGCAGCAACGGGCATGTTCCAATTAGCAGAGAAGGTCCCACTAATCCTTTGAAGATCAGCATTAGATAGAAGGAAGTATAACCTGTTTCTGATGTCAAAGAGGATTCTTTTGCTAACTTGATCAGGACTACGAGTAGCATTGGAGAAGAGCCTGGTGTTCCTTTCATGCCAAATGTGCCATATGAATCTAGGGAGAGCAAGTTGGGCAGCCAGTTTTTCAAGGCGACCATTCCTACTACCCTATAATTCTTAGGAGTTAGGATATACAGATTTTTTTTTTTGAAAAGACTTGGGATATACAGATTTGAATAAAGATTAGGCAAGTACATAGTTAAAAGCTTAGAACATCACTATATTTATTAGTGTCTGTCTAGTCATAGTGGAGCAAGGAGCAAGAAAATTCCACACCAAAGAGTAAGGCTCACCCATATCCCAACAGAGAATATGAACTTCTCTAGAAAACTAAAGATCCTTGGACACAAAACCCTATAATGCTTAGGATATACAGATTTTTTTTTTTGAAAAGACTTACGATATACAGATTTCAATAAAAATTAGGCAAGCACATAGTTAAAAGCTTAGAATATCACTATATTTAGCAGTGTCTGTCTAGTCATAGTGGAGCAGGGAGCAAGAAAATTCCACACCAAAGAGTAAGGCTCACCCACATCCAACAGAGAATATGAACTTCTCTAGCAAACTAAAGCTTCCTTGGACACAAAACACTATAATCCTTAGGATATACAGATTTCAATAAAGATAAGCCCCCAACACAACATCCTCCCCATCATCCCCAGGGTAATCAGAGAACATCACCTTTTCCCCAACAGATCCTATACCTAAAACCTTTCCCAAAGAACTGAATCTTCCCATCTCAACACATCCCCTATTGATTTTTTTTTTTTTTGAACGGTGAAAATTTCATTAAAAGAACAAGGGTACAAAAGAGAAGAAAAGGAAAAGTACAAAGAAGAGGCCTACAAGATATAGGCCGCAAAGACTACCAAATTTCTTACACCCAAAGAACCCAGAACAAAAATAAAGCACAAGCCAATGAAAACAATCCACTCGATAAGTGAAAAGTTCCCCTAATAGTTCCATTAACACTATTTTTCGCAAAGAAATCCGCCACCCCATTAGCTGAGCAGCAAACGAGCGAGAATAAAACCTCTATTCTTCCCACCAACCCCTTAATCTCCCTCATCAAAGTAGAAAGCCTTCACGGAGGACACTTCTCCCCTTTAGCCCATTTAATAGCATTGTAACACATCCCCTATTGATAAATCGACTTTAACACCCTTGACACTCAAAGACTCCACCCACACCTACTCACTTTCACCAATGCCATTTTTTTTTAAATAACTTTCTCCATTTATTCTTCTCTTCCTCTCCAAATCTCCACCACCATAACGGGTTAATCAGCAGTCTCATTTTTTATCCAATACCCTCCCTATCCCTTCGGCTCCCTCTTCTTGGGTTTTGCAGTCCCCTCTTAGCCTGATCAAATAAGATGTCTTTTTTCCTTTTTTGAATGGTGCTGTGTTTTTTTCTTTTTTCTTTTGCTTTTCTTACTTCAACTCCATAGATCTCTTTAAGTCTTCTCTAACCTTTGAGCCACCAACATAGAAATTTCGTGCAGTGAAAATAGCATTATATAAAATACACTGATAAAACACATTAACCGACATAGAAAATATAGATGGTAGTAAATTTCATACACTTCCCCCACTCTATATGCATGATGAAAACAATATAATCATTGATACTGACTTGTGTTCCTGCAAGTCTAAAAAGGTCTGACAAAATTATTACAGAATAAAATTAATGGCCCCACAGTAGGGAGCATGGAGTAAAAGCTCCAACGTAGTAATTAAATTAAGCTTTAAAGTATTCATCCTCCAATATTGATTCACAGTAGAACAAAAGGAAATGCAACATATGAAACAAAGTAAATAAATGAATAACATAATTAGCTTTATCTAATTATTAAATTTCTTACACTCCACAGATGAAATGAGAATCTCACCTGCTTCTATGGCATTTCTTGCAGCAACTCTAAAATCGTTCACTATTTTAGGGATTTCATCCACACTTAATCGTCGTGGTGGTGAGAACTCAGCTACATCAATGCCATTGGCTAGAAACTGAGGTGTCACTGGCTTGTCAGTAGAGGAGATTGGAGCTTGCCCATTCGGCTGAAATCCTGAAGAAAGGAATTTGAGATAAATTATTTAAATGAAATAATGCAAATTAGGGCTCATCTAGCACATTAACTCTGTTGGTTAGAATGATATGATAACAACATGAAGAACACAGATTCAAGACCAACATGGGCCAGTTAAATTAGGCCTTAAATTTTTGTTCTTTTCTTCTTCTTATTTTTTTTTTTTTTAAGAAAGGTCCTTCAAACCTAACCTCTTGTAATATGAGAATAGGGAAAATATCAGAAAGAAGATGGGAACAAGGACAGACATTTTTATAAAAAAATACTAAAAAAAAAAGAAGAGAAACTCTTAGAATTGCATGTGCCTAAAGGAAATGAAAAAGGTCCATAGGAAATGACTGAAGGTAGGGAGTCCTTCAGGCCCACCATAGGGCCAATCAGGATCTACAACAAAAAAATTCTTGTTGAAGCAGTGATTAGTCTCTATCATAACCAGGGTTGACAAGCAGATGACAGGATAGACAGCACACTTCTTATTATGGAAATAGGAAAGAAGAAGAAATGACCCAAATGTTCCGGAAACATGGGAGATCAAAGCAACATGTACTACCATCCATAAATTATACAAAGAAACCAAACCAGATTTTTTATACTATCCTAGAGAAGTTGCAGCCACTACTCACTACACAAACATCTGCCTAGCACAGAGGCATATCCATATAAGTCAAACCTAACGAACCAAAATCAACATGTTGGCCCACAATGGAATAGGGAGACCAAATGTCACACAATAAAACCTTTATCACCTCCTCATAATATCCAAGCTTAAGTAAACATTCTTTTACAACCATCAAATTGAGAAAACAGGTAGAGCTTCATTCCAGACTTTCTCAAAGAAATGACAGTATTAGGTACCATCTCAAATATATACTTGTTCCCATGTGCTGCCTTTCTTACTTCCAATGATGAGGGAGAATGCTCTAGTTAATGTAACAACATGCTGTAACTTTTCCTGTTATTTGTCTAGAAGATTATGAGAAAAAAAAAAATAGCAAAGTTATTTTAAAAATTACCATAGTTAGAAACGCTTCCTACATGCCAAATTTGGCAGAAGAAGATACCACCCTTCTCATGAACTGCATTCACAATTGGTTTCCAGGCTTCCACCTGCTCTTTTGTCCAAATGCCAGGTGTTTCTGGCTCCCTTGAAAACAGGAAATTAGAATCAAGTTGTGAGAAAATAAATAAATCAGAGGAACATTATATGGGTGACATAATGTCAGTATTGCAACATCGTTTGGAAAATTAAAGACAAAAAACTTGTATAATCAATCCATTGGAGGCTGTCAAAGACCAAAGGCAATAAATCGAGTCATTCAGCTTTAGCTTCCACTAAATATCGCATTGTTGATTATTCATTTTCAACTGCATATTTAAATTTTCCATAATTTCAGAAACATGTAAACCTTGAAACATATGTCCCTCAGCCCAGTCATAAGCCTAAACCACTGTTGCAAAGCACGAGGTGGATATACTATGAGAAATTGACATGTAAAATGCCTCATTTTATAACAATTTTTGCTATAGTAATCCAAAAGGTTTCATATGCATGAAACAGGAAGCAGGAGATAAAGGTATTGGTTAGGAGAAACAGCTTTCCAGACAGGTATGATACAATGAAGTAAGAGCATTTTTACCATCTAATCTACAGAAACTTTATAAATCCAATATCAATTCATGAATATGTTGTTATGTGTTTATTTTGACAAAGTCCAGGCAGTTAGTATTAAGTTATGAGTTATGAGTAAGTGGGTTATGTTAAGTTCCATAATATGCTAATCTCTAGGAAGGAAGTGGGTGGTTCGTGAAGAAGTGGGTAGTTTTAGAGGTTCAGATTGTATTTTCATTTTCAGTCTTTTATGTAACCAGAGTTGCTGTATCGAAAGAGCAGAGAAATATATCCTTGTTTACTGTTAGCTTGCCTAACTAGGAGGTCTCTGTTTCCCTCAAAGTAAACCAAACTCTTTTCTTCTTCTCTCTAAAACTTGTTCTCTGAAATTCTTGCCCAACATAGATGGACAGAAATCTGCTTCTAACTATTGTCCATTGTTTGCTAATAGACCTGAAACACGATCAGTTACGTCCGCACGTAACAAATGTCTACTAAACGGACAAAACAGGTGGTCCATAAGGAGGGTAGAGAGTCCCATTGCTCCCCTCCTATTCTCTGTTTCTATTTACCAAATTTATGCGTTGCCGCAAAAGTTAAAATTCCATGCTCGCCCTTCTTTATATGACAAACTGTAGTGTGAAGTTTATCAATTCTTTGACTTAACAAAGGTAGAATGACAAGAGTAAAATTGCAATTCAGATTTTTACCCTTGAGCCGTGTCTGAAACCCCTGTTGCTTCGGCGATTAAAAGACCCCCTTTGCTCGTTCTCTGAGAATAATACAAGATAGCATGTGGCTGAGGAACATTCCCAAAAGATCTCTGTCTTGTCAATGGCGCCAAAACTATTCTGAAGAATAAAAACCCATAAAAAGGACAACGTTACAGAACAGAGGTAGGTGAGCCCAAAAAAAAAAACAATTTTCAACAAATCTAACATTATACAGAAGAAGAAAAAGGAAAACCGCATTACAACCTAATGAGTAATTTGCTTCTAGCAATTAGGTTACAGTTTTTAATAGTGAATGCACATATTATTGTACTATCTTTGCTCTGGAATTTATTTAGGCAGCCCATTTAGATAAAAGGTTTTTTAGTCAACAGACAACAGTTTTCAAAATTTTTGAATAAACTACTCTTTTACCCTCCTACATTTTATCTTTCCGACGATTTTTCAATTAATTTTTCGATTCCTTTCGATGATTCAAAAAATTATTTTTTAAACACTATGTATTTCTAAAATTTCTCAAATTAAATATCCAGACTAATTACGATAATCTGATAAAAATACTTTAACACTTTAAGGTCTTTTGACACTTCTAAATATATTTTTGACACAGCTAAGGAATACCTTTATTTGTAAAATACTGTGTTTTAAGTATTTGAGAATGTCAAAAGACCTTCAAGTCTTAAATATTTTTATCAGATTATCGTAATTAGTCTAGATATTTAATTTGAAATTTTTTAAAAATATACCGTGCTTAAAAAATAACTTTAAAATTTTAAAAGACATTTTACTGTTTAAAAAAATTTCACTATAGCATCAGTAACCATTCGTTTGAAGGATCTTATAAAAATTTGAAAACTAATGTCTGCTGACTAAAAACTCTGATGTCTAAATGGACGGCCTTTATTTATCGAACTTAAAAACTGAATTAAAAGTTAAAATAATCTCAGGAGTATAGTTTGAAGATTTTTTTTTTTCCTCTACATAATTCTGCAGGTGGATCCCATTTTTAAGATAGTCCATGCGAGATTAGTGTGTGCCAGTCCGGTACTCGCAATGGGAAGTATGGAACAATGATTAGTGCCGCTTAATATTATATAAAAAATAGCCTCTAGAAAGCCTGCCTTGGAAGTTAGAATGGTTAATTGGATCCATTCTAAGGAATTTTTTTTCACGTTTATTTTGTTGGATCGTAAATGAGTGCTGAAAATATTGAGAAAGTTCTAAAGATTTATAAGAAACTTATCACTCCATCCAACATATTAGTCTTTTTAAGATGGATATCGAGTTCTAACAAGTGTTATTAGAGTTAGGTCTTATATTATCTTGTGGGCTCATCAGATCCCATAGGCAGACATAATGGTTGGTCTCGTTTAAGTGGGATTGTGAATTGTTGGTGCTGTGAACATGTCCAACATTAGAAGTGTAGAGAGATTAGAGATTTATAAAGGACTTGGATAACTCCACACTAGCTAGGGGTGAAACTTGGGTTCGATTTTGGCCCGACCCGACTGATCCGACCCGAAAATAGTGTGGGTTGGGTTATAGAAATTGTAAACTCAGGTCGGGTTGGGTTAGGAAAAAAAAAACCCGACTGAAATTCGGGTCGGGTTGGGGTGAAGAATTTAAATTTCAACCCGACCCGAAAAAGTCCGACTTGGAAAAACCCGACACGAATTCATAATTTAAATAAAACCCTAAGCCCTTTCCACTTCCATTTCCCCTCTTTTGAAAATCGATATCTACCTCTTCCGCTTCCTTTTCCTCTTCCTCTTCCTCTTCCCCTCTTCCCCTCTTTAAAAAATCGGGCTAACTCAGGCTAAATCGGGCTAACTTGGGCTAACTCGGGTCGGGTCGGGTCAACTCTCGGGTTGAGAGTATTAGCAATTCGGGTCGGGTTGGGTTCACATACTCGGGTTTACAATTCGGATCGGGTTCAAAAAAATTTGACATGGATTAGGGCTGGGTTTGTCAAAACTCGACCTGCCCGACCTGAGTTTCAGCTCTAACACTAGCATTTTGAGATGGATACAGAGTCGTAACAATTTTACATTCTAATAATAATATATTAAACAGCTTGGGTAATCATTAATCAATGGCCATTCTCATCCTCGAGAAGGGCTACCAACAAACCAAAGATCTCGATTGTCTCTCAGACAGTAGCTCCGATTAGGAAGAAAACAAATCTCAGTTGAAACAGAGAGCCAGACATTGGTTCTCCAGAATTCTAGAGATCTAGAGAGAAATCAAATGACAAAATCAGCAAAATGTTGAAAAAAGGAAGAAAACCCAAGTGGGATTTGAAGAAACCTGTGAGAGAGAAGGAATCTGCCCATCTGATATGGAGTGAGAAGTGGAATTTCAGCCATTTCACAGCTTCTCTCTCCTATTGTGTTTGCCTTCTTCGACGAAATAAAAATGGTATGGTATTATTTATTTCAATCTATCAAACAGCCAACAGAGCTCCACAATGTTTGGGGAAGAAATTCAATGGTCGGCCGTTTCTCTTTCACTCCTTCGGTCAAATCACGTCACAGGATTTAATAACTTCGTTGAGTGGTTGCTGGAATATCAAACAGTCGGCAGCCCTGAGATCATCACTCGCCAGTGATGGATTTAATAACTTTGTTAAGTGGGTTAAGTGGCTGCTGGAATATCAAACGGTCGTCAGCCCGAGGTCACTCGCCAATGATGGATTTAATAACTTTGTTAAGTGGTTGCTGGAATATCAAACGGTCGGCAGCCCTGAGATCATCACTCGCCAGTGATGGATTTAATAACTTTGTTAAGTGGATTAAGTGGTTGCTGGAATATCAAACGGTCGTCAGCGCTGAGGTCACTCGCCAATGATGGATTTAATAACTTCGTTAAGTGGTTGCTGGAATATCAAACGGTCGGCAGCCCTGAGATCATCACTCGCCAGTGATGGATTTAATAACTTTGTTAAGTGGGTTAATTGGTTGCTGGAATATCAACGGTCGGCAGCCCTGAGATCATCACTCGCCAGTGATGGATTTAATAACTTTGTTAAGTGGGTCAATTGGTTGCTGGAATATCAAACGGTCTAGATTTTAAGTGGAAATTACTATTTTACCTTTATGCTTATGCAACTGTAATTAAATAAAAAAAATTCTTTAAAATTTTAAACTTATTTTTTAAACACTATGTATTTTCAAAATTTCTCAAATTAAATATCCGAACTAATTACGATAACCTGATAAAAATACTTTAACACTTTAAGGTCTTTTGATACTCCTAAATGTTTAAAACAAAGTGTTTTACAAATAAAGGTATCCCTCGACTGTGCTGAAAATACATTTGGGATTATCAAAAGACCTTAAAGTTTTAAAGTATTTTTATCAGTTTATTATAATTAGTTCGGATATTTAATTTGAGAAATTTTGAAAATACACACTGATTAAAAAATAACGTTAAAGTTTTATCTTTCCTTTAAAACTTCAACATTATTTTTTAAGTACTGTGTATTTTTAAAATTTCTCAAATTAAATATCCGGACTAATTACGATAACCTGATAAAAATACTTTAAGACTTTAAGGTCTTTTGACACTCCCAAATACTTAAAACAGAGTATTTTACAAATAAGAGTATCTCTCAGCTTTGCCGAAAACACATTTAGGAGTATCAAAAGACCTTAAAGTTTTAAAATATTTTTATCAGGTTATTATAATTAGTCCGAATATTAAATTTGAGAAATTTTGAAAATACACAGTGCTTAAAAAATACCGTTAAAGTTTTATCTTTCCTTTAAAACTTTAACATTATTTTTTAAGCACTGTATATTTTCAAAAAATTTCAAATTGAATATCCGCACTAATTACGATAACCTGATAAAAATACTTTAAGACTTAAAGATCTTTTGGCACTCTAAAATGTGTTTTTGGCACAGCCCAGGGATACCTTTATTTGTAAAACACTCTGTTTTAAGCATTTGGGAGTGTCAAAAAATCTTTAAGTCTTAAAGTATTTTTATCAGGGTATGTAATTAGTCCGGATATTCAATTTAAGAAATTTTGAAAATACACAATATTTAAAAAATAACTTTAAAATTTTAAAAGAAATTTTATTATTTAAATAATATAATTACTGTTGCTACGCTCGCTTATTCGCAAACAGAAGGGAAAATTTGTGTTTGGATTCGAAGCGCTGACTTTTGTTGCGATATCTTTTTATTTAATAAAAAGTTGCATTTAAATTTATAAATTATATTATCTAAAAATAATATATTTATTAAAATTGTTTTACAATATAATTTCCTTTTTATAATATTAAATTACAAAAATGAATGATTAAATTAGTGAATAAACCTTCTAAAATTAAAATAAGGACCTTCAAATTTATTCACTCATGTTTTTAAAAAACAAATATGTTTAAATAAATTTAAAAAATTACAATGAAGACTATTTTTATAGCAATTATAATAGATATTATACCATCTATTATAATAGATGATCAAATCAGGGGTGTAAATATTGAATTTTAATGATATCGGTCATATCGGCTGATACCTCGGATATCGATTGATATCACTCTCTCCTCTCTTTCTTTTTTTGAAATTTTTTTTTTTTTTTTGGCCTTTTTTATAAAAATGGAAAAAAGAAGAATGTCAGCTGATATCATATTTCAAATATCAGTCGATATTATCCCAAATATCGGTTGATATATCTGCAGAATGAAGTACCGATTTTTTTTAATTTTTTCTTTATATCAGGCAATATTAATGATATCAGCGGATATTTGATAGATATATATCGATCATATCAAGTGATATCTAATCTGTACGATCGATATATATCAGTCGATACGTATTTTACCCTTGGATCAAGTATCAAATCAGAAGTTAGCGTCATACCTTATTATTTATTTTTATAACATCTATATCAAAATCAAATAAATTTTTAAAATTAAAATTTAACAAGATAGTAGATTTAAAATAATTTCTTATAAAATAATGGAGAGTAACTCTTTTTGTGTTGAAAAGTTCGACTTATCTATAGTTAGTTTTTTTAGTTCTATTTTGTTTGACTTAATTATAACTTGTTAGTTATTTTATAATTTAGTATATTTCAATTAAAAATATATATTGGTGTTGAAGAAGAATATATTTAGGCCATCCGTTTACACACCTGGATTTTCTGCCTCTACACACTCGTTTCCGGTTGCGGGTGGCAAATTACCATTTTGCCCCCGTGTTCCCATTGGTTCGAACGAATACTCAGCTCATTTCTCCATTCGTTCGAACGAATTGACACATACCTCCTCTGTTTTCATTCATTCGAACGAATCCCCAGTTCATTTCGGATTCGTTCGAATGAATACATGCATCCTGCCGAGATTTTGACTAATTCGAACTAATGCCCATGTGTAAAAATCCATTCATTCGAATGAAAAATTCATTCGACCGAATTCCCCCAGTATAATTTCCATTCATTCGAATGAATGGGCATAAACTGTTCATTCGTTCGAATGAATCCATCCATTCATTCGAACGAATGAATCAGAGGGGATTGGAAAATGACAGTCCTTCGATTGAATGTCATTCGTTCGAATGTCATTCGTTCGAATCAATCAACTCATTCATTCGAATGAATGCACGTCTATATGCCATTCGTTCGAATGAATGGGTTGATTCATTCGAACGGATGACATTTAAGGTGTCATTCATTCGAATGAATTGACTGATTCATTCGAATGAATGTATCAGAGAGGACTGAAAAATGACAGTCCTTCTCTCGAATAGCATTCGTTCAAATGAATCAGTCAATTCATTCGAATGAATGACACCTTAAATGTCATTCGTTCGAATGAATCAACCCATTCATTCGAACGAATGCTATATAAGGTGTCATTCGTTCGAATGAATCAGTCCATTCATTCGAACGAATGTATCAGAGAGGACTGGAAAATGACAGTTCTTCTCTCGAATGGTATTCGTTCGAATGAATCAGTCCATTCATTCGAACGATGCGATTCATTCGATCGATTCCATCAATCGAATCAAGCCCTAGCCTCTCCTCCCCTTTCGAAACCCTAAACCGAAGCTTTCCCTCCCTCTTCCTCTTCCTCTCCCTCTCCCTCTCCGGCTCCGGCTCCCTTATTCTCAGGTTTCCCCTCCCTCATTCGTCGCTCCCTCTTCCTCTTCCTCTCCCTCTCCCTCTCCCTCTCCCTCTCCTAATCGTTCAGAAATCCCTCATTCATTCGAACCTCTCCTCATTCATTCGAACCAATCACCCCCATTTATTCGAACCAATCACCCTACACCCTTTCCATTTTAATTTTTCTCTCTCCCTTTTTCTTCCTCTCTTTCCAAAAATACACCGTGTAAATGGCATCTTCAAGTTCCAAAAGGAAAGCACGCACAACAAAGGGAGGGAAGAAACAAAAGAAAGATACGACATTCAACCCGACGCATTTCATATCTTCTGAAGCCGTGACCCTCTATCGAGACGATTTTTGCAAACGATCGTATATTTTTGGTAAAATCGTTGACCTTTCTTTTTTCACACAATTCAGTTTAAAAACCGAATCTTATTTTGAAGAAATGGGTTGGGGTTCATTTTTGTCATTGAAATGTGATATGTACCCTAGTTTAGTAAAAGAATTTTATGCGAATGTAGAAAAAATGGATGATGAGACGGTTAAGACAACTGTCCGAGGCTAAGAAATTGTGATTACACGGGAAAGGTTAGATTACCTATATAATTTTCTAAAAAACGCCATTAGAAGGTATGATAATCGTACATGGATCACTGATATTGAGGGGTTCGAGGTTTTGGTAACCCTCAACGAGATGTGTGGGAGGACGGATATCAAAGAAAAGAAGACCCCCCCACTTACCATGCTTACATTAGAAGCACGAATCATCTATCAAATAATTGTCAATTGCCTTTTTCCTAGAAAAGGGCATTCTAGTGTGACATGGTTCGAAGTGTTTCTTATTTAGTGCATTGATGAGTACAAAATAATTACATATTTTACTCCTAAATTTATTATTGTTAGTACCTCATTTTATTTAATTTTATCTAATTAGTATAATTTTGTGTTTTGCAGGTTTAATAGTGAGGATGACAGAAAAAATGCTTAAATATAAAGCCTGGGCCCATTATGAGTTATTTTGGACCTCAAGCCCAATTATTGAGCCTATTAAGAAAAGCCCATGAAGAAATCCACATGTGTGAATAATATTTTCATCATCTCAAGAAGAAATTCGAAATTTACAAGTCAATATAAGAGGATTTTCGAATTTGGCAAGTGGATTAAGGAAAGAGAGAAAATAAGGAAGGGAGAAAAATAAGGAAGGTTTGACACATGTTCAGTATTTTGGTCATAAATTTTTACTCCGATATCCGATTGCCTTGATTCTTTTTGCGTTGGAAGAAGACTTCAAGAGCTACAACTTTGTAGTTTATGATTTTTCCTGATTCGGAAGTTAAAAGGGTCAAAACTGAGCTGCAAGATAGTGCATGTGTAAAAAACGGGATTCTACACCCACTTTCCTTATACAAATTTAGCTCATTGCCTCTTTTAAGTCATTCCATATTTAACACAAATCAAATCCGCCCTCCATGTGTCACTTGCTTTATTTAAATCTTTGAATCCAATCCATTCATTCCACCTCATTTCATCTATAAATACTAGCCATCTCCCATTGAGAAAACTGAACTTGGGCATTGAAGAAAAGGAGAGGAGAGGAAGAAGAGAAGGAGAAAGACTGTGGGATTTTCAATCCACATTGGGTTCTAAGGTTGGTGGATTTTGATTTCCATTGTATTTTTCTTATGTTTTTGTTCCAAAATTTCATTGATTTGTAATTTTTAATTCCATGTTTTAATTAATAAAAGAAGGTGAGATTATTAGAATTATGGTTTTCCAAATTTTGATTTTTATTATGATGGTTTGAATCATTTTAATTCTTGACTCCTTCCTTGGTAGTTAATTTGGACATATGAAATAGTTAGATCTTTGATTAAAATTACTATTCTAGGTCTAAGGTTCTTTGGGACATGAAATATTTAGATCGGAGAATTGCATGATTAATTTAGATCTAAGGTTCAGATTAATTAGGGAACTAATTTGATGAAAGACTTGAATAAGATTGAAATTTTACGTGAGCTCCATGTTCTAGGCCGTTATTTTATTATTAAAATTTGGATGATAATGCCTCCTTGATTCTTTGATCCAGTTCCATTGTAAATATGTATATAGGTAATTTAGATGTTATTTATGTTTTCTTTTGTTTATAAATACAAATTCTTGAAAATTGTGGAACTAGGTTGGAAATAATTTAATTGCATCTTAATTCTGTATTTTAAATTAGATTGAGATTGTTTATATTTTTATTAATGACACCATTTTAATTAAAATTAGTTAAATTGTTAGATTCTATGTTTAAATCTAGAATGTTTCTAAATTACGATTAAAACTCATAGATTAGATAAATTATTCTATATTTATGATTTATCTCCATATTTTCCAAAGTTCTTAAAATACATAATTGAATGGTGTATTTTCATGGATATATTTTCCTAAGTTCCGATGGGTTCGATCTCGCACTTAATCGCTATACTATCTAAATGGTTCGTGCGCTTGCGAGTTATAAATTTAAAATTTGCACATGCATCATGCATGGGAAACAAATCTCCCTCTCCCATATCATCATCAGTTACATGCGCGCCTGCCGAAAGACCAGAAGATGTAGTCTTCCGTATGGTTTTTTTCTATGTTCATTTTTTGAACAACGCGGAATCTCTCTTCTCCCTGATGATAAAATATCTATAGATCACTATGATTATTTTAATGAGTCAACTTTAAAGAAGATGAGATTCCACCTCGATAGAGCTAGTAAGAAATAGCTCCCCAAAGTTGTCGAGGCACCTCAGGTTCACAGTTCACGTGAGCCATCTGAGGTGCGTGCGGCACTTGAGCCACCTGGGCCATCTGAGGGCAGTGAGGCATGCGACTCACGTGAGGCAGGGAGTCCTCCGACTATTGCAGCAGTTGATACGCAGCAGATTCTTTCTAGCATTTCTGTTCTAGAGGAGAAAATGGAGCAGAGATATGATCAGCAGGTGTAGAGATATGATCAGCTTACCGCAAGGGTGGATGTTATGCAGAGCCAGATTTTAAATACTTTGTGGTTGACAATGCTTTTAGCACAAGCAAGGGGGATAACAATATTCCTATCTACATAACCAGATGGTACTGTACGAGCAAGGGTATCACCCGAATTTGCAGGAGCAGTTTTTTCCCCTATTCGTCCATCTGGAGAGGTAACTGAATGAGCAGGAGCATCATCTGGCACCCCTGCTCGTACTAAATGAGCAAGATCAGCATCGGGGGAATCTGGTAGTGCTAGTTCTGGGCCCCGTTCTTTGATGGTTGGATTAGCAGCAGCTTCTGCTCCATTGCCTCGTGCGACTGGAGTTGCACGACCTTCTCGCCCCATTACAATGCAGAGTGGATCAGCTGGTACTGACCCCCGTTCTGTGTTGACTAGAGTTACAGCAGTTTCGCGCCCCCTTCCTCGTTCGACTGCAGTTATTCCATTTGTGCGACCTCAGTTTGCTCCTACTGCACCTCCTGCTCCATCACCTGCTTCACTTTCTACCTCTGATCCGGATAATATTTGTATTTGATGTACTATTGATTTTTTTTATTGACATGTAAAAGAGATGTAAATTTCATATTTTGAATGAACATGTTATATTATTTATCAGATTTTCATTGTGAATTTGGTCGTTACTTTAAACATGTTATTTTGAACTGCTGCTCCATTTAAATTTTATATTTCATTTGATTTTCATACTCTCCATAAATCAACTTCATTTTCCACTTAAAATAAATACATTGAAGCTGCCAATAGCATTGCAAACTTAAATATCAAAATAAGTTTACTTCAATCGGAAGTCGTTCAAGACCATGCTTAATATAAAAGAGAGTATATTCAAGAGCATTCCTAACTTAAAATGAATACATTTTTCACTTAAAATGAATACATTAACACTCCTATCTTCACTTCATTGATTCTACCATTGCATGAAATCGTCATTATCTTTAGGATCACCAGACCACTGCATAACATTTAAAAAAATCACATTAGAACATATGGAAAAGTTATATGTCGATTGATAAATACATATAAAATCTTTAAGGAATGAACTTAGTTCGGTCATTTCTTTAGAGTTATATGTTGAATTGTCACCAAAGTTGTAAGATCTACTATCCTGTGGAAAATTCGCTTTTTATGTTTCATGGAAATCACCTACATTATAATCAGCATTTAAATCTACACTCGTAGATGCCTGTGAAGAATGTGGCCTATTTGGACAATTTCTCCTCATATGACCAGTATTTTTGCATAACCCACATATTCTTCCATTTAGTTGATTCTCTATAATCTCAAATGCAGAAGGATCTCGACATATAGATGTTTGGCCCTGTATAGAATTCCTTGAACCTGGATGACGTCCTCTAAAATATTGCATAATAGGGTGACTGATTGACTTATCATGGATGACAAGATTTTGGAGATGATTTAGGAGCACCTCTTGATCATACGAAGACAAATGTCCATATTTGTTCTTAATACCTTCAAAGTGTATGTCCAATACATCCACAAGCCTCTGCCTTACAACATTTAAGCCGTCCAATGAGATTAAGTCGATTATCCATTATGGGTGTATATCATCCAAATGTAATTTGTCCATCCATTGCATTTTGTGCGCACACGGTAAGCCCATTGAAGCTGTAAACTCTTCCGTATAAATGGGTGAAAATGATTGGTTTATAAGCATATCATATTAGTTGTAAACCTCATTCATTGCGAAATGAGAAACTTTGCCGTTCAATTAATCAAAGAAAGGAATAGACACATCACATGCAAACCGAATCTTCTCATCCTCAAGTTGAATCTTGAACTCTTCAAATTGATTTTCAATGACATAGACTATCTTTTTTCGGACAACATCTAGATCACCTGTAGATGTAGATATATAATTTTTCAGTGAAGAATGTACACCCTCAACCCTTGAAGTAGCTCGATTCTTAAAATGTAAACTCCATTCTATCCATGCCTTGACGAATTGTTTTCTAAGTGGGATCCACGTCCTTATTAAGTAGTTCACTGCCTGCGATTCATCTCTGAAATTCTGTTTGAATGCCTCAAACGCTGTATTGAATGCTTCTTCGGTTGGGGACTCAATCAGGTTATTCCATTCGGTAAAAAATGCATTCCAATATTCGATTTTCTTAAACATAGGTTTACAACGAGTAAGAATATTCTTGTTGATGTGCCAAAAACACAAAATATGTAAAACATTAAAGAACTCCAAATCAATGACATTTTTTAACGCCAATTCCCTATCAGTCAAAAGAACTAGTCGATCATGCTCCACTCCAAAGACCTTTTTAAACATCTGTAATACTCATACATAATCTTCAAATTTCTCATTTCGTAGAAATGCAAAGCATGAGCAAAAGTTCTTATTGAAACATGTTACACCAATAATATGA
The DNA here is from genome assembly GCA_022113865.1 of Chimonanthus praecox. Classification (NCBI taxonomy): domain Eukaryota; kingdom Viridiplantae; phylum Streptophyta; class Magnoliopsida; order Laurales; family Calycanthaceae; genus Chimonanthus; species Chimonanthus praecox. The sequence continues at coordinate 11,878,762 of CM039090.1, read as the reverse complement.
AGCAATGGCATATGATATTTGTTGGTTTTGTACGTGTAATCCATTAGAAGGACATTATGGTAGCTTTTGGTAAGAAAAATGGACTTTCGATGTGCAAAAAATAGATGGGACAAATGACCATCATTGTCATGGTCAAGAAAATATTGGTAACCACCTTCTTAAAGATCATCTATCAAAGCTTGAATTGTAGTTTGACCCCTTAGTTACTCTTTCGGAAGCGCAGAACAAAAGTTGTACAAATCACCCGCTGATATTCCAATATCTGGATTTTGCTTTCTAAGGGTCGTCAAAATTTGCTGTGGTGGTATATTGCAACCCCGCATTTCAATGATCATTCTTTTTTCAGCATCTGAAAAACATCTTGTACTTGGATGACCTAATAATACCTCCGATATATCATGATTGTGATCCAAATTCTTTATTGTCAACTTCCATGACCCATTAACAATCTGTTTACCTTTCACTTGAAAAGGACAATTGCATTGGCGGGAGTATGCTTTCCTTTTTCTCGCATCATCTTCCACGCTAATCGCGTTGCGGTATTTACCTCCTCTATCGCAGCCAATGACTACTTTCTTTTCTTTATTACATGACCTCTTTATGATAGTTACAAATCCTTTTTCATAAGAGATATTCTTAACATAATTTATAACGTCCTCACGACTTTCAAAACATCTCTCAACAAACTCTATGCCACTTCAGGATTAAAAACTACCACTAAAACGCTAATAATAATGAGATAAGAGAGCGAGTTACCTCCGATTCGAGATAAGAGATCCAGACAATAGCTTGAAAGAGACAACTTCGAATCGAGATAAGAGAGAAGGGAATGAAAAAGGGGTTTATGGGTTTCGAATTGAAAATAGGGTTCAAGGATTTGAGATTGAAAAGGGGATTGAAAAGGGGGTTGAAAATGGGGTTTTAAGGAGAAATCTTTTAAGAAGGTGGTTTAAAATGGGGTTTATGGGTTTCGAATTGAAATGAGGTTCAAGGATTTGGGATTGAAAAAGGGGTTGAAAATGGAGTTTTAAGGAGAAATGTTTGAAGAAGGTGGTTCAAAATGGGGTTTATGGGTTTCGGATTGAAATGGAGTTCAAGAGTTTGGGATTGAAAAGGGGATTGAAAATGGAGTTTTAAGAAGAAATCTTTGAAGAAGGTGGTTCAAAATGGGGTTTATAGGTTTCGGATTGAAATGGGGTTCAAGGGTTTCGGATTGAAAAGGGAGTTGAAAATGGGGTTTAAGAGAGAAGGGATTCAAAAAGGGGTTCAAGGACGAAGGGGAGAGAGAGAGAGAGAAACCACGGTTTAGAGTTTAGAATAGAATAAAACGAGTGGAATTTCATAGAGGATCACTTATATAAGTTGGCATTAGTTCGAATGAATGGGTTGATTCATTCGAACGAATGACATTTAAGGTGTCATTCGTTTGAATGAATGGACTGATTCATTCGAACGAATGCTATTCGAGAGAGGACTGTCACTTTCCAGTATTATCTGATACATTCGTTCGAATGAATGGGTTGATTCATTCGAACGAAGGACATTTAAGGTGTCATTCATTCGAATGAATTGACTGATTCATTCGAACGAATGTATCAGAGAGGACTGGAAAATGACAGTACTTCTCGAATAGCATTCGTTCGAATGAATCAGTCAATTCATTCGAATGAATGACACCTTAAATGTCATTCGTTCGAATGAATTTTTCATTCGAATGAATGGATTTTACACATGGGCATTCGTTCGAATGAGTCAAAATTTCGACAGGATGCATGTATTCATTCGAACGAATCCGAAATGAACTGGGAATTCGTTCGAATGAATAAAAACAGAGAAGGTATGCGTCCATTCGTTCGAACGAATGGAGAAATGAACTGAGCATTTGTTCCAACGAATGGGAACACAGGGGCAAAATGATAATTTGCCACCCGCACCTGAAAATAAGCCTGTAGAGGCAGAAAATCCAGGTATGTAAATGGATGGCCTATATTTAATATATATTTGAACTCTCACTTCTTTTCAAAAGGTTGTCATCTTTTTTAAAATATCCAAGTAATTCTCAAGTCACAGTTCCATATTTCATCAGTCTACATTCATTGAACCTAGGGAAAGGAGCTTAGGCCACTTTATCAGTTTACACCAGCCAAATTACTCACGATACACCATTGAATTTTTTGTTTTCAAAATTTTCCATTCTACCCTTCCACGTTCATTCGCATTCTCTTTTTCTCTCGTTCTTCGGGAAGGGGAGTCCTGTCAGTCTGTCACCACACGCAGCAGCCATGCCGGAATCAGGTGAGGATGTGCTCATGGAAGAAGAAGATAGCGCCGGAGTCGGTGAATCCCCGAGACAAGCTGTTGTCGGTGGTGAAAGGAAAGAACGAGAGAAAAAGAATGTAAATGAAGGTAAAAGGGTAGAATAGGAATTTTACTTAGTGTATCATGAGTAATTTATTCAGTGTAAAAATCAATTCTCTAAATAAGATGTTATTGAGTTTTATTCTCATAATCTCATCGTCATCGTTATTTGTTCCATCAATATGGACAAATTATTTTTATAGACACAACTATGGCTGATGTCTATGAGACTTGAATTCACAATTTCAAAACTATAAAAATGAGTTTTAGTAAGTTGCACTGTAAATTTTTAGCTCTTTATTTTGTGCTCTATATGCATATAAAGTATATGAACAAGTAACATTATCTTTCAATAAAAAATAGTTTATGCATCAACAAAATATCAACATTGAACTCGTTTCGTAACACTGGACCTCATTAGACATGTAAAAAGTCATGAATGAATCTCAAGATTGTACCCATGTAAAACGCCTACTCACTGTTAGTTGACGAGTGTACTCTTGAACCAAGAGGCTGGCATACTGGGTCGAATCATATTGATTGCGAGTGTTGTAGTTGGGCAACAAGTAATTGTTGAGGTAGTCATTGCTGCCCATGCCGATGAAGCAGATGCATTTGTTGATTGCCTGTGCAACACCATCTGCACCGAGGTGGTCAGTGATCTGATCCAGAGTGGTCTCAAAGTTCTTGATCTATTGGTTGAAGGGTATGCGACTAACCTGCATGCGATCACGGTTGTTTATATCAACTCATATAAAAATGGGTTATTTACAAATAAATATTTTTTTTATCAATATGTGGTGATAAAAAGAAAATTTTAGACTGAACTCGTTAGGGTTGATTTGGCGCCAAGAACCCGTTTGAGATGCAGGAGGTCTTGAGTTCAAATCACTCCCAACACAATATTGTTATCCAATGTGTGTAGATAAGGAGTTTTGCAAAGCTCCAAAGATCAGTCTGTTACTCTAAAAGACCTGAACACCTTAATGTTAAAAAAAATTGAAAATTTTAAAGTGTGGGATATTAAGGAAATGATTTATGTTAGAATTGAGAGGATAACAAAGCTCAGGATAGTGGTGATAATGATTCTACTATGATTATCACAGTCATGGGAGATTTATATATATTTAAATCTTCATTCATGCAACAATGCTGAAATGGAGTGTATATAATGATCATGAGAGTGAAGGCGAGCTTTACAAAGTTTCTGCCAGTAATGTCGAGGATTCCTGCAGCTGCAGATGCATAGCTGACACCATGAAGAACATCGTCTCCTGAAGCTTGTGAGTAGGCAGGAATCAAAGGAAGCCCCAGAAGCTCGGCTGTAACAATAGAGAAAAGTATTTTCATTATTATCATCATTCTCGACTCTCAGTTTAGAAGACTAGCTTGATAGATGGAGTGATCTAATTCCTTATAAATCTTTAGATATCTCCTTCATATCTCAACATATTTTTAATATAAATACAAAATATTCTCTTATACATATTATTAGATAAATAGAATATTAAGTGCATGAGCAACAACTGTTATATGTTAAAGATAACATGGCGGCCTATGGTTATTCTTGCACTCAAGCCCAGTTTTAGAAAATGATTTCTTTTGGGTAAAGCTGTGAGACCAAAATAATCTCCCTAAGCAGTTCACAGCTTGATATCATTAAATTTCTCTATGGAATTCTCTTTTTCTTGTATATTACATATTTTAATCTTTTCATTTTTTAACCAAAATAGTATTAATATAGTGTTTTTAGATATATACAATAATTTTTTTTCTCCTACTTACAAGACAGAAGCATCTGACCTCGGCCTAGGTTTTTATTTTTTTAACCAGTTTGGTTCTGGTTTAAAGGTCCCAGTCTTGAAGTGAATAAAGCAGAGCGAACAATAAATGATAAGGAAAATAGGAAAAGTACAATTCAATTTCCCATGACTTGATTTATGAAGTACAAGAAATAACTCAGATGCTGAAGTACATGAAATATATGAAAGAGAATATCTGTATCACCTCTAATTAAAAACAAAATAAATAAAAAATAGTGGGATGAGAGGTCGGACGAGACGTATGAACACTTTGAATAATAAGAAAAATTAAAACAAAATAATTAGAAAGAAGTTTTCTAACGGCGGTGGATATCACTCGTGGAGATTTTATGTGCAGTTTCAATGATTTTCCACATATAAATTTAAAAAGAAATCATTAGTAAGAAGGCTTCACCTATTTCATCAACAATGGTGTAACCATTAGAAAACCTTCCAGTAGGTCCACCAGAGAAATCAATCCCATATGGGTAGTAATTTGCTTTAGCAAACGATGGAAGATTGTTGTTGTTGCCACTGTCAATGAGTGAGTCTCCAAATATAAACATGGCAGGCACCATCTCCCCTTTGTTTCCTCCTTCCTCTTGACCTAAAACCCTAGACCCCATCAGCATGACCAAGAAAAACCCGCAGCAAAACCGAGCCATTGGAGAGAGAGAGAGAGTTGACGAAATGGAGTGGAAAAGAGGGGGATTAATAGCTGTGAAGGGGGAGGATGTTGGTGAGTAGAAAGAAAGTAATTAATGTGTAGAGTCTCTGTTTTTACAGTGCAGTAAATAGGGGAAGAAGAGAGTTTTAAAAATGCCATTAATCTCTATCGTAAATTGCTCTCGTCAAAACTCAAAAGAACATAATAATACTTACCTGGTTACCTGTAAATGGAAATTCTCAGAGTGATTATGCTGATTAGTCATTAGTACTATGGCAAAATTTTGGTGTCAGCATATTAAATTTAAACAAGCACCAATCAGCATTATGATTGTTCATTTGCTTTTACTCTAATCTACTCTCTTTGTATGATATATATGGGAATGAATATATATATTTATTTTTCTTGGGAAGGGATTTCCAGTTTCGGGGGTCTAGTGCATGTCATGCATGTGTTAGGATTCATGTGCTTTAAATGCATCGTTATTTATAGAGAACCAACATGAGTTGCCCCACCAAGAGCATTTCTAATATGATTTAAGGGGAAAATTTAAATATGTCTACTTCCATCTCTTTTGGGCAGCGATCCTCCTATGGAAATTTTGTATAATTAGACATAGGTTTTAGTACATTACCAATTTTACTCTTTACATTAGCAGTAAAATCAGCTCGCCGAAATTCGCATGAACAGTAAAATTGACTCGTCAAAATTTTACCCTTCGTATGAACAGTAAAATCGGCTCGTCGAAATTTTACGCTTCGTATAAACAGTAAAATCGGCTCATCGAAATTTTACTCTTCGTATGAACAGTAAAATCGACTCACCGAAATTTACTGTTTATGCAAAGGGTAAAATTAACAATACACTAAAACCCGTTTCTAATTACACAAACCTCCCGTTGGAGGATCGCTACCCCTCTTTTGATCTAAAGTTCTGGCTCTTGTGGTCCAACACTATCAAATTTTTTTTTTAAATTATATCATTTTTTTTATATTTTATAAAAATTTAAATAAAGTTAGAACAAAAAATGTCTAATCACCTCTTGTCCCCAACTCAACACAAGCCAACACAATCGAGTAGATAGACGGTTAACTAGGTCAATGTGAAAATTGTCCAACTTTGAATAAGTTTGAGGACATAGCTAATCTTATTTTGATCATTCCTTTAGATCACAAGGAATTTTAGGAATTTATAAAAGACTTGGATCACTTCTGTGATTAGTCAAGTATTTTAAACGACTCGGGCACCTTGATCTGAAAAGAAAAAGAGTTAAATGATTCCATTTAACAGACTAATTTTTTAGAATGGATATTTAAGTCCTAACAAAAATATAGAAAAGTATAGCCAATGGCTAATAGAAGGTAAAGAAAATATAATCCTCATCACCCATCAAAGTGATAAAAGAATGCAAATTAATAAGTTATTTCATTATAATGATCGTCATCATAATTTGAATTTTATCTATATAAAGTCGGCTTTTCAAATTCTATTATTCTATTTCATCATTTCGTAAATCATAATAATTAGTTCCTTTCACGAATTTGTACATAGAAATTAATTTTGAAGTACATCACCCTCTATGAGTCTTAAATACAAGTTCTATTAGGACATTGTCTAACATGCCCTTTCAAATTTAAGGGGCCTCTACGGAGAGCAACTGAAGTTTGGATATCAAAAAAGTCATTTTTGGCAGTAGAACGTGTTTCAGTCATGAGACTAGATAACTAATAATAAGAGTAACAAATGATCAAGTGGTAGTAACACTTTTGTAAATTATTTTATTTATATGAGGGCCATTTCAACACAAGTCCAAGCCTAAGACAAAAAATCTAAACGGGACCTTCTTGGTATTTAAGATATTATTATAAGTAATATTTAATTATCTATGATAAAAAGAATTTTTTGAAGTTTATGTGGCCATGCGTCTATGCTGTAACTGAAAAAGGGTTGCAGTAATATATTATGCTGTAACCGTGGGCCTTAGGAGGTTGCTTTTTTAGCTTATAGGTTAAGCCGACCCTGTATATGTGCAAGTATAGTTATATTTATATAATAAAGTTTTTCTAAAATGTTTCAAGTAATTGCCTAAAATTCTTAAAATGAAAGAAATAAAGCTTTGCTTTTACCCTGTTTCTTGATAAATGAAGAGCGCAGAGAGAGAGAGAGAGCAAAGAGTTAGTATACAGCTTGAGTATTGAATATGTACATACTGTGATAGTAGTATAGAATAATAAACAATGAAATTTTAAATATGGCTGTGACTTATGAAATGAAGAACTAAGAAAGGGATCTGAGCATCACATGTCCGGTGATGAAAAGGCCCCACTAAGCTGTGCATTGCATTGAATGAATGGTGGTCCAGCCACATATTAATGATCAAGTCAGTGAGCAAATCCAGGTTTTGTTTGGACTCTCAAGGAAGTTGGGACATCCAACTTGTTCCTGTTTCATAAGAAGGTGAGTTGACCACATTAAATTTATGCTAAGGTGGCCCATTTAATTAGGTAGGTGCAGATGGGAGAGAATGTGAGGTCACCTTTGCTTTCTTCTCTCGTTAGAGGTCATTTTTTTTTATGACCGAAAGGTATTTAGACGTTTTATTTGACTAATTGTTTGGAGTATGTAAAAACTTTTCTCTTAAAATATCTTCTCAACTTGATCTATCAAAGACTATAAGGTCTGTTGCTCTACTATTTACCTTGTTTTTCTTTATATCTTCCCTCCATATTTTAGTGGTCCACTGTATCTCTTCCCTATTTCTATCCTCTCAACTCAATGCACAGGGGTCGTCTTTGTTCTTTACTGTCATGCTCAAACTATGTGTCTCATTTTGTCATCAATTGATGTTATTTTTAAACTGTTTCAAATTAAATTATTAAAAGATAATACATTAATATCTAAAATATCACTGGATGTTTGTTGAATTACTTAATTACTAAATAAATATTATTAACCAATTGCAAGTATACTTCTTTTAAGAATTTTGGGACCTAATTTATTTGATGGATGTGATGAAATTAGTGTTGGTGATAGATTTCTATCATAGAAAATAATTACCATTCGAATATTAAATTTTATTAAAACCTTGAACAATAAGCAGCTTTAACTTGATGTCATTGAACTATAGTAAAAATTGATTTCTGGACTAAATTGTATAAGGGCTTGAAGACTCGAAGGCCCTCAAGGGCCCTTAGTTATTTTCATGACCTGAGCTTGTCTTCAAATAATTTTTGTTCATATGACCTAATTTGAGCATAGAGTCTACAATTGCAATTCAAGCCCTAGCCCAAATTAACCTAAGGTCCAATCCAACAAGTATGAGTTGCATTCCTACATATAATATCAATGTTTCATAAGACATTTGAATCGAGCCACTTCAACTGGCAGATATATAGGCCCAATCCAGTGTCCTTCCTGGCTCTTGGCCCATTCTATCTGGTCAGATTACCTATTCGACTAGTGAGGAATGTGGTTCGACTTTAAAAACATTATGGCTATCAAAGTCCATGACTAGGCTAAAACTCAACTCCTCAAGTGTCACTTCAAAGCAGGGTTTAAAATTCGGTATCGGCCGATATATCAGCTGCGAAATTTCTCTCTTTTTAATTTTTTTTTAATTAAAACAATCGATATTAGACGATATCGGCGATATATATTGGATATCGCCTGATATCGGCCAAATAGGGCCGATACATATCGTATCAGCCGATATATATAGGTTTTAAATGCCGATGTATATAGATTTTAAAAATCAATATATATCGACCGATACATATATTTGTTTCCCTGCTTTAAAATGGTCAGGAATTGAGTTTGACTGACCTAACTCCAGCCTCTATAATTGGAAGTTGTTGTCTAATTTTCAAGAAAACAATTTTATTAAAAAAGTATATTTAAGTTTGGCTGGAGTTAGAAATTTGACATTTTATTGTTTACAATGAAATCTTATTTTTATTAAGAATAAACGAAGTATTTTCTTGCCGACTAAGAAAACCTTTCTTTTTCTCATTAAATTTTCCTATCCACTCCTATGGGAAATAGATTTCTTGATTTTTTTTTTTTTACTTTACGTGGGACACTGTGGGATACCCATCGATTTCTTTTTTTTTGTGTTCTTGAAAAAACACCTTATATCATATACGAAGAGATAAAGATCTTTTCCATGCTCCCCATTTCCATATTTGGAAAATGACAAATGGCCCTTAAATCTATACATGGGACACAAAGTTGGCGAGCTAAGACCATAGATATCATCAATGCTTTTGAAAATAAGGCAATGTATGAGTCTATTAAAATAACTTTTTATTTTTTTTTAAATAAATGACTAAAAATAGAGCCAATTGTAACTAAGTTCTAAGATAGTAATGAAAACTTGGAAGGGCAACCCTGCATTAAAATTGAAACTTTAAGGAAAAATACATTCAAAACAATTCGTCAATTCACAAGCATAGTTGCAGAGAAATCTAGTGCATGATAAAACGCATCATTCTATCACTATTTGATTTGAAATTGGATGGCCGTAGCCAGGACCGGCCCTGAAATATAAGGGGGCCTAAGCCCAGCGCACTAGTAGGGGCCCTAGGCCTTAGAAAAAGTGCATGGTGGAGACTCTAGGCAACCGCCTATTTGGCCTTAAGCCAGGGCCGGCCCTGTAATCTTCTTTCCGACATTAAGCGATCTAATAGACATAGCTATGGGCAACACATTATATTATTCCAGATAACAAACGGTGAAGAGGATGCATAGTTTCTTCCTGATTTCAGATATTCAATGGAAATATCTAAGCAGTTGATCCTAAAAATGGGTAGTCAGTGTAACCAGTAACTGGATCGGGTGTGTAGAAAGTATTTCTGTCATACTTGTTGAGTGGCGCATCGAGTTCGAATCTCCTAGGCAGATCTGGGTTAGCCAAAAATAAGCGTCCATATACGACCAAATCGGCATGATTATTGGCTATAGCTTTGTTCCCTAGTTCTCTGTCATAGCCTCCAGCAGCCATGAAAGTCCCATTGAAAGCCTTCCTCATAGGCTCAAGGCTGTGGGGAGTCTCAACTACTTCTCCCACTTTAGCCATCCTTGGCTCGACCATGTGGCAGTAGAGAATTCCATACTTGTTCAGCGATCTAGCCATGTAAAGGCCGAGAGCTTCTGGATTTGAATCCCCTGACTCCATATAACTTGCAAAGGGAGAAAGCCTTATCCCAACTCTGTCAGCTCCAATCTCATTGGCAATAGCCTCGACTACTTCTAAAGGGAAGCGGCAACGATTTTCCAAGCTTCCACCATATTCGTCAGTTCTGTCATTAACTTGGTCTTTCATGAACTGATCGAGTAGGTAACCATGAGCTCCATGTATCTCAATTCCATCAAAACCTGTAAACATTGAGGAAATTCTAATGTAAATGACATGGTTTTATCTTCATATAGACAGTTTTCACTATTTTATGGAAATGTGGAACATCCAACAATTTGGCACTGTTAAAATAGATGGCAACCTGACACCTTTGAAGTGTCAAAGGTTAATTTTAGAAATCATGAAAGTGTAGAGTAACTACAACATATCATCAATATAGAACAGTTTTGTTTTGGTACTGGTCATCAGATGGCACCGCTGCTTATTAACCAAAACAAAAATATTACACTAATAAAATGATTGTGACCATCCTACAAGTGGAGTTTCTTCCTCTGAACTTGAAACTGCTTCAAGCATCATCACTAAAAGAGTTCTCAATTACCAATGATTGGTAAGAATCTTTAATGCAGTATTGAGAACTGAGTAGCAACAGCAGGATGAACAGTTTCAAATACTCAGTAATTTTTCATTTTTTTTAGACCGAAGGTGTCCAGTTGTCTCACCCGACTAGTCCTTCGGGGCATATGCATGCCTCACTACACACACATGCCGGGTTCAAGCAGAGGGACCTTACTCTGTAGATATCCCACAGAGAGTGACCCTTCATTGGAGTTACCAGGGATTGAACTCAATACCTCAATCCAAAAGTCTTGTGTCTCAACCACTAGGCCAACCCCTTGGGGTAAATACTCGTAGTAAATATTGTCAACTCATTAATGACTATTGAACTCTTAAGATCCCTACAGAATATAATTACAGTACTCCCCATAAAAAATAAAACTTCAAATAGAACCATTGCTTTATTTGATGAGTGATAGATTTTGCTAAAATAAGTGTAGTACAAAGGATGCGTGCAACTGTGCAAGAGCGTCAAATTTTCAGTGTAGTACAAGAAAGGTATACTTTAGAGGTTAACTACCAGAGCCCAACTTAAAACCATACAAACAGAACTTCAATATAATCCTGTTCCAATCCAAAACCCCAGCGACTATCCCTAGAACCTGTCCACACCCAATTACACAAGTGCTAAGAAGATCTCTAGACTCTAGTCCCTTGGCCTCTCTTGGAACGATCATATAAGGCGGTGTATCTCATATATGAACTTTTAGTTTCATCAAACAAAATTCCCAATAACCACAAGTCTTTTCTTTACCAGATGGCCAAACATTCCACTTCATTGGGTTCTCAATTCCCACCATACAGAAAGAAGTGTAGTACTTGGCCCTAGGCATCTTGAAGAATGCCTCTAATTCCAACCAGAATCAATCACCCCAAGTTACTCCCACTGACATTGAACTTCAAGATCCCATGAGGAGGATTCCTCCTTGCTGCTTTCCCTTCTTCCATGTTGCAGTTCATCCAATGTAATTTTCCAATCTCAAAAGAAGTTATCCATATAGAAATGAATGATTAACTCATCCCACACTAAACACCCATTAGCCATTCTTGCATTAGTAGTTACTATTATCTGGTCCTCGATTTTTAATATTCTTGACTCACATTCTTTTCGTACAAAGGACCATACGATGGTAATGGAAGGAGTTAAGTCTCCATAACTCCTATGTGATGTGATAATGACTGTTACCCCAAACAAAAGATATATCATTTGGACCTTTCAGAGAATATCCACGTCATACCAGATATTGATAATGTACAATACCATATTTGTGAAGCAACATTTGAAGTGTGGAAAAAAATACAATGATGACAATTTAATCTCTCATAAAAAAGCAAGCACGTAGTTAAAAGCTTAGAATATCGCTATATTTAGCAGTAAGTGTCTAGTCATAATGGAGCAAGGAGCAAGAAAATTCCACACCAGAGAGTAAGGCTCACCCACATGCCAACAGAGAATATGAACTTCTCTGGCAAACTAAAGCTTCCTTGGACACAAAACCCTATAATGCTTAGGAGTTAGGATATGCAGATTTTTTTTTTTTTTTTGAAAAGACTTAGGATATACAGATTTCAATAAAGATTAGGCAAGCACATAATTAAAAGCTTAGAATATCACTATATTTAGCAGTGTCTGTCTAGTCATAGCGGAGAAAGGAGCAAGAAAATTCCACACCAAAGAGTAAGGCTCACCCCTATAATGCTTAGGATATACAGAGTTTTTTTTTTTTTGGAAGACTTAGGATATACAGATTTCAATAAAGATTAGGCAAGCACATGGTTAAAAGCTTAGAATATCACTATATTTAGCAGTGTCTGTCTAGTCATAGTAGAGGAAGGAGCAAGAAAATTCCAGACCAAAGAGTAAGGCTCACCCACATCCAACAGAGAATATGAACTTCTCTAGCAAACTAGAGCTTCCTTGGACACAAAACGCTATAATCCTTAGGATATACAGATTTCAATAAAGATAAGCCCCCAACACAACATCCTCCCCATCATCCCCAGGGAAATCAAAGACCATCACCTTTTCCCCCAACAGATCCTATACCTAAAACCTTTCCCAAAGAACTGAATCTTCCCATCTCAACACATCCCCTACTGAATTTTTTTTTTTTTTTCAACGATGAAAATTTCATTAAAAGAACAAGGATACAAAAGAGAAGAAAAGGAAAAGTACAAAGAAGAAGCCTAAGAGATATAGGCCGCAAAGACTACCAAATTTCTTACACCCAAAGAACCCAAAACAAAAATAAAGCACAAGCCAATGAAAACAATCCACTCGATAAGTGAAAAGTGCCCCTAATAGTTCCATCAACGCCATTTTTCGCAAAGAAATCCGCCACCCCATTAGCTGAGCAACAAAAGAGCGAGAATGAAACCTCCATTCTTCCCACCAACCCCTTAATCTCCCTCATCAAAGTAGAAAGCCTTCAAGGAGGACGCTTCTCCCCTTTAGCCCATTTAATAGCATTGTAACACATCCCCTATTGATAAATCGACTTTAACACCCTAGACACTCAAAGACTCCACCCACACCCACTCACTTTCACCAATGCCATTTTTTTCTAAATAACTTTCTCCATTTATTCTTCTCTTCCTCTCCAAATCTCCACCACCATAACTGGTTAATCAGCAGTCTTATTTTTTATCCAATACCCTCCCTATACCTTTGGCTCCCTCTTCTTGGGTTTTGCAGCCCCCTCTCAGCTTGATCAAATAAGATGTTTTTTCCCTTTTTTGAATGGTGATATTTTTTTTCCTTTTTCTTTTGCTTTTCTTACTTCAACTCCACAGATCTCTTTAAGTCTTCTCTAACCTTTGAGCCATAAACATTGAAATTTCGTGCAGTGAAAATAGCATTATATACAATACACTGATAAAATACATTAACCAACATAGAAAATATAGATGGTGGTAAATTTCATACACTACCCCCACTCTATATGCATGATGAAAACAATATAATCATTGATACTGACTTGTATTCCTGCAAATCTAAAAGGTCTGACAAAATAATTACAGTATAAAATTAATGGCCCCAAAGTAGGGAGCATGGAGAAAAAGCTCCAACGTAGTAATTAAATTAAGCTTTAAAGTATTCATCCTCCAATATTGATTCACAGTAGAACAAAAGAAAATGCAACATATGAAACAAAGTAAATAAATGAATAACATAATTAGCTTTATCTAATTATTAAATTTCTTACACTCCACAGATGAAATGAGAATCTCACCTGCTTCTATGGCATTTCTTGCAGCAACTCTAAAATCGTTCACTATTTTAGGGATTTCATCCACACTTAATCGTCGTGGTGGTGAGAACTCGGCTACATCAATGCCATTGGCTCGAAACTGAGGTGTCACTGGCTTGTCAGTAGAGGAGATTGGAGCTTGCCCATTCGGCTGAAATCCTGAAGAAAGGAATTTGAGATAAATTATTTAAATGAAATAATGCAGATTAGGGCTCATCTAGCACATTATCTCTGTTGGTTAGAATGATATGATAACAACATGAAGATCACAGATTCAAGACCAACATGGGCCAGTTAAATTAGGCCTTAAATTTTTGTTCTTTTCTTCTTCTTCTTCTTTTTTTTTTAAGAAAGGTCCTTCAAACCTAACCTCTTGTAATATGAAAATAGGGAAAATATCAGAAAGAAGATGGGAACAAGGACAGACATTTTTATAAAAAAAAAAAAAAAAAAAACTCTTAGAATTGCATGTGCCTAAAGGAAATGACTGAAGGAAAGGAGGAAATGAATGCTCTGGTAGGGAGTCTACTTCAGGCCCACCATAGGGCCAATCAGGATCTACAAAAAAAAAATCTTGTTGAAGCAGTGATTAGTCTCTATCATAACCAGGGTTGACAAGCAGATGACAGGATAGACAGCACACTACTTACAAGGGAAATAGGAAAGAAGAAGAAATGACCCAACTGTTCCGAAACATGGGAGATCAAAGCAACATGTACTATCATCCATAAATTATACAAAGAAACCAAACCAGACTTTTTATACTATCCTAGAGAAATTGCAGGCACTACTCACTACACATAAATCTGCCTAGCACAGAGGCATATCCATGTAAGTCAAACCTAAAGAACCAAAATCAACATGGTGGCCCACAATGGAATAGGGAGACTAAATGTCACACAATAAAACCTTTATCACCTCCTCAAAGTATCCAAGCTTAGGTAAACATTCTTTTACAACCATCAAATTGAGAAAACAGGTAGAGCTTCATTCCAGACTTTCTCAAAGAAACGACAGTATTGGGTGCCATCTCAAACATATACTTGTTCCCATGTGCTGCCTTTCTTACTTCCTATGATGAGGGAGAATGCTCTAGTTAATGTAACAACATTTTGTAACTTTTCCTGTTATTTGTCTAGCAGGTTATGAGAAAAAAATAGCGAAGTTATTTTAAAAATTACCATAATTAGAAACCCTTCCGACATGCCAAATTTGGCAGAAGAAGATACCACCCTTCTCATGAACTGCATTCACAATTGGTTTCCAGGCTTCCACCTGCTCTTTTGTCCAAATGCCAGGTGTTTCTGGGTACCTTGAAAACAGGAAATTAGAATCAAGTAGTGAGAAAATAAATAAATCAGAGGAACATTATATGGGTGACATAATGTCAGTATTGCAACATCGTTTGGAAAATTTAAGAGACAAAAAACTTGTATTATCAGTCCATTGGAGGCTGTCAAAATCCAAAGGCAATAAATCGAGTCATTCAGCTTTAGCTTCCACTAAATATAGCATTGCTGATTATTCATTTTCAACTGCATATTTAATTTTCCATAATTTCAGAAACATGTAAACCTTGAAACATGTCCCTCAGCCCAATCATAAGCTTAAAACCACTGTTGCAAAGCTCGAGATGGATATACTATGAGAAATTGACATGTAAAATGCCTCATTTTACAACAATTTTTGCTATAGTAATCCAAAAGGTTTCATATGCATGAAACAGGAAGCAGGAGATAAAGGTATTCGTTAGGAGAAACAGCTTTCCAGACAGGTGTGATACAATGAAGTAAAGAGCATTTTTACCATCTGATCCACAGAAACTTTATAAATCCAATATCAATTCATGAATATGTTGTTATGTGTTTATTTTGACAAAGTCCAGGCAGTTAGTATTAAGTTATGAGTAAGTGGGTTATGTTAAGTTCCATAATATGCTAATCTTTAGGAAGGAAGTGGGTGGTATGTTAAGAAGTGGGTAGTTTTAGAGGTTCAGAGAAATATATCCTTGTTTACTGTTAGCTTTCCTAACTAGGAGGTCTCTGTTTCCCTCAAAGTAAACCAAACTCTCTTCTTCTTCTCTCTAAAACTTGTTCTCTGAAATTCTTGCCCAACATAGGTGGACAAAAGAAGAAATCTGCTTCTAACTATTATCCATTGTTTGCTAATAGACCTGAAACACGATCATTTACGTCCGCACGTAACAAATGTCTACTAAACGGACAAAACAGGTGGTCCATAAGGAGGGTAGAGAGCCCCATTGCTCCCCTCCTATTCTCTGTTTCTATTTACCAAATTTATGCATTGCCGCAAAAGTTAAAATTCCATGCTCGCCCTTCTTTATATGACAAACTGAAGTGTGAAGTTTATCAGATTATTCTTTGACTTAACAAAGGTAGAATGACAAGAGTAAAATTGCAATTCAGATTTTTACCCTTGAGCCGTGTCTGAAACCCCTGTTGCTTCGGCGATTAGAAGACCACCTTTGGTCGTTCTCTGAGAATAATACAAGATAGCATGTGGCTGAGGAACATTCCCAAAAGATCTCTGTCTTGTCAATGGTGCCAAAACTATTCTGAAGAATAAAAACCCATAAAAAGGACAATGTTATAGAACAGAGGTAGGTGAACCCCAAAAAAAAATCAATTTTCAACAAATCTAACATTATACAGAAGAAGAAAAAGGAAATCCGCATTACAACCTAATGAGTAAACAAGGCCCATTCAGTTTGCTTCTAGCAATTAGGTTACAGTTTTTAACAGTGAACGCACATATTATTGTACTATCTTTGCTCTGGAATTTATTTATCGAACTTAAAAACTGAATTAAAAGTTAAAATAATCTCAGGAGTATAGTTTGAAGATTCTTTTTTTTTTTCTCTCATAATTCTGCAGGTGGATCCCATTTTTAAGATAGTCTATGCGAGATTAGAGTGTGCCAGTCCGGTACTCGCAATGGGAAGTATGGAACAATGATGAGTGCCGCTTAATATTATATAAAAAAATAGCCTCTAGAAAGCCTGCCTTAGAAGTTAGAATGGTTAATTGGATCTATTCTGAGGAATTTTTTTTCATTTTCATTTTGTTGGGGCTGCAAACGACTTTGCCGTTGAAAGTTTAGAGAAAGATGAAAGATTTGATCACTCCACCTAACGTATTAGTCTTTTTGAGATGATATCCAGTTCTAACAAATATTATTAGAGTCAGGCTTTAGACTACTTCATGTGGACTCATCAATCCCATAGGCAGACAGAATGGCTGGTCTCGTTCAAGTGGGATTGTGAATTGTTGGTGCTGTGAACGTGTCCAACATTGGACACTAGCATTTTGAGATGGATATACGGTCCTAACAATTTTTCATTCTAACAATAATATATTAAACAGCTTGGGTAATCATTAATCAATGGTCATTCTCATCCTCGAGAAGGGCTACCAACAAACCAAAGATCTCGATTGTCTCGCAGACAGTAGCTCCGATTAGGAAGAAAACAAATCTCAGTTGAAACAGAGAGCCAGACATTGGTTCTCCAGAATTCTAGAGATCTAGAGAGAAATCAAATGACAAAATCAGTAAAATGTTGGAAAGAGGAAGAAAACCCAAGTGGGATTTGAAGAAACCTGTGAGAGAGATGGAATCTGCCCATCTGATATGGAGTGAGAAGTGGAATTTCAGCCATTTCACAGCTTCTCTCTGCTACTGTGTTTGCCTTCTTCGACGAAATAAAAATGGTATGGTATTATTTATTTCACAGCCAACAGAGCTCCGCAGTGTTTAGGGAAGAAATTCAATGGTCGGCCGTTTCTCTTTCACTCCTTCGGTCAAATCACGTCACTGAATTTAATAACTTTGATAAGTGTTTGCTGGAATATCAAACGGTCGTCAGCCCTGAGGTCACCTGCCAATGATTTTTTGCCTTTTGAAAATCTGTTTGGATTCGAAACGCTGACTCTTTGTTGCAATATGTTTTTCTTTAATAAAAAAGTTACATTTAAATTTATAAATTATATTATCTAAAAATAATATATTTATTAAATTTATTTTACAATATAATTTCCTTTTTATAATATTAAATTACAAAAATTAATGATTAAATTAGTAAATAAACCTTCTAAAATTAAAATAAGGACCTTCAAATTTATTCACTCATGTTTTTGAAAAACAAATATGTTTAAATAAATTAAAAAAATTACAATGAAGAATAAAAATGACAGTATCAATTTAGTAATAATACAAAATTAAGTGTTAGCAAAGTAGCATACCATCAAAGCTCAAAAACTTTAGACCTCAAGGATTAGTATAGATTAGGTGCGAAATTAAATGCTAAAATGTAGTATCTCATTTGATATGGTAATATCTTTAAAATATATATATATATTATGAATTATGTAGCTCACTAATTATATAAAATGAAATATTCTTTTTAGATTTATTTATATAAAATTTTATTTTTAAAGCAATTATAATAGATATTATACCATCTATTATAATAGATGATCAAATCAGGGGTGTAAATATCGAATTTTAATGATATTGGTCATATTTGGCTCATACCTCGGATATCGGCTGATATCGGTTGATATCAGCCATATTTCAAATGACGATCGATATTATCCTCGATATATCGGAAGAATGAAGTACCAAATTTTTTTAATATCAGGCGATGTAACGACCCTAACCCCTACTTCCCGAGTGTGATATTGTCCCCTTTGGGCTCCACGGCCCACACGATTTTGTTCCTGGGGCCTGATCCACATGGCCAAGCCCAAAAGGCCTCACACAAGGGAGTGGGGGCTTCCCTCATATAAGCTCCCTCCCACGTCACTATCAAGTCGATGTGGGACTTGTAGGGGTATCACAATCCACCCCCCTTAAGATTAGAGCCGTCTCCAGCTTTGTCACATCACAGAGGTAGAGGGCCCACACAGTCCGAGTGTTGAACCGTGCTCTGATACCACTTGTAATGACTCTAACCCCGACTTCCCGAGTGTGATATAATGTGATATTGTCTGCTTTGGGCTCCACGGGCCCTCACGATTTTGTTCCTGGGCCCTGACCCAAAAGGCCTCACACAAGAGAGTGGGGGCTTCCCTCATCATATAAGCCCCCTCTCACATCACTATCAAGTTGATGTGAGACTTGTAGGAGTATCACAAGCGATATTTGACAGATATATATCGATTATATCAACTGATATCCAATCTGTAGCTTATTATTTATTTTATTTTTATAACATCTATATCAAAATCATATAATTTTTTTAAATTAAAATTTAACAAGATAGTAGATTTAAAATAATTTCTTCTAAAATAACTTTCATCATCTATTAAATGTCAAAATTCTATTTTTTTTAAGATCAATGTATCTAGGCGTCGTACATGAATTAGTCAGTCATCTCACTTGACTAATTCTTAGGGAATGTGTAAACATCTCTATCCAAACACACCAAGTACAAACTATGAAGAGTAAACCTTTTTGTGTTACAAAGTTCCACTTATCTATAGTTAAGTTTTTTTAGTTCTATTTTATTTGACTTCATGATTTTAGTTATTTTATAATTTAGTATATTTAAATTGAAAATATATATATTGGTGTTGAAGAAGAATATATTTAATATATACTTGAACACATCACTTCTTTTCAAAAGGTTCTCATCTTTTTTAAAATATTCAAGTTATTCTCACGTCATAGTTCCATATTTCATCAGTCTACATTCATTGAACCTAGGGAAAGGACCTTAGGCCAGGTCTTCCATCGTCTCTGTACTCTCCCACGAGCAACATGTGAAAATAGTAAATAAGGGGTTGACTTTTACACAAGGCAAATTACTCACGGTACAGCATTAAACATTTTTTTCCGAAATTTTCCATTCCACCCTTCGACGTTCATTCGCATTCTCTTTTTCTCTCGTTCTTCGGGAAGTGGAGTCCTTTCACCACACACAGCAGCCCTGCCGGAATCAGATGAGGATGTGCTCATGAAAGAAGAAGAAGATAGCGCCGGAGTCGGTGAATCCCCGAAACGAGCTGCTGTCGGTGGTGAAAGGACTCGCCCTCGCTGACAAACGAGGGAAGAAGGGTAGAACGGTAGAATAGGAATTTAGGAAAAAAATTTACTCCAGAATGTACATGAGTAATTTACTTGGTGTAAAAATCAATTCTCTAAATAAGATGTTATTGAGCTTTATTCTCGTAATCTCATCGTCATCATTATTTATCTCATTAATGTGGACAATTTATTTTTATAGACACAACCATATCTGATGTCTATAAGACTTGAATTCTCAATTTCTAAACTATAAAAAAGAGTTTTAATAAGTTGCACTATAACTTTTTAACACTTTATCATGTGAAAGTGCTCTATATGCATATAAAGTATATGAACAAGTAACATTATCTTTCGATGAAAAATAGTTTGTGCACGGACAAAATAACAAAATATCAATAATGAATTCATTTTGCAATTGTTTTATAAATTATTACATGCTCAATAGGTGACATTACAATCACTAATTGAAGTTTTATTAGACTGACTGTTGATCCAAATTCTAAAGGAATCCAATATCAGTGAACCAATACAAACGAGTACCTATTGACTTATCGCCTACAACTCAGGATGAGGAGATAACTCACACACGGCAACTGCAAGAGATAGATCACACACGGCAGCCACAAGAGATAGATCACACACGGCAATTTCAAGACATATCACATGTGCCAGCCCACCTTCAACGAGCCTTGCACAACAATGCATGCACACAGCAGCCTTGCTGTATGTACACGGTAGATCATCAAGGATCACACACGGCAATGACAATAGAGGCAAAAGATTATTGTCATGACATCATATCTCCTATCTTCAAGGGATTTCTCCATTATAATTTCCATAGCAATTTTGTATGTAAAATCTATATAAATCGAGGGAGGCCTCTTATGTAATTGTCGAGGAAAATAAAAGAAAAAGAGAAGAAACACGTTGTTTTATCGATCTTTCTTGTTTCTTTAGCACCCACATACAATTCTTCTCCAACCTTGCATTATTCACTACATTATTCTATGCAATAAGGTGAAAAGAAGACGTTAAGCTCTTGCTTATTTGATATTATGAAACATCAGGCAATTGATTCTTAAAAAATGTAATCAGTGTAACCCATAACTGGATCAGATGTGTAGTGAGTGTCTCCTTTGTAACTATAAAGGGGCGCGTCGAGTTCAAATCTCTTAGGTAGATCTGGGTTAGCCAAAAATAAGTGTCCATATGCGATCAGATCTACATGACTATCCGATATAGCTTTCTTCCCTACTACTTCTCTTTCATAACCTTGGATATAAATCTCGGTAAAACCAGATCTCGGCTGATATGACTGATATCGGCCGAGATCTCTCTCTCCTTTTTTTTTATTGAAAAATATCCGGGTTTTTTTATATTTTAATTTTTCTGAATTAAAAAGAAAAATAAAAAATGAAAAGAGGTTCGATTTTGAAAAAAAATTGAAATCATAAATATCGATTAATATCTGGGCCAATATTGATTCCCAAACTCACAACATAAACAATTTTTTTTTACATAAAACATACGATATTTAATAATAACGACCGATATTTTCATCCATGCTTCCAGCAACAATGAAAATCTCGTTGAAAGCCTTGATGCAAACCCATTATAGACCAGACTTATTGAGTAAATTAGTTGCACTGTATGGACAAATTTGATTATGGACACCCTAATTAGACTAGTCCATCGTTTTCTTGTCTTTGGATCATTAAGATTTAGTTATGTGCTCCATCACCTGTATGACCTTGAATCCATCTTCGTAACCCAATTAAATTATCCATTTGTCTACCCAAATTAACCAAAGTCAATTTCAATAGCTTTGGCCGATCCTCCACTTCTTTTTCTCTCCAAAATGGAGTCACATTCTATCAGTCTTTCCATCGTTTTTTACGTATTTTTCCTCCAAATTGGCGTGTTTTGCTTATGTGGGAGATTGAGATGCAAGCTCAAATATATGAAATTTTTAGGAAAGATGGAAGGTATTTTTGGAGTCTTTGAGAGTATTCTTAAAATAAGCTTGTGGACCCATCCATGTGACATCTTTTAAATTTTTTTATTGGTCCATATGTAACTCAGAGATTGTCCAGGTCAAGCTACAATTTTATTGTATCTGACCCAATAGAACATTCAAGTAGTACAAGCAACGGGCAAGCAAGCTAGAAGAATCCCTCCTACAGCCCACTGCTTCTCAACTAAAGCCAGACTAGTACTCCCTCCGTTCCATTTTATTTATCTCATTTAAAATATTTATATTTTTTAAAGAACTTTCTATATAAGACTAGCATTCCACGTGATCTTATCCATTTTAATGCTACTCCAATATGAATGGGACAAATATTTTGAAACAACTCCAAAATCAATATAAGACAACTAAATTGAAACAGAGGGAGTATAATTTAGTAAAAAAACCCTAAGGGATTGGCTTGATGACTAAGAAAATACCTCAAGAAGTGGGGATCTAATGTTTAATTCACTCTCAACCCCAAAGGGCCACTCCATGTAGCTTTACCTAGTGTAGTAAAATGGCAGTAAAAATCCTATTGGTGGATTTCATCCACTGAAGGCAACTTTTACCAATTACCGTTGCTCAAAAAAATATTTAACTCTTCACAATTGTAAGTTGATGGTTAGGATCAGTGCGCCCCAGCGCAGCAAAAACAGGGGAAAGATTTGCAACTACTCAATTCAAGAAGACTAGTCAGTCTAATATATGTCAGTGAGTTTTTCACTCTAAGCTCTCTAGCATTCTTGCCCATAATCGTTAAAAGAAAAAGAAAACTACAAATAAAGCCTTTTATTTTTCATTAATTTTATTTTCTTTTGACATGTAATGCTAAATTCAATAGAATTAGAAACTACAAAGTATGGTTACATACAAGATTATTAAACTTCAGTTTTCCACAAGAATGGTATATTATGTGGGAAGTACAAAAGCCCTACATATAGAACTCGTACACTCCCTTTCAAGTAAGAAGTCCCAAGTCCCAACAAATGTCTTGATGGGTTTGGGTCAAAAGGCCAACATTAAGTTGTGTCCAATAGACCCAAATCTTCTTATAAGTCCAAACATATAAGGGTTATTTTTCTCTCTAGGGTTTTTTCTAAACTAGGGGTTTTTTTCCAGAGAGAGGAGAGGGAGAGACTATGGAGATCATTTTAGTACCCTGTTTATCTTCGTCTTCACAGTGAATTGAGCATATTGTTCTGTGAACGAACCCTTCGGGTGAACCACGTAAAATATAGTCTTGTGGTTTGCTTATGTGTTTGTAATTTGTGTGATTTGCATCATTTTTTCATAACATGCCTCCCCAAGCAAAGACAGTCTAACATAGATCAACCTGATTGATTCATTTTAACTGGCCAAGAATTTAAAGTTTGTTGACTACATTAGTCCATTTAGGATTCAAACAGGCAAGTCAATGTTATTTGAAGTTTCATGAAGCCATCATGGCTTTGGCATCATTGGGGGCCATGTCTGATCTTTATGCTTACATTGACGATATCCTATTAGTAGGGAGAGAGCCTTCATTGTCTTCATGAAACTCAACGACTCCTCTCAAAGAACTGAGATGAAAGATCTCAGCAATGCATCATTCGTCTTGAGCAAGCAATAGAATGTTGGGCTTGGGGTTCTAGCCCAAAATACTAGTTTGATAGGTGGAGTTGTCCAACTCCTTATAACTCTCTATTTTTCCCCTTTTGCAACTGATGTGGAACTCATTTGTAGCCCCAACAATCTGCCCCCCCCTCCCCTCCCCTCCCCCCTCTCTCTCTCTGTCTCTCTCTCAAATAAGACTCTCCGACGGATAAAACATCGTCGCCAATCATCTCGTTCGGCTAAGGGATCCTGAGTTCACATGCATTTGCTTGGGCCCAGCTCTGATTCCACTTGTTGGGCCTCGAGTTCCAGCCCAAAAGACTAACCTGATAGGTGGAGTTGCCCAGCCTCTTATAACTCTCTATTTCCCTCCTTTCCCAACTGATGTGGGACTCGTTTGCAACCCCAACATAAAATTCACCAAAAAGGGAGTTTGAGACTAGATGGGCTCTCTCAAGAGGCTGCATTAATTCCTTTATGGAGAGTGTTAGAATATATTAGTTTACATGTGTAATTAGGTTTCTAAGTTTGGTTTAGATTAGAGTTTGGGTTTAAGTTAAATAGCCCTAGGGTTGGCTAAAAAAAAAATTAGAAACGAAAACTATATTCACTAAGGAGGTCTATTACACATATATATAGCATCTAGCCATCCTTAGTACTATTTGACTTAAACCCAAACTCTAATGTAAAACAAACTTAGAAACCTAATTACACATGTAAACTAATATATTCTAACATTTCCCCTTAAATTCAAGTGGTTCACCACTTTGAGTTTACAATTATTGAACAAAATAAAAACTAATAACTAGATAAACTAACTGCTGAATGACACCATCTGATGAAGTGATAACAGATCAACTCAGGACGTGCCGATGAAGCCAAAACTGAACCAGTGTGCCAATTAAGCCAAAATTGAACCAATGTTCCACGTGTGCTGCAAGTTATAAAACTGATGCCGAACTTACTCCAATTATCCCTCCTTCTATTGGTTGCCCAAACGTATACACGATTGCCAAGATCCAATACCAATGCCAATGCCACCAATACTAATGTCACTGCCAATTTCAATTTCAAAGAATATAATGTCTGCTTGGTGCAAATAGACACTGCAAAGTTTGAGAAAGCCGCAAAATACGAAGAGAACAAGAATCCAAATCCTCTAAATTGTGGCTGCAAACGGAGGAGACAAAGTGCCAAACGACTGCAAAAGGTACCAAACGAATGCAAATGGTACCAAGGAAATCAAACTTGCCTGAAAAATTAGAGACAAAGGTAAATGCAAAACTGGACTACAAAGGAGTTAGGACAATGACAGGAGGAAGACAAGAGGGAAACAAATACAAATTAATTGAAGGAGAGGATACAAATCAAGATCGATCGATATCTAAAAAGAAGACATAGACCAAGAGAAACAAAAGGAATAACCAAGGGCATTCTCACAAACTGAACTTAGATCCAGGTACAAATTGATCAAAACTTTTTTTTTCTTTTTTTTGGGTGGAAGTAAACGAATACCAACCGAAGTGGCAAAAGCAGGCATTGCAAGAAAGCATCAAACGGACAATAGGTTGTAGGGCAACAATAGACTTCAGGCGTGGGTTTTTCTAGTAGAAGCATTCTGTGTCTCACCATCAATTTTTTTCAACATCTGAATCACTAAAAGGATTAAACATGCAATGCAGGCAAGCATGTGCGGCAATAGGAGTGAACAAAACATATTTGACATCCAAGAGGAGCCAATCAAGAGTGGGTCATCCATCACCCCCAAAAAGAGCGGCGAGAGAGCAGCAAGCAGAGGAGAGACAACGGCTGCAGACAGCGGCAAAGGCAGGGGCAGCGGAATGGCAATGGAAGAACAATGCAAAGGACTTCAAATCCGTTGGGACGGGGCTGATCTACGTGGGCTGATCTGCAAAGGGAGTCAAACAAAGAAGGGACGGGTGTTGCAGATTTGAACAAGGGGCAAACATATTTCAATTGAGAATGGAGCAGAGGAAGCTTGCGTGAGAACATATCTGTGCAAGAATTGGCGAAATATGAAGGGGCACTAAGACAAATAGGCTGCAAATCTCAGGTGGATGAGATAGCTAGTCTCATTCGAAGGAGGGATTGTTGGAGTTATAAACGAGTTCCACGTTGAAAGTGTACAGGGAGATCTAGGAATTTAAATAAGACTTGCGTCATTCTACCTAACTATTTTTTTTTTTTGTGATAGATACCTAAGTCCTAACACATGCATCCATAGACCAAAATATATTTCCAGTGATCAGATGGAAAAGTGAACTATGTGAGGAAGAGTTATGACTGAGGAGGGAAGTAGGGTAGAATTAATATGTCAAGAGTGACAGGGCAAGACGGTCTCCACTAATATGTTGGAACACATGGATGTAATCAGCATCAACTTTTTTTTTTCAATCAAAGTATTCACTCTTTTTTTTAATTAAAGTATTTAGGCCTCTTAAGCACCCAATTAATCTTCAGTAATCAGCAGCCCTCCTTTGGTGGTTATATTAGAATAATGCAAGATCGCATGTGGTTCATCTATTCCTCCATAATATCTCTGTCTTGTGAGAAGTGGGGAAAAGCCGAATAATGAGAAAAGAAAAAGAAGAATAAATAAAATAATAATAATCTCAACCCTCCTTGCATACTAAACACAAAAAAATGATACTTCAGAAATTCTACAAATTCAAAAAATGAATGGAAGAAATTTTTAATACCAAAATCCAAAGAATTATAAATATTTTTGATTTTTCTACTAAACAAGCCCAAAGCCTGAATCACTTATTTAATTTCACCTCATAAATTAAAGTCCACCAACCACAAAAGTATTATCACAAGAATTCTTTAAATAAAGAAATAGAAAATTCTTAAGAGAAAACATCATTTGCCAATTTCAAATTCAATTTTTTTTAATTTTTTACCATAAGTTTCTATCAATCAGACTTTTAGTATTACGAGGGATATAAAATCCAGTGTCTTAAAATTTGGCATAAGAGATAAAATTTGGTATTTCGATATATATTAATGATGGGAGCACTTACACATACTCAGATTTTCTGCCTCTACGCACCCGAAATCAGATTTTTCGGGTGAAATTACGATTTTACCCCCTCGTCCATTCATTCGAATGAATGCCCAAGTGTAATTTCAATTCATTCGAATGATATAAATAATAAGATTTATTTTAAAACTTTACACTTATTTTTTAAGCACTGTATATTTCCAAAAATTTTCAAATTGAATATCTAAACTAATTAAAATAACCTGATAAAAATACCTTAAGACTTCAAGGTCTTTTGACACTCCTAAATATTTAAAACACAATATTTTACAAATAAGGGTATCTCTAGGGTGTGTCAAAAACACATTTAGAAGTGTCAAAAGACCTTGAAGTCTTAAGGTATTTTTATCGGATTATTTTAATTAGTTTAGATATTCAATTTGAGAAATTTTGAAAATACAAAGTGCTTAAAAAATAAGTTTAAAATTTTAAAATAAATTTTAACTGACTACTGAACGTTCATTCGAATGACTCGAATGAAATGAACGTTCAGTATTCAGTTAAAATTTATTTTAAAATTTTACATTTATTTTTTAAACATTTTATATTTTTAAAATTTTTCAAATTAAATATCCGGACTAATTACGATAACCTGATAAAAATACTTTAACACTTCAAGGTCTTTTGACACTCCTAAATATTTAAAACACAGTATTTTGTAAATAAGGGTATCCCTAGGATGTGCCGAAAATACATTTAGGAGTGTCAAAAGACCTTTAAGTTTAAGGTATTTTTATCAGGTTATTTTAATTAATCTAGATATTCAATTTGAGAAATTTTGAAAATACACAGTGCTTAAAAATAGCTGTCTATATTTTAAAATATAGACCATTATTTTTTAAGCACTGTGTATTTTCAAAATTTCTCAAATTGAATATCTAAACTAATTAAAATAACCCGATAAAAATACCTTAACACTTCAAAGTCTTTTGACACTTTCAAATGTGTTTTGGACACACCCTAGGGATACCCTTATTTGTAAAATACTGTGTTTTAAATATTTAGTAGTGTCAAAAGACCTTAAAGTCTTAAGGTATTTTTATCAGGTTATTTTAATTAGTCTAGATATTCAATTTGAGAAATTTTGGAAATACACAGTGCTTAAAAATAAGTATAAAGTTTTAAAACAAATCTTATTATTTAAATCATTCGAATGATTCGAATGAATGGGTTGAGCAGTATTCCGTGTTTCTGCTCAGCCCATTCATTCGAATGAATTGAAATTACACTTGGGCATTTATTCGAATGAATGCCAAAATGAACTGGACATTTATTCGAATGAATGGAAACGCGGGGGTAAAATTGTAATTTCACTCGAAAATTCGATTTCAGGTGTGTAGAGACAGAAAATCTAGGTGTGTGTAAGTGCTCCCATTAATGATACAAGTATATGAACGGTTTATCACCATATGTTTTCTCTCACCTCTCTCTTTCGGAAAAAAAAAAAAAAAATAGGATAAAATGAAAAATCTAATACAATTTTTTCTTTTTTTAAAAAAAAAACAGTCATTTTTTTGGAGTATTAGACTCTTGAGTGGTGAAATCTTGATACGAATAAAGTATATCGTAAAAAATTATATTATAAAATGTCTAAAACTTAGAATATAGGAGACCAATATGAGAAAATACCTAATATAAAATTTATATTCTTTAGTATTCTATAGTAAGTATCTTTTATTGCATCTTATAAACTTTTGTTATTAATTTTTTTTTAAATTTTATAAAAATGTTAAAATATTAGTAAAATTATACAAACACCCTAAAAACTATATTAATCACATAAAGGATTTTTATTTAATTCCATAAACATTTGTTTATCATTTTATTATTTTTTCCATAAAAATTCTAAAATAGGAATTATCTTAGAAAAATGGGTTTCATTAATTTTTTTTTTAAAAAATAGAAAGTTATAGACGCTCTATAAGTTATATCAATCACATTAATAAATCTTCATTGAATTATATAAGTACGGAATGTTATTTCATTAAATTATTTTCATAATAACTTCATAATTCGAGATTATCTTAGAGTTGGGATTAAAGAAATTGATGAAAATAATTCAAAATTACATTAAGATCTATTCATTTAATTTTATAAACATTTTATATTATTTTATTAAAATTTCACAACAAATTTCAAAATGAAAATTATCTTAGAAATCCAAACTTTTATTAATTTTTTAAGATTTAAAAAAAATTACAGAGACACTCGATAAACTATATCAATCACATCAAGACATCTCCCTTTAATTCCATAAGCACTAAATATTATTTCATCAAATTATTTTTACAAAAGCTCCTTAATCACAGATTATTTTAAAGTTGAAATTCAAAAAATTAATAAAATTAATTAAAAATTATTAAATATAAATATAAAAACATTTGTAAATGATAATGGTTTATCATTTTAATAATTTGTTTTTAAAAAATAACCCAAAATAACTTTAAAAAAAAACTAGAAAAATGTATTAAACGATTATGTCCAAGGATGTTGCTCAACTAATTGGATAGGGGTAATTTTTATTGGGGTTATTCTTAAGTAGGAGTTACCCTTGAGTAGGGGTAAACCTTAAAGTGGGATTACCCTTATCTTATTTGGTAATTGGGTAAAGTAAAATCTTACTCTAAAGGTAAAAAATCTTCTTTGGTAACTAAAACGAAGGGTAACCTAATATATTAAATTTTTTTTTTATAAAACATAATTATTAAATAATATTTATGAAGTAAATTCTAATAATATAACTTATAATAATATTATCTAATTTTTATAAATTATTTTTCATAATTATAATTTAAAATGAACACTTACATTCTAACGTTAAAAAAATAAATAAACAATTTTTTTGATATTATTATTTTAAATCCTAATAAATAAATAAAAAATATCAACATATCTCTTCATAAAAATTATAATTATTATTTTTATATTATATGAATTTAATAAAAATGTTAATTCTCATAAAATTGTTAATATGTCAATTTATCCCTAGTCAAGGGTAACCCCTGTAAAAATTTACCCCTCACTCAAATGCATCACGTTGAAAATATTGCAGAATTTTTTTTTTATCTTATATAGATTTAATAAAATTATTAATTCTCATAAAATTGTTAATATATAAGTTTACCCCTACGTACAATTACCCCTACTCAAGGGTAACCCCTGTATAAATTTACCCTTCACCCAAATGCATCATGTTGAAAATGTTGCAGAAATTTTATTTTTATATTATATAGATTTAATAAAATTATTAATTCTCATAAAATTGTTAATATGTCAGTTTACCCCCACTTAAGGGTAACCCCTATAAAAATTTACCCCTCACCCAAATGCATCACGCTGAAAATGTTGCAGAAATTTTATTTTTATATTATATAGATTTAATAAAATTATTAATTTTCATAAAATTGTTAATATGTCAGTTTACGTCTACTTACAATTACCCCTACTCAAAGGTAACCCTTGTAAAAAATTATCCCTCACCCAAATGAAAAATAGGGGAAAAGTTTCCTTAAAAAATAAAAAATAAATAAAAAACCACTATTATTATTTTAAATTTCAATAAATGATTAAAAAATTATAAATATTTGTTCATAAAAAAATATAATTTGTTATTTGGTTATATGAAATTTATCAAATAGAAATAATGGAGTGCTTTTAAAAAGAAATAAAAGTCAAATACTCACAAAAATAAATAAATAAATAAAATGTAAAAAAAAAAACTCATAAAATAGCAAAAGAGATGGTAAAGAGGAATATTAAAAAATAAATACTCTAACTCTCATGGGGTATTCAAAATAATTGCAAGAGATTTTACCCTTACCCTTTTGTTACCGAACGAGGGTTTACCGCCATCCAAACGCGGCCTTCGTGTTACTACTACGCGACGCAACGTAAGCGGAGAACAGAAAAAAAAAACACGCTGGGTCCGAACTAGAAGAAAGTGGCAACTCCGTAAATGTAGGAAAGTACAACGTCGTTTTTATAATAGAATTTCGTGCCCTAATGAAGGTTCTATATATACTCGAGAATCGCTTCAGTTTCCACGCCTCTTTTATTTTCTGAAAAAAAAAAGGGTTTCTGCGGAAGGGTTTAGGGCTTGAATCAGATCTGGTCTGTTGAACCAGACGCCGTTTCTCTTCCCTTAAGCAATGGCTCTGGTAAGTTGTTCAGATCTATCTTTGCCTTTTATCAGTTGGTAAATCTCTACTCTCCGTTTGGTTACCGGACAACTTGAGGGAAATACGAATGCAGTGTTAACTCCCGTAGAAACGCTTTTCTCGAAACACATCATCTGCTGTTTATTACTCTCGATGCAATCTCCGAGTTGTAACTTTTTGTTAGTAACAAATTCCTAGATGCAAATTCCATGGAATTTAACCGTAAACAGGAATACAGTGTTTTCCGAGAAATCTTTCTTCTGGTCTCTGGTAACCTGTATGCAATTTCCAATAAGTAACTTTTTTGTTGTCTAGAATCTCAGCAAATTAGGGCGAGCTTCTTTGTACATTAATGGAATATCTGAATTTTTGGAAAATCGAATAATCCATGTTTTAGGTCCATCAAAACGATGAAATTTCTGGAAATTTCGACAGGCTTGTGATTTGGAGTTTTTAGAAAGAATGGGAGACCACGCACTGTCTTCTACTTGTCACCACCTCAATGGTCAATGAGCAAGGGTGGTGTCTCAAAATCCTTGCATCCAAACTAGCATCAATGCTATGTTTGTGTGCTACTGTTTTCTGTGGAATTTGATTTTACCAATGATTTCCTTTTTGATTAGCATGAAACTGGAAGATTTTGTTTTACACAGTTACCAGATTTTTTTTCTGATGCTGTAAATAGTTCTAAAAATGATTTGTTAATGAAAGTCATCAATCTAAACATAATAAGAGTAACAACTAATTATATGTCACATAATTAATGAACCAATACTTTATTGAAACAAGGTAATATTAGTTAATAAGGAGTGTGGCTTGCACTGGTCTCAGGCCTGGCCTTGTTTGATCTGATTGAAAAGCTATTTATGATCTTCCCCCTTTAATTTGTTTTCTATAGTGATGGCTGAGACTGCTCTTATGTGTGGCTGGCTGAACACGATTTCACAATTAGACACCGTTGGTGGGTTAGATATGTGATGGGCTTCACCGGACGTTCTATTTTAGATGAGTCCCACTATAGGCTACCAGTGTAGATGGGTTGTGTATAAACCATAGAGTTGTCAATGTGGAGAGTTGGGTACGCTATTGATGAACAACTTGAAATGGTTAAACCTTTGAGCAATGAGCTATATGTCATAGACTTAGAGTTTGCACTCAGGATTTGCCCGTGTGACACTTGAACATGTTGAACATGTCAGCCTTCCTCTTCCTTGCATTCAAGACCAACTTTACTCAAACTCTCACACAAGCAATCACAAGGCACAAAGCACACTTGCTTGGAAAGAACTTGTATTGCACTAGAGAGAACTTACAATTTTGAGGAGTGGGTTTCAAATAAGGACCTCACACTTATAATGATAGATACATAAGGTTGCAAGATGGTTTGGGTTAGGTTAACCCTTGGGTGTGATATATAGGTCCCAATTGTTTCTTGGGTCTTTGCAATGAATAGCACAAGGATCAAGGTTTTATACTTTCCAACAATCCAACTGTGAGCACTGAGCCATTGATTGTAGATGTTCCAGATCATAATTGTGGACAGTAGATGAATTTCGCTGTAATTACTGACATGAAATGGGGTCATCAAAAAATTAATTACATGAAATGGCCCTGTTTGTAATTTATTCTTGATAGATAGATGGACCTTACCATGAATTTCAAATTCCAACATTAGATATTTCTTTCCAAGGACTGCCAACATCATATGTTCCATGCTCATGATTTGCCAACATTTGGCTGGCCTTGGTATGAGTAGTCCATCACAGAATGCAGGTAACTCACATGGTGGTTCTATCCAATGCTAGAAATCATGTTGGGACATATCTATAGTTGTTTTATTCCATTCCGGTCAGGTTTTCACAGTGGGACACATCTGATTTTGGTTATCTGTGGGCAAGTAAATGGCAGATGATGTGAAGTGTGTTTAACCCTATGCGAACAACAATAATAACATAAGTTTTTGTGGCATAAATTGATGCATTTGAAAACGTTTGAAATCATACAGTCATATTAGGATAATTTTTTTTTTTTAAAATCAAATTTGAAATCAAAAATCAAAATCAAACTTTGAAATCAAAATTTGAAATTTGATAATATTTTTTATTTTCCTCTTGTATTACATACCCCTTTTGGAGGATGTAATTGACAAGAACAAAATTATCAAAGGATTTATGAAACTTACTTTTTGGGTTTTTACCTGTTTATTCTCTACTCGTGGATTCGAGTACCCCTTCCCGCTCGACGGGGATTGACGGAGTTATCTTCTTCCTCTGAAGTTCTTGCTTCCAACATTGATTGGCAGCACCTTTGGAGCCTCCACCATCTTTCTCCATTGATGGAAGAAAGACGGAACTCGCCAGACTCAACTGATGTTGTTGTTTGGAGATTTACTACAACTCAACTGATCCAGCCAACTTGGGTTTTCCCCAAGTCCGGTTGAATTTGCGGCTATCTACAATTGATCAACCAATAATCTGTTGCTGCTCAGCCGACCCAACTCAGCTTGGGCTTTCCCCAAGCCTTTCATATTGGTACTTCTACTGCTTAGCCTTCTTTCTCTCTCCACTCTTTCTTCCATTTCCAGCCTTTCTTTCTTCTCCTTTCCACAACAGTCATCTTCTCCACCTTTATTAGCTTCCACCGCCTTCCCCAATCTAACTCCCATCATCCTTAGCCCATGCCTCCACCATCCCTTCTCTCTACTGTCATCACCACCATCCCGTAAATCCTAACTTTCCATTAAACCCATTAAACACTACCCATCATTCGCCTAGTTCCCTTTTAGGTTTCACATCACCGTAGGACCCATCTCTCTTGTTTAACCCATTCACCTTATAAAACCCAATTAATCATATCATTAACCCCCTCCATCACCTGTAACTCCAATTACCCATTTAAGTCCTCTTCACCCTCAAATTCCTTTCATCCTCCACCGTCGACAACATTCGACCCTTTCTTTTAATTAAACCCATTTAGCATCCAAACCCATTTAAATCTAATTAAGTCCATTCATATTTATTTTATTTATTTTTAATTTATTAAACCTTCCTTTTGACTCATTTAAATACCCATTTAACCCCACTTAATTATCCAAATCCCTTTCAATTGGTATTAGAGCAAGGTTCATCCGACCGATCGAAGGTTTTCCCTTCTTCATCGGGTGAAATATTTATTTATTTATTTTATCAAGTATAAAAAAGGGCAAAAAGAAAAAAGAAAAAAAAGGAGAGAAACAAAAGAGAAAAAGTGGCTGAAAAAAAAAAGAAAAAAAAATTCATGGCTTTTTACTCTGGCAATTCGAGCAAAGCCGATTAGGATGAATTCTACATGCGGCGTGTGTAAACGTGCAAATCAAGACTACCGCAGCAAGGTGGAATTGCCTCCTTTCAACGGTCAACTGTATGATAAAGACTTCATTGACTGGCTTTAAGAAGTTTAACGCTTTTTCGATTTCATGGAAATCGACGAGGCAAAGAAAATGATGCTCGTTGCCTACCGACTCAGAGGTTATGCTTCTGCACAGTGGGAACAGCTACAAGTCACCCGCTTTTGATAAGGCAAGCTTCATATCAAGTCATGGCCGCGGATGAAAATGTTGCTACGGACTTGTTTCCTTGATGCCGATTATGAGCAATTCCTGTTTGAGCAATATCAGACTTGTCGGCAAGGATATCGCATGGTTCGTGATTATGCAACTGAGTTCTACCATCTCTCCGCGATAAACGTCTTGACTGAGACTGAGTCTCAACAAGTATCCAGATTCAATGTAGGACTCTGTACTACAATCTTTGCCCGCATTGAATTCTACTCCATCTTCACTTTGAGAGATGCAATACGAATGACCAGAAAAGCAGAGCGTCAATTAGAGCTACTCAAGGGAAAAAAAATGCTCCTATGACTGTCGCTAATGAACTATAATCGATAGAGACAGGTGAAGTCTTGGCATCTATTGAACAGGAGACGGTCGCGGACTTCACACTTGAACCATCAAAGACAGACAACATCCCAACATTGTCTGAATCAGAGTCGACCTTGGGAATCGTACCCGACCCATCATAGTTCGTGCCAATTGCCTTGGAGATAGTGTCCTCTCCACAGGTGACCTTTGCAAACACCACATCTAGTGCCAGTGTTAGAGAGTGAATCAGTTATATTGTCGGCATTACAGTCGATGCAAACGGCGAATGTTGAATCAGCAATGGTGTTGCAACTGCCACAGGTACTGATGTAGGATACGGGAGACCCATTTCTCTTAGGATTTACTATTTTCGCATTATTTTTAATTTAGAATTATTGTGTCAAAAGGAAGCCAGGTCAGTGGCTTCCTATTTGATTTAGGAGTCCTTTTATATTTTGATTTCTTATTTTCTTATAAATACAATGCATGTAAGAGAGGGACTTGCCTCTTTCGAAAATTATGAAATAAGATTTGATTATCTTTGTCTTCGAGCATCGGTTACCCTCTTCTTTGCCTTACTTGCAGACGATTTTTCCCTTGGTGGTTCAGTTCCACTCGAAGTTCTTCAGATCTTGGGCTTAATCCCAAGAGAATTCCCCCATCTTCGCTGATATCTGGGCTTCGTCCCAGAGCCTATGCCTACGCCTCTACTACTCGAAGTCTTCCCCTTCTCGCAGCAGATTCACTTCGTCTTCTCCACCTAAACCCAGGTACCTTCCTTAAGCCAAGCCGCAACCTTCTTCATTCTTCATTCCTCCCCGAGATTCCCTTTTTCCATATTCTTCCGCTTCGCCTCTACTGCCACTTCCGCTGTTGCCCCTTCCCCTCTTCGTTCTTTCCCTTTCTTCCTTTTCCCATTCCAAAATACCCTAATCCAGCCCTAAAACTTAAGTCTCTCATGTGGCAACCACTTGTCCCTTTAAGTTATTTTCACATGTGTTCACCAGTTCACGTGTGTGACTTCTTTTCGTGTCGGGTTTTGACTTAATTCGATTTCTTCCCCGCTTCCACCTACATTAAGTGGTATCAGAGCCAAAGTTTCCTGCATCCAGCGATGATCTCCGCTCCTTGTCGGTGATCTGGAAAAAAAAAGGAAAATTTCAGATGGCATCCAACAACGCTCAGTTTGTCACCACCGCTCAGTTTGATACATTTAAAGTAGAGATGAAAGAATTGTTCACCGAGTTCCGTGCAATCATGATTGCAGATTTCGCTGACAGAAACACCGGCAAGAATCAAAAGAAAGAGCCACCACATCGGGAAGATTGGGATAATGAGGACGTTGAGCAATTGGTTCTCAATACCCACCCACCCAATCCCAATACACAAAATCTAGCGCTTCTCGCCGATCCTCTGACAACAATGACTATCGATCTAAGGTTGAACTCCCCTCCTTCAATGGCCTTATCCACATCGAAGAGTTTATGGAATGGGTCACCAAGGTTGAGCATTTTTTTGAATACATGGGAGTCCCTGAAGCAAAGCAAGTTCCATTGGTTGCTTTCAAACTCACTGGAGGTGCTCCTTCTTGGTGGGAGCAAACTCAACAGGACATATCAAGACAAAATTTGGCTCCTGTTCGTACATGGTTCCGCATGAAGCAGCTTTTGAAAAGTCGGTATGTGCCTCCTCATTACTCGCAGGTCTTATTCAACAAACTTCAGAACTGCTACCAAGGTACACGTTCTGTTCAAGAATATGTTGATGACTTCTGTCGCCTTCTCTCTCTCGATGATCTTCATGAGAGGGAATAACAAAAGATTGCCCGTTTTCTACGTGGTTTGAGATGGTAAATTCGCCGTGCACTTGCTTCTCATTGCCACTCCGCCTTAACTGCCGCCATCAGTGCTGCTTTAAATGTCAAAGAGGGTAACCGATGCTCGAAGACAAAGATAATCAAATCTTATTTCATAATTTTCGAAAGAGGTAAGTCCCTCTCTTACATGCATTGTATTTACCACCAGCACCACAAGTATCATAGGTGAAACAGAAGATGAGCCTCATCAAGAATGATCCTTATTTGTTGTCTTCTGATGTCAAGCCACTTCTTATTGAAGACTTCTTGCTTCAAATATCCTCTACATATGTCATGGTAAGAGGAACATATGAAGGGCTAGCTGATAAGCATGGCACGAACGAACCTTCAACATACAAAATTGACACCATCAAATATCGAAGGTTCTCGCATTGGATTCGAACTCGAGGGCGAGTTCTTTTCAACCAGGGGGAGCCTGATGTAGGAGGCATTTGAAATCAAACAATCAGATAAGGACATAGTTTTTTTTTAAAATCAAAGTTTGAAATCAAAATTCAAAATCAAACTTTGAAATCATATAATAATTTTTATTTTTATTTTATTTCTTTTTTATTTTCCTCTTGTATTAAATATCCCCTTTGGAGGATGTAATTGATGAACAAGAACAAAATTATCAATGGATTTATGAAACTTGCCTTTTGGGTTTTTACCCTGTCTATTCTCTACTCGTGGATTTGAGTAGCCCTTCCCACTTGACGTCGATCGACAGAGTTATCTTATTTTGATTTCAAACTTTGATTTAAAAAAAAAAAAAAACTACTCCATCCCTCCCATTTTAGTTCTCATTTAAAATATTTGTATATTTTAAAGAACTCTCTGTATAAGGCTAGCACACCATTTGAACTCATCTATTTTCAACACACTTTATACTATTCTTATATAAATGAGACAACTATTTTGGGACAATTCTAAAATCCATATAGGACAACTAATTTGGGACAGAGGGAGTATATCCTAATCTGATTGTTTGATTTCAAACGTTTTCAAATGCCTCCTACATCACAATTGCTTATATTGATATTCTTTATTTAGGCATAAAGTGATTCCGCACTCCAAGGCAGGTCGGGGTGACAAAATTCAGTTTTGGACTGACAGATGGTGCGAAGGCTCTTCTTTGGCTGCTAGGTTTCCAGCTATCTACCGCCTCTCCCTTAACCCTATTGGGGTCATCTCACACTTTTACTCCATGAGTGGTAACCACGTTGTTTGGGATATCCCTATTCGCCGTAACTTGTCTGACACTGAAACTGAAGCCTTTTCTGATCTCCTCCTATCCTTAGCATCCTCCATAATCAACACCACTTTGGAGGATAGCATTGTCTAGTGGCCGGACAAGAGTGGTTTCTTTTCGGTTAAGTCCTTATACACTTGGTCGTCTTCAGCTTCTGGTACTGCTACTGTCAACCAAAAAATTTGGTCTTCCAAAGCTCCCCCCGAGGGGAATTAGCTTTGTTTGGACAACCGCTTTGTAGAAAATCTTGACTCAGGATAATCTTCGGAGAAGAGCAAGAATCATGGTTAGTGCTTGCCCTCTCTGTTTGCAAGCATTCGAAGAGTCGAATCATCTTCTTCTTCACTGTCCTTTCTCTTCAGATGTTTGGTTCTTGGTGCTTGATCAGTTTGGAATGTCTTGGGTTATGCCTTATTCGCTTGCAGATTTGTCTTTTGCTTGGAGCATTGTTTCTGTATCGCCAAAATGCGCCTCATTGTGGCAATTATCTTTTTTTGCTACTGTTTGGTGCATTTGGTGGGAAAGGAAGAATCGACTTTTCAGAGATAAGAGTGAGACCAATGCTGTAGGTAGACGGCGTGCTCTTGCTAAGAGTGCTTCGTGGGCTGTTTAGTTGTTGGTGTTTCGAAATATCTCCATGTCTGGCATTTTGCGCTTTGGAAAGATTGCGTTGATCTTGCTTGAAGATTCATTGTTTGGTTCCTTCCCAGTTTTTAGTGATGCTAGTTTTATTTGTTTTCTACCTTTGTATTCGCACCTCTGGTGCCCTTCTATATATTAATATATGAACCATTTCAAAAAAATATTTAGGCATAAAGTGATTCCGCACTCCATGCATTCTGTATTGTATGTGCCATTGAGCAGAAGCTATACCTTTTATGAAACAACTTTTAATGCCATGCTGTTCCTAAGCTGATTAAAACTTTATGGTGTTGCTGCTCTTTTGCTTTTTGTAGATATTGCATGCAGGGAACACAAACAAAAATGCTTTCAAGGCACTCATTGCAGCAGAGTACAATGGTGTTAAGGTTGAATTGGCCAAGAATTTTGAGATGGGAGTCTCAAATAAAACACCTGAATTTCTCAAGATGAATCCCATTGGAAAGGTATGCACATTTCATATTTTAGGCAGCTGTTGATTTGCCATTTTACTCCTGGAATTAATTTTTTTTGGGTCTTGTAGGTTCCAGTATTAGAGACACCTGATGGTCCTATATTTGAGAGTAATGCCATTGCACGTTATGGTGAGACAATTTTATATTTCTCTTATTTAAATGTTCTTTTATTTTCCATGTCAAAAGAAGTTAAGAAAAAAATACTCATGGTTCTCTTTTTCTATGCAGTTGCCCGCTTGAAGGATGGAAGTTCCCTCCTCGGATCTTCCTTG
This sequence comes from Chimonanthus praecox, assembly GCA_022113865.1. NCBI lineage: Eukaryota > Viridiplantae > Streptophyta > Magnoliopsida > Laurales > Calycanthaceae > Chimonanthus > Chimonanthus praecox. The sequence goes on along the minus strand of CM039090.1, from coordinate 11,839,670 downwards.
ATTGAATCTGTAAGAAATTTTTGTTTGTAAATTTCTAATGAAATTTAGTTCTCAGTGAGCACTGTTTATATTGTATATTCAAGTTCTTCATCTCATCTTCCCTGTGTGCTCATAGGCCCATATTGATCAATGGATTGATTTTGCATCCTTGGAGATTGATGCAAACCTTATGCGGTGGTTCGGACCAAGAATGGGGTTTACTGTGTACCTTAAACCTGTGAGTTCAATAAGTTATTATTCTTCAATATGCTTCTTTGGCTAACATTGAGACATTGTTTCCTTGTAAGAGAAGAACAGATCATGGTATTTATATTCCTCTCTAATGTGTATTTCCCTTGTATTATTTCTTTGAAGGCTGAGGAAGCTACTATTACTGCTTTAAAGAGGGCACTGGCTTCTCTAAATACACATCTCATGACAAATACCTACTTGGTGGGGCATTTTGTAACACTTGCTGATATCGTCATGACATGTAACTTATATCTGGGATTCACTCGGCTCATGACAAAGAGCTTCACCTCAGAATTTCCTCATGTTGAGAGGTACTTCTGGACAATGGTTAACCAACCAAAGTTCAGCAAGATTCTAGGCGAGGTAAAGCAAGCAGAATCTGTATTGCCTATTCCATCAGCAAAGAAGCCAACTCCACCAAAGGAGTCCAAGCCAGTGGCTAAGGAGGAACGGAAGAAGGAAGAAGTAAAACCTGAAGTGAAGGTTGCAGAAGAAGAGGAAGAGGCACCCAAACCGAAGCCGAAGAATCCTCTTGATCTACTGCCTCCAAGTAAGATGATTCTGGATGATTGGAAGAGGCTCTATTCAAATACCAAGACCAACTTCCGCGAGGTTGCCATCAAAGGTAAGCTACATCCATATACATGGTGCTATTATTATGCTTTATTGAGCAAAAAATGGACAGAATTTCTCTTTGCTCTTCATGTAGGAGTTAATATTCTTAGTATGCAGTTTTTAAAAGTTAAATAGCAGGAAATTGTTGCACAGTTGTAAGTGCTATCTGTTATAGGTTTGGTGTTGGGGATTGCCATCATCATCACAACCATTGCCATTTATCCCATCTGTCTAGGGTTGGCAATTTTTTTCCACAGGCCAACTGCTATTTGACTTTGCAACTTGAACTCGCAACCAATATGGTTTCAACACTGAGCACTTATCAGTTGTGCTGTTGTCTTGTTATTTAAACATTGTGGCTTGTAATGTATTGAATGATTACCATTGAATTGCAACCAAACAAATCCAATGTCAATACCTTTTTCTTAGTTTCTGTAAAAAATATATTTGAATGATTCCTTGCAATCAGCATTATTTCTGTTGTACTATTTTTCTTGTGTTGATTGTTTCAATTGGTTATTTTTTTTACTATGATACTTGATTGGCAGTTTATCATGTTAAGCATGTTTGGTCATGCATTTTTTCTTGTTTCATTGACATGAGGCCACACACACTAAACTTGTAAATATGGTTGGTTATATGTTCTTGATTTTTGACATCATATGTAATTTTTTTTTGAGCAGAGAATTGTTCTTTTATTAGAATTGCAGTGTATATCAATGTTGCAAGTTTGGTAATTTGTTGCTTCTTGCAGGATTTTGGGATATGTATGATCCGGAGGGATACTCTCTCTGGTTCTGCGAGTACAAGTACAACAATGAGAACACAGTCTCTTTTGTCACTCTGAATAAGGTGAGTGGTTTTCTGCAACGCATGGATTTGGCACGGAAGTATGCTTTTGGAAAGATGCTGGTGATTGGTTCTGAGCCGCCGTACAAAGTGAAAGGACTATGGCTGTTCCGTGGAAAGGAGATACCCCAGTTTGTGATCGATGAATGCTATGACATGGAGCTGTATGAGTGGACACAAGCAGACATATCCGATGAAGTTCAGAAGGAGCTTGTTAATGCAATGATTGAAGATCAAGAGCCATTTGAGGGTGAGGCTCTGCTGGATGCCAAGTGTTTCAAGTGAACTCAACCCTTGCTTGCAGTGATCTGAATAGGAAAGGGTGGAGGGGGGTATTGTTTGAAGGACTTCGCACAATGATTGCCATCCCTGTTGAAGTGAGTAGTTTCTCAATTTTGCCATGTTTTTATTAACAATTTTACCAGTCTTGTGTTTTGATTCAGCATATTGTGAAGGAACTACATTATACAGTATGTTATATTTTCGTACATGTTCCTTAGAATGTTTTAGTACATGGAGAAGAAGCCTATATGCCTGATCCTGACTCCTGAAATGATGCCCAGTAAGATACTGTTTGTTGGAGTGTCCACTTCAAATTTTAGCAATCTTATGTTGGGGTATTCTAAAGTTTAAACCTCGTGTGGGTGTGGCACTCATCATTTTTTTTAAATATATTTTTTTTGTTGACAAATGAGTGGAAATATTAAAATTGAGTATTGAATCTATTTTTTCATTCATCTCATTTTGATCAATAAATTATATTTCAATTTTGTTCTTTCACAATAAAATGAAGCGGTAACTAAAATCAATTCCCACAAGGGTATCTTCAGGAATCAGGAGGAAGCATGGGTATGAAAATCTTTGGAGTAGAAAAATATTTGTACATTGGAATACTCATGTACACCAAAAGCTTATACTGTGGTTTGAATCTCTCAATTATAAAGTAAAGTAGAAACAAAAATACAACGATTAGATGAGAAGAGAGTGCATATGGGTGATGTGCCTCAGATTACTCTTAATAAAAATGACAAGATTCCAACTATTTTCATGGTTCTAATGATGTTTTTCAAGGGAATTTTGATGTATGTATGTGCACCAGTGCAGCAATGTTTGATAGAATTAAATAGTGTTATAGAAAACCCGAGTTTCATTAACTTTTTGGGAAAAACTTGAAATGTCACACAGATATCCTAAAAATGGATGACACTAAGAAGTTTATATTTAATTTTATAAGCATTCAATATTATTAAGTAAAAAAGTTGAGTTGAGAAATACCTTTCACACTTGAGAATCATGCTTCTAAACCTTGTTAAAATAAAATTTAACTAAAAAATAATCAAAATGGCACTTTTCTTAAAAAAAATGAAAATGTGGAATTTATACCTTGTCAGACATAGTAGTCGATACTATAATTGTATAGACGATACGAAATGGGTTCGGCTGAATTTATCACCTGTCTGAAAGTTGGGTCTGGGTCTTGTATGAGACAACCTGGGTGCAGCCCATTGTGGTCCTGGTCTGAAACATTACAGACAAGGGAATTGATGCATTGCCTAATTCTACCCAATGTTAGTATTGGATTACATATTAATAAGACTGGATAAAGGGGGATTTTTGGGTTTTAGATGATGTAACCCAAAATTTTTCAAACTCCCAAGTTCTCACTGAGGAAGGGTTGATATTAGATTATGGAGTAATTGTTCAAGACTATTAATTTTTTTTATTAAGGTTGTAAATAGGCTGGGATAGAGCCCTTTTGTCTATGGTTAGAATTCATTAAGTAATGAGTGGAGCCAGGCTGTTTGAATAAGAAGATTATTGGACAATAACTTCGGTCAGATCTATTTGAAGAGAGAAATAGATTGTTCTTACAAAACTCTTTAATGCCCTAAAAATAATCGATGGTTGTATTAAATTTAATAAAATTGTAGAATTAGTGACTCTTTCTTGTGAAATAAGGCAAAGAATACTCATGCCTTATGGATGACATTTGGCGACTTCCAATTCTTAATTAACCAAGTCTTGAGATGTGACCAATAACATCAATTATCCGATGGGTGTATGGTTTTTTAAATATTTAGATTAATTTTACAGTACCAAAGTTAATATATTAATGTTAAAAAAATATTATCTAACATTAAAATATATTAAAAAAATTCAACTTCCTGATTCGGTGGGTTGATATTCACATGATTAATGATTTTTCTGTTTCTTTTTCTTTTTTAATATTGGTAGAGGTGACAAGTTGGGTGGGATGGAACCCATCACTTGCTCTTCCAATCCAACCAACTGTTGACTTGTTGATTTGTGAATAATCATGCTAATTTATCTAAAACTTAGTAGAAAAATAAAACATTAAAGAGTACAAACATAAAATATTCCATGCAAAATAGAGCTAAAATTTATCTAATTTGGATTAAAAAATCCAAACCAATTTTTATATTCATAACCTAACGGTAAAACGTGAGTCCCACTCATAGGTCAAAATCTCAGCCCATGGATGTGTGCCCTATCGGTTTGGCAGGTACGCTGTATTGGTCGATATATTTCTCTTCTAAATAAATATTTTTTTCACAAAATTATGAAAAAATTATAGAAAATCAAGAAAATTTTAAGCTTCATTTCTATGCAATTTTTCATTATTATGCAGTCATTTAGATATTTAAATATAATTTTGAAGTTATGAAATAGAGATTTAAAAATAATTTAAAAAATCTCAAAAATTCCAGAAACATAGAAAATAAAGTCTACTAATTTTCTCCTAGATAATGATCATTATCAAATTTTTATCAAATTTTTTTTTTCAAAATTTGAGTCTTAAATAATCTAAAATTCAATAATAAAGTGTGGAAAAATTCTCTGCTTCAATCCCTATTCCCTTCGCGTAGCTTTCTAGTCCTCTTTTCAACGCTTCTAAAATCACTTCGATTGAAATCTGTAGGAAAAATTTATGACTATTTTATCATAAGCTTGCTTAAGTATCATTACTAACCCGATACATATCACTATGCCGAAGTGGACCCATTACGCATCAATGTGCAAGAGGTGATACTTCGCCGCTCTGTCCGCTTCACATGGGGCGATAGCGTGAGAAGGAAGAACAAGTAATCATAATACTGAGAAATCCTTCCAACGAATAAGAAAAGCTTTTCCAAGTCTCATTCATTACATGGTGGCCTGAAATCTGAATTTAGGAAGTAGAAAGAGAGAGAAATAGTAGACATGGAGAGAGAAGAGATGGGTTTTGTGCCATTGATTACACCTTATCAAACAACAAGATTCCAACTCTCTCACAGGCAGGTTTCCTTTCCCAACTTTTACAGTATTATCTATCAATTTAATGTGAAAATTTGATTTTTTTTCTTTTCTTTTAAGCATAAGGAGAATTGATTTGGCAATGGTAATGGTAATATACAAAAATCCATACCTTCTTTATGTGGGTCATGCTGCATGAGCATTGAAAACTTCTCTCTGTCTCTCTGTTGCAGGGTAGTACTTGCACCATGTACAAGGCAAAGAACATATAACAGTGTTCCACAGGCACATGCAGTCTTGTATTATTCTCAACGAGCCAGTAAAGGAGGGCTTATAATATCTGAAGCCACTGGAGTTTCGGACACTGCCATTGGGTATCCAAATCTTACTTCTATCAGCCCTTTCATTCAATCCCCATGCATTTTATCGGAACTTCAAAACTTCTATATGAACCCTCAAAAATTTAATAAATCATTTGACCAAACCAATATTCTGCAAACTCAAATGTTTTGAGAGTATGTAGATTATATAATTTTCCAAATCCCAGAATTAGCAAATTATTCTTATTTTGAAATTTGGAGAATCCCTGCAATAGCCCCCCTTTTTTTTTTTTTAAGAAGTATGATGGGTAGGCTTAGAATTATCTGACAGAAGAATTCCAAATGGAGATTTAATTCAATCATCACTGAACATGGAATGTTTTGAAGAATATTGTCATTTTCACCAAATTTCCATTCCACATAAGAATTTTGGGTGATCAAGAAGGCCTCAAGGCGCCCACACGGTCACATTCCTCTTCTTCAATTTCTTACTTTTGTAGTCTTATTTAAAGGTATATAAATGTCCCTGGCATTTGGAAATCAGAGCAAGTGGAAGCTTGGAAACCTGTGGTGGATGCTGTTCATGAGAAAGGGGGTATTTTCTTTTGCCAGCTTTGGCATGGAGGAAGGGCTTTTCATGCTGGTAAGCTCTCTTGGTTTACTCTCCTGCCAGTTTAATCGAAATTGATGGCACCATTAGAGAGTAATGAATCTTTGGACCTTGACTTTGTACATTTTTGGTGATCCATGTTTACAGATCTTCTACCTCCTGGGGAAGCGCCAGTTGGACCGTCTGATAAGGCATTGACGCCGGAACTATATCCAGGCGAGACATTCACCACCCCTAGGCCATTGGCAACAGATGAGATTCCAAAGATAGTCAATGACTTCCGACTTGCGGCAAGGAATGCCATAGAAGCAGGTAATTCATAGCTAAGTTTGTTGGGGCAGCGAACAAGTCCTACATTGATTGTGAAGGGAGAGATTTAGGGACTTATAAAGGACTTGATTGTCAGTTGTATGTATCATAAGCCTCACCTAGATCAGCACACAACGCGTTTTGAAGAGGTGGGGCTCATGGTGCAGGGATTCAAACATTGATGTGATGCCCACATTTTGTTGGAAGCACTACAGAGATCAAAATCTTACATCTTCCCATCTGAAAGTTGATTTTTGGAGCAACTCTCAATGACATTTTTGGTGTGCTAATCTGATTTGATTCTTCTACGCTGTTGAAGCAGAAATCATCATCAACAGCCATCAATTAGTGACAACTGATGTGAAGTGGTGGATCTTTAGCCCAATAAGCCCCTGTTTGGACAGGACTCTTGCATGAAATGTATTTATTGATTGATCCATAACCTTACTGGATCCTTTTCTTTTAATATCTGCATCATATTCCTTCTGATCTCTTGATCAATATTTCATTGTTGTTTCATCCTTACATGTTTATCAGCATAATCATCACAGGTTTCGATGGAGTCGAAATCCATGCTGCTAATGGCTATCTCATCGACCAATTCTTGAAAGACAGTGTGAATGATCGAACGGACAAGTATGGTGGGACACTAGAGAACCGTTGCAGATTCGCATTAGAGATCGTCGAAGCTGTTGCAAATGAGATTGGTTCTGATAGAGTTGGCATTAGGCTCTCCCCCTTCTCTTCATATTTGGAATGTGGTGACTCAGACCCTCTAGCTCTTGGGCTGTACATGGTGAGGGCACTGAACAACCTCGATGTCGCCTATGCTCATCTAATCCAGCCTAGAATGGTGTCTCAATTCGAAATTTTCGAAACTCCACATAGTCTTCTGCCCATGAGGAAGGCCTTCAAGGGGACTTTCATAGTTGCAGGGGGTTACACAAGAGAAGATGGTAACAAGGCCATAGCTGATGGATCTGCTGACTTGGTAGCCTATGGGCGCCATTTCATTGCTAACCCAGACCTTCCCAAAAGATTTGAGGTGAATGCACCTTTGAATAAATATGATAGAGCCACTTTCTATACCCATGATCCTGTTGTTGGTTACACTGATTATCCTTTCATGGAAGCTCAGCCACATTCTGCAGATGGTTTTCTTGATTGATGGGTGTCTGCGGGCACCATTTCTACCATTGCTTTGTATTGGAATTATGGTCCTTTTATACCCTGTTTGCAACAAATCTATAATGGCACAAGTATTTGATGAATTGAAGATCAATGATGGGTATGCCCTCTTTTTTTGTTTGCAGCTTAGTGGGCCTGCTTGGTATGCTTCAATTCTTAAATGGAATCCATTGGGCGGTTTTGAAATCTTGTGCAGTTTTATAATTCTCACGCTAGAAATTTGATGCAAAGTGCGTCTCTTACGCTCGTCAGGATTTTGGGTATTGAAAACTTTAGCTGATTGGGTTTTACGCAATCAGACTACTTTTCTTAGTGCGATTAATAATCCGTGTCCAGTTCCCATGAATTCACTGTTTTAAGATGAGATTAAAATTGAATTCATTCTCTTTATTGGATTTTAATCAATTAATCAAAATAAGAGACATTCGAATTTGCATGCACAAATTGAAACTCAAGCTTAAAATAATGAAATTAATTAATTTATGGTAATAACTTGGGTTGGATATGAAGATCCGAAGTACAAACGACCGAAACTCCTTGTCCAAGACTCTGATAAATTCCACCAAAATTTAAATTTGGGGAAGGAATATTTGTTCGAAAAATATTTATTATTCCACTGATGAAAAATGCTTACAAAATGCGTTTAAGTAGACTAATGAAAAACGGTACCAACTCCACCAGTCCACATGTCCTAATCTTTTCTAAGTTGCACTTATTAAGAAAAGAAGGAAATAAATATGTAACAAAGGTCAACCCAAAATACCAAACGTTAGTGGCATATTTTAGTTGGCCTTCCCATCAAGAATCACACACCACACGTTTAATGTGTTGGTGTTTACAGTTTAACTTTGTGCTTTTTTTAAGGAGAAAATAATGGGGTTTGGATGGTGGAGAGTCTGGGATGATTTGGAAGGGATTTGATAGGTGAAAGTTTGACTTTTTTGGGTTATGGGTAGAGATTAATTTTTGGTAAGACTAAGGTGTCGGGGCAGTGGTCCTTTTGTCTTGAGAGTGACTTGAACCTAAGACTTCCTGCATCTTAGGCTGATTTTTTACTGTCAAGCCAACCTTCACAGGTTATGAGTAAAGATTAATTGAAATATTTAATTGGGTATTTGGGTCATTGGAAGTGTGTAGTTGGATCATTCAGTGGATGGGATCTAATACCAGTGTCCTAATGAGTCAACTCCATTAATACAAAGAGCTAATTAGATAGGTCTAATTAGAGTTCTCTGTCGAATTTGTCCATAAAGTCCAATGCAATTTGCTCGATCAAGTCCAAATCCATGATGTTTGCATCAAAATTCTAAGGTAGGAATCATGAAATCTCATCAAATTCCAATTTGATGGGATTTTTACATTCTCAATCTTAAAGAGTTATTTCACAATTTTAAAGTTTAGGACTGCTTTGATTGGTGGAAGTCACTCATTGTTACCAATAATAACTTGAAGCTCATAAAACATAAAATGCATGTAACGGGCAATCTGGGATTCTAGACTTAGCAAGATTTAATTTTTTTTTCCAGAGTTTGAGTTATCAATTCTAATAGAATTTCTATCAAACAGTCCCTATCGTCCATATTGAGTATGTGAGACTTCTATGAAATTTCTATGCCTGAACAGGTCAAATGTAAACGGGTCAAGCCCATTTAAAAAACCCAGTCCATTTATTCAAGGGCCCATGATGCCAAATGGTTTGACCTGATAACAGCCTGAGTTGTGATATCCGGCCAGATCTCAGCTTTTTTATGATAAGCTAGGAATCGGGTCTCGGGCTTGTATAGGCAGGCAATCTGTGAGAAGCCCATTGTTGTTAATGACGCATTTGTTATCGTTGTTATCCCTGACTTGGGCTAGAGTGTTAAGTGAACTTATTGGGCCTCTCAATTGTTGGTAATCATTGTTTAAAAGTTCAAAAAAAACTCGAATGAGTCAGTCCAAATTCACTTGAGTCAAACGAGCCAATGAGTGTTATTGAGTCTGTTCAAGTTGAGTTCAAAAGTTCGGCAAAGTCACTCGACTTGATAAGATTTCAAATGGAGTCTAAATTTCGACTTCTTGAACCATGTTCGCAATATAAGTGTTGGGGACATTAAGCACCAATTCTCTCTATGGATTATTAAACAGGAAATCATACCCTTTAATTAATTTGTGGGATCAGTAATGACCCATCAATGATGAAAAAATCAGGCCGAATGCAATCGAAGCATGACAAACAAGGAAATTGATGAGTTGGGAGCTCTTAACTTCATCCTGTGTTGATTATAGAAAATTTAAAATTTCACATTGCACCATTTTATAATGTATCTTCCATCATTTCAAACTATATACACCATTACAATTGGAGACCAAGATGCCAAGCACTAAAGTGATCCTATAAAAGTAGAATTTGGCCCATAAATTATTCTTTCTTTTTGGGCCTTTGTTGTCCATTCTTTACAGCACGTGGCATCAAAGGGGGCTCAGTGGCATCTCGAGAGAAAATTCCCGATGATTATTTTAGGTGTTCAAGTTTCTCAGACCATGTGAATAATCTTGGAAGTATTTACAATCCTCTCTATGTATACATATTGAATAACTCTACGAGAAGTTGGTCCATTGAGATAAAATGAGAATCGAATTAAGAACTCTCACTTCTAGAAATTTACTGCTTCTTGAGAGTTTAAGTTCTACTATTAATGTGTTAAAAATAGTGATTAAAATCATTAATTGCCTTTTCCTTTGTATGAAACTAAGAATTTAAAGGTATTATAAAAAGGGAGTCTTACACCAAAAGTGAAGTAAACTTCTACCTACCCAGGTCCTAATAGCAATGAGCCGATGAGTATAACTTAGTGCTGCAATTTGGGTTGAGTGGGTCGGATTTCTTAAAACTCAATCCGACCCGAGTTGATATATATGGAACCCGACCCGACCTGAATTCTCAACCCAAACTTCACAACCTGACCTGACTCGAAATCTAACCCGAATCAACTTGAATTCTGACCCGACCTGTATTCTGAACTCATTTTAGTCTAATTTTAGCTGGGTCAAGTAGGGCGGGTTAACTTGTAAAATCCTCAACTTGATTCAACCCGAATTTCATGTGGGTTTTATCTTCTCAACCCGACCCGACCCACTGACTCAAAATTCTCAACCCAACCCGCATGAATTCTTAGGTCGGGTCATGCGCCCGAGTTGTAGCCCTAGTATAATTTCTACATTTTCGCGACTCTATACCCTTTTTGGTGGTGAAAGAAAGAAAATCTATTCATTCTTAAGTCTTGAAAAACTCAAGTTTTAAAGAGAATCAACTAGATCAGCGATGTTAAATTAAACAAATGTTGCATGTGGGTTTGAGGCTAGATGGAACATATAAATATTATACTCTCTCCGTCCCATTTTATCTGTCTTATTTGAAACATTTGTATTTTTTAAGGAACTCTCTGTATAAGGCTAGCACTTCATGTCATCTCATCAATTTTTAACACATTTTATGTTACTCCAATATAAACAAGACAAATATTTTAGAACAATTTCAAAATCCATATAAAACAACTAATTTGGGATAGAGGGAGTATTATTTAGTATACAAATGGATTTTGTTAAGATAGAATTAGATTTTCTTTATTCAGTAATTATTAATATTTTCTTTAATGATTTTCTTATTTAGTTGATTTATTCTTCTTTTCTCTATAAATAAAACCATAAGATCTCTGATGGATTAAGAACACATCATTATTTTATAAATTTCTTTAATAAACTTTGGTTTATTGAAGTATTAGCAGATAATGAGTTCATAATCATCATGCCATCTTTGCCTTCAAAGTTTAAATATGAACAGAGACTTTATATCTTCTATAAAGGTTTGTAGAGTGTCTAGAAGATTAGAATTATGGATCACGACAGCTGGATGTACTTTGGGTCTTATTGTTTTGACTTTTGAGTTCACCATTTTGAAATTATCATTAACTTAGTAAGGTAATTAGGGCTATCAAAGGAGTTTGAACTCATAAATTTTAAACTTGTAAGTCTTGAAATCGTAATCTAATATGTATGAATTTTATTATGAACTTTAGAAAGTAGAAGTTTTGAATTTAACTCTAATTTCACTTTAAAGGGTTACTATCCGTAGAGTTACTCAGTGTACATAAGTAAGATGATTTGCATATATATTTCGAAAATTAATCGAGTGCTCTAAAAGACTTATACACTTTAATAGTTTAATCATAAAAAAAAAAATTGTCATAAATTGAGCCAAACAATTCTAAAACCAAATAGGCCAATAGGTCTTTAACTTTAGGTTTGAACGATGTTATCGGGCTAAGGGTTTGGGTCACATTTTCAACCTTCTAATCTTAAAGTAACTAAACCAGCTATTGAATGAAAATTGAAGTTATTAATCTATTTCCTTACATTTGATAGCTATAAATGAACAATTATTTTTTTTCCTAGAAATGGACACCACGTCTCTCTCAAGGTAAAATTCATTGATTTATCAGTATTAACTGTTTTCAGATTTTTCTTTTTTGAATTTTAATCATTTAAAGTTATATATATTTCATTATTTTATGCATTATATTGATTAGTGCTCTTAAATGAGGCAATTAAATGATTTACTTAGGAAAGGACATATAGGGATGATCTGCTCTTGTAGTATCGTACAGTTTCTTGAATACTGTACCTATTTTTTCTTTATTTTATTACGATAAATGAATAATATTCTCATTTTATCTTTTCACTTTTTAACTTATCATAATAAATTAAAACTCAAAATATCACAAAATCTCATATTAAAAAAATATTAATACCCACGTCAGTGTATTTCAACTGGTAATTTCCCACATTAGGAAGCAGAAGGTATCATGTTTGAGCCCTCGTAACCTCACTTGGTGTACTCTAAAGGTAGTGGGTATCACCTGTGAAGTTTTTAGGCTGAGTTTCGTATGATTTTCCACACATAAATTTTTAAAAAAAAATGAAAAAAGAATAATGTCTGAAAACAAGTCCCATGTTATTCAATCACTCTCCTAAATCTGAACGCTTCATCTTTGAAAATCACTTTGCCTTGCTCAAATATCACAATGTTTTTCTCGTGAGGCTGATGGGCAATGTGACTTAAAAGGGTAAAGAGGGGGAGGCATACGTAAACATCGCTGCTAGTCTGCTACCATCTCTCTCTCTCTCTCTCTCTCTCTCTCTCTCTTGATTCTTTCTTGAACATGGGCAGGAGAGGAGAGAACCCTTGGATGGACTTTTGCTAGATTTGGGCAATCATCAATTGTTCATAAAGATTCAATAAACCCCTTTGAAAGGGATGAGTTACATGACATGTGAATCACTTCAATAAATTTTGTTTTGCTTGTGCATTCCATGATGTGGGCACAGTAGCCTCTCACAGTGGACCACAGGTCAGCCAGTTCAATTTTCATGGATAGAGATTCCATTAAAGAAAACCTCTGCAAAACTCTGAAGTGAGATTGTCTTCTAAATGGGTGTTGATCTAGATATGAAGTAAAATTGTCTTTTAAACGGGTGTTGAATCTCAAGTTTTATCTTAATTGATTGTCCTCTCCTTCAATTTTTTTTTTTTTTTTTTTAAATCAATAATCTATTATAATCAAAACTTAAAATGGCTAAGATCATGCGATTAAAATATCAATTAATAATAACAGTTCTTGAAGTAGAACTAACTTTAAAAAACTACCCGTTGAGAAAAGGGTGCCTCAAGTGTAGAGGTGAAACTTGGGTTGAGTTTTAACTCGACCCGCATGACCCGACCCAAGAAATCAATGGGTTTGAGTTATATTTTTGTATATCTCGAGTCGGGTCAGGTTGGAAAAAAATAAACCCACATGGAATTCAGGTCGGGTTGGATTAAGAAATTTAAATGCAACCCAACCCTAGTGCACCAAGTTATAAAACAACACTCAAGTTGAATCGGGTCAATTCAGGTCGAATAATTTTTGACATGAGTTAGGATGGATTTATTAAAAGCCATTTCGACTTGAGTTTCAGTCCTACTCAATTGTTATATGGAGTCATTAACACGTAAAAACTTCAGACCCTCCTTTACTTGCAGCTTGATCATATCACAGTATGCTGTACCTATTCTCAATATATATTAGAAAACTATGGCATGATAATATTTTTAAAATAGAACTCAATCTAAAAAATTAGACATTGAGAAAATAATACTTTTATTGTTATGTGGAGTCATTAGTTTCTCGATTAACCGAATTTTTCTTTTTCACCTCACATATACACATATTTACCGGTCATTACTCACTGGTATAGAATTCCTAATCTATTCGGTAGAAAATATCTTACTAATAAAAACATCCCGCTTGCTGCATGGGACTGTGTACCAGGGTCATATGGTAGTAAATATCTGTGGATTTGATTCTTTGCAATTTTATCACAAATAACCCTTGCAAAAGGTGGGCCCAACTGTTTTGATGGTTTGGCCCAAAAATCAGTACTTATTTATTCGTGACGCCAGGTCTGGTCATCTCCACTTTGGACCCCACCTTTACCACTCACATTAGTTCTCTGTGTAATTTTTTTTTTAATAAATATCAACCAATAATTTAAATTTCACTTAATATGTATACTCTTTTTTCCCTTTTTCTTTTATGTGTCTATTGTTTACTTCTCAAGTTAAATTTAATCTCATAATTTGGTCTTAAAAGAGATTTAATTTGTAAATTCTATATCTTGGATGTAGCGGTCAGCGGACCAGTGACTTTTGGGTGTATCGATTCGTAATGATATTAGGGGTATAAAATTTGGCGAGATAGAGATATCAGTCGATACGGCCAATATCTTGGATCTCGGATATCGTCCAATATCTCTCTCTTCTCAACTTTTTTTAGTGGATATAGATGGTTTTTTAAATTTTTGATAAAAAATAAAAAAATAAAAGAATAAAAGTAGCCCATTTTTTTAAAAATAAATAATTGAAAAACTTAAATATTGAAATATCGGCCAATATTCGGCCAATATGGGCAAATATCGGCTTGGGCACACAGTCGATATCCGAATATTTTTTTTTAAAAAATAAATTCCGTAGATATCGGCCGATATTTTAGCGATATTATCTAGTCGAGATATCGGCCGATATCCTAAAGTTCGGCCGATACCTACCATATCGGTCGAGATATTTTAGAACTCTGTCTATTATTACTTATATTTACTGGACCCGGTATGTATCAATGTGTAACGGGCGATATGTTGTGGCCCTTTTTTGGCCGATATATAACTATGGGACTTTAATAATACAGTAGAGAGATATTTCTTTTCCTTCGTTACTGCTAGCATTGGTTGGGGTATGGTTTCTTAAAATTCTATAATCTCAACAGGCCCTTTTTAAGGAAATAACATCCATCTGGTGACCAGTGACATTAAACTTTCACTGGTGCAGATCATTGATGGCGGGCCCCACTTTACAGAATACGGTTTTGGGTGTGAGGTAATGTACAGTGCGAGTTTAAAGAGAGAGATTTTATTTAAATTTTTTGATTTATATACTGATAATTTTTTATTAAGATGGTACACTGTTATATTTTTATTCCTCATTTTATCGTAATGAATTTATTATAATAATAAATTTATTGTAATAAAATGATAGATAATTTTTTTAATATATCATCTTAATAAAAATATCCGTCCATAAATTAAATTTTAATTTTCTTTTATTTATAAGAAGAAAAGAAAGTGGCACGCGCAATATGTGGGTGTGAGCCACACTCCAATACGTGAAGCCACAAATGGAAAGTTGAATGACCGGACTCCTTTTCCATGACTGATGAAAACTATTTTAAAAGTGAATTGTGGAGCCTCAATGGGACCTACCTTACAAACGAATCCAATGTAACAAAATTTTCCACACAATTCAACTCTCCCATTTTCAATATATATATATATATATATATATATATATATATATATTAAAATGTTGTGCTTTAGTAGGGGTGAAACTAGAGTTAGAATTAAATTCGACTCGCATGATCTGACTAGAGAAATCAAGTGTGTTGGATTTTACATTTTTAAAATTAGGGTCAAATTGAGTTGAAGGAAAAAAATCCAAATTAAATTTGGACTGGGTCAAGTCAAGCTTTTTTTTAAATTGATCTGACCCGACTCAAATTGACCCGACCTGACCCATTAAAAGCCTTAATATATAAGTTCGTCGGTGTAAGCTCCTGCGCGGATGGGAACGAAGACGGTAGGAACCGGGGCGAGTTGAAAGCCGACAGTTAAAGGATTGCTGACCGATGCACTGCAAGGAAGACAGAGAGAGATTCTTGCAGCGAAGGCGAGAGTGAGAGAGCGAGATAGAGAGAACCGAAAGCTCGGCCCCTTCTCTTCTTCCCAAGCTTCGATCCAAGTTTTTTATTTTTTTAATTTGGGCTAAAATGGGTCGGGTTGATTTTCAGGCTCTAAGTTTGATTGGGTCGGGTTGTAATTCGGGTTACCAATTCGGGTCGAATCGAGTCATGCTCAGCCTATGTGGGTTGGATTGGATTTTTCAAAACACAGCCTGACCTGCATGAATTTCAGCCCTATGATTTAGCATACATTGATTTATTGCACATGATGGACACACTATCCCTTGTAGATACAAATAAGAGTCATAGATATTAATTGATCATGATCAGGTATCGAGATGCATTTGTTATTATTACCATTCGAATAGTTTAACTTATTTATTTGAAATTGACACTCTTGATTAAATTTTGCCCACAAAATTAGAGTGGCCATCTTAACATGGGAAGACTCTTTTAGGAGAGACGAGTTTTCGGGATTTCCCACTTTGCTTCCATCCGTCCGTACGGATTTCAGTAAACTTTCAGAAATCGGTTCACTTTCCAGTGAATCGGTTCATTAGATCGGTGCATCGACCGGATCACTTGGAAATGGAAATTTGAGGCAAGTGATCCGGTTGGTGCACAGATTTAGACTCTTTCATGTCTCAAGAAATCAGTACACCGACTGGATCACTTTCTTCAAATTTCCATTTCTAAATGATTCGGTTGGTGCACTGGTCCAGTGAATCGATTTCTGAAAGTCCACTAAAATCCATACGGACAGATGGGGGTAAAGTGGAAAGTTCACTAAAATCCGTGTCTCCTAAAAGAGTATGCCCATGTTAAGATGGGCACTCCAAAATTAACATGCAATTTTGTTTGCAACAATGAAAAAATGATAGCATTCAAACATCAGAATGACACGTGATTGCCCCTTAACTCCAAACACCTAGCAATGACTATAGAGCATGTTTTTTCAAAATTTTAAATATTCGTAGGCCCTTTTTGTCACTTTTTTTAATTAGTGTCACAAAACGACTTATGAAATGACATGTATCATGTTTTTTTTTTTACTCCAGTAAGTGTTACCACTGTTGCCATAATTCATTACATAGTTCAAGTAATCGGTCCCTACGGATTGTATCAGTCAATGTATTGGCCTGGAGGCTATCAATAGCATTGGCCGATACAGGGGTTCAAAATTCGGTATCTACCGATATATCGGCTGATACGATATATCGACTGATATTTTTCTCTTTCCTCTTTTTTTTTTTTAAAAAAACGGCTGATATCGGCCGATATTTGGACCCCTGGGCCGACATGTATCATGGCATTTTCTCCATATGCAAAGCACCGATATGAACCGATTTATCGGTGAATATGTATCAATCAGTGTTGGCCGATACTGCATACTAGCGGCCAATGTTATTTTTTATTTTATTTTTTTAAAATCGGTATTTCAGAGTTATTTTCATCAATATTTTGAATTCAAAAAGATTTAAAAGCAAGTTATTCAATTTAGAGTTAATTTTGAATTAATCTCATCAATTTTGACCATTTTGAGTTATTTTTTTTTAATTTTTTTGAGTGTGGGCTCTAAGATAAATCTCAGATTTTGAGTTTTTTTTTTTAAATAATTTAATGAAATAATGTTTAGTGCTTATGGAATTCAATGGAGATGTTTGAATATCATTCACATACTTTGTAGGGTGTCTATGTAATATTCCAAGATTTTTCAAAATTGATAAAATCCAGGATCTCTAAAATACTTTTCATTTTTGAGTTTATTGTTGAAAAATATGAACAAAATAATATATACATATTTCTACATTTAAATGAAGTGCCCTTAATTTGATTTGTAGAGCTTTTAGGTTCTTTGTCTAGTTTTTTTTTAATATTATGATATTTTTATGAGACTCAAAAAATTTACTATAAAAAAATTATGAATTATAATAGAAGATACATATTATTAGGGGGATACTTGAGAATATAAATTTAATATTAGGTCTTTCCTTTCGCTGATTTCCTTTTTCTAATAAATTTTTATGTTTCAAAGTTTTATGACATTTCTCAAATTTTAGAACTTATCGAAATTTCGACCATTAAAGGTCTAAAAATTTATAATAATGACCTCTACATAAAAAAAAAATTATGCTCACCCTAAGTTTGTCATTTTTATCTTATTTTTTATAATTTTTTTTTTTTTTAAAAAAAGAGGCAATACATATAGCCAACCCTCATTTTTAACCCTGGTTCACTTTGGTACTTGTTAGATTTCTTTTCCTGTGTATAGGAGGAAAATATGATCTCCTTAGGTCTCTGAATTTACCTTTTTTCCACTGTCTCTGAGAAATGTAGCGATCAAATTCTTTGGTTTTGAGAAGTTGAGATGAGTTTTTCTTTTCCCTCAGGAAGCTGCAGTTGTCAGCAACATCCAAAATTTCAAAATTATACACTTACTTGACTCAAAATTCTATCGAATTAAGTTAACTCGAATTGATTCACCCAAATTTTTTTCGAGTTTTCAAACTATGGTTATTCAGAAGCTTAGAATCTTCCTTAAACTCTATTTTTTCTCCATTTCCAACCCTTAAACTGGGTAGGAAGTATTGGCAATATCTTGGGGAATTAACTTCTCTTCAATATTGTAAAATTTTGAAGTTTTAAAATAATATATTAACTTAGAACATAGTGTGTTTAATAACAATAGAATTATGAGCTTAGAATATGAAGAGAATTTCAAAGTTGTAGATGGAGACTAAAAGGCCCTCACCCTTGACCTCAGCAGCCATGAAGAGACAATAATGTAGTACAGGGGTGTAAAAATCGGTACGTATCGACCGATATATATCAGTTTTTAAAACCTTTATATGTTGGTCCATATTTGTGGGTTTCGTAAAAAAAAAATAGGAGAGAGAAATATATCGGTCGAGATATCGGCCAATATCTCGTATCGGCTGATATCTCGACCGATACCGAGATTTCTAACCCTGATGTAATAGATCATGTACTTATATTGATATTAAAAAATAAGAAAAAAAAATGTAAAATAATTGATATATAAGTTGCATCAAGTAAACCCCAACTCAACCAAGCCGGTCTGTATCACTTGACAAATGTCCCAATTCCCAAAAAGAAAAACTAGCGGTTGAAAGAGATTGTAAAAAAAAAAAAATAGTAGAAAACTGAATTTGAAACAAAATATCAAATTATCTTGAAAAGTAAAAAATCAAATTACAAGCTAAAGGTCACTACTGAAATTGTTTGAAAATACTTTAAACACTTTATAATGATTCACACCCAATCACCACAAAAAGTATTTACCTTGTCTACTTCGAGTTCACTTGACAAAATCTAAAAGAACTACTCGAAGGTTAAACCGGGTTTACCATCACTTAATTCTTACTAATCACTTTAATCAAGCTTCTCACTCTCTCTCATTTTTAGGCACTCCTTCAGCAAGGAGTATGATTTCACTTTAAAATCTTTCAAAATTTTTTTTATCAAGGTTGTGTTTTAAATTAGTGTTGAGTTTTCAACTAGTTGAATTTGATGTAAAGGAGATGCTATAATTAAAGTGTTTATGATGTTTTATTTAATTTAATTATTTTATCTCTTGATTTTAATTTTTGAATAACTAATTTTTAGGTTTGGCAAAAGAGTCTCATATTAGAAGTATAGAGGGAGATTTAGGGATTTATAAAGGACTTTGGTCATTTCACAAAAAATGTTTGTCCTTTGGATGGATACTCAGGTCCTAACAAGTTGTATCAGAATAAGGTCTCAAGTTACCACATGTGAACTCAGGAGATCTCCTATGTAAACGAGACGGTTGGCCTCGTTTTAGGGTGAGATTGTTGAGGCTGACGAACGAGTCCCATGTTGGAAGGGAGATTTAATGATTTATAAAGGATTTGAATCACTCTACGTACAAGACTAGTCTTTGGATTGGATATCTAAGTCCTAATATTAATAAACTCTGAAGTATCTAATCTAATACTCAATGCACACAACTATATAAGACCTACAGTTCATTTGATAGGTTAGAAGTCTGATTAAATAACGTAGTTTGAAATGTCTCACTAACCCAATTCTTTTTCTTTCTCCAAGAAAAGTAAAAAGGGTGTCGTTGCTTTCTGGCCATTGGATCACAACTATTTCTTTAACATAGTTTCGAGTTGCTTCAGATGTTTGTAAAAGTAGAAATGATCCATTGCACTTGTGCCTTGGAACCAATTTTCTCCACTTTCCAATAGCCATGAAAGCGACCTTCACTGTTTGTGGTTCTCACTGCACATTGCAGGTTATTGACTCCAGCATCCTCTCAAAGTTAGGACTACTTTCTACGTAACATGTCCATACCATTGTAATGTCCACAACCTATATTCCACAACATGATAATGATAATAACGATTGTAGTAGTGCCAGTTATTATCATGATCATGAGACTAATTCGGATGAATATAGTAAGTTATCTATATTGTGTACAGAAGCGGACAAAACAATGAAAAAAAAAACAAACAATATATCAAACATACATAAATTTTACGTAGTTGTCTTTCGGTACGTCCACGGGTTCAAACCAGACCTACTATATTCAAAGGCAAAATAACGAAGAAGAGATGGCCGAGTCTTGTTATAATTTTCGCGCTCTCACCTCTCTCTCTCACGAAATGTGACATTATATACTATCCTAATTAAAACTACAAAATATATAATGCAAAAATTACAAAATTGTCCTCCATTAAAATATGTAAGCTCGACCCACGACCGAACTAGTGGAGATGGGATCACCTGTGAGTATCTAACAATCAAGCTCTACAAAACCTAACAATATATGCAAGTTAAAGAACAAGGGTGCTTAAATCGGTGTTCGTATCAATATTCCAGTGATAATGAGAAATTATGAAAAGCATGTGGCCATATATAGATTTCTTTGTCACCCCACTAGAGATAGGAAGGTTCACGTGGATATCTGGGCAATACATCTCCTAAATAGGATAGTGTAACTAATATGCAGACTCATTCTCTTGAATGCCATAGCAAGGGAACAGAAGCAATAAATGAGTTTGCACATCACTAAGTGAATAAAGAGGAGTTTGCACAAGGAATTAGATGGCTAGGTTTCGTATGGAGATCGAAGCATATAAACTGTGTAGAGTTAAAGCTCAAGAAAGAGGAAAGATAATAAGTAGGAATTAGAAAGGATAGAGCAGCTTGTCTTATTTTGTATTGAAGATATTCATGGCAGAAGGATGAACCAGTTGATTGAAAACAAACAATAATGACAGCCAGAGGAATCCATTTAATGGGAAGATGGGTTTGCAGTCAGTAGAGTTTAACTTCTACATGTATGCTTTGAAGTAAACAAGAAGATGAAGTCGTAAAGAAAACCCTACAAATCTCCTCACATAAGAGTCTTCTCATATTTAGGTCGACAGCAGCTATGTCCAGTGTCAGTAGGAAATAACTAAGGGTTGGGTCTCAACAGATGATTAATTCAAGTAAGACCCTATTATTAGAACATGACTAATTTTAGGAAATTCAGCAACAATAGTAATATTCCAAACGAACGAATTTAATCCGAAAAAATGAAGGGAACGCATCTGTTCACCAACTACAGAGCAGTGGTCCTAACTTGACTGAGATTGGGAACCTCTTCATGAGAGAGAGAGAGAGCGAGCTAGGTAGCTGCTATTTTGATATTTGGCAATACAAGAGAACTTTTTTTTTTTTTTGAACAAAGGGTAAGTATCATTCAAAAAGAGGGAAAAAAACATTCCCAAAATTACAAAGGCACCTAGTAGAAAAGGCGCAAAGAATCAAAAGCCCACATCCCGGGCCAAGCAAAAATATGGGCAAACAACCCAAGAAAACAAAGCCACAAATCTATAGATTTGTACAAAACACTCCAGTACAAATAGTAGACAAAATGGGAGTGATAATAGTATTTGCCCAAGCAAACAATCTTTGGTAAGAAAGATCAGTATTCCTAGTCAAATTCAGATACCTAACATGAAGACACTTAGACAGAAGGTGGATGACCTGAGCATGAATCCTTAGACGCCAATTAAAAGAGTTCGGATTGGAGGAAGCACGTAAGGATTCACGATCAGGCAGAAGAAGTCTACCAATGGACATATTAAGTTGGAGGCAACAATGCAACAGCAACTGGATGGAAATCACTGTAGAAATGGAGCAAGACATAGAAGAAGTAGGGTAAATGCACATGCCCAAGATTTGGGAAGCATCACCAAATACGAGAGCACCCAAGTGAGGACGCTCCTGAACCAAAATGTCATAAAAAGTCAGTGAAATAGGACAATTTGAAGGGCAGCGATACCTTTCAATGGGCAAAGAAGAGATGGGGACAAAAGGAGGGAGGTCCCAGAGAGCAGCAAAAGAGCTATCTAGCTTAGACATGTCACGGTTGCAGAGAAGGAAGATAATTCTATTACGAACATTAGAGGTAATTAGAATGAATAACCTTTTAGGGTTGCTGCAAGAGTTCTGGAGGATACGAAAATTCCTTTAGCGCCAGCAGTGCCAGATGGTAGTCGGGAGAAGGAGACAAGCTGCCAACTTCTGAATGGGGTTGGAACAAGCACAAATGAGCTGGGAGGCTTGAACAAGAATGTTCAGATAAGAACAAATAAAATTGAACTTGGCACATAGCAGCTTCCAAATAGAATGAATAAAACTGCATTGGAGGAAGTGACTATTAGATTCACTGCTACAAGAACAGAGGTTGCAGGAGACTTGGTAGTTGTAACCCAAACTGATGAGCATATCAGTAGTTTTGAGACCATTGTTAAACAATTTCCAAGCAAAAATGGAGTGTCTGGCAATACAACCAGGGAACCAAACGAGAACAATCCAGTCGGGATCAACCCGAGAAAAAACCGGCAAAGCAATCGCCGAGGAGAAGGAGAAGGACCCTTTATCGTTAGCAGTCCAAAGAATGATATCATCAATAGGGTGAGCAAGAAGTGAAACCAGAGCGATCAAATCCTAGATGGCACACAAGGCATCTGAAGAGGGGGAAGGAAGCTGCCAAACGCCACGATTGATGAAACTTGAGACAGTGGTATTGCTGCCCATGCCAAGACTATGAATGGGCCTACCTCCAAAATGATCAAAGATGATATACCCGGGCCTTAACCAAGGATCGAACCAAAAGAGGGTCTTTTTCCCATCACCAATGGAATGGAAAATGTGGGCCTTGGTAGTATCCTTGACGGAGAGAATTGATTTCCACACCCAAGAAGAATTCCTCCTCAACTGAGTGTATTTGAAAACTGTAATATGGTATAATTGAGTTAAGAGTTTAGTCCTAATAACATTGTTTTGTTTTAATATTAATTTTATTAAATTAAGATATTGTTGGGGCTGCGAACGAGTTTCACAATGGAAGTGTAGAGGGAGATGTAGGGATGTAGAAAAGACTTGAGTCATTCCACCTAAGATGCTAGTTTTTTTGTCTGGATACTCAGGTTCTAATAAGTGGTATCAGAGACAGGTCTCAGGCTATCTCATGTGGACTAAGGAGATTCCCTAGGTGGACGGGATGGCTGACCTCGTTCGAGGGCGGATTGTTGGCCTACGAGCGAGTCCTACATTGGAAGTATAGAGGGGCTAGTCATTTGGGATGGATACCAATCCTAACATGTGGTATCAGAGCTAGGTTTCAAGCTACCTCATGTGGACTCAGGAGATCCCCTTGGCGGACAAGATGACTGGTCTTGTTCGAGGAGAGGATTATTGGGGTTGCGAACGAGTTCTAAATTGGAAGTGTAGAGGGAGATCTAGAGATTTATAAAGTACTTGGGTCACTCCACCTAATAGGCTAGTCTTTTGAAATGGATACCCTATCCTAGCAGATATAGATAATGATAATGTTATTTATAAGAGATTTTTACTTAAATATCTTTATTCATTTGATTGAAATAAATAAATTGATAGATGATAGTAGAGGTGGGTGGATAGGTTGGGTTGAGAGCTAAATTTTAGCCCCATCCAAATTTAATTTGGCTAACTATTTTTTAACTCAACCCATATTTTGATCTCTAGCAACCCGTGCACAACTCAATCCATTTTTAAAAGCACAACCCATTTTTAATTCAGACCCATCAATTCAGATTAAATTAAATCAGGTCATGAGTTAACCTGTGTAAATAAGTAGATAATTAGGTCTCTTTACATTGTAGAGGCATCTATAAACACAAGTCTCAGCCACTAAAACGTACTCATTGTAAAGAATTATTTTAAAAAATATATTAAATAATGATATAAAGAATGAAGAGTGTGTGTTTATGCATATAATTTAGGTAATTCAAACGGCTCAGATTACACAAAGCATGACTCTAGCCCATCTCAAATTAAAAACAAGTCAAGTTTTTTTCTTAGATCAAACCCATATTTTATATAGGTTGGGTTAGCCCACCAATATTTCGAGCCTGATCAGTCGAGTTTGGGTTTTTCATAACTCAAGTTGCATCCTTTATAGATAGAAAGCTTCAGTTTAATCATCTATTTTGCTCAATTTAGATCAAGTGATTATACGTGTTTAGTGAGACTAAATTCTTTTAAATTCTCATATTGTTGAGCACTGAAAATTACCATTTTTCCCTTTAATTTTGGATTAGTTAACCTTTGATTTGTTAATATTAGATGGGTTTAATGGAGTTTTCAAGTTTTGCAGTGTATTTATGAGAATACAAGAAAAAGGAATTAAAATGCAGAAAAGTGGGTCATAGTCCTATTTTTGGAAAGTTTATAATTTTTGCCACCTACTTTTGATTTGGAATTATTGTAAATTATTATAATTCGGATCCGGATATGAGAGCTTGAATTATAATAATATTTTTTAGACTGTGTTAAATTGTAAAGGTGGTAGAAATTTATAAACACACAAATGGACCCACGGTTCCAGTCTAAAGCCTATAAGCCAAAGCCGCAGATGGGCCATCAACAGAGAGGAAACAAAAAGGGATAAGAAATAGGTGGTATTGCAGGAAGAAGATAGAGAAGATAAGGATAAAAAGAAAGTTGTTTTGCCTATCGAGATGACTGAAAGAAATAAGATGGTGTTAACCGATCTCAACAGAGAGAAAAAAAATGATAAAATCGGTTGAATTTGAATGGGTCCCCTATCTCGGCTGAATTTGAAGGGTCCCCTATCTCATCTCTTCTCACTCCTATAAATTGATGGCTTTGGGTCCATTGAAATTTGAACCGAGAAAGACATTGAAGGGACTGAAGTTGGACGGCTAAGGAAAGAGAAAAATATTTAATTTCTTGTAAGTTATTTATTTTATTTTTATGTAATGATGTCCAAAGGATTGTATTTCATTATTTTTCAATTTTTAATGAAATTCATGGTGGTTTATTTAGATTTATGGTGTTCCCAATTATTAAATATTTTATAGTGATGGTTTTTAATTTTTTGAATGTTGGGTTAGTATATCATTTAAAAGAATACCCAAAGGAAAAATTTACAAAGAAGCCCACAGCCCGGGCCAGGCCAAAAACAATCGCTAAATGCAACTCAGAGAAAAAAGGATCATAATCCTTTGAAACAAAAGATTAGCAGCCAAACCAACAGACATAAAAAATGGCCCGAAATGTCAGAATCCCAGTGATTTCAGTAGTGTGAGAACTAACGAGCTCCGAAATGTCAGAATCTCGAAATCGAGCAATCTTTGGGCGATCAGGGCCGAAAAGGTTGATTAAGGCCCTGATAGCGCAAACATGGCCATAGTGGGACCAATTCTTAATGGTGGAGTCACAAAGAAGGGAGACCATATCCTCTCGCAACCAGATCATACGAAGAGGATGCCCATGATCAATCAGAAAAACTAAAACTCTCTAAGCGAAGATGAGAACAGCTTTGATGTCATTCGAGTTACAAGAGTTGGAGACGTGCAGCCCCGCAACAGTGGTGCCACTACGAAAGTAAATGACCCCCATTTTAGGACCACCAATAGCTGGAAACCTGTGGATAAGAAGACATTTATCAAGCGAGATAGAAGGTCTAGGATCAGGAGGCTTCGGGTTGGCAGGGATGGAGGGGGAATGTCCCAAGTAGCAGAGAAGTGATCCCCCACATTCATAAGATCAGAATTCGAGCAAAGAAAGAAGAGGTGATTCCTTATATTTAGAAAGACCTGCTCGTGATTACGAAAAGTGTTACTAAAATTTTTGTCATTCCTTTCCTTCTAGACGTGACAAATCAAAGCCGGTAGAGCAAGACGCGCCGCAAGCTTCTCCAAACGACCCTCCATGCACTGGACCAAAGACAACAAGTCATCCACAGTGAAGACAGATTGTGGAGTGAAGTTGAACTTGGCCAACAGAAGCATCCAAATGCGCCGAGAGTAAGGGCACTGAAGAAGATGGTTGTGCGAGTCAATGTCGGAGGAGCAAAGGACACAAGTGACATCACGAACCAGGCCCAGATTCTGAAGAAGCAGCTTTGTCTTAAGGGCATTGTTGAAGTAAAACCAAGATATAGTGGAATGACAGTTCAGGCAACTCGGGAACCACATCTGCTTGACCCAAAAAGGCTCAACCAAATCCCTGAAATTACCCTGAATAGCAGAAGCAATACTGAACGAGCCATCAGTACTAGCAGTCCAGCACCACCGATCAGGAATGGGATGGAGGGGCAGAAAAACAGTGGCCAACAGGTCGCGAATGGCAAACATAACTGGAGAAGAAGATGGTGGGAGGTTCCAACAAGCATTGGAGACGAAGGCGCTCACAGGGCAATCCAAAGGCATACCCAAATCATACATCGGCCTCCCGTAAAATTGCTGTAAAAGGATGAAACCTGGCTTGACCCATGGGTCCAACTAGAATTTCACAGAATCACCGTTACCAATAATGCAAAGAGTATGAATCTTGATGAGGTCCCTGACGGAAAGGATAGATCTCCAAGCCCAAGAGGGGTCACATCTGAGCTTAATCTGCCAAATCGAACGTGCCTTAAGATATTTCTTTGTAACCCATCTATACCACAAATTATCCTTCTTAATGACAATATTCCAGAATTGCTTCATGATGCAAGCTTTATTCACCGCCAAAACACTCTTGAGACCTAGACCCCCTTTAGTTTTAGGCAAACAAATTTTGTGCCAACTGATGGTGTGCAGTTTCCTAGAGTTCATGGAGCCCCAAAGAAAGTCACGCATAACCCTCTCAATCTTCTCTAAGCAGGATTTAGGAAGGAGGAAGGAATTAGCCCAATAGATGTGGAGATTGTGAATAGTTGAGTGCAACAATTCAAGTCTTCCAGCAAAGGAGAGTAGGGTACCAACCCAACCACCGATCCTATTCCGCACCTTAGTCAAGAGACAATCACAGTCAGAGATCCAAATTCTACTAGAGAATAGGGGGAGACCGAGGTAGGAAGATGGGTAACTTAGAACATGTCTCAGAACCAGGTACTGTCGCTTCGAATCATTTGAACCACGGCCTAAACTAGTCCACAGATTTCGGAACATGGATCTGTCCTCGGACCGTCCGAAGGTCAAGTCTCGGATCGTCTGAAGATCAGGTCTTGGATCGTCCGAAGATCCTTCCGAACCGAAAAACAGAAAATAGGCTTCGGTGGGTCTCGCTATGCCTCGAAACATCCCGAGAGAAGTTCGGATTGTCCTAACTTCTCGGTCCTTCCGAAGGTAGCTCGGAACATCTGCAGCAGAGGCTGGAGAATAGCTAACCTCGGACGCTTTAGGACTTCGAACCGAAGCTCGGAACATCCGAAGGGTCACTCTTCGACCGCCTGAAGGGGGTCACCCTTGGACCGTCCGAAGAACAACTCGGACCGTCCGAGAGTCGTCTTCCTCCTTTGTCTGCAACAGCAGACAGTGACGCTGAACAGAGAGTGAAATACAAATCTAGAAACAATGGGTTTCCTGGATTCGGTTTTCACATCCAACCGGTCAGATAGACTCCTCAGTGAGTCCTCTTTCCATAGGGAATAGTTTGAAGTTTTAACACTGATTAAGCCGTCGAATTTTAACACCGAAACCAAGCTGACACAAGAAATTCGTGGTTTTTTCTTTAAACTTGAAATTGGTTTTACAGACTCAAAACTCAGTCAAATTTACTTTTACTTGATTGTAAACCGACTGAAATTTAAAAAGGAACACAAAGGTTACCTTCGCTTCGGTTCCTAGGTTGAAAATCCAAGCTTTGAAAAATCTTCCTCTTAAGCTTAAAGTCAACCGAAAAATTGAAAAACAAACAGAGAGGGAGAGGGAGTTTGGCCTGGTTTTTCTCAGGTGGTTTCACTGGAGAGGGAGGGGTAAAACCGGCTGAGCTGAGAGGGTGATTTATAGAGGAAGTGGGACAATCGGTGGAGGCCACGACGGGTGCTGCATGCAGCGGTGCCGACATCCGACACAGTAACGACTACAGTGAAACTGTAACTTTGCAAATAAGTCCTCCCTGAAATTTCAGGCTTTTGCAAATAGATCCATTTTTTATAAAAATCGGTTTTTAACTAAAAATAATAGTTTTAAAGCTTAATAAATTTAATCCAACTTAACAAAAATGTTGGGTTTTAAAAACTCTAATCACCATGAAAATTTGGAGATTTAAAATTCACTAAAAACCATAGATTTAAACAAAATTCATAATTTAACACTATTTACTTAATTTAACTTCTGTTAAATTAAATGATTTAAAGTCCCCATTTTTAAGGTTTGAAAGAATAAACTAAACCGAAATAATATGGTCTAAAATATTATGCTTGTTTCAAGAAAATTCTCATTTCTAAAATCATTTAAAAATATTTATTTCTCCCTTTGGGGTCTTGACGGGAGGTTTTAAATACCATTTTCTGAAAATAAAATAATTCTGAAATAAAAAATAGGAATCATTGATTAAGGAAAATAATATTATCTAATAATAATCACATAATGAAATAAATAATAAAATAATATCAATAAGTGGTAAATTACCGTTTTGCCCCTTCTAGCTGGTCGAGCTGGATCATTGAGCTTTCAAACTCAGATTGGACCACAACTGGACTTTTCACAAAGCCCTAACCGTAATCTTCAAGATTTATCGGTTTAAGAAGGATTTATTAAATTAATTACGGTAAATTTGAGTCAGAGTATTACAACCCATAACACCATGAGCAGCGAAGAAAGAAAAAAAGCAGAGTGAAGAAAGAAAAGAAGAAGCAGTGAAGAAAGAAAAAGAAGAAGTAGATAGAAAGAAAAGAAGAAGCAGATAAAGAAAAGAAGAAGCTTGATAAAGAAAAGAAGAAGCTGATAAAACCCGAACCGTAATCTTCGAGATTTATCGGTGTAAGAAGGATTTATTAAACTAATTATGCTAAATTTGGGTCAGGGTATTACAACCCATGATACCATGAGAAAAGAAGAAGCAGTGAAGAAAGAAAAGAAGAAGCAGATGAAGAAAGAAACGAAGAAGTAGATAGAAAGAAAAGAAGCAGCAGATAAAGAAAAGAAGAAGCTTGATAAAGAAAAGAAGAAGCTTATGATAAAGAAGAGAAGAAGCTTATTAAAGAAGAAGCTTATGATAAAGAAGAGAAGAAGCTTATTAAAGAAAAGAAGAAGCTTATTTTATTTTAATTATTTTATTAAAAATGGTTTTTAATTTTATTTCAATTTGTTTTATGAATGTTATGAAACAAATTAATTTTAGAATTTTTTAAGGAAAAGTGGAACCCCTTTTAGGATCAGTGGGACTTGACTGTTTTTCCAATTTAGGGTTCTTTTTAAGAACGGTTTATTTTATATTGAAAAATGCAAGTTTAAATCCCGCTCAAGCCTAAGGCTTGAATTGAAAATTCTTGATTTAATGGATGACGTAGTTATTCCAATTAGAATTTTAATAAATGATGAACTTAAATTATATTTTCTAATTCTAGATTATTTCATAGTTTAAGCCATAATTTTATTTTTAAATAGAATAACATGTCACCTTCGATACTTATCTCGATTCCATTGTAAACTATATAAATAATTTATTATTATTATTTTATTTTATTTATTCATAAAAAAATCCTTGAAATAATTTAACTAGGTTAGAAATATTTTATTTGTTTCTTAAATTTACATTTTAAATTACGTTAAGGTCATTTAAATTCACTCCACCATTTTAATCAAATTTATAAATCAATAATAAAAATAGATCTTATATTTTATTAATTTCCAAAGTTTGATAAATAATTAAATATTAATTATCTAAATCTACAATTTTGCTCAATTAAAATTATAACTCCATGTTTTAGAAAATTATTTCCTTAGATCACATTATTTTAATGGTATCATTTTTATTTCATATATATATTTTGTTAATTTCCCTTGGGTACGACCTCACACTCATTCACTAAACTATTAATTGGTTCGTCTACTTGCGAGTTAAATTAAAATCACATCACATATCAATAATTATTTTTTATTTTATAAAATTATTAAGCCCTGCTCTTTTACAATTTTTATCGAACTCAAAATGAGTCACGAAAACCTCCTTACTAAACTACATCATATTAGCGTGCTATTTTGCAATGTGCGACATTTTAATACACCGTTATTAGTTGAGGAACAGTAAAAGGAAAAGGACGTGTAATTCTCAAACAGGGCTACCAGAAACCGTTCTTAAATATGGGATTGTAAATCAGATCCTCACGTGACCGTAATGTTCACGACCTCTATCCCCGAATGATTCTTAAATCACAATCTTGCCCCTTCTTAATCAAAATTCACAACAATTTTTATAGATCGGTTCACAAGAGGTAATTTCTTATAAAGAAAAAATAAAATAAAAAATATCTGCATTGCTAGCCATACACGTGGCATATGTTGGCAAAATTACAACCATAGATCCACTTCTCAAATCATCAATAAAAATAGTCGGTGATTTGTTAATATCTAGGTATTTAACTTAAAAGACTAGTCTGTTAAATGGAGTGACCTAAATCCTTTATAAGTTCCTATATCTTTCTCTACATTTTCGTGGGATTTGTTCGCAGTCCCAACAATTCTCCTCTTGAACGAGACCAGCTATCCAGTACGATTAAAGATTTCCTGAGTCCACATGAGGTAGCGTAAGACCTGACTCTAATACCACTTATTAGGATCTGGGTATCTATCTCAAATGACTAATTTGTTAAGTAGAGTGATTCAAATTATTTATAAATCCCTATATTTCCCTTTACACTTTCAATATATGACCCACTCGCATAAAGTACTTTAGTAAAATAAAAGACTATATTTTTCTATTATGTATTTTGTGTATTAGTAGACTCTTATCATATTGAATAGAGAGTTGTAAAGTACTCTAGCATCAAAATTTTAGGGGAAAATTCAATTTTTACCATCAGAATGAACTCCATCGAAATCAATAATGAGATGATTATTAATTTATGATTCTAAATTTCCTTAATCATTTTATATGACGTTATTTAATCAAAGACTCTAAATTAAATGGTCAAAGTATAAATTCATAAATAGTTTTAAATCAATTTAAATTGGATGAATTATAGGATCTCCTAGGTTGATTTTTTTGGGGCATGTACCCTAAGAAACGGAAAATGAAAAATTTACTGTAAAAATAAAATAAAAATTGGCTGATATATTTAAATTAAAATATTGCCCTATATGATATTGGTTGATCTATGTAAGTTAGGTCATATTGAAAAACTATTTACTAATACTTGAATATAAAATGAAATTTAATATTCAATATGTTCTACATACTCTTCTAACATGCAACGTTCACCACCTCTCTCTGCTTCCATACACATTTTACGCAGAATCAAAAGGAGTTTGGAGCGATTGGCAATCTCAAAAATATTAGTGATAAATTCAAATTTACCATATTTTTATTATCAAAATATTATTACTGTGTTAATAATGCGTATTTATTAGTACTGTGATAAATTTTTGATAAAATCACTTTTTAATTAATAACCCGATAAATGCGCCATTAATTACTGGTAAATTCCTTATGAAGATTTTTATTTTGTTAATATTTTCATTTATTATATTCTTAATTATTTTTTAAATATTATATTTTTTGTGAGATTTTTCCATTAATTTTCTGATAAAAACTCAAGAAGATGAAAATATTCTGATAATATCAATTGCCATTAATATTCTAAAAATGATATTTGTGGCAATGTGGCCAGAAACCTCCTCAAGGAGCGGGAGTTCTAGTTCAATTCTCACTTCACCTTAAAGGGCCATTCTCTATGGATTTACATAGTGTCTGTGAGTAGGAAAACTTATACATACCCCGATAAATAGTTGTGTGTTCTCACAAGCCTAAACACCTTGTTGATAATTAAAAAAACCTTACATGATGATTTAAAGACCTTATATTTGTAGATAGAAGCTCAAGTGAAGAACACCTCCTTGTATGTAAAATATATTTTTTTTCTAATTGTAACCGTTTATGTTTTCTGTCCTTTACCTATTCAGGATGGATTTTAATTTTTAAATAAATTCAATGATTTCCTTTTACGTCCATATCTATACAAAGGCTGGACATATATACACCACGCTTTTCTATTACTAGACACCGCTTTTCGAATTTTGGGGTGAAATTACCATTTTGCCCTTCCGTGTTTTAATAGTCCGATCAAACCTCCAAATGGAAGAACCAATCAAAAAATTCTAGAAATCGTCCAATCGAACCTCCAAATGCAATAACCGATTGAACGACTCCATGATTCGTCCGAACAAATGTTATGGAAAAGGATTTTCAAAAGAGGTCGTTTCTCGACCGATTTTTACAAACAAGGTATCAAAATTCATCTACTCTAAATTTTATGAACTCCGGGACTGATTTTAAGTGAAAAGGGTATAGTTTTGGACTTAAAAAATCGTACCCAAAAAATTAAGGAAAAATGGTCTTCCCTTTTAGTTATTTGGGTACGATTTTTTAAGCCCAAAACTATACCATTTTCACTTAAAATCAATCCCGGAGTTCACAAAATTCAGAGTATATGAATTTTGATACCTTGTTTATAAAAATCGGTCGAGAAAAAGCCTCTCTGCCAACTGTAACCTTTGCGTGTTTGGATCGGGTTTTCAAATGAGGCGGTTTCTCAACCTATTTCTACAAACAATGTATCAAAATTCATCTAATCTGAATTTTATGAACTCCGGGATTGATTTTAAGTGAAAAATGTATAGTTTTGGACTTCAAAAGTCGTACCCAAAGAATTAAAAGGAAATGTCATTTTTCCTTAATTCTTTGAATACGATTTTTTAAGTCCAAAACTATACCCTTTTCACTTAAAATCAGTCATGGAGTTCATAAAATTCAGATTAGATGAATTTTGATACCTTCTTTGTAAAAATCGAACGAGAAACAGTCTATTTTGAAAATCCCTCTCCACAACATCCACAACATTCGTTCGGACGATTCTTGAAATCGTTCGATTGGTCCATCCATTTGGAGGTTCGATTGGACGATTCCTGGAATCGTTCGATTGGTTCTTCAATTTGGAGATTCAATCGGATTATCAAAACACGGAAGGGCAAAATTGTAATTTCACCCCAAAATTAAAAAAGCAGTGTCTGATAACAGAAAAGTGTGGTCTCTATATCTCCAGCCCTATACAAATTGCCACATGGCAGAAGGCTTGGAGAATCTTTAACTCCTATTTTATGGACTTGTATCATAAAATTGGAAATTACGAAATGATCTAAATTTTGATGTTTTAATAGGTACAAAAGTTTGTTATGATTCAGTATGATCCACGAACTCTGTGAAAGTTCCATGTGTCCTCTAAATACTATTTCCTCAATCCCATTTTAGTTGTGTCATTTGAAATATTTGTATTTTGTAAGAAACCTCTATATAAGGATAGTACTACATGTCATCTCATCCATTTTTAACACACTTTATACTACTCTAATATAAATGAGACAACTATTTTGTGACAATTTTAAAATCCATATAGGACAACTAATTTAGGACAGAGGGAGTAGTAATACACAAGTTGGATGTAACACACATCTGGTGGGTCAGGGCAGTTTGGTTAGAGTTTTTTTTTTCTGAATTTACGTGTGGGAAATCATCGGAAACCAAGGGTAAAATTCCTACCCGGTGATACCCATTGTTCTTAGAGTAAATCAAGTTAGGTCATGGGGACTCGAACTTGGCACTTTTCACTTCCTGAAGCGGAAGGTTAACCAGTTGAGCTACACCCATATGAACAGCTTGGCTAGAGTTTGGTCGTTTTATTTGTTTTCATTCTTTAATAAATGTCTAATTATCATATTAATTTCCAAATCAGCAAAATATAAAGTACAAGATAATATTAAAGTTTATAAAAATAGAGATGATTGACAATGTACGTGGAACTTATGTTACCTGTCAAAGGGAATGGATAAGGACATGGAATCACTTGTTGCTATCAAATCATGTTTAATAATTTTAAATAAATCTTTTGTACATTTAAAATATTTTATCTATATATACTTTTAATAATTAAACATAAAAAAGCACTATCTAATTAATTTTCTATTGTTACAAATTCAAAAAAATATTATAACCATAAAGTATGCCTTAAGCCCTTTTAAAATAAAAGAAAAAAACGTAACACTTTGACATTATTTATTTCTTTTAGGAAAAATAATGACATGAAGTAGATTTCTAACAAGTTTAACTCTTATATATCTACTATTTATTAAAAAAAAGTTTTTTTATTTTGAAATTTAAAATTTCAGTAGATATGTAATATATAATTTAATTATAATTATAATATATATAATACTCTTTTATCAATTAATAAAAATCATAATCTATCATCTCCATCGGCCATTTCAAATTACTTTGTATTTTAATTTTTGTTTTAAAACTAATGACTAAGGTATTCAATCGTTCCATCTAACTAATCTTTGGTACATATATATATAAATTTTCCAATCCGCACATCTTGTGTGTATAATTAAAGGGATTGGTTCTTTTTATGTTGGTGGGATTTGATCTCATGACCTCTCATAAATAAAGATGAAAATTAATCATCAAACTAACACTACGAGCTAAAGGTTAAGATTCCATTTCTTGTACTTAAGCATTTCTATCCTTTTTCTATGTTAAAATTCTGGTAAAATAAATTTAAATAAAAGATAAAGAATGAAATGGAAAAAAAAATTATAGAAAACTACATGACTTTTAGCAAAGGAAAAGTGAATGCAGAAACGGGAAAAGCATTTCGACCGTCATTTTCTTCTCTCTCTCTCTCTCTCTCTCTCTCTAGACTTCATTCAT
Organism: Chimonanthus praecox; assembly: GCA_022113865.1. Lineage (NCBI taxonomy): Eukaryota > Viridiplantae > Streptophyta > Magnoliopsida > Laurales > Calycanthaceae > Chimonanthus > Chimonanthus praecox. The sequence continues at coordinate 11,804,742 of CM039090.1, read as the reverse complement.
GCATTTCTTTTGCTAATAGGAACCCTCTCTCACTCTCTCGCCTGAGATTACGGACTAGAAAGCCGTAGCTGCGCCACTGCTCTTCGTCTCCGATTCGTAGGAATCCGTAGCAATCAGTTTTCGGTAAGAAAAAGAGGAGCGATACTGATCGTTACCGGCTTCTTCTCCCGATCTGTAGAAATTTAAGTAGCTTTTTTCTTCATTGTAGCAACGGTTTCCCGATTCTGCAACTGCAGCTTTCCAGAAAACACGCAGGTTTTGGTCATTTTCCGCTGGCTTTCCGGCACTTTTAAGCCATTTTTTACTCTTTCTGTTCTCTATTCCGACAAATTGCATGTAAGAAAACGCGTTTTTTCCTCTTTTGTTCCTCTATTCCCTGTACTCTATAAATATAGCAGACGCGAGGCTGAGGAATCTGGATCCTGGATCCGATTTCCGTTCCGTTCTTCCATTCACTGAAAATTCTTGCGATCTCTTTTCGTTGTTCTTTATTTTTAAAATATAACAGATCATAGATTTCGGAACGATTTTCCGTTAAAGGTTTCTTCTGTTTCCTTCCCGCCGATTTTCGAACTGATTGTATCTGATTTCTTAAAAACATTGAAATTCTATGGAAATCGAATTTCCAGAACTTTGATGCTATTTTTTTAAGATACATATAAATATATTCTATTGTTTTGATTCGATTCTTCACAACATCTTGTAAAATTATCATGATATTCAGCTTATATTTTCCTCTTCTTCTTTTTTTCAGTCGCTTCATTCGGAAAACCGAGTAGAAAGCGAATAAAAAAAATATATTCAATTAATTAGAGCTTTTCTTTGTACTATTTTTAATTGAGTTCGTCATACACGCTAGCAACTAGAGTTTATCTTTTTATATTTTAAATCGAGATTGTGTTCTTTTCAGAAAGGTAAATAGTGATCAGAACCTTTATCCTCCGTCCCTTCGATTATGCAGCATGCTATCATTAGTAAATAAATTATAATTCCAAGAGATCTTTTCCCTTTTCTTCAGGAGTTCTCACCCAATTTCAAGATTTGTTTTTTTTTTTTTCTTAAAATCGTTTTCCACTTAAATATCTGTTTCTTATTGTGATTGTTGTGGGTTTATCAGTTTCTACAGTGTTCGTCAACCAAATTGTTGAACTAATCCGTTCCTTTTTTTTGGCTTCTTTCTTGGATGCTTCTCTCTCTCATTTTAGCTAATTGAATAGATCTACTTAACATTCAAACTAATTAGTTCCTTTCTTTTGGCTTCTTTCTTAGATGCTTCTCTGTCTCTCTCTCTCTCTCTCTCTCTCTCTCTCTCATTTTAGCTAATTGAATAGATCTACTTAACATTCAGGAGAACTTGTATTATTAGCGTAATTGCTCTACTTCCACCTCGCTTTGAATCTCCATGTTGTTTATTTATTATCTTTTTATAATAAACATTAGATGTCCAAAGCCTTTGTGTTGGCTTCTTTACCACAATTATAGTTAAAAGACTAATCAGAAGAGAAAAATCAAATAATGGGGGAGGGAGATATCACATCCCTTACTTTCCGCTAGCTGTTTTGTTACTGTTGAAATTAAATTATTGAGAAAAACAAAGAAGAAACTGATGCGAAAGAACTGTTCTTCCAGATTCCCTGAGGGGTATCAACAGAAGGAGAGGAAAGAGACTGTCTCCTGAAATGGGTAGGGGTAAGATTGAAATCAAGAGGATTGAGAACACAACAAACCGTCAAGTTACCTTCTGCAAGAGGAGGAATGGCCTTCTGAAGAAAGCCTACGAATTATCAGTGCTATGCGATGCCGAAGTATCCTTGATCGTGTTTTCAAGCCGTGGCCGCCTCTATGAATACTCCAACAACAGGTATGCTACTAACCCATCAGTTTATTTTAATTGATTCTGCTCTACAAGTCAGTAGAAAAAGGACTGAAGATTTTCAAATTTGTCTTCTTCTTTCTATTTTTATTTTAATCGAGGGATTCAGGAGCAACATATTTGATTATAATATTTTATTTGTCTCTCTTTTGGGTAGCTTCCGATTTAATTGGAGTATATCTTGATTGGTACTTTTGTCTGAAGATATTTACGTTTTACCCGCATAGGAAGATGAAACCAATGTCTCTCTTTTATCTATCTATCTGCCTATCTTGGGATGGAAAAGTGGCAAATTTTTCACGGTTTTCCTTAAGTATTGCTGGTTACTGATATTTCTAGGCTTTTGGGGAAATGTACAAGTTCTAAACGAGCTACATGTTAGGTAAGTGTTAGTCTTTAACCTTATTTTCTAACCAGCATGAGTAACATGGGAATTTATTTGCCATGAATGAAGAGAATGATAACACTAGGACGATTGTATAAATAGTGTATTTTTTAATTTTATTTTAAGCTGATCTTCTATGATTTTTTGGATCAACATTTTATAAATGAAGTTTCTAAATGGGTTAAATAACAAGCATAAGATCTCACATTATTAGGCTCTACTTTTCTCTACCTAGATAGAGATCATTCCCTCCCCCTTTTTTTTTAATCTGGTCCTATGTATTGAATTACAAGTAACCCACAAACCAAACTGCATGTTACTGTAACATCATACATGATTTTGCACGGCAAAGTAGAAAGGATGAGCTTTAACTGTCAGAACTCATAGAGAGAATATTTTATTTCTTTTTTCTTTTATCAAAGTGTTCTTCGGGTCATATCGAAATCTCTTGTACATAACATCTAGTGAGAATTAATTCAAGACTCATTTTCTAAAATTGATTTTATGTATCTAATATTTAGGGGTTTTTTAATGAGATATCACTGCTATTCAGTTACTCATATGTTAATCTATTCTGTCGTCAATTTGTGGATGGCTAAACCTAGAACCATTTAATGACATACTTCTCATTTCTGAGATGTAATGATAGAATATACTGCATTGTTATATGCAATGAAGTCTCTGTCATCACATGTTTGACACCCAAAACCTGTCCTTCAGTCCTGAATAACTAGCAGAAACCTTGATTTTTTTTTTTTTTTTACTGTTGAGAGGTTTCACCGCTTCACTTACTTTTGTATTTCTTCCTTTATTTTCCTTAAAAAATTTCCATTTTTCATCTCGTTTTTGGTGCTTTGCTCTCATGTGAAATGAAAAAGTACTGTCTCTGTATGACAGAGGCTCTCTATTTCTATCTATTTCTGCCCCACTGGTTTTATGGGTTACTGTCTTCTGTGTTCTTTTGAGTTTCGAGTCCAAATAAAAAAAACAAAAACAAAGAGGGGAAATATGACTTATCCTGTCCTCCTTTCCAACTGATTTAATTTAAGCTTCTACGATTGAAAGCTCAAAGAGTCACAGACAACCATGATATCTCAACTTGAGGATCTTACTCCTCTAATGTTAAGAATATACCATCTTTCCAATCAAGAAATAAAAGTTGGTCATTTTCTGACGCTGTTATCATATCATCTCCGGTACCATAACTTGGAACAGATGTCAGGCTTCATTACTGCGCTTTATTCTCCTACCATATTCCTAAGTTTTGATTCCTTCTACGAGTGAGACAGTGGTTTTTGTCATCGGTTACAAGAATGTCTCTGGTTCTTCAACAAATCACCTCTCTCTTCATCTATCATCATCATCATCAAAATCTCCATCTAAGGATAGAAGGTTTGATTTTGTTGCCCCTCAATTTCCCTGAGTACCACTATCCACCAAATCGGGAATAGGAGAGTGGGTAGGTCTTAGGTTCAACTTTTCTCTAAGTTTACACGATATGCAAGGCTTGTAGGTATTTTCGTAATGTACAGTGGAGATATCTATATTATAAAAAAAAAATAATAGATCGGTCATGACTCATGACACAAGTAATTCAACTCAGAAGAGTGAATAAGATCACGGTTTTAGTTGTGGGCATGGTATAAAATCAAGTTGATTTGAGTTAACTCGACTCAATAGAATTATAAATTATAAATTTTATAGAGCTTTTATAATTCGAGTTGAAAAACTCACTTGAATTACTTAATTTAATAGAATTCTAAAGTCAACTTTAAATTTCATATTTTTAAAATATACCCTATCATTGGCCATCAGACTTAGAAGTTAGAACTCCTTTTAACCAACAAATCTTTATTTTTGACAAAAGCAAATAAAACGCTATTAAGAGGGAAGTTTTGTCTATATGTATTATAGTAATTTAACATTTTAATAAGTATAATAAATATTTAATGAATATAAATAAAAATCTCTGAAAAGATAAGTAGCATTCTCTAACAAAAACATGATGCACCCACTTTATATGTGGATGTGACCATTCATCTAACGCGTAGGTGTTCTGTGGATGTCACTCAATGATTATAAAAATTATTATCATAAAACCTATTATATTGTCAGAAATGAGACCTATTTAATCATGATAGACCTTAATTTTTTTAAGATTAAAAATTAATCATTAAATAAATATTTTAATCTATTATAATCAATCCAACATTTGAAGATGTATCAAATGAAATTTTTAAAAGGTTGGATCTAAGTTTTAAAATAGAAAAATAATTTTAATAAAGTTTCGGTTTAACATAAATGAGTTTTATGTGGGAAATTTGGGTTGTAGTTTTATTTGTTTTAGTGGCCTATTTATAATGAAAAATGATCACATGTGCATTGAGTCACATGGTATTATTGTACACACCTAAGAATATAGTCAAGTAAAAATGGAGTGATGGATCTCTTTGAATGTTCTTTCCCTAAATTTGTTGTTCACCAAAAAATTACTTTAATTAAATTGAAAAAACTATATTTTTAAAGGGCTTCAAATTTATAAATTAAAAATAATAATTTTTAGATATTTTAAAAAACATGACTTAATTAATCTGATTAAAATATCTTTTAGTAATGTATTAAAGAATAAATTATTTAAATAAATTTATCATCACTTCATTTAATGACAACAACTCATTCACCAGCAAACATCTCATACTTACAATTCCCAATGCATCTACTCCACTTTAAATGGTGAAGATGTTAAGTTTTTTGGAGCCTAATCATTAGAGATGTACTCGCAGATCCGTTCGAAGACTCTTATAGCAAGGGTCGGCTGTCTTATTCATTTTCTTGCATTTGAACATAATGGATTTGGTTTGAATCCATGGACATACCAAAAAAGAATCACGTATATTTGATCTGTGATTTGTTTCTCTATTTATTGTTTATGCACTTCTATCCCCAACATAAGATCCGATTTAAAAAGAAGAGATATGTTTCCTACATAATAGAATAAGGCAAGCCATATGGATACCCGAGTTTTCAGGTGAAATTACCATTTTGCCCTTCGTTTTTAGAGGAAAAAATGAATGTACACATCATTCGAATGAATTGTTTGAATGGATTCCTTCGAACGATAGCTGTAAAAGTGAGATTTTCAAACGACATCGTTTCTCGACCGCTTTTTATAAACAAGGTATCAAAATTCATCTTCTCTGAATTTTATAAACTCCGGGACTGATTTTAAGTGAAAAAAGTATAGTTTTGGACTTTAAAAATTGTACCGAAAGAATTAAGGAAAAATGCTCTTCCTTCTTAATTCTTTGAGTATGATATTTGAATCCCAAAACTATACACTTTTCACTTAAAATCAGTCAAAGAGTTCATAAAATTTAGAATAGATGAATTTCGATACCTTGTAAAAATAGGTCGAGAAACAGCCTCTTGGCCAACTGTAACCTTTGCCCTTGTGGCTCCGGTTTCTGGAACTATTTTTACAAATAAGGCATCAAAATTCATCTATTCTGAATTTTATAAACTATATGAATGATTTTAAGTGAAAATGGTATAATTTTGGGATTTAAATATCTATCCAAAGAATTAAGAGGGAATGTCATTTTTCCTTAATTCTTTGGCTATAATTTTTGAAGCCTAAAATTATACTATTTTCACTTAAAATCAGTCATAGAGTTCATAAAATTCACAGTAGATGAATTTTGATATATTGTTTATAAAAATTGGTTAAAAAATGGCCTCATTTAAAAATCCCACTCTACAGCATCGTCCGAAGGAATCCATTCGAACGAACCACATAATCGTTTGAATGATGAGGACAATCATTTTTCTTTAAAAATAAAATACAAAATGATAAGTTCATTCAATTTTTTTGAAAAACAGGGTGGATAAAGTAAGAAAACCCAGGTTTCCATATGACTGGCTTAGAATAATAGGGTGCATCAGGAACCACACCAACTCCCCTAAGGCCATGATGGCCCCTTCCCTTCCCTATATATGATGTTATGATGGTGAACATGTTTAAAAAGTAGAATTGCCTGTTGTACCATGCAATGTCTTCTCAGATGAGAAAAAGGTTCCACCATGGTGTTACTACCACATGATTCCTGGTTGGAGAGTACTCTCCATCGACGAAACCTTAACTGCGTCGTTTCAAAAAAAGTAACTGTCATGCTCAAGGACCGAGGCTGCCTTCCTTTCAGAGCAGATGGACTCCACCTTCACCCCTGAGAAGGTCATTGTTTCACACTTTTAGGGCATTGTTTCACACTTTTGGAAGCATGTTACGCGAGTTTTTTAAAACCAATATCATCAATAATATTTTTGAATCACCAATAAATCTTTTATATCGAATAAATTATATGTAAAATTATTTAATCGGTGCACCGATTTGAACTCTTTAGAAATTGATGCATCGATTTTTAAGTGATTACCGGTATATATGTCCGATGCACCAATAAGTGAACCAACTTCTTTAGATAGATAAGGGACAAAATGAGAAATTCACTAAAATTCGTGCCTCCTGAAAGATAACATCCACCATCCTAAATTTTAACATAGTTGAACTCAAAATCTCTAATCTAATACTATACATTTCTACCGATTAAAGTATTTGTACAAATTTTTACTTTTTATTTTACTTTTATCAAAAAGAGTTTGCTCTATGCATTGGCCAGTTAAAATAGAGTGAAATAGAAAAATTCTCATTCCTATATTGCATAACAAGATTTGTGAGTTTATATAAGTGTAAGAAAAATAGAACTATTGAAATCTTTTTAATATATCACGTTATTACCGTGATATTATTATGTTAAAAAAAACTACCAATAAAAAGGGAAATACATAAATTTAAATGGTATTTTTATGATAAAATTAAGAGAACCAAAAAATGCATTAGGTATTTTTTTTTTACAAGGGCGAGAACTGCATTATTAAAGGCTTTTGGTGTTAAATTTGATCTGTTAAATATTTTAATTAATATTATTATTTATATTTTTTCAAATGAGCTGTTATTAAATTTTAAACAATTTTTGTAGATTTATTAAATTATTTATTTTTAGAGTCTAGGAAAGGAGGAGAGGGATCTACGATGGATAGAATTTTTTTTATTTACTCTTTTATGATTATGATTTATAAAAATAAGTTTATGTACCTGGCACTTTATTTTATAGAAATTATAGTGACACTAGTGTTTTTTATAATAAGAAAATATCAAACTAGTCATCATCTAAGTGGTGAAAAGGTATAACTGTGTCCCTTATAATAAAAAAAATTAGTGTGCCTATCAATTCTCATATTTTATATATTTATTTCCTTTAGTTATTTATATTTTTATCCTTTTGGTAGGTTAGGTCAACCATTTCCTACAAGAGAAATGATTATGAGTTGGTTCACAAAAATTGGTGTAAATTTTTATTTAACACCTTTGGAATTTGAATAAAGATGAAGGATGTCAATTATTTTTTAATATAATTAATGATTCTAGTAAAAGACTATTTTAAAAAGTTTACAACAGATAATTAGGAACTGATGCACTTGTTTACGATGTCTCTCGGGACTTTCCTCATTCCTATTATCATTGGTGGCTAGTGGGGAACGAAATAGGATCAGGTTAGTTGGGACGGTTGACTCTGTCAAATGAGTGAGTTGACTCGGTTAGATGGGTAAATGGGTCAAGAGGTTTGGTCAAACGGGTCAACAACATGGACGATGGAGGCAACGGATCTGGTTGAGGAGAGGGAATGGGAATTGAAAGGGCGCTTCTACAAAAGTGCGGGAGAGGAGAGCGAAAACTGAGAAATGGAGGAAGGAGGGATGAAGAGAAAAAGAGGAAAGAAAATCAAGTTTGATTCTGAGAGAGCAGAGGACGCTCGGACAGCGATGGGGATTGGTCGAGCAGGGGGATGATGGCCGCCAGCGGGCGATTGGATTGGGGAGACAAGAGGGTGACCTATGCCTCACAGAGGTAGTAGGAGAGGTAGCGCTCAAATTGGGCAGTGCAGCGGGTGGCCGTGGGGACGGGCGAGGTGGAGACATGGCAGTAATTCAGGAACGCTGATTCGGCCAGGACGACTGAAGCCTAATGCAAGCATCGGATACAACCAATTCCATCGAGGCCCGATCTAGACACGATTAGCCAAAATTGAGAAATTGACTCTCTAAATTCATGTGACTCAAATGAAATCAAAGTTATTCTTATCTTCGTTTAGAGAGTTTTACTTTTTTTGATTGATCATGGGCACCCTCTTCGTATGATTCGACTGCGAGAGGATATGGTCTCCCTTTTTTGTGACTCCACCATTAAGAATTGGTCTCACTATGACCATGTTTCCGCCATCAGGGCCTTAATCAACCTTTTCAGCCCTGATCGTTTAAAGATTGCTCGATTTTGGGATTCTGACATTTCGGAGCTCATTAGTTCTCACATTACTGAAATCACTGTAATTTTTTCTCAAGCATCTTTCTAGTATATCGTTTGAGCCAAATATTGGGTCGGTTGGTTTGGCCGCTATTCTTTTGTTTCAAAGGACTATGATCCTTTTTTTTCTCTGAGTTGCATTTGGCGACTGTTTTTGGCCGAACCTGGGCTGTAGGCTTCTTTGTAAATTTCTCCTTCGGGTTTTCTTTTAAATGATATACTAACTCAACATTAAAAAAAAAATCATCATTGGACGGATAGAGGGAAGAGAGGCCCCCACATTGAGTTTCATCCACGACCACGTCAGCTGTTGACTAAGTGTCATGCTGCCCCACATTGGATTCCACTTCATTGGCCATGTAGACCCCACTGGGATACCAACTTGACAATGAACTTACTGATAATGACGACACTGATTTTCGAAAGAAAACAATAAAGAAAGCCGAGTAGAATCGGCAAGCACAAAGTGCTGGCCAAACGGAATGAAGAGGGAAACAAAATAAAGAAAATAAAAAAAATTGAACGACTGTGTGCGACTTCGATGAAGCTGCAACGAATTTGGAAAATGAAGAAAACGAGAGGAATGAGGGCGCACCTTCTTCTTGTAACGACTTCGACCCACCTTTTCGATTGTGATATTGTCCAATTTGGGCCTACTCTACCCCAGGGATCCAAAATTCGGTGGGACTGAGATCTTGACATCTCAGCCGATATCTCGGTTCGACAATATCAGCCGATATTACTCTTTCTCTCTCTCTTTTTAGGCCAAATGTCGATCGAGACTGAGATGTATCAGCCGAGATGGCGAGATCTCGCTTGAAACGTATCGGCCGAATTTTGGACCCCTGCTCTGTCCTTATGGTTTCGTTTCTGCGCCTTGCCCACCAAGCAAGGCCTCATACATGGGAGAGGAGGATTCCCTCAAATAAGCACCCTCCCACATCACCTTCTGGGCAATGTGGGACTGCAAGGGCATCACAATCCACCCCCTTAAGACCAGAGCCGCCCTCGGCTCAGCTCGAGTATAACACATAGGGAGGCCTACACGGGCAGAAAGTTGAACCTCTCTCTGATACCACTTTGTAACGACCTCGACCCGACTTCTCGAGTGATGGACTGCAGGGGCATCACACTTTTGAAACAGGGAAAGGAGCCAAAAGAAGTAAGTAAGAAAAGAGGAAGAAAATCAGTGCCAGTAGAGAGGGATATTCGAACAAGAAGAACAAGATCGAGGAAGAAATTCGGGAAAAGAAAGAAATGTGAGAAGAAAATAGAAGAAGGCAGAAAGCAGTGCAAACCCGAGAACAAAGAGATAGAATAAGAGAGAAGACAGGGTGATTAGACCTCCGAAGAGATTGAATAGGGCGTCCGATTAGGGCCCGAGTTTGGAAACTATATTCTTTTTAATATTTCTTTATTTTATTTGAAAATAAGCCTATAAATTCAAGCATAGGCCACACTTGTAAACACAATACACAGAAATAGGATTTGAATAAAATTTGGAGATTTGAGCTTGGTTGAAGTTCTCCCTAAAAATGAGGTAAGTTCTTTGATTTGGTTCTTAATTTTAATTTGTGCATGTCTTATAATTAATTTTTCTTTAAGTATTGATTTTTGATTTGCATGGTGAATTTCATGGTTCATGTCTTGCTTTCCTAATTGCTTAATTGAATTTAATTCCGCAGTCAAATTAAGTTAAAAAGGTTCCGTGTTTGATAATTCAAATCAGTGTTGGATTTTATTTCCATGCATGCTTGATAAAAGCATTTGAAAAACAATTTCATATTTGTTTTGGCATTTGATTGAACACCTAATTTTATTGGCGACTTGATTCCGCCAACTATACTAACGAAATTAGTATTATGTTTCTTTTCTTGAGAGTGTCAAGAGAATCGAGAGAGAACCCTTCAGAGTTTCAATCTTGAAATCCTTGATTTAGATTACAAATCCAAGTCTAAAATCTATCATTTTCAAAAAAATGAGAAAACCAAAAAGTAAAAAATATTTGCATTATTCTTACATCTCTTGGTAATAACTGCATCAAAGCCCCAAACGAAATAGGGGCAGATCTGGCTAAGGGGTTCAGGAATGAGTCCTTGGGATAGATCCGGTAGATCACTGTTGACGAGGGAAGAAATACAAGAGGTGGTTCGGTCCCTGCACTACAGCAGTGGGATCCGAGTATTTGTCTGCACTGAGATGGGGTATAGTTCAACTGGTTAATCTCCCTCTTCAGGAAGCAGGAGATGTCAAATTCGAGCCCCCGTAGTTTAACCTAGTGTACTCTAAGGGCAATGGGTATCACCCGTGGGGGTTTTACACTGGGTTTCCCGTGATTTTCCACACTTAAATTCAAAAAAAAAAAAAAAAAAAAACGGAGAAGAGGGGAAAGAGAGAATGTGAATCCACCTATGGAAAGAAAAGAGGAAGGGGAAGAAGAGAAGTGGGAAACATGAATCTACCCGGGAGAGAAGAAGAGAGTTTCAATTGTAATTTTCCCTTAATCATTCATCTCCTAATTACAATCATAAAAGGAGGGTTTTACAGGAACCCAGAACTTAAAAAAAAAAGAGGAAATAAGTAAAAAAGGAAATAATATAAAAGAAATCTAATATTAATTTTACAAATAGGGAAATAGAAATAAATTAAAAATAGAAACTTCTTTCCCTTGCCACGCTTTTTCGATTTTCCTTCTATACCAGCACAGGTTTTCAATTTCGGATCGGGTTCTGACTCTCGATCTACATTAGTGGCCCACCATGGTTTAACCGTTAATGGATACCACCTTCATTTTATCATTCGTGGGCTCATTGTGGTTCCCATCATTCAGTAGGTTCCACAGCATTTGGTGGGCTATGGACTATGGTGGTTCCAAAGGCTGCAAAGCCTAACCTCATTCCCATCATTGGTGGGCCTACCATGTTGTCCAATCATTGAGTGTGCCTTAATCGTAACCCATCATTGGGTATCTTGTTCCCGTCATTGGTGGGCCCTTTCATGGTTTCTATTGCCGGAGCCACATTTGGTTCTATGGGTTGACCACAAATTATATGGTATTGCAAGATTAGAAAATCCAAAATCATCATGATGCACTTAGAATCATAATCTCATTATATTCTATACATAACATTTCATATAAATAGTACATCTAAAAGTTTTAAAGACTGACTCATAAATCAAACTGTTGTAGGAGGTTAGATTGGTAAGGGTTCAATCGTAATCAAACTCGGTAATTAAATTCGGCTGAACCTGTGACACTAGCATAATAGTGTATAATATTAATCAACTAACTAATTTATTAATCAATACTAAATAAGTTAAAAATATAATATTATATAAATAACTTAAAATATAATGAGCACATTTTTATAAAAATGTATTGTTTGCACTGATTATAACTATAAATAATAAAATAGACTAATAATCTAACTTATTAAATTTCAAGTCTTTTGAGGGTTATTGAAGGTCAACCATCCAAACTCTTTCGAGTCGTTTCAGCTTTGAAGAGGTATCAAAGGTAACTAAACCACGTCTAATAAAGGTTAAAGATTGAACTTGGATTGAACTTTTGGGAAGTAAAGGGTTGTATACATTTGGTTTTTGTTTTAAATCTAATTAAAAAGTTAAGATTAGGCTATTAGCAGAAGCATTTCAATATAATGGTAATAATATCATCTCCCTCAATGTCTTCAATATTTTGCCTCTCAGATAAAAAATTTAGTCAAGGGATCAACTAGCATTTCTTTTCTTAGTAGATATTCCAAAGCATCTATCTCATTCTTAACTAAGTTTCAAATATAATTGTATTTCAACTACAAATATTCAAATTTACATTTGTGCATTTCATTCTTTGAAAGATGTATTACAACCTTATTTTCAAATCACATTGTAAATAGTTATATTGGGTCAGAGATGTGATTTGTAAATATCCTCTCAACCTACCCTTCTCCTCAAGTCTTTCATTGCTTGAGATCTCCACTCTTGTCTATCACAATAAAAGAGAACAATAAAAAAATATTTTATAATAATAGTAATAATAATAAGAAACAAAAGTGACATTAAAGAGCTCAATGACTCTTTCCATTAATGGTTTCATAAGTCTCGAAGAATTCAAATTTTTTTACCACTTGAGAGAGAGATCGGACTAACGATTGCAGGATTGGAGTCTGCAACTCAATCTTTGTCGTTTTTCGTTTATAAATGGATGAGTCGATGAAATGGGTACAATCAAACTACAGTGTCTTCTTTCTCTTTCACTCTTTGTGAATTTTAAAACGCACTCAATTCATTTTAATTTGGTTCTCTGTTTACTAGTGTACAAACCAATAAGTAGAAGGACATTGAATCTTGGAAACAAAATTTTCAGTGAGTCCACTTGTATATGGTGGGAAAATAGTTGGTCTTAGAGACAGCACTGCGACAGTGCACGTTGCTTATTGTTTTAATTCTTAAATTAAAAACAAACTATTTGTTGTTTATTATAATTTTCACAACAATTTTAAGACAACAATCCTTTACCAATGGCGTCAAATGGATCAAAGCCTTCTCCAAATAATTTGGAGAAATTGGAGACCTTTGAAACCACTACTATTCAATTGTGCTAGAATTGTGGTGTATTAGAGGTCAAGTATGTTTCTGAAGATGTTGATAATCACTCCTTTTTAATTGATAAATTTGTGAAATTTGGAATGGTGTTTGATGAAACTGTTCTTGAGAAAGTTTATAAATTGCAACAAATTGCTCAAGAGATGGTCAATAGTGATGAACACATGTCTAAATTTTTTTCAAGTTTCCACAATTATTGGCAAATTATCACCATCTTAGAGCGATTTCCGAAGAAAGTTGGAACACAAAAAGAAAATCTAGTTTCTATGAATTTATTATCATAAATGTCATTATATCCAAAATCTAGATTGATAGTCCTTCCAATTCATTTAAAATACCCTTCGCATAGTTTAGATTGGTTAAAAGTTTTCCTTTTATTCTCATTACAGGCAGATTATTAGAGTATTTTTTTAGTGAAATTATAGTCGGATCTGGATCCATTTACAGGCCTCACTTAAAACAGTCACATGAATATTTTGTTATTTTTTCTCATTTCTTCTTTCTAACATGACCCATTCTAAAATGTCATTTATTTATTCAACTTAGTTAAATAAGAACTAATCATATTATTCATAATAGATAAAATATACATCTTGTCGTTTGCATACCCTTTTCCAACAAATTATTCCTTTTAGTGATAAATCACTTTATGAGAATAAAAAATAGCATGAAAGCCTTGATGATTTGACCAAATAAACAGCAATTAAGCTTTTCCATAAGCTAGGAAAAGGGAAAATATTCTTAAAAGAAAATGTTTTCCCCAAAGAAATAACAATGTACATAGTCCCAATCCCTAACTAACAAGAGGTATTTTTTTTTTGAATGATATAGTATTTCTTCGACGAAATAACAACTCAACCGCATATTTTATTCTATGGATACAGCATCGACTAATAGATGATCATCAGTTTGTTGGCCTCTTTTATTCTGGCTTACTTTCTTTGTACATATTGTTGTACATTGTTTTGTTGGTTTTGTTGGGTGTTGGCTTTTTAGCCATATATCTCCTTTCTTTCTCCTTGCCCGGCCCGGGTTGTGGGTAATTTTTTTGTATCTTGAGCTCCTTTTTTGATTGAATAACTAACCGTATCATTCAAAAAAAAAAAAATAACAACTCAACGTTAGACTAGATTTGTGATTGAGAACCTTAGAGTCAAATGGTTTGAGAATTAGTATAACTAAAATAGAATACATGGAATGTAATTTTTGTGAGTTAAATGATAGTAAAGATAACTTGATAAAAATGAAAAATGACTTAATTGTACATTTTAATAAGTTTAGATACTTGTGTTCTATGGTAGAATCTCAAAGAGGTTTCAACTTAGATATAATGAATGGGATAGGAGTGGGGTGGGCAAAATGCAGAAAAGCTAGATGATTCTTGTACGGTAAAAGAGTCAACTTCAACTAAAAGGATGATTTTATAAATTAGTTATTAAATTAATGATATTTTATAGAGCAAAGTGTTGAATAATGAAAAAAAAAAGAAATAAACAAAGTCAAGACAGCGGAGGTGTGTATACTAATTGGATGAGTGGTTTAACCTAAAATGGTAGAGTTTGAAATGAAAGCAATAGGGACAGTTTAAAGATAGCTCCGATAGATGACAAATTGAGATAAATCCGTTTGAGATGGTTTGCTTATATTAGTAGAAGCCCTTCACAACCCTAGTAAGTAGAGTGAGGAGGTTAGGATCGAAGACTCTAAGAGGAGAGGGTGACTTTCCAAAACATTGAGGGAATAGATAAAAAAAGACATGTTAGACTGTGGAGTAACTAATTGTGTAGATTATGAAAGAGTTAATTAGAAAACTCATAAAACCAACTTCAAACAGACAAGACTACTGAATGTTGACAATGATGATGACAATACCTCAATCTACTTGGATCGGCAACAACATTGTGAGAGAAATGGAAGGGGAGTGATTAGGTGTCCCTCGTTTAAACTTAATTTTAAAAACAGTAAAACTTTTATAATGTATTACTCTATAAATTTGTAATCTCTCTAACATAATATCAGCAGCTCGTCCTGACCTCAGGCCTATACAAAATCTGTTAGCACTTACAGTGTGATAGACAAGAATAATCGAATGGAATAAAATAAGCACAATCCAACATAAGCAAATTTACGTGGTTCGGCCCCACCCGGCCTACGTCCACGAAGAGAGAAATAATATTATTAAGAGATAAAGACAATATCTATACAAGATTAATCCCCAAGTTTATACCCAAATATAAACGTACTAACTCTTGTATATTCTTACTGTCTTCCCTTTGTATCTCATACAAAGAAAGCCTTCAAGAGTTGCTGTCAGAACCAGCAGTTGTGCACGTCCTCCTCTTTGCTGCTTCACCGCCTAAGGCAAGCTGCCAATCTGTCCTTGTTCAAACCTTGAACAAAGACTGCAAGGAGCTTCTCTCTTCTCAGCAATAAATCCACTATTGCTATCAGCCTAGCATGCAGCAAACCACACGTCACTGCTGTATGATCTCTCAAGAAAATCTCTGTCTGTATCAGATACAAACAGCACGCAGCCCAACACTCTTTGTTGAATCTCTCTATGTAAATCTGAGATAATTCCACCCTCTTTCTCTCCCTTAATTGTTGTATGCAGGTCACCTTTTATAAGCAAGTTTCAGTCGGTCCCAAGAGAGGTAATCCTCAGCCGAGAGATCCCAGTCTTAGCAATTTCCTAATGGGATTAGGAAAGCCGGTCCTGCTATGCCGTGTATTCCTCTTTCCTTGTTAATCCCAATCGGTTGGCTCCCTTATCCAAACATAGCAGTTGCCGAGTTTACCTTCTCACATCCATTGGAATAGAAACTGCTATTCCTCTCTTACTGTCATGTAGATTTGTCTTCCTTTATTTCAGCCGATCTCTTGGTCGGGTAAGATGGATATGAGCCACCGTCAACAATCTCCACCTTGGCGAAAATACCACCAACCTCCGAAGATGAACTGAAATACCATCATCCACAACACCTGAAACTATGCACCTCTGTGCACACCGACCACTCCCGACTGAACTCCTCCTGCAACTGCAACCCATCTACATCTCTTTGTGAGATGCGCGCACCCCCACGCTCTGGGTGCTCCACCTGTCTTCTTTAATTAGAAAAATTGCCCAAGCCCAAGCCTCGCTTGAACTTAACGCCCGTCACCGGATTTGTTGGACCCGCCATCGACTGTGTCGGACCCGCCGCCTGTATGTGATTTTTCGTCCCCTTCGCTTTTCCATCTCCGCTAGCACCATGGAATTCGGACAGACCATCACAACCTGCAAAAGAAACTTTATTTTTAAAGTCATACCTGATACCTGACTTTTTGTTTCTTCTCCTCCTTCCTGCGGCCTGATTAGTAGTATCCCTCTGCCGGTCGATTACTGTACTTCCCTCCAGTGTGTACAGATTATTTTCCTTCTTCCCTTTCATGACCATCATGGCTCCTTTGGTAACTCTCAGAGCCCCATCCTTCGCCTTGAAGGTAAACCCATCAGTGTCCAGTGTCCCCAAAGAAATCAAATTTTTCTTTAACTCAGGAACATGTCGTACGTTCTCCAATTTTCTTACCATGCCATCAAACATCCTGATTTTGACTGTCCCAACGCCAATGGTTTTGCAACTAGCACCATTGCCCACATTGACAGGTCCCTCATCACAGGATTTGTATGTGTCAAACGACTCTCTGCGTGGACACATGTGGTAAGAACACCCAGAATCTAAAATCCACTGATCAGTGGGATTATTCATACCTGTGGTGACTGTGCACACGACAACACCTACAGCATCGTCTGTGTCACTTTGTACAGCATTTGATTGTTCTGAACTTTGCGGTCTGATTTCCAGATCACGCTTCTTTTTGTTGCAGTCCATCATCTTATGCCCCTCTTTCTCACAGTAGAAACATATAAGCTTTCCACCTCTCCCTCTGGATTTTGACCTTGACCCTCTGAACTTGTTACAGTCTTGAGGTTTTTTGCTGTTGTTTCTCCCTCTGTTCTCTGTATAGAGAGCCTGTGTCTGAGAAGGACCCACCGAAGACTTTCTTCTTGTCTCCTCGTTCAGCAAATTGCTTGTCACAAACGTCATAGTGACAATACCCTCTGGCGCTGAATTGCTGAGTGACACCACAAAGGTCTCCCAACTCTCAGGTAGAGAATTGAGAAGTAGGATGGCCTGCAACTCACCATCAAGAACCATCTTCATGGATGAGAGTTGATTGATTATACTCTGCATCTCATTTAGATGCTCCACAATCGAAGTACTTTCATTGTACTTCAGATTCACCAACTTTCTTATTAGGAACGTCTTGTTGCCCGCAGTCTTTCTCGCATATAATCCCTCCAATTTATTCCAGAGAGATTGCGCCGTCGTTTCAATGGACACCAGATGAAACACACTATCATCTAGCCACTGTCGAATAAAACTGAGGCACCTTCGATCAAGATCGTTCCATTCATCATCAGACATTTCGACCTTCAGTTTTGCCTTCCCCTTGTCATCGGAAGACTCCGTCGGTTGCATCTTCGGTCTGCCTGCGATCGGTTTGTATAGATCTCTACAATAAAGAAGGTCTTCCATCCTTGCCTTCCACAATAAGTAATTTGCTCCATTGAGAGTAATCATTTGGGCGGTGTTAATTTCCATCACCTCCGACAACCCGAAGCCTCCCTGTGTGCTGTGATCCGTTCACCCACGAGTCCCTGGTCTCCAACCAAAGCTACTGATACCACTTGTTAGCGCTTACAGCCTGATAGACAAGAATAATCGAACGGAATAAAATAAGCACAATCCAACACAAGCAAATTTACGTGGTTCGGCCCCACCCGACCTACGTCCACGAAGAGATAAATAATATTATTAAGAGATAAAGACAATATCTATACAAGATTAATCCCCAAGTTTATACCCAAATATAAATGTACTAACTCTTGTATATTCTTATTGTCTTCCCTTTGTATCTCATACAAAGAAAGCCTTCAAGAGTTGCTGTCAGAACCAGCAGTTGTGCATGTCCTCCTCTTTGCTGCTTCACCGCCTAAGGCAAGCTGCCAATTGTCCTTGTTCAAACCTTGAACAAAGACTGCAAGGAGCTTCTCTCTTCTCAGCAATAAATCCACTATTGCTATCAGCCTAGCATGCAGCAAACCACACGTCACTGCTGTATGATCTCTCAAGAAAATATCTGTCTGTATCAGATACAAACAGCACGCAGCCCAACACTCTTTGTTGAATCTCTCTATGTAAATCTGAGATAATTCCACCCTCTTTCTCTCCCTTAATTGTTGTATGCAGGTCACCTTTTATAAGCAAGTTTCAGTCGGTCCCAAGAGAGGTAATCCTCAGCCGAGAGATCCCAGTCTTAGCAATTTCCTAATGGGATTAGGAAAGCCGGTCCTGCTATGCCGTGTATTCCTCTTTCCTTGTTAATCCCAATCGGTTGGCTCCCTTATCCAAACATAGCAGTTGCCGAGTTTACCTTCTCACATCCATTGGAATAGAAACTGCTATTCCTCTCTTACTGTCATGTAGATTTGTCTTCCTTTATTTCAGCCGATCTCTTGGCCGGGTAAGATGGATATGAGCCACCGTCAACAAAATCTAATAAATCTTTCTAACTCGGTAGTCAATACATTCATATAAAAAATGTATTGTCCCAACCATTTTGTAAAGTAATATTCCATACATCCAGAATAAAAAATTACTATAAAAGTGACTAAGGACCTCACAAAGTGCAAGAGTTAAGTTATGTTTTTTATTTTTATTTTTTGTTATTGCCGATCTGCTGCTACTCTGTAAACCCTCTTCTCTGTTCTCTCTCTCGAGAAACACTCTGAAAAGCGACACTAGGATGATTTGTTTCCAGATCGAGCAAAGTGGTAGGGTTTCTAGCTAGTCTTGAAGGTTGCAGACGGAGAGGATTCAATAGCGACGATGGGCGACAGTCTACCTTTCAGGCAGCAATGGTCCATGGGGTAGAAATAGAAGGAAGATAAAATGATTTCAGCTGAATGGACTTTTTACGATGGGTGAGAGTTTAAGGAGTTTTTTTGAAAAGAAATACTGAACGTCGATTTGCTAGACCCTTTAATTAAACAACTTCTCTAATGTAATATATCTACTATGGTCCCAGCCATATTACATTATAGAGGTTTTACTGTATTTTGTTTTGCCGTATTATGTGGAATAGACTGATGACTAATCAAATTTAATTGTAACCTATATATAGAGATATTTTATCCCAACCTTTCATACTAATTTTATGCAAGTGTTCCGTCATTCAACATGGTCTATCGACCTTTGTTTTAGGAGAATCTTAGACCCTGATCTGCCCCATGCACCGGGCCTCATTGAATTCCCTTAGTTGTTTTCCATCACTACCTCCCTTCTAATTCCTTTTTTTTTTTTCAATTGACGCTCCATTTCAACTTTTTATAACATAGATATTTCTATCTTATATTAGAGGTGACACTAATCTCACGAGTATGTGTAAATCTGTTAATCTACATACATTGGTTTAGTCGATAGAAAGTAACTCCATGGAAAATGGCTCGGAAAAGTTGTGTGTGAATCGAACTCAAGACCTGCTTCACGAGTTAAGCGTCTTGACCGTGACAACCGACCCACCAAAAGCAAATAAAAGAAAGAAAACGGAAAGCAAGGAGAGAAAACAGGGACTTGGGCTGTGTTTTTGGAGAAAAAAAATATAGTACACGAATTGAGAGTTCTTGAGGACATCGTGTGCGAGAGAGCCAGACTGAGAGCAGAGAGGCTGTTTAGAGAAACCATGTGCACAGAGAGCGAGAGAAGAAAAAGGAAAAAAAAAAAAAAAGAGAGAGAAGAAAGAGGCTGAGGGTGAGAAGAGGAGTGACACACACGAGAGAAGATTGTTGTCTCTTATAGTGCATTAGATCTGACATTCCTCTTTGATTGTGAGATCCGGCTATTCCTTCGATCAGCTCCGGATAAGTTAAATTTCTGGTATTTCGTTCAGTGTTATTTTTTCTCTTGCAATTGTAATCCTCAGACTTTTGGCATAAGTCTAAGAAGAAGATTGTATTCTCAGATTTGATTTGGAGTTGCCCCGTTGTTTTTACCCTTCATATTGAAGAGGTTTTTTCCACGTAAATTTGGTGTGTTCTTGTGGTGTGTGTTTGATTTAGTTTTCAGTTGTTTCCTTCCATCATTATTATTATTATTGTGCTATTGAAGAATTGATTGTATCCTAAATAAGTTTTTTTGATATGTTGAGATCGGATTTTATCAACCAAGTTACATCCATATTTACCTATTCTACTCTTACGTATCTTTAGTGGATTAATGTAATAAACATTAAATTTAGCCAATTCTTCCTTCATCCAACCCCATCCATATTAAGTTCAAAACCCTACTTAGGAACAAGTAAACTCAAGTGTGATCTGTTATTTTCAATGAAACTATTCATTTCTCAAGTGTAGCTACTATCTTACACATATTCTCAATGTGAACAAGCATGTAAGCTGCTTAGATGTACTCGTAGTGGCATCTGTAAACCCAGTTTTACTTGTTTCTCTTGAGAATGTATTTTCATTCCTTGATGCTTCTTTTCTAATCCTACTCTTTTTTTAGGGTTCTCTTTGCACAATCCATAACTTATGGCACCTACCTAGTTTAATCAATAAGAAAAGGCATGCTCCATGTTAGGCCATGGGGCAGTAGGTATTGTCCGTAGAGATTTTATGTTGGGTTTCCTGCAATTTTCCACACGTAAATTCAAAAAAAAAAAAAAATGCTCCAAGAGTAGATCACCGTCAGACTATGCTAACCTTCCTTCGCTGTTGCATTTAAATTCTCTCCAATGGTTATCCTTTTATCGTTCTGCGTTCACATGCACATAGTAGGGTGGGTCTCTTGATTTAGAGTTTCTATTTCTTCTTTCCTATTTCTTCTCCACTCTTTTCCGTTTGTTCTCTACATGTGGAGATGCTAGGGTTTGGCTCAATTTAGAGTTTCTATTTTTTATTTCCTATTTCTTTTCTACTCTTTTCCATTTCTTCTCTTTTTTTCTTTTTCTTTTTTTTTAATGTTGGGTTAGTATTTCATTCAAAAAGAGAGCCCAATGGACAATAAACAAAAGCCCACAGTCCGGGCCAAGCCAGGACAGCCATAAGAACAGCACAAAAGAATATAGGACCAACAGCCCAAAATATAAAAAGGCTCACAATCAGGCAAAACATGTAAACAAGCCCAATTAAGAAGTTAGAGAGATTGGAGTTTGAAAGAAAATGCCAGAATCCTCAGTAGAGTGATGATAGTTTGGATACAAGAAATCAATATCCCTTGAGCAAGCAATCCTTCTCTACAAGTGGAGATTTGCTAGAGTTTGGCTCAATTTACAGTTTCTATGTTTTTTCCTATTTCTTCTATCCTTCTTCTTTGATACTCTTTTTTGTATAAGGAAAAGAGAGAGGTCTCTCTCGTGAGTGGGCTTAGCTTTTCTGTGTGGCCCCTCAAGCACCCGAGAGTTTGATTTTGGTTCGAGAGGATAGAGAGTTTTGCAGAGAGAGAAGAAAATAGGGTTGGATTTGTAATCGAAATATTTCACCACTGCGTGCAGATGTAGGATTCGGCCGAACCACATAAATTTTGTCTTTGTGTTGATTGTTTCGTTTATTTGATTGACTTCCGCTGATTATTAGAGTAAATCCCAACTCTAAACTCTCAACACTCCCGTACTTCTTTTCTACCTTTCAAGGATCCATTTGTTAATGATGGAGCAAAGAAACAATCTTCAAGCGCAAGTGCAGAAGGTGAATTCTTCTCTATGGCTTCAAAGACAATTGAGCAAACTTGGTTTTCATTTCTTCTATCGAGTATCATAGTTATCTTCGGACCTCCATCTTTTATTTCATGACTGTTAGAGAAGAATCAAAACCACTGCCCAGATCATATTGAGGCTTTAATGACAAATCCAGATCATTTTAGAGAACATTTTGCTCTTCCCTTTCTCCTCTTCTACAAATCACTGTAGAATTACTCTTGAGTAATCCCCCATGATAGTCATTTGAGTAATTCAACACATTTATCTTATCACTTTATTCACCAAAATGAAAAATAGATGGTCCATTTGGTGAACATTAACAGTGCTGACAATAGATTCAAACAGTTCCGGCTCTGTCTATAGGTGAAATAGGTTGCCGCCTAGGGCCTCCAAATAAGCAGACCCCAGTCCATAAACTTGCTCTTAAGCCCATGTTTCAAAAGGGTCCAAAATCGTGTTCCCATGTGTTAACACGGAAGCCTCTGCATTCTACAAGGCATTCACTTTCGCACGCACTTCCGCATGGCACTTCCGTGTCTGTGACTCCGTGCCGCTCCATGTGAGTTTTTCGTTTTTCTTGAGACAATCCCTTCTCTTTTTATTTTACCTTTTCAACCACTTATAAATTGAAAAGAATGATATTTAATTTTAATAAAGGTATTACTGTCCAGATCATGTCTTATTTTTGCCGACTCCACCGAGTTTTACACTTTTAAAAAGGGTGATCAGTGCTCAGTGTTCACTTAAATTATTTAAATTAGTTTTATTTTATGTTGGCAATCAATCTTTTATGAATGGAATTTGCCTCTTTGCCTATATTTCTTGTGTTTGTTTTGTTTTCTATTATCTTTTGTATGTTAAACTTTTCTTATGTTGGAGTAGGATGCATTTCCATTGAAGACTTAAAGCTAATTTCTAACTAAACAAATTATTTTATAGGAAGAACTTCAAATAATTTTGTTTTTTTTAATAAAGTTCTTCAAAAGTCATAATCTATCTCAATTTTATGTTATTTTTGGATATTGTTATGTCAATGAAAGCGTGTGGTCTTCGAACTTGAGTATTTAATCATATTTATTAAAAATCTTGATGACATTATATTATTTAAAGTATGCCATAATTGATTAGATGGTAATTGTAGATTGGTTCACTTTCTTCTCTAAAACTTTTTTTTTTTTAAACTATTGAGACATATTTACATAAATTCCTTAAAGATGTTGGCCAAATTATAAACAAAAATAATTCTAAAACAATCATTTTTAGAAATATAATTTTAGGTGTGGTTGATAGAATCATAGAAATTTTAAATGTGAAACATAAACGATAAAATCGTATCTTCAGTCTAAAATGTCAAAAGAAAGATTGAATGGATTAGCTATCTTATCTATTGAAAAAAAAAAAAAAGTATATTAAAACAACTTGAATATGATAATTTAATTAGTAATTTTGCATCTCAAAATTCGAAAAGAATAAATTTTATATAATGTTGTGTTATAAATTTGATTATGATATTTTATTTTGAATGTTTCACACTTTTTAAAAAGTGTAAATGTATGATTTAATTTTTTGTGAGTGTAAAAGGTTTCATCTTAAAAGTTCACATAGGACCCTAAAATCTCAGAACCGACCCTGAATTCAAGAGTCGCAATAAATGATGATAACAATGATCTCATGGAGCTTCCTTTCACAATGGTCACCTGCTAATGTTGCCACAAGTGAAAATACCCCCCCCCATGCAAACAATTTTTTAATCATTCAATAAATAGGAAGACAAAAGCACAAATTTTTTAGCAGACTTTTTACATTCATGTTTGTTATTTAAATGATAAGATTATTATTACTTTTTATATCTCCACAAGAAAAGTGACAGTAAATTTATATTTGGTTCTTTGTTCTTTCTATTTTACAAACTGGCATTCACTTGTACGTACGTGTCTGTCTGTACTCTGTATGCTGCTACCTGCCCACTAAAATTTATGAATTACATAGTTAGAAAACCATGTTCAATCCCAGCCCCAATCAGAAAGTGTTGAAAGGTGGCAGGTGGCCGTAAGGATGTCCCATCAATTGATTAAGTGATGAGAAATTTTTCCGGACTTATTTATTTCATGCACATTTTTTTTTCTTTTCTTTTATCACTTCATAAGAAAAAAATTAACTATTTTTTTTGAATTTATACGTGGAAAATTGTGAGAAATTCAGTGTAAAATCCTGACAGGTGATACCCAATATTCTTAAAGTACACTAGATTTGACCAGGAGTTCGAACTTGGCACCTCTTACTTCCTGATATAGGAGGTTAGCCAGTTGAACCACACCCATATAGATTTAACTTAATATAAAAATCTCACTGGCTCAATTTTAAATTTGATAACACATGACTTTTAATACGATTTACCAACTCTACTAAACTAAATTTACCAAATATAAGAAATAAATCTATCTAAATCTATTTTATTATTTAATTTAAGTAAATAAAATAGGTAGATACTTTGATTTTTCATTTTCTTTAAATTAAATTAAGTGACTAAATATTTTTCCTTTATATATATTTCATATAATTTACAACTGAATCAGAAAAACACATGAGACTCAATTACGTCACCTTGGATTACCTCATTGTCTTGTACACACAGAAGAATGGGTACAACTGTAGCATGCCCGTGTCATTACATCTTTTCCCATCTATAGTGCCATGCATCTGCAAGACGTGGCAAATACGTAAATAATAGCTTGTGAAGAAAAGAAATGGCAGGATGAGATTTTCATAATAAAATTTTATTGAAGAAAAATTGACGGCACATACGACTCAATCATTCTAAATAATACAATAATTTACCATTTTATAGAATTAATTTAATTAGATGACAAGTGTTAAGATGTCAATTCATTGAAGCAAGTGAGGAAAGAAGGTGAAAAAACTTGGAGACAACAACTTTTACTGTTAAAGCGATGTCTTCACCTTCTACTTTTCTTTATTCCAATCACTGAAATCTGATTCAACACAGTTCTAACGGGTTATTCTTCTTAAACGTAATTGATGTAAATAGGTCGAAAGATTTATACATGTTTATAAGATTAATATCGCCTCAAATATAAAATGAAAATATTCATATTATAAAAAATAAAAAAAATGGGATAAATTCTTCAGGCGAACTTCAAGTGGGTTTATGTGAAATATTTTGCAAGTTATCAAGATTAAATTTTCATTTGGTGATGGTGTTTCTTGCATTAATATCCGAATAATGTTTTGAGTTTGCAGCATAAAAGCGTCAATAGAGAGGTACAAGAAGGCATGTGCTGATAATTCAAACACAAATTCTACCACAGAAGCCAATGCTCAGGCAAGTTTTTTTTTTCTTTTCAAATTTCACGAAAATCACTCAAACTCCCACCACTAAATAAAAACATGGTTTAAACAGTCTAACGAGTCCTACATTGATTGTAAAGAGGGAGATCTAGGAACTTATATTGAACTTAGTCACTCAATCTAATAAGCTAGTCTTTTGGACTGAATACCCAGTCCTAAGAATGATATCAAGCCAGGTCCCAAGCTAAAGCATGTGAACTCAGAAGATCTCCTAGCCAAATGGAATATCCTGCTACGTTCTATCCTCCGAAGAGCTTCGTCTAACGGGAGACTTGTTGGGCCTCCGAACGAGTCCCACATCAATTGTGAAGGGAGATCTAGTGACTTATATTGAAATTAGGTCACTCTACCTAATACACTAGTCTTTTTGGCTGAATACCTCGTCTTAACAAGAACAACAAAAATGTTGTATTTGGTCCGTTTTAATTTGAGGAAAAGGACAATGTTCTCTTCAATTACAAGAACTCCATGGTGATTTTCTTTCCTTGCATGATTCAGCATTTGTCTAGGAAAATTCTGTTTTCACCAAAAAAAGTAAAACCAAACTAAGCTAACCAAGATTTTGATGGGCTGCCGAATGGGAGAGAGCCAGCCAAATTGAAATGGTTCTTTTTCGTATGCTTACCAATAAAATATGAGAAGTGTTCAACTCCAACTCTTTAGTCTTTTAACGAAGTTCAATACACCTTATTGCTCCTTTATGATCTATCTACAAGTGTGTAAAGTGGTTCGGAATAAGGGTAATGCATACAATGATATAAGAATTAGTTTAATTTGGTAACATATATTCCATTAATTGATTAAATTATTAAATTTTTTATTTATTATTTTATCATCATTAATAGAGTCTTTTATTCTATCTATCCAAAGTTGAGATTTATGACTGATTTGACTAAATTTTTTAGTTAAATTTTCTCCTTTTAACGACAGCGGGACTCAAATCAGTAAGTTGTGGTTGCAAGGATAACCAGTTGTAAACTGCACTGTAGAGTGTAGACTTTCTAACTTGGGATTGCATAAAATGATACAAGAATTCAATAATCATAGGCACTACCTTAATTTAATTATCATAATCATTTTATCGGAAGTTAATTAACAGTCGGATATTTCTCTAATTTTTTACATGATTGGCTCTTGATTCATTAGTTTATCACCAATATATCTAAAGGTAGCATTTATAAATGGACTTGGCACATTTTTTATGAGTCAACTTTTTATTTGACACTTATAACATTTACCTCTGTTCCGACGGATGCATTTGTTGGAGTTAGTGCGTGCGCTAGTTGATGCTAGGTGTAAAAAATACTATATCACCCAGACTAGAGTTCAGAAACTGAGATATATGAGGAACACTCACTCCACTTAGCGAAGTTTTCTAGAGACGGTTTGGAGTCTAAAGGGAGACAAAACCATGCGGGTCAGTGCCCAAAGTGGACAAAAATATGATGGATAGATCGGGTCGTTACAAAATGGTATCAGAGTTTTTCCGGAGATGGGTCGGAACTCAAAGAGAGACAAAACCGTGTGGGTCGGAGCCAAGAGCAGATAGAATTATACTGAGTAGACTGGATTCTTTTGACACCCCTAGATATGTTGTTGCAAACATAAACACTTATAAACTATCATAGAAGCTCTTCTACCTCTTGATCCATTGGTTTTGATCATGAAATCATGGAGAAATATATGTTAGTCACAAATCAACAATGAATATTTCCTATTCAATAATAAAAAAATGGCACATAGATGGTTAAATGAATTCTATTAGTTGAGGTTCATACAATTAGATTCTAATCAATTAAGCTTGATCATTTCTTATTTCTAGTGTAAAAAAGGCATTTTCATAAAATATAAAGGCATATATAAACGTTGATCAGAATAATTTGATCCTTTATGACGATACTTTCGATCATTTATGTTTCATTTTGGTGTTCAATGCAGTACTATCAACAGGAAGCAGCAAAGATGCGTCAACAAATACAAATCCTACAAAATTCGAATAGGTAAATTATTGTTCTACCCAGTTCTTCAAATATTTTTTTTCTAGAGAAGAAAAGGATCAAAGTAATGATTGTGTATATCTGAGTACCCATAGTAGAGTTGTAAATGATTTGAAATCAAATTCAATTTGAGTAAAATGCGCATTCAGATTTATCTCTTTGATGCAGATTCAAATACTTACAATTAAATCCACATCCACATCTAATTTACAACTTGGATTTTGTAATTTTTATTGCAGGCACTTAATGGGTGATGCATTGAGTTCACTTACTGTCAAGGAACTCAAGCAGCTTGAGAATAGACTAGAACGAGGTATCACACGCATTAGATCCAAGAAGGTAAAAAGAAAGGCCCACTATTATTTTTGGTGCGTATAGATGTATGTGCCTGTATTGTAAATGGTATTTACATTTACAAGGAAACTGTATTACTCTCTTCTTTATTTTTTTTTAAATTTACGTGTGGAAAGCCGCGGGATACCCAGCTTAAAACCCCCACGGGTGAACTCACTACCCCTAGGGTACATCAGGGTTAGGTCATGGGGGTTCGAACCCACAATCTCCCGCTTCCTGACTTTATTGTATATATATATCAACCCATTTGTTGATTAAATTCTTCCATTCCTTTTTGTTTTTCTTTGCCAGCATGAGTTATTGTTTGCAGAGGTTGAATACATGCAGAAGAGGGTAAGCTACAATTCTCCATAAGAAATAAGATTTCTTTCTTCTCCCTTTGACCAATTTACTGATTGATATCTTCTTCTTCTTCTTCTTTTTAAAAAAATATTATCTATTCATTGGTAGGAAGTGGAGCTGCAAAATGACAATATGTATCTTCGGGCTAAGGTATTTAGATTATTTGTCTGATTGATATTAAAGCCACCATTTGAAAAATAAATTGATGGGGAAAACCATGAGCAAAATGTCTAGTGTTTCTACATTTTACCCACACAGTTCTCTACTGATACGTCCCTCTGATGTTGTTCTTAAACTCAGATAGCTGAGAATGAGAGAGCTCAGCAAACAAACGCATTGCCGGCACCTGAATTTGATGTCCTTCCTTCATTCGATTCACGGAATTACTTTGGAGTTCACATGTTGGAGGGAGCAACCCATTACTCAAATCATGATCAAACAGCCCTTCATCTTGGTTGAGAAATAATAGTAAATTAAACTTCATATAATCATTTATATTTTGGTGTGTTAATATCTTATTTCTCTAGGTTTCCTGTACACAATCTGGCTTAGTCCTTACTCTTGCCGTTATGTGCATCCAGGTGACTGAGGGGATACTAACGTTTGGCATCGCCGACGGTATAATGTCTAAATAATCAAATGTATAACCTTTTCTCCTCATTTCCCAAGTAAACTTTGGTTTGATTGCTCCTATTATGTTTAGGCATGAAAAAACAAATGTGTAAGGTTAAAAGAAAAAAAAATTTTATTTGTTTGCCTATCGCTTTATTTGTTTGAGTGATCAGATATTATTATCTTGCATTGGAAGTCTTGCCCTCAAACCCTTGGGAGCGCCTAACTTAATTCATGATTCTTGTGGGTGGTGTCATGAATCCGAGATTTTACCTATGATCACCACAAAATAGAGTCGGCGGGTTTCTACATATTAAAAAAAAAAAAATCTAAGCTCCAACGAGAACGCATCTGGTGTCCTATTCACCTATGCTCCTTTCTTCAACAAATTACACTAGTTGGTTTCACTCTTGAAATCAACAATATGGTTCTCTAGAATCTTTACAGTACAAATATGATGCTGTTCAAGGTAATAGAAATCATATTACTGTTCCAATTATCAGAACAGAATTGCCCAATTTCATTTTGAATGTTACAGCATCTAAAAGCAAAATCTTACCTGCCCACTACACTATCATATTGTCATCTTAATAAGGGCCATTCCATAATTTGAGTACCTGTGCTGAAGATGAATATGGGTTCATTCTCATTGTTGAAATGAAGATTCTGAGAACACAATGGCAACTGCAATGCCACTTGCTATTGCTTAAATTAAATATTTATCTCAACATTTCCCTAATTTTCGAATCAATGTAATTGAACACTAATACATGAAGATTCGATGGTTATGCCTTAATGCTTTCTTTTGAAATTTTAAAAAAAATAAATAAATAAATCTGATTACTCTTCGACAAGAAAAGGGAGATTCAATCTCATATCAAACTTGAAAAGATTCAGGGCCTAATCAAAATTGTGTAAGTTGATGTAATACCTCGTGTGACCCCTGTGTTGAAGTCCCACATCACCTAGTGCCTTGGAATCTCTCTAAGATATATGTGGATACCTTCCTTCCTTCTAGCACAAAATCTTTTGAGAACAATCTTCAAGTTGGCTTACCAAAACAAAACCGTGTAGGCCCATTTAGGCTCAAAACAGGCAATATAATGCTTATGGGACGAGACGTTATAGTTGCTTATTTTCATCATTTTTAATCAGAGCATATTTACCCCTCTTGCTAAAGCTTTAGCCTGACTGATAGTGAAACTTAAACAACATGGTTCCTCTTTCGACCCACATGCCCAAGATAAGCTCCTCCGCCACAACCAGTCCATGCAGCTTTTCCTTTATCGATTGGAATGGCTCCCACTTAACTTCAGTGTGCAATTCCACCTGACCTGATAAAGACCTGTTGTTGTCCTTCGTCATATTTAATGCCCCTACGAACCACAGATGGTACTGGATTACCTTTAGAGCTTCCATTGATTGATGTTCAACTCGAAACATTCTAATTCTCCCAAAAGAACAAAAGAAGGGGGGAAGACCTTCTAATGGTAGCAAATGGGTGACACAAAAAAGGGTGAATGACTCATTCCCCATATCCCCAACAATGATAGCAAATGTGCATAAGACAGATATTTCTAGATCTGAAGTCATCTGTTCAGTATTTTATCCAAGAAAATGCAAAACTTACCCTCAAATTATACCCTTTGAAACCTTTGCTGATGTCGCTAGTCATTTGATATCTTAACTGACTCTTGAGAAGCCAACCAATTACGATTTGCCACGTGGGTTTTAAGGGTATAAAAGGGTATAAGTTAAGGGTAAACATAGCATTTTTCTTTATCCAGTGCAGTGGTCCAACAAAATGCCCTAATTCTAGGTGGGGCTTTGTGATTTCAAACTGACTCAGATGGGAATCTAGAGTTGTTTTTGGGTCAGATAAAAGAAAAGAAAGGTTTGCTCAAGAAGATTCTGGTGGCTCTATCATCCAAACTATACCATCAACCCTTCATAAGCCAATATCAACTCACCACGCTTTCAACAAATTTTCCAACTAATATATTTATGAGAAATTATTTGTTAAACAACCAGTTCGTTGGCACTTAAAAAGTATATCAAATGATCTGAAACTCTTATAGGCCCTTATCTGACAGATCTGAAGAAAAATTAAAAGATCTATACCAACCTTGATGATCTCAACTTTATATAATCTGATCATAGTAATTTGCTTTATTTTATTTTATTTTGAAATGGTAACTGAAGAGCTAATATAAAATGAAGGCACCAGAGGTACAAATTATGCTGGAAATCGAATAAAGATCGTGTAAATTTGGATGTGGTAGAGCTAATATCACCCACCTTATTGTAAAGTATTTTTCAAATACTCTTCAAACCTATGATCCCCTCCTCTTGACCCTATACCCTAGATCCAACCCCTATTTCCTCCCCACATTTTGCATTCATCCCCTTTCTCCAAAACAATTCCTTTTCTTCCCTGATACCATTCTTTGGCTAAAAGTTTACAATTACTTTCTTTTGCACTCCAAATTATTAAGCTCTTCATTCCCAATGAGTACTCCCATTGTCTCCCAATTTGTTAAATTAATGGAACTTCTTGTTGCCCCAATACTCCACCCACATTTTCCTTCTTATTCCCATGAAAGAAAAAAAATCTAACGAGACTTTCTTTGCTGAGACTTAATACCAAGACTTCTATTTAAATGGGTCCTAGGCCTCACATGTTGGGTCTGATGTAAAGAGGACCTTATCAGTAGGGAGAGTGTGAAGTTTCATCCCCATCTGCACATCCTATCTCTTAACTCCGAACTTCTATAAATACAATAACTTATATTCATCAAAACTTAAAAGGCCAAGATTACATGACTAGGATGATCAATTGGCGATAAAACTCTACACGTCTCATATTCATGTAGTCACCTATCCAATGCAGACAACCATGTAGAGCCCATGACCTATGTGTCATGGAGTGTTGTTAGTCGGTCTCGCTGGAAAAGTGTGGCTGGCCTAACTCAAAAAATAAGAGAAATTCTATTTGGATTGTATGAGGAAAAGTTGGCATGGGTAACATATGGGTAGGGTTGCCAAGGTTGAGAATGGAGTTTTATAATCTTAATAGATGGGATTTGACAATCAACATAATACCTGTTATCTAAAAGATGTTGGTACCATTAATGTATTGTGGCACCCATTGATCCAAGAGAAAATATTGGAGTGTTATTTCTCATTGGAGCCTTATTTGGGACACTGGACTGGGAATCAAAGAGAAAATATTGGATCATTATTTTATCCAGGATTACTTGTATATAAGATAATTTCGATGCTCTGGATTGAGTCAATTCACATATGTAACATGTTATTTACCAAATAGAAAAGAATATATAACTTCTGTATTTTTGTTCAAAAAAAATATAACATATGTATTTAAGACAACTTAGTGGATTACTACCTATACATAAAAAACAAATTAAAGAAATGGACATACCCATATTTAAAGCACATGCCAAAAGTGGTATTGTCATCAAATGAATATCAAAATAAAGTGAAGTCCCATGAGAAACAATGTTATAGACTGCATCATGCAGTACAAAGTGGCCTCATACATGGTAAAATCTCTCTTTCTAAAATATGGAAGAACCAGTGAATATCACTACCATGTTAAAATGATGTCTTCAAGCACAGATACCTGTAAAGGGAAGAGTCCTACAAAAAGGTAAATTCATCATATAAACTTGATAGTAAACTAACAACTTCAGGCATAGATGTAGTGAACATTGTCTATGATAAAATGTCACAAATACATCGAATCTTGGAGAAACTGAAACAGCTGTTGGGTTATAAAGAATCGATAAGGGGATTATCACTTGGGGCTAGTCAACACCGAACGAATAGCTGATGAAGAAGTGCTTGAAAGATTATGCAACAACAAAAATAATTGAAGACAAACCCACCAAAGACTTGTATAATGACAAAGCGTAAGTGTCAACCATTAGATATTTCTTAACCTCACATGCTGCAAGGACACCCTCAGATGATATTGTCATTGAGAATCCACCACCAGAACTGCTAGAATCTGACTTTCTGATCTCTCATATGGCAACAGGACCCCAGAAGTAGTCTACCTGTTCCTCGAAAATGAAAAATCAATCAACTACAATTAAGGGGTTACCGTCCTGTCTTGGCTCGTTTCATTCCTGTACTGTTGAATGGGGATACACTGGGGCTCAGGTGAGGGCTCTCCTCCCTCAGAGTGCCATTCAGCATAGCCAATTCCCTTAACTGTTGCTTCTTGTAGTAATCAAAAGACTCATCCTGATGAGGAAGTCCCAAAGGAATAGATGAGTCATAGTGAATGCAATAGAGGAAAACTGTACATAAATACAAAGAGGGATCTGTTTCCTACCACAGGCTTAAAAAGATCTTCTAGTATCTCCACAGCCTGACTCAAACAGGAATCAATCACGTCTGCTGGCAATTCAGCTTCAACCAGCACATGTAATGGCTCATTTAGATGTTCATATCCAGGTTTATCTCTGAGGTTTTCTTCCTATAGAAAAGCAACATTAATCAGATCAAGAACTCACTTTTTTAATAGGAAAGCACTGCAAATCTTAGGAAACTGAATGGCAGATAAGATTCCAATGTATGACTCTCTCTCGTTCTGTTGTTGTGGCTGTGAAAATGTGTGTATGTGTACAACACAAATTTTCACAGCCGCAACACATGAGAGAGAGATTGTGCCAGATGGGAAGAGAGATCCCCATAAAACTTCTATTTTGGTTCCCAAATAAAATATTGAGATAAAGTATCAACTTCTTTTTCACTTTTTAAGAGAGATAAGTGTGTTGAAGTTCATTGAATTATCATAAGATCTGTGTAGTCCATAAATTTTGAGAGACTGGTAAAAAACTCTGGATTACCTACAAGGATTTCTTTTTTGGTAATAAAGAAATGCCAATTACAATAACCTGTTCAGTATGAGGAAACCAAGTACCATGCAGCATTGAAAAGACCAACCTGAATGCAGGTGCATGGAATTTAATCCTCAATGGCCCCATTAACTAAATATGCATCAGGCTTGACCTATAAGGAATTAGAATCCAAAACAGAACAATGGAATATCAGCCCCTTCTTGACTTGGGGATGCCGTATGCATTTGTGCTAACATTGCACCTCACACAAATAAAGTGTGCATTAAAAATGAAAAATAAACACTGCCAGTTTCAAGCTATAACCCCAGTTTATAAATCCACTGCAGTTTTTTTTCTTTTCTTTTCTTCTTTTCTTTTTTTCTTTTTTAGTTAGGATGATTATTGTCAAATTTCTTCGGACCTTGTACAGATCTGTGAATGGGATAGCAAGACACCAATAGGATCTGAGTTCCAAAACAAGGAGAACAAAATAGTATGTTATTGACTTTTTCCTGTTTCTCAGTATCATATTTTATGCAAAGCAGAAGTCTATCTGATGATTAGCCTATTGGCCTGTTAACTTGTATACTACATCAAAGAACTTAGCTCGAATCATTTTTCCACAGAGAATAATCATTCTTACAAGCCTAGTAATCTCCTAAAGTTGCCTGCCTGGTTCAACAGAAACAGGTCAATGGTATAATCCCATGAGAAGACCAGAAAAAATAAAAAGATTACTCAGAACAACAATCAAACGAGTATAAATCCATAAACAATAGCACCATTGCTTATCATTTTCAATTTTAGTCAAATTTCATAAAGAAAGATACCGGCTTATGAGGCAGTTCAGTGATTACAAAATCTGTAGAAATAGAATATGCAGATGTTTAGGCAGGAAAAATAACAACTATATTCAAAATTTAGAAATGTTTACATGAACTTTAACATAGAGACCTAGCCCTATAATCAATCTTACTAACCATACAGCTAATATCCATCCAGAACATCAGTTCACCAATTGCAGAGTATTATTGAAGATGTCAAATTACCTTGATGGAATCTTTCACTGAACCTCGGCCTCTTATGTACACTCGACACTGTGTTGTGGCTTCAACCCTTTTCAAGGAATTCCCCCGTGGGCCCAAAAGCCTACCAACAAAGTTGTACTGAGCGCAAGAAAACAATTTTGGTTTAGCTAAAGATCAAGAATAACGACTCATTTTGTACTTGGTGAATTATTTACATACATTAGGAAACTTGTCCACAGGGACATCCAATCTCATGACTTTTTTCACAGCAGAGCTAATAGGAACTCCAGCAGCACCATTCCAACCGAATGATGATGTATTAAACATTCCCATTCTTTGAAGATGCCCATTTTCCTGAAGGAAAAGAGGATACCATAAGAAATGTAACATATTTTCAGCATTAAGTAGGAATAACTCAATCCGAGTAACACACAAGTACTATTTCCATAACAAACACGAAACAGCTAGTGACTAGAAGCCAAAGATTAATCCAGATTTCGATATTAGTGGGTAATCCCCCCACCAGATAGATGGGAAGATGCCAACAATGATGACGATGACGATGATTGGTGAAATCTCACCTGTTGACATTGCTCATGAGTCTACTTTTTTTCGTTGTAATTCTGAAAATAATCACTATTTGTCAGTTACCCAAAACAAAGCTTACACGATATAGTGTTCTATAGACAAGTTTGGATTCTAGACAGCGTTTTCGTTACAAAAGTTGTGAGAACTAGTTCATAGATCTTCAGATTTGTAACTAAAGGGAAGAATGTTCCACCAACTAGTATCCAAATACCATGAGAATTAGTGGTAATAGTTTATCAATAAGATCCATTCCACTTGCTGTTGTAAAGGCAAAATAGTAGCACCTTTGTACTTCATGGTGCCTGGCTTACCCAAAACTCTTTTGGCCCTGTCTATTGTTTTCTCACAACTCCTTTTTCTGATGGAATAATTTTTTTTATCTTATCTTAGCATCTTAAAAAAAAGGACAAAATCCATTATGTAGTAACATCGGTCGTGGTGCTAGTAGTATATCTTGAGCCCTTATCCCATCTGTCTGATGTTAGATTTAATAATAACAACAACAACAGAAGCAGCAGCAACAAAAATGATTGACAATATTTGTCAGCTAATATTACCGAAAAGAGAAGCCTCTTTCACAATTCATGGAATGATGTGCAGTTCTACATCCAAAAACATCATGAACAAATGATTTTGTTCAAATTCCATATAAGAATGGCACAACCTACACAAGCAGAATTAACTCCATAATACTAATCACATATACAGATGCCAGCACATGAATTAAAATTTTGTGGCACATTGATAGTAAAACCATACTGTTTGTAAACCTGAAAATTAGTTTTTCCACCTGCACGTTTAAATCATTAGTTCCGGTAGATTCATTTTGATAAAACTCAGTATTATGGCAAGATGTTGATGGAAAAGGCAAAATTCAAAAGCAAGGAGTATCTCAAAATGCAAATATCCACAATTTATCCTGCTAGAAAATGAGACAGTTAATTATCGTGACAAGACAACCACAGATAAGTTTTGCACTGAGGAAGCACCCTTTACAGTAAAGAAATCTAGAAACAAAAATCTGAGAACTAATATAATTTCATGTTTTCCCCAAGAAACACTAGTGCTAGATCACATCGGAGATTAGTCTTAGTTGTCAAAATCTTACAATCTACAATTTGAATCTTATGATATGATACAATTTTTAGAGAAACAATTTGAATCTTATGCTTGAATCCTGATTCTAAAGAACCTTGCAATTATTTAGAAATGTTTACAATTTAAACATGAATTTTAATACAGTATGATTGTCCCTTTATGCTTCAATTAAATTTCCAAACGTAGGTTTTATAAACTATGAATTATCACATGTTATTACATGTCTACATGCATGAGTTTCCTTTTATAATCTTGAACAATTTTTTTACATATAAAATATAGAAAACATTTATATAATCACTTTATGTGTCACTTGTATTGTTGTTTTGAATATAAAAATGCATGGATTATAAAAACTTATCTTTTTAATTTTGATTTTTTAAAATATTAATTCTTTTTTGAGAAAAGTATAAAAACGCTATAAGATTTATGATATGATTTACAGTCCAACAAAATTGATTCCCTGAATGATTTATGACACGATATTGATTTAAAAAAAAAAAAAAAATAGCCCTTGAGGAGTTAGAGGTTTCTTCCATGGAAACTGGGAAGGGAGCTAGCTCCACAACTCCACATCAATGCCTTTTCCTTTCGAACAAATCTAAGTACGGAATTTCCATGCCAAGTCCAAACATATCCAAGGCATGGTAACAAGTGATAAGGAAAGTGAAGCATTACCTCTGTTTGCATCCCAGACCACCCCTCCAAATCCATCAGTCCACCATTTGAGTGGACACCAGTTGATCTCAGTGGACTGCTGTGCTCTAATATCTCGTGATCAACAAAATTTTGGCTTGATGACAAGCCAGATGCCCGCAAAATTTCTGTAATGGTAATTGACTAATTAGAAGATTGATAGCAAAACATGCAAAACACTAGACACTATATGAGAAAAGTACATTCACATCAGAGCAAGGTGAGATGGCATCCAAGGGCAACAATAACCATTAGCATTGGAGTTTTAAAAGAACAGAGTAAGGCGAATGATATGAAAATTGTCTTGTGGATTTTTAAGTCTTCATGTCACAATTTATATAAAATGGAACTACACAGTCCTCTGTGGGCTCAAAATAGCAGCTTGTTACCTCCCTCTTCTGTGTATACAGGAACAAGCGTTATTTACAAGAGTAAATCTAGACTACTAAAATGATGAAACCTAAAGGTTGGAATTGCTTTTTGATTTCTACTATTTCATTCTGCCATGCAGAAACCATTTCCGTAGTCACTCCACAATCCATGTCCTCTTTCATCATTTCCCTCCACATCTTTAATGGCCTCTCTCTCCTTGTACCTTGTAATTTATCAATCTAAAAATAAAACAATTGAGCCAGAAGCTTAACAGTATGTTATTCAGAGATGGAAGTTACTTAAGTCTCTTCTTTTTTAAAAAAAAAGTAAGAGCTACTTGAGTCTTATAAGAAAAAAAAAAGGTATAAAGATTAAGAGAAACTTATTCTATCTTATATTTCAATGCAACAATTTCCTGTTTCAAGAACCAAGTTAGCCTTCTATAGCAGATTACGCAAATCACAATGTCATGCAACAACAGAGAACAAAACTTAAATAGAGGGAAAAAGCATGCACCTTGGTGTATAAGTCTGCTGCAAAAAGGCAGAACTTGCATAAAAGGTCCCAGCTTCTGCCTCTCAGCCAACAATTCAGCCAAGTATCTGCTGCTCAACCAAATTTCCATCATAATTCAGAACACCAAACAATAAACCCATTTTAGAACAATTAAGAACCAATATTGCAGCTTCCACATTAATATGGCAACACAATTTTCACAAGTATGATAATCAAAATTCCAAGCATAATATAAAATTAATGATAACTTGAACTCACAGTGGATTTATTTATGTCAATATGTATACAGATATTTGTGTATGCAAGCACATAACATACATGAGTGCATAAATACATATATGTGGTATCTCATTGGCTCAATCTAAGTCACAAGATTGAGATTGAGAAACAGAATAAGCCTTTCTAATGGAGGAACCACTTTTTTCAGATTACTCAGGAATGGATTATTCTTCTTTTTTTAAAACAAGTATTCTAAATAAATCTACAACATCTGTAGTTGCACAAGTTAGCACTTAACAACACGTGTTAGGCTCAAGTAACTTTTGTAAATAAAAGTTCATTTTATGTCACAAAAATCATCATGAACAAACCAGATAACCTCCAAATTCAGAGACCCAATGGCATAAATAACATTAACACACTGAGACCAAACAAAGTAACTTAGAGATTATACTTAAAAACCAAACAAATAGGCATCCTTCGATATGCTCAAGTGTATTTTAATAACCATATCACATGATTATGTAAGCATGTAGTTAAGCAAACTGTACATAATCAAATTTGCTCTGTTTCTCAGAAAGAGAGAGAGAGAGAGAGAATATTATATATTCATAATTTTGTATCTCTACAACACAATATTAATCAAATATTATGTTATTCATCCATAGTAGCAAATACATGGGCAGTAGAGCTTCCAAATGCACCATACTTGGGGCTTGTTTGGTATTCATTATTTCAGGGTGGAATTTTGAATTTGGTGGAATTTGTCAAATTCTACTCAAAATCCATTATTTGGTTCATCTAGAATTTTGTAGATGAAAATTTTCAAATTCTAAAAGTTGTCCAAATTCTGGAATTCCAAGTTCTCTTGAAAAGTAGCTATTTTTTAAATTCCAGAAATCCCAAATTCACATTAATCTTGAAGTTCTTAAAAAGGGCATGCATAATCCATTGTAGAATCTCCTGACAGCTATGATATTGGTGTTCGAGCGACGTGTTCTCCATTCAGCCCTACACCAACTTTGTTGGCGTCCATACATCAACTTTCTAGGCCCCACTCTCAAGTATAGACCTTTCCGTTAGATCTATAAAATTTGATAAATGTGGAACAACGTAATTGGTTAAGCCAACATGTAATTATTTTCTATGACGATGCTTTTAACATGTTATAAGTGCATGGTGGTAATGGATCTTCCAATGCTTATCCCTATCTAAAGACCCACAAATAATGTTGGACATGTGTGCATTGGAAGAGAATGTAGATTCACTTAAAAGTAACCTTGGTTAGAACAACTGAGCCATTTTTAAAATCCATAAAATTATGATCAAAAAATAATTTAAAGTGATGAAAATCTAGAGAGTTAAAAACATGGTATTGAATGTAGTCCTCTAAATTTTGTTATGATAGTAGGTATTGATGTTATATTGTTATGATTATTTTTGTTATTCTTTTATTTCAATATTTTTAATGAGTGATGAATGAAATTATTTCCTCTTATAATTCTATATTTTTTTGTGCATAAAAATGTTATTAGGTGGGGCCATAAGATGTCAATTTATGTATTAAATTTTCAATTTTAATGCACATATTTGTTAGTAAATTGTTATTTAAACAAGAAACAAGAACTCTACAGAGTCCAACTTAATATTATATTTTAATAGTGTTGGCATCTCCAATTCTAAGATGAACCAAATAGAGGATTTTGACAGTGAAATTCCTCTATTTCCTAATTTCAGAATTTATCAAAATCTAAACTTTCATAATTCAAAATTCTAAAAATTCAAAGGAAAGACTCTACCAAACAAACCCTTATTATATAGTAATATACAAATGGCACAAAGGTTGTATGTTCGAGTCATATGACCATCTTAAAATATTATACATGTGACTAAGTATATTTATATTTACATATTAATTAAAGCTTTCCAATTAAGTGTTAGTGATTAACAATGCATACAAGTGTAGGCTTATTATAGATTATAAATCACATACTAGTCCTGAATAAGTAGAGGCTCCACAAGGAGAAAAAAATGTTTGGGGCCAAGACAGAGGCCAAAGTGTGCCATTGACCACTTATTTTCAGAAACAATTTTGTTCAGTTGGTCTAAGTTTCCAAGATTAGACTAGAGGTCTTGGATTCAACTCCTCCCGAACTTACCTAATACAAGAGGCTTGCAGGTGGTTTCGTGTATCCGTGGATTAATCTCACTTCCCGGATACCCCTGTTATGAAAAAAATTGTTCAAAGAATGTAACCTCGAACAACAATCAGAATCGCAGCAGAAGAAACTAAGAACCAACAGCAGAATATAAACCAAATCCAGAAATTCTCTAGACACTTTGTCTAGAGGATTGGATGGGTGTACACTGATAAAAGACACATATGATTATAATGATATATCTTGGATGATTTCAACCAAGAAAAGATTATATATAAGCAAAATAATAATCAATAACGACTCCAAACGCTGAGAAATACATAGAGAGAGTGATTGAATAATCAATAATCAGATCCAAGATCCACAAATCAATCCTGAGTCCAAACAATCTGACAAAATTGACAGAACCCAGATAAACCCAGATCAAAAATCCAAAACCCATGTCCAAAAGAGAAGGTACAAAGCATGAAACAATTATTTTATTAAAATTCCAGAGGGAGAGAGAGGAAAGACCTTTCTCGATCCAAAGAAGAAGAGGAAGGCCTGATGGTGTTGTGGGGAGATGAGTGGACTCCTGAATGGGAGTACTGAAAGAAAGTTGAAGGTGGGATTCTGTCGTCCATGGCCTACTACTGCACCAAATTCCACCACCTCAGCTGCTTGCCTTTTCTCCGCAGTGATTTCAATTGAAAAAATAATAATAATAATAATAATAATATTAGTAAGAAAGAGAGATGGAGAGAGGGTAGAACTGGATCAAATGTGGGGCCCAAGCTGGTGGCGGTTGGCTGGCAGACTCCTCTCTGGAGTCTGGAGTCTCTCGGACTCTCGTCGCTCGTTTCTTTCTTCGATCGAGAAAGAGAGGGAGAGCGAAAAGCCTTGGATTCCCTCACTTCTGTGGTGTTCTTACATTTTTATACAAGAAATAAATGCTTTGGATTGCATGTCAGGTGTAGTAGGTGTATAATTTAAATGTTTTTACAGCACAAAAGCTAGATTAGTGATCACTTTAAAAAAAAAAATCCCTTCTTACAATATTAAGTTAAATATCTAAACAAGAACACAAAACTAAAAAATCAAAATAAAAATAAAAATTTAAGATAAGAGGGCCAAACGTCTCATATAACTAATACGTACAAAACAATAAAGAATGAACTAAAATGATAGATATTTACAACTATATTTTTATAGTTTTTAATTTCTATGACTTTAATTATACTCACATTCTAAAAAAAAATTGCATTCTATTTTAGGCCATATGAGACCTATATATTAGGTGTTTTAAAAAAAAATCATATTTCAATATCAGATTTAAGAAATTTGACGTGATAAAATTAGGGTAATGATTTTTATACCCACTATTTTCTTTCATGATGAACTCATTTAAAAAAAAAATCAAATTTGACTCTAATTCTCTTCTCCCCTTGTCTTTTTTTCTTTCTTAAGCAAAAATCACTACTCTAAAATTATTGAAACCTTATTTTCAAGTTTTGTAAGTTTAAATCTTTAAACTTTTATATTGAAGGGTTATAATATTCAAACATAAATCATCTTTCAAAAAACATTCAAACATAAACCTGAGAGCGAAGAAAAATTAATTTGATTAGATTTATAGCATGTCTTTTCAAGCTTTACAAAATTTTATTTTATAAGTTAAGATATCAAGAAACCATTATGATTAAATTACAAATCTAGCAATTACTTTTCAAACAAGTTTTTAGTCCAATCTAATGAGCCTAAATTTGATTGTTTAAGAATTTAAATAAAATTACTAATGATGCCATCCCTATGAAACTTCCAAATTCATTTATAATACAATTTATCCTTCCTTATTTCACTGTTATTTCCTCTTTCTTAACGCCTCTCTCATAAGCTGTCATCTCTCATGCCATGTTAAAATTGAATTTATATAAATCATTTCTAGTCTAAGATAACTCTATCATGATTGTCATTATTTAAATTATTCCCATCAATTTCTTTAATTGAATGAATGATATTGCCTATTTAATTTTGGATTTCAAGTGCTAAACATATATTAAAAGTTTATTATCATTATTATTACAAATTTATTTTTAATAAATCTGAAGGCTGCAAATCAGTCGGATGATCGGGTTCCTTAAAATCTAATCTGACCCGAGTTGATTATATGGAACCCGACCCGAATTCTGACCTGACCCGTATTATAAACTCATTTTGGCCTAATTTTAACTGGTCGGATCGGGTTAACTTGTAAAATCCTCAACTCAATCGACTTGAATTTCATGCGGATTTTTATCTTCTAAATCCAACCCAATCCGCTGACCTGAAATTCTCGACTCGACCCGCATGATTTCTCGAGTCAGATCAAAACCCAACCCAAATTGTAGCCCTACTCCATACCATTAAACTTAGTCAAATGACTAATTTAATGTAACAATGAGGGCTAAAGAATAAATGTTTATATGTTTTTCACCCTTAAATTATTTAGGCACTAAGTGACATAAGAAATGGTGAAATGGTACTATTGAGGAGGTGAGCCTCCATTATCTGAAAAGGGAGGTGCCTCTGTAAATTCTTTCCTCATTTTTTATTTGATTCATAATTTACACGTGTGGCATCCAAATCTGATGATCCAAAGATCAAGACCATCCATGTGGCAACTTTTAAAAGGTTGGATTAAACAATCACCACCGTTGAAATATCCCCACAATTTGAGGGCTGAAAGTCTTTTGCTGCACGTGGCCCATTGACGATTTACCTTTCTTCAATCATAGATAGAGTTTTGCCAGCATAAATTGAACGGCTACAACTTTTTTTTAATTTTTATTTTATTTTTCTAAAAAGGTATGAGTCGAAGACGGCTCTCCTTTAAAAACCGGTCTCGACGGATATTTCTTTATTGGTTGATATTTTTCTTTCTTCTTAATTTTTTTTATTAACAAAATGGTTGATGTCGGCTAATATCGTCATATTCGCCGAATATCAGGTAATATGATTCGTATCGGCCAATATTTGGACTCTTCGTTTTCCACTAATGCACTGATTGGAGCAAGTGCGCAATTAACATGTATCAATATTGACAAATAACGTTTTAATATTGGTTCATATATCAATCGGTATTTGTGATTTTAAATATATTTTTATCAAAAATAAGTATCTTTTCATTTTTCTATTTTTTATTTAAAAAAGTTAAAATATATAAAATATCGATATTTAAAAAAAAATAGAGAGAGATCTCGGCCGAGATCTTGAATTTCCAAGATTTTTACCCTTGGCATGTAGGCTGCGTTTGGATGGGGTAATTTTATAGGGGTTACCCCTAAGTAGGGGTGACTTTTGAAGTGGGATTACCCTTATCTTATTTAGTAATTACAGTGGTAAAGTAAAACCTTACCTAAGAGTAAAAAATCTTTTTTGGTAGCTACAAGAAAAGCTAACATGATATATTAATATTTTTTTATTTTTTTTATAAAACATAATTATTAAATAATATTTATAAAGTAAATTCTAATAATATAACTTATAATAATATTATCTAATTTTTATAAATTATTTTTCATAATTATAATTTAAAATGAACACTTGCATTCTAATATTAAAAATATAAATAAAGATTTTTTTTTATATTACTATTTTAAATCCAATAAATAAATAAAAAATATCAACATATCTCTTCATAAAAATTATAATTATTATTTTTTATATTATATGAATTTAATAAAAATATTAATTCTCATAAAATTGTTAATATATCAGTTTACCCTATTCAAGGGTAACCCCTATAAAAATTTACCCCTCATCCAAATGCATCACTTTGAAAATGTTATAGAATTTTTTTTTTATATTATATAGATTTAAAAAATTATTAATTCTCATAAAATTGTTAATATGTCCGTTTACCCCTACGTACAATTACCCCTACTCAAGGGTAATCCCTGTAAAAATTTACCCCTCACCCAAATGCATCACATTGAAAATGTTGCAGAAATTTTATTTTTATATTATATAGATTTAATAAAATTATTAATTCTCATAAAATTATTAATATGTCAGTTTACCCCTACGTATAATTACCCCTGCTCAAGGGTAACCCCTGTAAAAATTTATCCCTCACTCAAATGCATCACGTTGAAAATGTTGTAGAAATTTGATTTTTATATTATATAGATTTAATAAAATTATTAATATGTCAGTTTACCCCTATGTACAATTACCTCTGCTCAAGGGTAACCCCTGTAAAAATTTACCCCTCACCCAAATGTATCACATTGAAAATATTATAAAAATTTTATTTTTAT
This sequence comes from Chimonanthus praecox, assembly GCA_022113865.1. Lineage (NCBI taxonomy): Eukaryota > Viridiplantae > Streptophyta > Magnoliopsida > Laurales > Calycanthaceae > Chimonanthus > Chimonanthus praecox. The sequence continues at coordinate 11,760,170 of CM039090.1, read as the reverse complement.
ATTATATAAATTTAATAAAATTATTAATTCTCATAAAATTGTTAATATGTCAGTTTACCCCTACGTACAATTACCCCTGCTCAAGGGTAACCCTTGTAAAAATTTACCCCTCACCCAAATGCATCACATTGAAAATGTTATAGAAATTTTATTTTTATATTATATGTATTTAATAAAATTATTAATTCTCATAAAATTGTTAATATGTCAGTTTACCACTACGTACAATTATCCCTGCTCAAAGGTAACTCTTGTAAAAATTTACCCCTCACCCAAATGCTTCACGTTGAAAATGTTGCACAAATTTTATTTTTATATTATATATTTAATAAAATTATTAATTCTAATAAAATTATTAATATGTCAGTTTACCCCTACGTACAATTATCCCTGCTAAAGGGTAACCCCTGTAAAAATTTACCTCTCACCCAAATGCATCACATTGAAAATGTTAAAAAAAATTATTTTTATATTATATAGATTTAATAAAATTATTAATTCTCATAAAATTGTTAATATGTCAGTTTACCCCTACGTACAATTACCCCTGCTCAAGGGTAACCCCTGTAAAAATTTACCCCTCACCCAAATGCATCACGTTGAAAATGTTGTAAAAATTTTATTTTTATATTATATAGATTTAATAAAATTATTAATTCTCATAAAATTGTTAATATGTCAGTTTACCCCTACTCAAGGGTAACCCCTATAAAAATTTACCCCTTACCCAAATGCGTTACGTTGAAAATGTTGACACATTTTTAAAATAATCTTCTAATAAATTAAATTGTTAATTACCCTGAAAGATATTATCACAAATCTCAAAAAATTTAGAATTTTGAGACCCTATCGAAATTTCGACAGAATCACTCCTTAAAAATAGAATATTTTGACAAATACGTTTCAGAAAATTATATAATATATAATTGAAAAATAGATGAAGGCACAGGATAAATAGGGGAAAGATTTCCTTAAAAAATAAAAAATAAATAAAAAACCATTATTATTATTTTAAATTTCAATAAATGAATAAAAAAATTCTTCATATCTCTCATAACAAAATATAATTTATTTTTTGGTGATATGAAATTTATCAAATGGAAATAATGGAGTGCTTTTAAAAAAAAAAAAGTCAAGTACTCACCAAATAAATAAATAAATAAAATATAAAAAAAAAAATCATAAGCAAAGGGGGGGTAAGGAGGGGTATTCATTCTTAAATACCCCTTGTCCCATAGAGATATTGAAAAGGGAGACAAGAGGGATAAAAATTAAATTTTTACCCCTCTCCTCTTGTCACTAAACGGAGGTAAGTAGGGGCAACGGGGGGTTAACCCCCCCCACCCCCATCCAAACGCAGCCCTAGTTGATGTTAGTCGGTACTGGACACAAAAAGTCTCAGATCACATGAGAAAGTTCAAATATTAGAATATACAAGGCTTACTCCACTTGGCATATGACATTTTTTTCAAAGATAAATTAAAACGAGTCCGAAACATAAAAAAAATATGTTAGTTCACACTCAATCATTAGAGCTTCAACTAATTATTAAATTAATCATTAATAGAAGAGCGCATATGTTTATATATAGGATAGCACATATTTATTTATCATTATATTTAAATTTTGAAAACGCCCAATCAATTCACAAGATTTCGAATCAAAGAAATTAATAAATTTTATTAATTTTTAAATTAAATATAAAAAGTCGAATATTCTGCAAAATTTTCAATTAAATTGGAGTTTGGACTTTTCGAAATGAGCTTAATAGAAGGGTAGATTTTTTTTCAATTCTTGGTGCATAATGCCATCAAAAGTGGGACCCAATGCTGAAATATTCACTATAGGTGGGGCCCGGTTATACAAGTCGGTGATGAAGATTGCAGAAATTGGTGGCGGTCTGGCTGCTACTTTGGAAGCAAATGAGAAAGGGACTCACCGACCTTATCAGTGCGTCTTCGTTGACAAGTCTCTTAAAAACATTTTTTTTTTTTAAAAAACCATTAACCATCTCTTACAAAATTAAAAATATTTTTTAATAAAATAAGGAAGCGAAAACGTATATTAGAGAATTTATTTGAATGATATAAAATTGAAGTTTTTCTATTTTGTCTTTGACTTCATTTGTAATAAAGAAAAAAATCTTATTCTTACATTATTATTATGTTATTTTATTTAAGTAAAAGTACGTATTCAAATCAATTAGAATAGTTTAGATGAATGTAGCTTAATTAGTAATCTTCTATTTCCTCAAGAGAAGCACTTACACACACCTAAAAATTCTGCCTCTATATATCTGAATTTGAAATTTCGTGACAAATTATCATTTTACCCCCGCATTTTCATTCATTCGAATTAATGTCCAGTTCATTATGGCATTCATTCGAATGAATGGGCTGAATAATAATATGGAATACTGTTCAGCCCTATTCATTTGAATGAATAGTAATAAAATGACCACCCTTCCTTCCATTATTTGAATGAACGGATCGTTCATTCGTTCATTCGATATTCGTTCATTCGAATGAATATTATGTAGTAAGTTAAATAATAATTTTTTAAAAAAAATTTAAACTTATTTTTTAAGTACTGTGTATTTTAAAATTTCTCAAATTGAATATCCACACTAATTACGATAATCTGATAAAAATACTTTAAGACTTCAAAGTCTTTTGACACTCCTAAATATTTAAAACACTGTATTTTGCAAATAAGGGTATCCCTAGGGTGTGCCAAAAACACATTTAGGAGTTTCAAAAGACCTTAAAATTTTAAAGTATTTTTATCAGGTTATCGTAATTAGTCCAAATATTCAATTTGAGAAATTTTGGAAATACACAGTGCTTCAAAATAATTTACATAGTGTATTAAATAATAAAATCTCCTTTAAAACTTTAAAGTTATTTTTTAAGCACTGTGTATTTCCAAAATTTCTCAAATTAAATATCCGGACTAATTACGATAATCTGATAAAAATATTTTAATACTTTAAGATCTTTTGACACTCCTAAATGTGTTTTCGGCGCACCTTACGGATACCCTTATTTGTAAAATACTGTATTTTAAATATTTGGGAGTGTTAAAAGACCTTAAAGTTTTAAAGTATTTTTATCAGATTATTGTAATTAATCCGGATATTTAATTTGAGAAATTTTGAAAATACACAGTACTTAAAAAATAACTTTAAAGTTTTAAAGGAGATTTTATTATTTAATACACTATGCACATTATTTTTTAAGCACTGTGTATTTCCAAAATTTCTCAAATTGAATATCCGGACTAACTACGATAACCTGATAAAAATACTTTAAGACTTCAAGATCTTTTGATACTCCTAAATGTGTTTTCGGCACACCCTAGGGATACTCTTATTTACAAAATACTGTGTTTTAAATATTTAGGAGTGTCAAAAGACCTTGAAGTCTTAAAGTATTTTTATTAGATTATCGTAATTAGTTTAGATATTCAATTTGATAAATTTTAGAAATACACATTGCTTAAAAAATAAGTTTAAATTTTTTAAAAAAATTATTATTTAACTAACTTAAGAATGTTCATTCGAATGAACATTCTTCGAATGAACGAATGAACGGATATCGAATGAATGAATGAACGATCCGTTCATTCGAATGAACATTCATTCAAATGAATTCGAATGAACGAATGAACGATCTATTCATTCGAATGGGATATTCATTCGAATGAATGGAAGGAAGGGTGGTCATTTTATTACTATTCATTCGAATGAAACTGGACATTCATTTGAATGAATGTCAAAATGAACTGGGCATTCATTTGAATGAATGGAAATACAGGGGTAAAATGGTAATTTGCCACAAAATTTCAAATTCGGGTGTGTAGAGACAGAATTTCCGGGTGTGTGTAAGTGCTCCCTTCCTCAAGATGTTAAGTTCGAGCCTCCATAGTTTCATCTAGTGTATTCTAAAGGTAATGGGTATCACTCGTGAGGGAGTTTGACATTGGGTTTCCTGTGATTTGCCATATATAAATTCAAAAAAAAAAATCAATTAAAATAAAAGATGTAATAGATTCAATGAAATAATATAAGGTTTGTTTTACTGAATTGAATAATATAGAAATGAGTTCACCTTAGTTTTTCCTTTATTTCTGAATTTGAAATGTGTCGCTTCTATGCACGTTGAAATTAAAAAAAAAATCATGTAATTATCAAATAATATAGAACTGAAATTAAAAAAAAAAAATTAATGTCATAGTGCCTTACACCTACTCAGTAAAATCCTTTATATAAGAATGATTTGTTAAAAAGATTTTCTCTATCCAAAGTTCCAAACACACTCAGAATATTTTTTTAAAATGAAATCATTACTTTAATTAAATTATTTAAAATAATTCTTCTCAGTTTTTGGAAAATTGGAAAATCTTGAATTGAATTGATATGGGTATCTATGGAAGTATAGATTTCGTCTTAACCTTATTTTCATGCATGGAGAAAAAAATTCTACCAAATTCAGCTTAGCTGAGAGACCCTTTAATGATATATGGGACCTTAATATAAAATATATATATATATATTTACATTTAAAATGTATTTATACAATTTTATATAATAATTATATAATTCAGTTCCGAAATGTATTCAAATTTTCTAAATTTATCACTTATTATAAAGGGTCATGCTAGGAAGACTTTCTAAGTCAGCTCCCTCACTAATTTTTTAAATAAATGAGTTATAGATCTTGTATAATTAAGTGTATTTAATATGATTACAATCATATATTTAAAATTTCTCAATCAAATGATAATTTAATTTATATAATTTTAATTTTTTAAATTTTGATGAGTATAATTATAGATTTTTAAAAATAAAATAAATAATTTGAAGATGAAATTTCATATCTATTCAATTCTTAAAAAAAAATCATCACACGGATAAAAAACTCAATTAAAAGACAAAAAATAAAAGGAAATCTTGTAGCATTGTTTATTATAATGCATTTATTTGTTGGTTCATTGAATGCTACATAATAGGCAGATGGGCCCACTAGTGGGCCATAATCCAGGCTTCTTTCCCCTCTTGGGCCCACCTTTCAATGGTTTTGACAACTCATGCACTGATAAAAATCTGAATGGACCTGTGCCCAGAAAGGACAAATAGGCATGAGTCAAAAGGTGTAATTGGAAACCCTTTTGCTGTTTGTTTTTCTTTTTCAATAGGTTGATTCACATACCCTTTTGTACTTATAAAGCTTCAGTTTTGCTCTTGTTACAGTAATTTTATTTTGTAGAATTTTTTAAAATTATGAAATGGCAAATTTATCTATAAAATTTTTGAATTACCCTTAAATAAAATAGTTTTCTTAAATAAAAAAAATGAAATATACATTCATTGACACATAATATATGTGAACAAAATAACACTTATCAGGGGTATTAATATCAACCGATACTTATATATTGAATTTTTGAGGCCCAATATATATCGCCTATACAACCTTGATATTAGTCGATATAGCCTATATATCAGCGATATATATTGATCAAATATTAGGCATTTAAAAAAAGTCAATATGGATGTTTCTAGCCACTGAAATATCGATTTTTTATTTCCAGATTTTTTTTATTTAAATAAAAAGACCATTTTTCGGTTTTTTTAAATTTAATTCAAAAAATAAAAAACAACCAATATTAAAAAAAAAAAAAGGAGAAAGAATGATTTCGACTGATATATCGACCGATATCATAAAAAATGATATTATAACCCTTGACTCCTATTATATTATATTTGTCATTATGGATTTTCTTAAAATCAAAATTTAGAATAAAAGTCATTTTAAATCATAAGTGCAGATATTTTTAGGGGTAGTGGGCTCACTCGTGGGAATTTTATACTGGTATCCTGCGGTTTCCCACACGTAAATTAAAAAAAAAAAAACAATGGAAAGATAACCATTGATTTTAATGCATTCGGATTGAATAGTTATTTGTTCCTTTTGATCCCAAAATTTATTTTGTGTACTCTACAAAGTTTATGATCAATATAGTAAGATCCAGTTTAAGAATAAAGTTTTGACTTTTGAGCAAAAGTTTGATATTAAAAACTGTATTTTCAGACCTTCAGAAATGTTGAATTATTAAAATAGACTATTTCAAGGCCAATATTTTAGCCAAATTCAAGAAAATATTAAAGATAGAAAAAGATAAAAGTATTATTTATTATCAAATGATATATGTGTGCAGATCGACCACACTGTATTATATTTAACATTGTAGATCTCTTTAGAATTAAAATTAAAAATAAAAGGTTATTTATCATAAGTGATGATCAATTCAACAATGTTTTCACTCCTCTACCCCTCATTACTCAACGTTGGATAGTTTAACTGGTTACTTCTCGCCTTATGAAGCGAGAGGTAGCTAGTTTGAGTCTTAGAGACGTAAACTGGAGACGTCCTGTGTGGGTGTGGGATATTCCACGAGGGGTTTAAAAGGATTCTTGTGATGACCTGACCCTACCCTATCCTGATATTGTTCGCTTTGGGCCCTACTTGACCCGCACGATTTTTTGGGCCTTGGCCCACATAGTCAGGCCCAAAAGGCCTTACAATGGGGAGAGTTGCCCCCTCTCAAATAAAGCCCCTACCACCCAAACTCTCAACCGATGTGGGACCTTTAAGTGGGAGTGTTACAATCCACCCCCCTTAAGACTAAAGTCGTCCCCCGGCTCTGTCTCGTCACACTGACAGGAGTCTACACACAGGTAAACAAGTCACACAAGTAGAGAGCCCTCACAGTCCGAGTGTTGAACCGTGATCTGATACCACTTGTGACGACCCGACCCTAACACATCGTGATATTGTCCGCTTTGGGCCCTACTCGACCCGCATAGTTTTGTTTTGGACCCTGGCCCACATGGCCAGCCAAAAGACCTCATAATAGGGAGGGTTGCCCCCTCTCAAATAAAGCCCCCACCACCCAAGTTCCCTGATGTGGGACCTTTGGGTGGGGTGCTACAATTCTTGCCTCATGGTTCCCCTCGATTTAAAAAAAAAAATCAACAATTAAGATGCATCATATCGACATCATTTTCAGATCTAGATCTAAAGAAAAAACTAACATTTTTAAAAACATAAATTCATAATTTAGTGGGTGTCATATGGACCCATACACTGGCCTTTTCTTACTTTCCGTCGCTTTAAAAATATTCATACATGAAGTTTGATACTAATTTCAATTTTCAAGTATCTGGTAATCCAATCTAGCAGTGTGAAATAGACAATTAGTTCTTTTTATTTATAGATAAAATCAATAGATCAAAATTATATTTAATTTCTAAAATCATAAAAAAAAAAAAAAATTGCGCATATCCTACTCATCTCATAGGTCATGATTTAATTTTTTTTATTATATTTCAGGACTTATATCTCATCTAATATATATAACTTATTTTAAATTTTAATGAATTACCTCCTCAAAGTGTCCATAAAATTCATTATTCTTTACTTCATTTCCCTTTTTAAATGAACTATTTCTTCAAATTCTTTTTACATGTGTGGACTGAGAGAGAATTACGTTCCTGATGACGGAAAATAACAGCCCCCACCTAGCAATTCATGGTCTTTGTCAGTGGTTCAGGGTCAACAATTAGGGCAGGGCTGTCAATGGGCCCAGTCTCAAGCCCAAAAGTTGAGTCCAATTAGGGGGTTAGAGGCCTGTAGAAATAGGGTAGGATCCAAGGATCCAAAATTCGGTGGTTGAGATGTCAATATCTTAGTTCTACGATATCGGTCGACATTACTCTATTATTTTTTGAAACAAATCTCGACCGAGACATCTCATATCGATCAAAATATCTCGAATGTCTAAAATCCAAAATATCACCAAATTTTGGACGCCTCGTTGACCAAAATTTAAGACCATAATCATTTTAGCATATTAGAACTTGGACTTTAAAACAAGGGGTTTCTGCATGCTACATAAAAATAACATGACTCATGAGAAAGGAGCTTGAAGTGTTGAGACTGTTTTATATATTTTAATATTCGATAGATAGATTCTTTGAAATAGAATAATACCTTTGCTTTATTTTAATATAAAATTGTATAAAGTGCATCATTATTAATTTCAACGTTGAAAAAGATGGTAGAGCTAAATTGCATTGTCGTCTGTGACACCATTATTGGTTTTCAAGACTGCTCTCCTCTAATCATGTGCAGTATATATTTAAATAATTGACAAAGTCATACAGTTGACAAATCTAAATCTGTCATTTATTATTATCATTGAGATATCAATGAATTAATTTGACTCGACAAGATTTAAAAGGTAAAGTGATAGTCATGAATTCATCTTAAAGAGAGCAGAAGTTATTCGTTTGATTCTCACTTTATTTCAAAGTCATTCTCAGTATAATTAATTGAATTAGACGTGATCATTATAACTTCAAACTCTATATGTGTCTATGAACAAAAGTTGGAATAATGATTCTAAACTTGATTGGCACTTTTAAAATAGATTTTTCAACTCCATACTAATCTAATTCTTCTCATGCACTGAAGAATGGAGTCACCATCTCGCATGACCCATTTAAATATCTTAACTTGTAAGTTTATAAAAAAATTTATATGTAAATAAATGAATAAAATTCCTTACGAATTAGTACTCATATAAGGTTAATGGACCCCCAAACAAGTGGAGGCCAACATAGTCTCAATATCGCCCCTTCCACCCTCACCCATTTCAATAATATGGGTGAGATTAATCCTACAAATGTACAAAACTACGTAAGTCCACAGAGAGTCAAATTCAAGTTCTTTATTCTAAAGTAAACTTTTTTATAAGCAGTATATTCGAACAAAGACTTCAAAATCAGTGATTAACATGAGCTTTGATGAACATTTGATCTGCATGCCATTTTATGGGTAGTGTTCTAATTTTTCTCAAATGTCTGAATTGATCAATAGATTAAATATAGGAAGAGAATCCAAGGGTACCAATTCAGTAATTCTTTTTGAGTTTGCTCGTTACATGCATGATTATGCTCATTAAACCCTGCTATTTGCTGTTTAGTGAGCCCTTCAATAGATCCCACATTCTCTTTTATAGGTTCTATAAATTTTGGTGCATTGAGGTTGAGAGAAAGTGGTGGAGACTGAGAGTTCTTCTCTCCCATTGCTCTTATTGAATCATGTCTCTTTTGTCTGCAAATCACTGTGTAGATCAGCCAAATTCTAGCTCTAAAAAAATCATGTGATGGAAAGTCTCCTTATAAACTAAGAAAATCTCACTAGCTTAACTCTAAAAATAAACAGTTAGAATGCAACTCCACTCCAAAGTCTCCATTCATTATCCTTTACATGGAATGGCAAGAGATGTCTATATGAGGCTAGTTTCTTTCTATCGAATATTCATCATTCTACTTTTATTCAACGCTAAGCTAAATTTATAGAGGAGAATGTTGGAGTTGAATGGTTTGAAAATTAATAGAACTAAAATAAAATATATGAAATGTAATTTTACTGGATTAGATGAAAGTAAGGGTAATTCGGTAAAGATAGAAAATGGCCCAATTGCATATTGTGATAAGTTTGAATAGTTGAGCTCTATTGCAATAAATCTCAAGGAGGTTTTAATTTAGATATAACGAATATGATAGGAGTGAAGTGGGTGAAATATAGATAAACTAGCGTGATCTTGTATAATAAAAAAGTCCCCACTCGTCTAAAATGACGATTTTATAAAACATTTATTATATTCGTGATACTTTATAAAACAGAGTGTTGTGCAATGAGAAAAACACATGTAAATAAAGTCATGACAACGGAGATGTGTATACAACATTGGATGAGTGGTTTAGTTCTAAATGATAGAGTTAGAAATGAACGAATTAGAGATGGTCTAAAGATAACTCTGATGAGATAGTTTGGTCATGTTAGTAGAAAAACAAGCACAACCTCAATACATAAAGTAAAGAGGTTGCAGATTGAAGACACTAGGAAGAGAGACCGACCTTCAAAAACATGAAGAGAAAGGATAAAAAAAAGAACATATTAGACTATTGAGTAATTGATAGTATAATTTATGATAGAGTTATTTGGAGAAGAAAAACTCATAAAATTGACCCCAGATAGATGGAATTACTTATTGCCGATGATGATGAGAAAAACAAGAGTGAACCTCCTCAACATCTCGAGGAGAAATCCTCATTGCTAAATAACACAGTTCCTTGAGGAGTCAAGGACTTGGGAGAAAAAGTGGCACGAAGGTTGAAGATTTGCAGTTATCTACAAGCAACTTCTTCCACTCAATATAATGGCAGATATTCTACACATGGAGATTCAAGAAGTAAGCTGCAAACTGTTGGATACTATTCCTACCATTTTCTCTCCAGTGATTTTTCATTTTTTTTAAATTTTTTTATATCCATTACAACCAAATGTGATAACCTCAATCAAAAATTCATATTCCATGCACATGAATACTCTAATAGACAATAAATCCAACCTTGCAATAAAATGGGAAAAGTGCAAAAAAATATATATATAAAGAAAACTTTCTACTTGCCCGACATGCCATCTGTGCTAAACTACAGGATAGAACCACATTCTATATGGACCCAGTCTTGGAGAAGAACAATGAGAGAATCTTCTCTTTCCCTTGAATGCAAGAAACTTAACAGAAAATTTGACTACGGTAGTTGAGCAATTTCAAGAAAAATTTTGTGTAGTGACTGTGGCTTTGAGAAGAAGGGGCAGTGATCACTGCCTTTGATCTTGTACACACTCTCAGGTGGGTTTTCTCTAACAAGTTTTTCTTGGATGTCCGGTGAGAGTGCATGGTCTTCAAGTGTTTGAATGAAGAAACGGCGCGTCGAGCCATAGTTTTTAGGTGATAGTGAGAGCTTCTCCATGACTGGTCCAAGTGGGAGCGGCCTCATGGAAACTGTGGCCAATGCAACATCCTGACATGTTAAAAATGAACAGTTAGCCAGAGAACCACACAAGTTATGTGACATCAATTCATACACCTGTGACAAGGATGAATAGTTTTAAGTCATTACCATGTACAGACCTAGGACATCAGTGTTGGTAATGAGATCAAGATAAATCCCCATTTTCCTTTTAACCATGGTTTTATACATGTATTTTTTAATATTCTAGGAAAACCAATTTCCATTATCTTCAAGCTTCGTATATTATGAATATTCTATGCATTTTCACGTACATAATTTAGCTTAAATACTTTTGTCCGCCACCTCTTTCATCCTGCAATAACATTTTGAAAGAGGCAGATATTTATGAAGTGTCTAAAAGATAGTAGCCCAGGTTGGTCGACTGGTGAAAGACTTTATCCATTGATCCAATATCAGGTGTAACAAGTAAAAGAAGATTCAGAATTAGGTAGATTGCAGACAAAGCAGGTCACCTGGCATGATGCTCCACCGTTCTAAGAGGTCGCACATCGAATCATTGAAAGGTCTATTAGGTGAAGAACCATAATCTGAAAATACTCATCAGAGCTATTTATTCCATCATCTAGGGTTGGCAGTTGGAACTAATGATTTGGTTTGGCAAAAAAAATTTATGGACAAACTTAAAATTTTCTGTGGACCAACGTCCTATCTATCTCTATTTGGGGTTGGCACTAAAAGTACTCAGTTTTTTTTTTTTTTTTGCATTATTCATATTCTCATGCACTATCTTTAGTGTTGAATCTTCTATTAGTATTTCTCCAATTGTTCCAAAACTCACTTAAAATAATAGAGGATTATGGAAGGTGAGCATAGGGGTTTTTGAACTCCTCAGCATCTTAACGCCTTAATCCTATTCCTGATCAGGTCTACTAGTTCTACCTTGTATAAGACAACATGAAAGATGCAAATTTTCAAGATACAACGAAAGTCCTTCCTAACTTTGATTGAAACTCCTAAAAGTGAGCAAGTGGACCATGAAAAACACCTTCCTATTATCAAAAAAAATTCTCATGACTTTTCCTCTTAACTAGTTGCCTAGAAAGTTGGATAGACATCAGCATCATTTATAAATTACAATCATATGTTGGGTTAATGTGAAAAACTCAGGTAGCAGTGCCCATTGAACATAAGTTGTTCCATACCATGTGTGGATCCATGAAGATACCTATTTTTACCAGATATGGTAAAAAGATCTTAAGACAACATCAGGTGCCAGAAGAGATGCAACAGTGAACATGGAAAAGGAAAAAACTAGCGCCGTCCACAGTATTTTTTAGAGAATAAATGATTAGGATATCAAATTCAGTATTATCATCTTCTGGAAGATCAAATTTAGCAGAAGCCTAAATGATATCATGCAATCACAAAAAGTCAGAGACTAGAACTTCAGTAGCTGACCAAGCATTTTTAATCTAAATATGTGAAGGTTCAACTCTTCAGTAGATTAAATGCTAACAAGTCTGATAGAGGCCTATCAAGGCCATGTTGCCAAGATTGCATTGAGTAAAAGGTATGCCAGTTAAAATTAACATCCCTGTCACATGTAAGATGCATCTTCTGAAAAAGACATAATTTACAAATACAGTATTGTAGGAACCACCACCATATGGTGCTTGACAAGTTTGCAGTGACAGTGAAGGATGTATTACTGTGTACGTAAGCATGGGTAAGTAAATAATAATGTAGTAAGAATGATTCTAAATGACGGAGAACATCACATGGAGTGCATTTCCTACTGTTTCTTAAAACGTGGAAAGACATGGGTATATATTTGCACTAATCCAGATCATGAAAATCATGGATCTCATTGTGGAGTATAATTATCAACTCACTTCTTATCAACAAAGTAGTAACTATCTGATTTGTCGCAATTTAATGCTTGAGAAAATGAAGCAATAACCAAATTCAATGGATTGAATAGGCCTACACTCCTCATGCCAAAAGCCAATGTTTTTGAATGATTTACATTGTTATCGTCCCACCATGAAGTGCCCATTATAGGCATCACCCCAGTAAAATGGAGACACCCTCAAACCAAACAAATGACCCAAGATAATGTACAGATACAAATTCCTAGATAGCCATAATTAAATAGAGGATCAGTTTTATCAATCATACCTTCGTAGGACTCTGGTTGAAATACAGCCCCTTCACTAGTTCTTTGTCAAACATGAGACTGGTAGGAGGCTGATCTTTACCATTACCATAGATTAGAAATTTTGACTCTCGCATAAAGATTTCAACAGAACCTAGCTGCAGATGTTCATTACCTCATAAGATTGCAGAAATTGGACAAAAAGAAAAGATATTAGAGAACTAACAACTGTAGACCAAAACGATTCTCTTTGTTATTCAGATAACAAATTATTCACTATTATTCAGTTCATCACATAATAACACAGACATGACTGTATTAGGATTTCCAACAGAGGAGAAATGAGGAGAAACCTTATAAGTTCCTCCCCCCCCACCCCACCAAAAGCATCTTTTTAGTAGATTTTTCGGAGAAATTTTACTTGATAGCATTGTGCAACATCAGCTTATTCTCCTACTTTTGAGCACCCTGAGTTCTACTACCACCTTAGGAGAACTCACTTTCTCGGATCGACAGGTATCTCTTCTCATCTACTTCGGGTTTGGATGATACCTTATCTACTCTCATTTTTGCTCAGAGGGTTCTATTGTTTCTTATTCACCATGGGCATCGTCTTCATCAGCTCTTCTTATGCGAGGATATCGTTTCTCTCATTACTTGCTCAGTTGTCAAAAATTGGCCACCATGGCCATGTTTGCGCTATCAGGGCCCTTATTAATCTTTTTGACTCTGATCGCCCAAAGATCGCTTGCTCTGGGAGTCTTGACATTGAGAAGTTTTCTGACCACTGCTCCTATGGCAACTCTGGTATCTTCCTTCAAGCCTTGCCTAATATTTAGTTTGAGCCTGACTGTTTTGTTCTTTTGCTTACTTTGCCTGATTGTGGGCTATTTTGTTTATATGTGCCGTTCGGCCTTATTATTTTTTAGGGTCTAATTGTGACTGCTCTCTGCCTGGCCCAGGCTGTGGGCTTTATGTGTATTTGAGCTTTGGGCTTTCCTTGAATGAAATACTAACCCATCATTAAAAAAAAATCCTAGGAGAAACCTCTACAGAGGAGGATCTACTCCTTAGGAGGTAATCCAAATATAGTTTTGGACTTTGATGTGATAAACAAGGGTAATCTAGAGACTTTCCGTACTGACAACTCCATATAATCATATCTCATACTTGATGATGATGATGATGATATCTCATATAATAATGACAGATATATTAATACATCAGTTTCAGTTCATAAAACCATAGTATACAGAACATGTAAATTGAATTTGAGTAAAAATTCTTTAGAATTTGCCAGTAGAATGTAAGCGGTGATGAAGACTGTTAAAGAGTATAATTGAATGCATGATAGTTTTTCCTAATCGACAAGTAGCTGGTCCATGACCCATGTACAAAACTTCTACAGAAGTGGATGTCACTGCTAAAATGTTCATGCCACATAGAATGAGTCAAATGGTCACCATGACTTATATTGACATAGATACTGGGAACTTTTTCCTTGTAGATATTGTTTAAATATTTGAAAGACACATATAATTTAATTATTGTATGGGTAAATGCTTTTGCAAGTTTTCATTTAAATGAATTAGTAGAAGTACCATATTTATCAATGTTACAAATAGGAAGTAGCGGTATAATAAGTTTTCCAGAACCCCTTAGTTTAATACCTCGTCTATGTCCAAAACAGACATGGCCAATTTCATACGATCACATGTCAACCTTAATGTGATAAACACATACATACCTCTTCCGCAAACACATCAAAGGGTCTCTGCCCATCTGGTACCATTGTCGCACATAGAAACACTGCTTTAGAAATCTTTCCTGGGTAGCATTCCAAAGCATAAGATACGCTCGCCCCTCCACAACTGTGACCCACCAAGATAATCTGTAGAACATGGGTCAAAACATCATCCATGGATATAATTATTACATGGAAACCTTTCTTTCTGTCACTCTTTGCCATTGATTAAATATTTAGACAGCGTGGGTATTAGTGATTCTGCTGTTTGACTGCCAAAGTATTCAAATCACCAGTGATTTGGGTACACATGAATGCAATAAAGTTGCTTGCTATTGTCTTCTCACCTTTTCATTATCAGGAAGTTTGTCCAAATAATCAATCAGGGGCTTTGAGTAATCTGCTAATGTTGATATACAGTTGGGATCTGTCTGGTCAATCCCAGACCCTGTGAGATCTAAAGCAGTAGGAAGCAATCCTGCTTCTTCCAACAGAGATAAAGACTTGTACCAACACCATGCTCCAAATCCCTCACCATGAATTAAAACAACCTTTTTTGTTTCAATGTTCTCAATAAGCTCTGGAGCCTGCAAACAATGCCATCCAGATCTAGATTACATTGCTGCCAATATCTTAATGTCATCTTCCAAAAAACAGAAAATAGGAATTTCCTTTTCTATTTCCATTTTCATTAGTCATTACCATCATTATTATTCTAATTCAAAAATTATTCTAATTCAAACTTGAAACCTAGTTATAATTTCTGGTATATAGAAGTATCTAGAGCAGGTTCATAGTGTGCTAACAAGTTAGCTGATCTTTACCATTTCAAGTGGTTTGAGATCATAAGAGGGGTACTGATCTTTACAACTATCTCGTAAAATATATTATAAATAAGAAGAAACTTATAAAAGGGATAAACAAGTCTGACAAGAGCCCATAGCAGAGAAGGCAAGTTCTCATTATTACAATTATAAAAGATGTGGTTCATGCCAGTTCTCATTTCAAAATGGGGTGGCCGAGTGAGGGGTTGGAGTTGTTCTTCTTTTGAACAGTGTCCCTGTGAAGAATCTGCATCGTCGAAGGAAAGAACCATTGCAGCAGAATTCTCTGTAAAAATTGTGGGTTTGAGTCACATTACCATGCCAGACAATGGAACATAAACAAGTTCAAAGAGACAGAGTAATAAAATAGCCAGAGTAGTCACAAATCACCTCTAATATCTGATGCCTCTGCATTATTCAGAGAGAGAGCTAATCATATACATACAGTAAACTTTGATACATATGTCTCAGGCACCAGAGAATTCTTTCTCAAAATTTGAAGAGATTTACAGAAATCAAAATTCAAACTAAAACAAACGTTGATCTACTACTCTACTACATAAAAAAACAAGAGCGATGTGGAAACATATTGTGTAATTTCAAAGATTGGATGGATGGTATCAAAATTAGAATCTCCATTACATGGGATCATCATTCCTGCTTATGACATACACATGGAGCTGGGAGATGGGGCATGGAGAGAGAGAAAGAGAGAAAGAGAGAGAGAGAGAGAGAGAGAGAGAGAGAGAGAGATTGTGGCCATTTCAAACTCAGTGAATGTGAAGCTGAATCACTAACAAACCATTCAACAAAAGTACCCATGCACCTGACCCACCTAAATAGACATGGCGGCAGAATCTCAAATGCAATGCCCAACTGTGAATGTCAAGCTCAACAGCCTATTGTTCCAACTTCATGTGGTGGCTTTGTGTGTAAACTTCCCAATGCAATGCCATACCAATTTAAAATGGATCTGTCTTGCACAGATTAAAAGTGGATTCATTCGATAGTCCAGTCTTTCTGTATGTTTATTCTCATCTATTAATATCTACATCTCAAATTCAAGGGAGAGGGAGAGGGAAACAGCTCATCCAGGTTAGAACTATATCTCCTGGTACAGATTGCTACTTGAGAATCCTTTCCTTGGCTTGATTTGCTGTTCGATTGGAGAAGCATTCAATCTTGAGATCCCATTTGTGGGGTTTATTTTATTTTATTTTTTGCCTATAGCTGCAGCTCACAGGGAGTCTTTGGTTGTGCACTACATTATAAGCAGATGTGAATAGGAAAATGTTGAAGTGACAGGAATTATTTATGAATATTACTGTTTAATGAATGATTATGCATCTGAAAAGTATTAAAGTTATGAGCTGAAGCAAGAACACAGTTTGTTGTCCAAAATGCTACATGGAAAACTGTGTAGGAATATTAGACGGGATGTGGCTGCAGAATCTACTCCTTGAATGGAGTGTGAAGGTGTGAAGCAGCCATTATCAGAGAAAAGGAGGCATGAGATGCAAAGCTCACTTAATATGCCTGCCATGATGATCCAGACCGTTCATCTAACAGAGCCTCACTACAGCCAGATGCCAAGTTCACAAATGAAAAGCTACCACCAATAGAAATGTTTTAAGAATATAATTAGTTAATTACAAACCACAAACACTTCCACATATACCATAGAAATTAGGACTATTCATGGCTCCAAGCCCAGCTCAAACCCATCACAAATTAATGGGCTTGAACATACAATAGCCCATGTAGCCATACTTGGGCTTATTTTTAGCCCACTTAGCTAAATGGGCAAGCTCAAATAAGCCCATCATGCTTTTCAGCTCATCCAAATTTGATCACTAAGATTGATCTATTTTTAGCTTATCATGTCTACTTTCAATCCGAACAGTTGAATTTTAATATGCTAAAACAAGCATACTCGGACTTTAGCCTTACAAAACTTGATAGGTTGCTGCTGGGCTTGAGCTTCTATATCTAAACGGGCCAGGCTATGGAACGCCCAGCCCAAAACCACCCCATGAATGGACCTAACATAGAATCACATATGCTTAATCCCCATCAGTAGGATCTTTCGTATGTGGCCCATCATGGTTTCAAATCTCGACTAATACGACATCTCAGATTTTTTAACTCGAGATGTTTTGGTGATACAATAGGTATCGGACGTACAAGCATCATATCACCTAATATGGCCGATATATCGGTGATATATATCGGTCAGATATCGGCCAATATCATTATATATCACCATTTTTTATTTTTAAAAATCCATTTCAGTTGTGGGCCAGGTCGATATTTCAGCCGATATCGGCCATATCGGGCAAATATCGGCCACGATATCGGCCGATATTTTTCTTTTTAAATTTTCAAAAAATAAGGGCAGGTTTTTCAGTTTTTTTTAATTCAAGAAATAAAAAAATACAAAACCGAAATTAAAAAAAAAAAAAATAGGAGTGAGAATGATATCGGCCGATATCATATACGAGATATCGTCAATCACTAAGATTTTTATCCCTAGGCCCATCTATGGGAGGATCTATTAGATGAACGGTCTTGATCACAAACTGGTGTTGGACCAGGCAAGAAACTTGACTCTTGAGGACACCAGAGCCGAAAGCCAATGTTGGGCAAAAGAGTTGAAAAAAGGCAACAATCTTATTATATGTGATTATGTAATAGTTAGCAAAAAGGTGAAGAGTTTGATGAGATTTTGGAGCAGAAAGGTTGCCAAAAAGGTGCCCAATCTAGTCTAGAATTCTATATTCACTGATAATAATAATAGCGCATTGAATATTCTTAAACGGACCTTCCTCCCGCTGGCGAATGGATCGGACAGGGTCTGCCTCCGAGAGCTCGTCGACCCGATTCGCCGAGACATGGAGCCGTCGAATCGCTGCGAAAGCTGATGCTGGTGAATCGCCATTGAAAGCGCCCGCTGGTGCAATAGCTCTTCTTCCTTCGACATCTTCCGCTGAGACTGCCCACCCCGCTTGCTCCTCGACCCGATTATACCTCTTCCATCCTTCTTTGGCATGCAAATCAGCGCATTACCCATTTGGGTACTCAAAGCAGCTGATCTGACGGAGACCCACGACTTTTCCGGCGAATTTGGTCTGAATCAGGGATCTCCCGCCGGAAAGGAGGGAAAATGGGATTTTCACGGTGACGCAGATGGAATTTAGCTTGGTTCTTGTGTGAGTAGAGGGATTTTTGGGTAGGAACTGTAAAGGAAAGAGATCTCAATTGTCAATTTTTCCGGAAAATGGGAACATGAGAGGGAAGAGAAGCTCATTTTCAACGGTGCAGAGCTTTTAAATGATTCTAATTTCCTTAATTTGCAAGGTAGAGAGATCAGAGGTAGATGTCTATTACAAACTGATAAACTAAAATACTCCACAGTCCACACACTACCAACTCAAATCTCACAATAGTAAATGCATGGTTACAAAATTTTCAAAAAAAAAAAATAATTCATCATATTTATATTTTATTTTTAAAAGTCAAATATTAATTAGATACAAGTTTTATCTTAAAACACTAATAATTCATTTATTTTTTAATGATTAATATATTAAGATAAAATGAAATAGAGGAGCAAGTATAGAAAACAAAAGAAACAAAGTAAAAAACACTACTACCCACAAAAAAATCTCACCTCACTGCAAATTGTATTTCATTACAATTATAAATTCTATTCTATTAGTTAGATAATTATACATTTTTAACAAAATTATTTTCTTCCAAACCTATATAAATAATTATATTTATCTTAATCAACAATTGGATTCCACACTATTACAATATTATATAGAATAAGAATCTCAATTATATCACTGTCATAGTGCTTTATCTACCTAGTTAGGCTAGTGAGGGTTGTCGAGTGAAACTCTCTAATGAGATTTTCTGTTAAACAAATTATTAGCTTATAAATATAGTGCATTAAATAAATCATGATGTAGATAAAAGATATATAAAGTTTCAGCATCAAATAATCTTTTTAGCCACTAAATCTTAACTTTTGAAATTTGGGTGAATGCAGACCATTGATTTTAAAACTATAAATCAATTAATAAAATAATTAAATGGGAATAGAGCTTTATAAAGCTTTTAATAATATAATCCTTTTTTATATCACACTCAATTGTATAGAGCCGAAGATCCATTTAAAAGATAATCTCAATATTAAATCTAAGTATATGATGTCTCATTAGAGTTTTGGTTAATTAATACCTTGAGACGTAGATAATGACGTAAGTAAAACAAATTTATGAACCAACCAATCATAAGCGAAATGTCCATAATAGAGATTTTGACTTTGTGGCCATTGAATGTGGACCATGCCTCTTTTGCTTGTTCCCATTTAAAAGTGGAAAATCAAAACCTAATCACACGATTAAGTCAACAACTTGATTCTTAGTAAATACAGTCACTGCTAATGAGAAATCTCATTATTTGAGCCGATATAGTCTGGACTCGTTTCTTAATAATATTTAGATTATTTTAAAAGATTTTGTCATTAAATGTATTTTATTTAAAATAAATTGTTTTTCAAAAGTATAATTTTTTTTTTTAATTTATATGGAAAACCGTGGATGTCCGTGTCCTCTTGCTTCATTTATATAAGTACAAGGAAATTTCAACACATTTCATCCTTTTTTTTTATTGTTAAGAAGATATGTTTGATTTATTTGAAATAGTTTCCATATATGGAAATGGTTGTTTTCGATGAAAAAAGGATTTGCGCGTTTTCAATGAAAATGGAATTTTTATTTGCATTGCTCTAAAATTGTCCTTAGGTTTGATTAGTTTTATTTTTTTCCTAATATTTAGATTTATTTTTCCACTCTTTAGGTTTATTTTGTTTACGTGTCTCTAATTTTTAATTTTTCCTTAGTTATTAATATGGAGGAATTTGTGGTTGATCTGATTGACCAAACCGTTCTTTATAATCAAGAGAACCACATTTTAGACTTGGTTTGAAGAGGACAGTATTCACATTTGTTATTTTTAAATTATTAAATTTATATCTTTTATCAATTTGAACTTTAGGCCGAACCGAATGTGAAATGCCCTACCCACGTGACAAGAATTTAGAGAACTGCGGATTGAAATATTTTTTTGAGTTAGTCACACCCCAAAATTATGGGACATGATTTAAATAAAATTATTGTAAATTAAGGGGAATAACTAAATGTCAAATCGAGAAGAAGGCAAATGGTGTTCTTTCACTACATTAGCCGAACGATAAATAACGTTGCGGACTTATTTGCTAAAAACAGAATGGAAGGATCAACTTTGAATGTCTTTCATCTTTCTAAATGATAGTTGTTATGTTGTGATCTTGTTTATTTTTTTTTTTTGTTTTATGTTTCTTTAGTCTAATGCTATTAGGCTGTTTTTTTTCTCTTGTTTCTTGTGTATATGTCATTTTTCTTTTCTTTTAATGATATTTATTCTTTACGCTCAAAAAAAAAAGAATAAATATCATTAAAGGAGTACTTCCATAATTTATAATTCACTTACATTTATTCCCAAACTACTTAACCACCATTTGCATACACAATCCATTCCAAATCAAGATGTCCGTGGCCCCTTCTTCTGGTTCTTGTCCTAAAAAAAATGAGCGATATACGTCTAGTAGAGAGAAATCTTAGAGAGGGACCAAGGTTGTGTTTGGATGTGGGTAATGAGGGGGATAATTACCTTATTTAGCATTCAAGGGGTAGGTTAAAAATCAACTTTATCTCCATTTTTAAAAACCGTTTCTAAGTAAAATGTATTCATAATACTGAAGGTAACTTCTGTAAAATTTACCTCTCATCAAATGTAGCTCAAGTGTACGTG
The DNA here is from genome assembly GCA_022113865.1 of Chimonanthus praecox. Classification (NCBI taxonomy): domain Eukaryota; kingdom Viridiplantae; phylum Streptophyta; class Magnoliopsida; order Laurales; family Calycanthaceae; genus Chimonanthus; species Chimonanthus praecox. Next base: position 11,738,697 of record CM039090.1, on the reverse strand, counting down.
AGTGAAATGAGAGAGAGGAAATGAAATTTATAGAGAGTTGGCAGGGGAGAGAATATCTAGTTTGAGGAGGATTGGACATGTGAGAGAGGTTTGGCGCATGGTGAGAGAGGGCTAGGGTTGGAGAGAGTTTGGTGTAGAGAGGGAGAAAGGGAAGTGGGAAAGAGGGTTGGTTGAATGGTTCGGGTCGAGTGGAAGTTAAAAAAGAGAGAGATGTTGGGGCGGGTTGTGGGTTCGGGTCGGGATTTTATTTGTTTTTTTTTTCCTTATTTATTTATTTGTTTTAATAATTTTATTCTTTATGAATTTATTTAGTCAATTTTATATTAAATAATGTCTGAAAAATAGGAACGGTCTCAGTCGAACTCAGGATGGGTTTTTAATCTGAGTTGGATTTGGATTCTCTTAATTATTTATTACCATTTATTATAATCAAAATTTTCAAACTATACTATGTATGTACAAATGAAATTACGTATTAGCATTAATTTGTCTATATGCTTCATAGCAAAATAACGTAACTCTCGTAACTATAGATCTAAATAATTGTAAATAACCTTAGTCTGTTTGGAAGTTTAGTATTGTATACTTTTTTAAAGTATATTTATGTTTATGTTACTTTACAAAATAAATAATAATATTATCTTCCGTAGATTAGCTCATGTGGTTACCTTCTACCTTAAGAAGCGAGAAGTGTTAGATTCAAACGCGACAGACTAATCTCGGTGACGCAGGATAGAGGTACCAATCATGGATCTTCATATTATGCTCATTTCTTGTCTAATAAAGGGTGGGAATCCACATTTCAGATTTATTTATAATTTTTTGAAATCAGTAGATATTTTTATTCTAATTTTGTTTTTTTAAAATGGGCTAAAGACATAGTGAATCAATGAGTTTGGATTCAATAAATAGTTTAACTTTTTTAATTAAATAGACAAAAGGGTTTGGATAAATCCAAATTAACTATTTTTAAAGAGAGAAATTCAAATTAAGTCCAATATATTCATTTATTTGAAAAATAAATAAATAATGAGATTCTCTATTGTGTTATTCGGTGTGTATAAATAATGAAGTTTGCACATGTCTAAATATTAGTAAAGTGCTCTATAGGTTTGATATCTTGATGTTAAAAAAATAAAAATAAATAAATAATGACCTGAGACAGAAAATAGACCTGATTTGACTAATCATTTAATTATAAATAATTAAATAATTGATTAAACTCAGTGATTCGTATGGAATTAAATTTAACCGAATTCGATTGGCCCCGACCCGACCCGACCCGGTCTAGCATTTTAGTTGAAACCATCGTCTCCTGCCTGGAATGTTATCTTCACCCGTCCTTCGAGCAAGTACATTTCTAGCGTTTCTCGTTCGCTTCATCTTCGCAGAGAGAAACGCAAGACGACATCCACTTCTTCTAGGGTTTAGGGTTTTCTAGCGCAATAAACCCTAATTCCTTCATCAATGGCGTCGACCTCAGCTCAGATTCATGTTCTCGGCTGCAGCGCTGGATTCTCTGCTTCCAACAGAGGCGGAGCCCGAAGTTCTGCAGCAAGGACTGCGTTTTTTGGCGGGAAATTGAACAACGGCAGCATTGGAGCACTGCCGCGGTCGGCTTTCTTCAGAATCAACCGGCACAGTGGTTCCCGGCGACAGGTGAGGCCACTCCGTATTGTCAACGAGAAGGTTGTTGGAATCGATCTCGGGACAACGAATTCCGCTGTTGCCGCCATGGAAGGTGGCAAGCCGACGATTGTTACAAACGCTGAGGGGCAGCGGACTACACCATCTGTTGTTGCATACACCAAGAACGGGGACCGCCTTGTGGGGCAGATTGCCAAGCGGCAGGCAGTTGTCAACCCTGAAAACACCTTCTTTTCTGTCAAGCGATTCATTGGAAGGAAGATGTCGGAGGTGGATGAGGAGTCCAAGCAGGTGTCGTATCGTGTCGTGAGGGATGAGAACGGGAATGTCAAGCTTGAGTGCCCTGCCATTGGGAAGCAATTTGCTGCCGAAGAGATCTCTGCACAGGTTTGAAGTTTGAAGTCCTTCCCTTAATTTTTAGGGAATTTTTATCATGGTTCTTGTTGATTCCAGTATAATTTGGGAAATTCAATTTGTAGGAATTCCAATTTTGGATTACAATTGGATGGGTCTGAAATGGGGAAGGTTAACATTTCATATATGTTTTTTTTTTCCTGGACTTTTGCAAACCAGGTCCCTGCCCTTTCCCCCGTTTGTAGAATCCAGGAAATTGAATTGTGTGGAAAGGAAATTACTTTATTGTAAAATAATTTAAACTAAAATTGACATGGGTTCAATCCTTCTCTTTTTGGGTTAAAAGATTGTTGTTTTTCCAGTAATGAACTTTCTTCTCCATGCATCCAAATGGAGCTTAGTACTTTCCTGGAAATTAATAATTTTCTACATAAAATGGTTGGTACTATCAATTTTTTTGTGAAAAACGGTTATTTTTTAGGAAAACTACTTTCCTTTCCATGTGTTCCAAAGTGGACTTTATTTTTAAGTGATAAATGACTTTAACTTTCAGGATAACCAAGCAAGAAAATAGTTATTTTCAAGGGAAGTAAATAAAGTTCATTGCCCTTGGTAGTTATTTCTGTTTAATCCTAGCCAAGTCAATTTCCTGTTTTTGTTATTTTTCATTTAAATTGAATCCCTGGAACCGGATGAGTATGCAGGACATTAAAATGGTACTTTTGCTATGAAAAATCTATGTTTTGATACGGTACTCATGTGGGAAGTCAAAAGTGAAAATTGCTTGCTGCTGGAAGTAAAAATCTTTGTGGTTACAGCAGATAGAAACTTCAATTTTTATCGGAAACATCTTACTTTTTGTGAAATCACTGCCTTTTGGAAATATTATAATGCACTGTGTCTGAGCCTAGGGTTTATGCATTCTAATATTCTATTTGGAAATGGAAATTAGATAATCACATCCTTCATTGAATGATGTTGATTCATGTATGAAAATTGTCCTTTGACACTGCAAATGTATGCGAATTGCAAAACACTTGAAAAAATTGAATTTTGAGTAATTCATGTATTTGGGATTGGTCTTTTGTATGTTTTTCTATATTAAATCAGAAGTTGGAAGAATGTGGCAGTTGGTTAGCTTGATTATGAGTTACAAGTGAAATGACTTTTTTTTTGAAAGGTAACTGTATTAATACATTAATAAGAAGAAAAAAACAATTACATCAAAATCAGAATGGGTCTAGAAGGGCTGGACCAGCAAAAGCAGAAAACAAAAATAATACATGGGAAGTGCTAAAATAACACGGAAACAAATACAACCATCAACCATCTATACAAAAACCATGCTTGGCCCCTGTCGGACATGAGAAATGCTCCTGAGAGTGAGTTTCCATTTTTAGTGAAAGAGTTTGCCACATTGTATGCAGTTCGACTGACTTGGACAAAGGAGACATTGAGATCCGAATCAAGACCCCTAATTTCCCTCACTGTAGTTATCAATCTCCAAGGGTTGCTTTTGTCCCTTAGCCCACTTAATTGTCTTTTGCTGAATCCCCGTCTATCACTAGTATACCGTGCCCATAGACTTTCCAAATAGCCCAATCTCTCCTAATACTAAGAAGATCTGCCTCATTTGATTCCTTGGTAGGTTCCCACCGACTTTGTGAAAACTAAAGATGCGATACCATTATAATTCCTAAGGACTCCCTCTATCCCCGCGGGACTCGTTTTTCCTAGAGGCTTCGTCTACATTAAATTTCATGATACCTTGTTGAGGGGTCTCTAAATGGCGCAAGATTTTGATTTCCTACCCTTATCACTTAAACAACCTTCCCATGAAGGCATGAAGTCAGTGGGTTTCAGCCCCTTGAAGTCATTAGCGGAGAGGAGCCACACACACAACCTCTATTTGGCCTTCTGAAAAAGTTTGCTAATCTCAGTTGATTTTCCTTCCTAGATTCTAGAGTTTCTTTCTTTCCAAAGGTCTTCATTACTGCTGTTGGGATTGTGTTCCATGCTGCCTTCAATCTAGGTTTAAGTCTATAAAGGAAAGAGGAACCTACTACCCCCCTCTCCTCCATGTTCTCTCAAAAAGTGAAATGACTTTTGGGAATTGAATTTATGTCACTTGTGAAAGAATAGGTTCAAAGTGCTTATTCACTTGTTGTTTCCTTTTCATGCAATTGGGACTGGTCTTTTGCATTTTTTCTTTTGCACTAGACCCAAAGTTGGAAGAATGTAGCTGTTGTTTAATTCCTATTAGCTTGTTTATGATATATAAGGTGAAATGGTTTTCAATAATTGAAAATAAAGGGAGAAAGTTGCAAACATGGAAAGATTAAAAAAATGAATATACATCGAAACAATAAAATTCTGGGCAAATAGAAAAATTGAGGGAGGGAGATCCAAGGGTTGTTGGGTGAGGAGTAAAAAAATTGCTAGCTGAACATTTTTTTATACTTGTATACATTCTTGTCTTTAAAGAACTCTTTTTCTTCATTGGGTATATTTTTTTGATAAAAACAAGATATGTTGCAATTTTTGTGGCATCTGCCCTCTAGTAATCTGCAATGTTGTTTTTTAATTTCGTTTAGTGTTTTTGTGAATTATTGTTTGGGGGAAGACATTTTTTTCCATGGCTTGAGTGAAATGTTGTTTCTTGTGTGTTCAGGTTCTGAGAAAGCTTGTGGATGATGCATCAAAGTTTTTAAATGACAAGGTTTCGAAAGCAGTTGTTACTGTGCCTGCATACTTCAATGACTCCCAAAGGACAGCAACCAAGGATGCTGGCCGCATTGCTGGTTTAGAAGTGCTTCGTATCATCAATGAACCCACTGCTGCTTCATTGGCATATGGTTTTGAAAAGAAGAACAATGAAACTATTCTTGTATTTGATCTTGGGGGTGGTACATTTGATGTTTCAGGTATTATCAATTCTACCCGTTATTTCAATTGCTGCTTTATCACCTTTTAGTATTGTTATTTACTATGCTGTTAATTTATGGCCTCATGGATGGGTATCAAGATGGATTAGTTGATGGCATGATGTCAACTTCAAATATATGGTTTTGAACTGGATGGTGGACCTTGGATAGCGAGGGGGCCATTTGAATGGTCTGTCTGTGACGTAGGTACACATAGAATCAAACAAATTCAATTCTTCTAGTTATAGTTTCCAAGGCTCCAAAGGTCAACAATGGATGGGAGGTCAATGATTGATATCACTTCTCATGCTGGATTTATGGTTGTTCATGGGCAGGTTCGGACCAGGCTATGCTCTAGGGCTGCCCAAGCACGTTTGATTTCCATTGGGCTTTGCCATGTTAAAGCTCTGCTTGCTGTTTTGAAAAAGAAATACTAAGCCCGAGCTCCTCTGTTTGAGACTATTAAAAATCCAAGCGTTCAAATTGAAAGTAGACTTGGTGATCTACATGTTAGACCAAATTTGAGCTCAAAACTCAATTTTTGGTCACTTGATTTTATTGGTCAAAGTCATTAGGTGTCCTTATCTTGGTGATTTTTAAGGATGTCTAGTGACTTTGACCACTAAGATCTAGTGTCTAGAAATTGAATTTTGAGCTCAAATTTGGTCCATTTGTAGTTGATCATGTATACTTTCAATATGAACGGCCAATCTTCTAATTAATTTCAAAATAAATTTTAAAAAAGGGAAAATGGGTCCCTCCTACTAAAATCAATCTTCTTTTGATTTTAAGATTGCTTGGGTCCTACGATCTGCTAACTCAGCTGCTGATTCTTTGGCTAGACAAGGGTTGTTTTTAAATGTGGAAATTGTTCATAGGTTGATGTAACTCTTGACGGTTTTTTCTTTTGGAGGGTTTTTCTCTTTGGTGCCTTCCCTTCTTGTATCCTTTTGTGTTTTGTGATTAATGGAGTTACCTTTAAAAAAAAAAAGGAAAATGGACCAGGTATACATGTATACAAATATAATGGCTAAATGGACCCAAAAGCTTGATGGCCTTTCAGTCTTCTTGCAAAAGCTCTAGCCCAATTGTTTTATAAACTGGCTCAAGAATTTAGCCTGGGCCTGTCTCAATGAGTTGGTATTTGTGTTCAAACCCGTTTGTTTACAACGGTTTTGGAAGGGTTCCAAGTCGGTTCAGGTTGAGGAACAACCCTAGCTGGATTTACAATACGTGGCTTAGGTCCCATAGAGGCCCCATTTCAATGGGCATACATGGCCCCTATATTGGTGTCATCAGTCAAGTGAAAGATATTATGTATAATGTTTCTATTAATTTCTTTTTGCTCCCAAGCTGGTCTGATGTGGATATATGCAACCTGTTTTGGATTTGAATGATAAAGAGGGAGTTCTTGACGACTTTGATTACTGTGAGCAACTAATCTACATTCTATTGCAAATACCCATGTTATCTCTTTTTTTTTTTTGGGGGGGGGGGTGTGAGCACTTCACCACATACATGTACCCAGACTTGCCGCTTAATACTAGCTTTGATGCTTCTCAAAAAGGGAAGGTTTGGGGATGATTTGAGCTTACCTATGTAGAAGTGCCACTTCTCTAGCCCATGAAAATGTGATCCTCAATTGGAAAAAGATGAAGTTTTTGTATCAGGATATTGTCCAAAAAGTGATCATGTAATATGCAAAAACTGGAACACTTTTTAACTTGTGTTCTTCATCAGGTGCATGTTTCCAGATTTGCTAGACAATGATGGACCTTTTTTTTTTTTTGAGCGGTAAGATCAAATATTATTAAAAGAAACCAAAGGATACAAGGAGGAGAGACAAGAAAAGGCCTAAGAGGGTTACGCCCAAAAACAAAATACAAACAAAACCGAAAATAAACAAAACAAAAAAAGAAAAAAACACAATAGAACAGAGAAAACCGCCCCAGCAAACGCTGATCGCCAGATAACTAGAACGAGCCAATGATAGAACTTGTCACGCCGTTTTTAGCAAAGAAGTCTGCCACTTCATTTGCAGTCCGACTGATGTGAACAAAGGAAACCTCACGGCCGTGAATCAACTCCTTAATCTCCCTGACCAAGGTGATAAGCTTCCAAGGGGAGCACTTCACTCCCAACGCCCATTTTATAGCATTGGAAGAGTCGTTTTCAATCACTAATTTCTCCCAATGATGGACCTTTGATATCACATTTGCAGTCTATTTTTGTGACACTGTGGTGTAGCCTAGCATTCTATATTGTTTGATGGTTTTGTGTTGACATGTAAAAATGTTGTCTGGTACTGCATTGTTAGTGGTGATTGCATTCAATGTATAATTGTTAATATGCATGTTGACATTGTTTGAACATATACTGCTGAAACAATTATGCCTCTGCTCCTTAATGCGTTAATGATTCCTTCTGCGTTCTACTTACCCACCTACCCTCCCAACTAATGTATTCACAATTCTTACTCTTTCATATGTCTGTGAACCCCTTGGATGGCAATTTCATCTTTTAATTTCATCTTTTATGACTTGATATTCACAGCCTTGTTTGCATTTTGCATGAAGATGTGTCAAGCCAAGGCGTAGTTGCTAATTTTCTTTTTATAATGCTTATTGCCTCTTTTTTTCTTTTTATCTCAGAAGTTCCTCCAACTTCAATGTTCAAATCTTGACCTGGTTTATTTTGATTTATGTAAAAAGTGATCATGCAGTGATATTGGTAAATTTCTGATTTAAATTGGTGGATGAGTATGAACTATTAGAGTTCACTTGCATTAAAAAACAAGCAGAAATGCATTATTGGAATATAAAAGGGTGGGATTCCTACACTGTTGCATGGGTGGGATTCCTACACTGTTGCACGCTTCTCACATCACATGCATCTTTGTAATTTTTGGATTTTATGCATTAGTGCTTAACTGATTCACATTCATTTAAACAAATTTTCCAAACAAAGTAACGTGTTAAACTTTGTTTAGTCACTTCAGTTGTGTACTCTGATCTGACCTAATTACTTGGCTGCTTTGACTGCAGTTCTTGAGGTTGGAGACGGTGTGTTTGAGGTGCTCTCTACTTCTGGTGACACACATTTGGGTGGTGATGATTTTGACAAGGTTGGTTGAGCTCTTATCACTGCTAATCTGCTAAGCTAAGTTTTTTTTTTTTTTTTTGAGAACTGATGTATTTGGTGCTGTTGATGGTAATTATTCTGTTTCCTTTTGATCTTATTTATTCATTGCAATTTAAATGAACTAAAACAGAGGATTGTAGACTGGCTTTCTTCGAATTTTAAGAGAGATGAAGGCATCAATCTTTTAAAGGACAAACAAGCTCTTCAGCGTCTTACTGAGACTGCAGAGAAGGCCAAGATGGAGCTGTCATCCTTGACCCAGACAAATATTAGGTTAATTGATTGTTTTTCTTCTTTTGTACTATATATGCATTTCCTTCATGTTCCTTTTGGGTTTATGTGGTTTATTTATTTATTTTTTTAAGCACTCAAGAGGACTGATTTCTCACCTTTTCCAGTATACCTTTTATTACTGCAACTGCTGATGGTCCCAAACACATTGAGACGACTCTCACAAGAGCCAAATTCGAAGAATTGTGCTCAGATCTGCTTGATAGGTATGCTATCCCTCTCATTGTCTTCAGTTGTAATTTCATGATTGGCTGGCATAGTGAATCTTCAACTTACCTGCTGAACCTACCTCAAATTTCTAAAATGTTAGGAATCCCCTCTTTAGGGCTTGAAAATTCAATTGATTGCTTCAAGGCATTTCCTGGTTTTTTTTTTCTTTCTATTTTAGGGACCATTCTCTTTGTTCATGTCCAGCTTTGATGTATTTTTCTATTCTGTTATTGTAGTTACATACTATCTTGCTACAGTTGGGAATCTTTTTAGTTTGTACCTATGAACTTTTAAGCTGAATATTTAGGGTCTTCTCTTTTTAGGGTTAAAACCCCCGTGGATAATGCCCTGAGGGATGCGAAGCTCTCCTTTAAGGATTTGGATGAGGTTATCCTTGTTGGTGGATCAACCAGAATCCCAGCTGTGCAGGAGCTTGTGAAGAAGATGACTGGGAAGGAGCCTAATGTCACCGTCAATCCTGATGAAGTTGTTGCTCTGGGGGCTGCTGTTCAGGTTTGTCCTTTGAATGACTGTTCTTTTCATCTTTTATGCCATCTAAAAGATATTCCCTGTTTTGTTCACAAGTAATGCGGTTACATGCCACGTTAACTGCCAAGGTAATTATATTTTATGGAATCTTGCTAACACATGACTATGGTATGGCTTTTGATGCTGACACAGTCGGCGGTTACATGTTGGATTTGGCATATCAAAACATGGTGTGTGTGTGTGTGTTTTTTTTTGGGTGGGGGGCAACATTTAACATTTCTAACATAATTATATATAAAATGTAACTTAACTGAAAAAACATTATTTATTTTTATTGGACTAATCCCTTTTGTAAGTGATGACAGAAAAAAAAAATATTGATAAAGAGGAAAGAATTTACAAAGCTGTGAAGGATAACCGATAACCCAAGGAGAGGTTGGGTAGGTCATTCGCTGCACATCTAGTAAATGATGCCTCTATGCAGAGATTCAAAACAGACAAATTGTGATATAGTTCGTATTAAATCATTGACCGATGTATTTACAGTTGTTCTTTAAAAAGCTAAGTTGCGTGGGGACTAGTGTGAGTGTCGGAGTTTGACACAAGCATGAAGTGTTAGAACTTGGCAAACCAAAAAAAAAGGACTTAGGATTTGGCAATATATATTTAAATAAATTTAAATTTATGTTATAAATAAAACTAAGTTGTGAAAACGATATTGATCGAAAATTAATGTGTTAGTTTTATTCTAAATAATCAAGTGACAAACATATCAATATTTTAATTAGGTTTCAAAAAGAAAAAAGTGTGATAATATTTGTTTTCATCTTGGAAAACAATGTTAGAGAGTACTAGATAGGGCTGTTTACAGGTTGGGTTTGGGCTGGGCCCCCTTGCTCAAATCCATACCTATTTGTATTCTCAAACCGAAGCCCTCTTGCAGGCTGTCGAGCTTCTTAGGCTAATGCCAAAAGCTGCCCTTTGGATAGATGAGAAGCTTGAGCTGGCCCATTGGAGCCGTTTTTAGATTAACATAATTGGACAAAGTGAGTCTAAAGCCCACTTCAAAGCCCACATTCCAATTGAATAAAGTGTAGACCCACATTAAGGTCTAAGTCAAATTCCAATGAGATGATTTTGATTTTGAGGGAGGGACTTCATTATACATATGGGGCCTAATATGACAAGAATCTGTAGCATAACTGGTCAAGACTCATGAATCATGATTGTAGTCTAGAGGTTATAGGTTCAAGTCTCATGGGCGTTAGATAAAGCAGTCGGTCCATGGAAAGAATTTTGCGAAATCCAAATATGAAAGCAGACTTCAGATTTATGGGATAAATGGCTAGATGATGATAATATGGGGCCTAATATAATAATAATATTTACATAAAAATATATAGTTGCCAAATGGGCTAAAAGCCTTACGGGCTTTCACAGGCCCTATTAAAAGTAAAAAATGAGCCCGAGCTTGGCCCACTGGTCAAATACACATGTTCAAGCCCATTAATTTACAATGGGTTTCATTGGGCTCAAGCAGGGTTTGATCCTGTGAACAACCTTAATAGAAGAGTCCATGAAGAATCTATCAAGAGTCCAACATTGGTGTATGTTCAGCATGAGTGCAACACACATTTTGAATAGCCCATGCAACAAAGTGGTAGATTTATGACTACTAGGTCTTGGCTGATGGGTTTTGCTGCTGGAATCGATACCAATTGCCGGACTGATTCAATCAAATAGGGGAATAAGGAAATAACTCGGCAAGAGATTAATGGCAAATTGGAACTTGTTCAAGGTGGTTCCGACCTCCTACAATTTGGTGAAAATTCTCCTTCATTCCTTATCAAATTCGATGACTTACATAAATAATAAGATTACTAGTTCTCAGCCTTTGTTTAAGCAACTCTTAACAACTTGTCATTATTAGGTAACAATTTAAAAATAATCTAATCAAGGAGTCCCACCTGTAACGAGTCCGAACTGTTTGTGAAACAGTCATCCATTCCTTTTGCTAGTTGCATGTGCAGTGCAGGCTGCACACGAGTTTCCCCTGTATGCTGATTGCGGTTGAGCTGCCTAACATAGTTAAAAACCATCAAAAGAAACTGCCACCATAGCCCACCTGATGACATTGAGCTTTATTTTTTTTATCATGTGGACTAGTTAAATTTTATTTGAGCAATCAGTATTCCAATGTGACACTAAAGAATCAACATACAAAATATTCCAGTATCTAGTTTAAATTTCAAATAAATGATATGATTTCTCAAAAAGAAGTAACAAAATGTGACAATACCTTGTTAACTGCTGCAATTTGTGATGAAATAAAAATAGTATTTGAAGAAGCAACATCGTGAAAATTCTGACTCAAGTGTCCTTGTTACATTTGGGCATATGATGTATTGATCATTTCCTCCCTTTTTTGAATGTTCAACAGGAACTATGTGATCAACAAGAAAGAACTGTGTTTAATAGTATTGAACTGATGTTTGGTATTTCATCAATTTATTGTATAACTGTGTTCCCTTTAATTCAGGCGGGCGTATTGGCTGGAGATGTTAGTGACATTGTGCTATTGGATGTGATACCTTTATCACTGGGTTTGGAGACTTTGGGTGGGGTTATGACAAAGATCATTCCGAGGAACACTACATTGCCCACCTCTAAATCAGAGGTCTTCTCAACAGCGGCGGATGGACAGACAAGTGTAGAGATAAATGTCCTCCAAGGGGAGAGGGAGTTTGTGAGGGACAACAAATCTATTGGTAGTTTCCGCCTTGATGGCATCCCACCTGCCCCTCGAGGTGTGCCTCAGGTTGAAGTCAAGTTTGACATTGATGCCAACGGTATACTCTCTGTCACTGCTGTTGACAAGGGCACTGGGAAGAAGCAAGACATCACCATAACTGGTGCCAGCACCTTGCCTAGTGATGAGGTATGTCTCAAAGCTTTTTTTTTTGGTGGTTGTCTGGTATGCTATGCTGAGTCAAACCTGCAACCACATGCTTGTGACACAGCATATTCCAAATTTTCTACTGGCGCTCCTTGTGTGTTTTGAAATTGCAAGCATTTGTTTCACGACCTTGTAAGTGTTTTGAGAAGTTTGCTGAGTGCCTGAAAATCAACTGCACTAAATTGATGTAGAAATTTTGTTTCATTAGCTATGACTGTCGATTTATGCCAAACATCAGTTGACTCATATTCTATGATGCGTGGACATTGCAAGGGTGTGGCAAAGGAGATGCCATTGATACAGCAAGGCATGATGAGTGTGTCCAAAATAAGACCAAACATAACAATACTTTGATGAGTTTGTGCCCTTAAAAATTCATTCTAAGGAATGATGATTTCTTTTAATATGTGCTTGGATTAGTTAATTACTGTATGTGTAATGGTTTTTGCATTTCAATGTGCAGGTGGACAGGATGGTGAAGGAGGCAGAGAAGTTTGCACAGGAGGACAAGGAGAAGAGGGAGGCAATTGACACGAAGAACCAGGCAGAATCTGTTGTCTACCAGACGGAGAAACAATTAAAGGAGCTGGGAGACAAGGTTCCTGCTGCTGTCAAGGATAAAGTGGAGTCAAAACTCGGAGAACTCAAGGATGCCATCTCTGGAGGATCCACTCAAGCCATGAAGGATGCCATTACTGCACTCAACCAGGAGGTGATGCAGCTTGGTCAGTCCCTCTATAACCAGCCTGGTGCGACCGGTGGTGCAGGACCCCCTCCAGGGGGTGATGCTGGGTCCACAGGCAAAGCACCGGATGGTGGTGATGTAATTGATGCTGACTTCACCGATAGCAAATGAGAAAGGTTTGTAAATTCAACTATAGACCAAAGCAAATGAGAAAGATTGATTTATCTGCCTTTTTTTGCACGCCTGTTGTGCGGTGGGGGGCAGGGGGATGGTGTCTGGGAGGGTTCATTTGTAAAGGATTGTGATTTGTGAGGATTGGTAGCGTAGCTTGTTTTCTGTTTCTTAGTGTGTGTGGTTCGATTTTTGAGATACCAAAGCCCAAAAGAGCAAACGGTCATAATCGAGTTTAGAATAAAATATTTTAGGTTTTTCCTCCAGAAATTTTGTGCATGTATGCCTTGTTGTCGAGAATCTTTCCATTTGAAAGTGTCCTAATGGTTTTACCCTAGAATTTTCCTCTTGTGCTTCTTTTAGAATTCTTAGTTTTTCCCATAAATATGTTTTGACTTTTTTGAAATTGATGGTCATGTGGTAAAGTATTGGTGTCTTAGATTTTCCTTAATGCTTTGAATCGATAATTATTGGGATGTTCAGCCACATTCGCCTAGTAGTCTTTTTTTTTTTTTTAAGTTCTGAAAAATGAGCATATCAACTAAAACGGCTTACCAACCTGTGTCAATTGGGCAGCTCTAGAGAGGCTGGGGTGCATATTTATTTTCTAGTAGAGACTGCATATTTATTATAGGATGCACGTTAGATGATTGGATGATATGAAAAGAAAATTTTATGAACGATATGATTTAAAGTAAATTTTTCTATTCAATTTTCATATTTTTGTAAGATGTGTCATAAAAATCAATGACTTGTAATAATCAAAATTTTAAAGTTTAAGATTATTTTTTTTTTTTTTTAGAGGTCAAATTTCATTCACTGCAATATTTGTCATCTTTTATACATCACAACCATTGATGTGTGATACACTTAAAAAGTTTAGTAAAGAATCTGTTTAAAATATAGAAGCTTTTGCAATTCTCTTACAGTTTTTGTGTTAAATATATATTTGTCTGCTGCACCTGAAATAGGGATAATGATTTGTGCACCATGAATTTTTACCATTGATGTATCACTTTTAAAAGAAAAAATATCATTTTGCTCTCCCATGGTGCATGGATCATTACATAGAAATAATTGTGGCTAATAATTAGAGTTCTGATTCTGGCAGAGGGTTTTCTATAAACACCGGACATCAATTTGTGATTTGTCAGATATTAGAATTTTTTTCCCCTTCTTTTTCAATTTTGTCAATATTTTTCTTCTTATTTCGATCTTTAAATTTTGTGACTATTGATTCAAGAAATATAATTTTTATAAATTATACATTTAAATTTAAAACCTTTTAGTGAAGAAAGACTATATCATCACTCATTACGTTATGTGATCAAAAGTCAAAATTGGTGATGGCAACTGCAGATGTAGTTGAGTTCAATACAAGTCTCTCTGATGCCTTGACACTTCCTCACATATACACACTTTAAATTATCTATTATGGTCGCTGCATGCATGCAAGATTATTAAAGGAGGACATTGTATATAGATTACTTAAACATAAATTGTTTACATATTTAAAAATTTTAATCAATTGATATTAAATAAATGGCTACCATAAAAATCTTTAGAACCTTCTATAGAATGACTAGAAATGTTAGATGAATGTCACTAATCAAAAGCCAATAACTAATTTTTTATCCAAATGAGATATAAACATACCAATAAAGTTAAAAATTGATTTTACTAGTCAACTCGTGGCTCATAGTTAAATTTTTACAAAATCAAGCCATATTAAAATACCTATTTTTTTCACTTATAGAAAAAGAGCTGCCCTCACATTTGATAAGAGTCACAGTGCATGATGCTTATACCACAGTGACCATGTTCTTGAGTTCTTGTACTCCTCCCACAACTGTAGCACGTGCTTGCAAATTTCATATTCATTCTACAACTCTAAAAATATAATTTTTTTTTTGGCATGCATCGAATAGCCTATATCAACCTCATTCATGATCATTTTTTTAAAATATATGACAAGAGTTTTGTTTGAAAATTTTATGTATTGACGATAAATTTATATTGTGTAGATAGGGAGACTTGCACACAGTCCAAAAACTAATCAGATCTAATTAATTGATTTTATTTGAAAAATAGTTGAAAAGTCAAATTAGTGAACTATATAGCCAATGGACATTTTTAGAATTTTTACCAAAGTTAATAGTTTGCTTAATATTATGAAAAATGTAGAAAAGATAATTGTCTTTTAAAAAAACTTTTTTAAAAGATGTCCTTATATATGTTTTGAATAGTTATTATTGAAATAAGTTTATAATATAAGATGGCATAATCATGTTTATATCGTTATATTATAAATTTATTTTAAATTTTAATTATAAAAAGCATCCTTTAGCGAAAGGAAAACTCAAGAAAGACTCCTTATTTCTTCAGGGAGGCTGATCACGCTACACATTTTCTTATGTGATATATAAAAAATGATTAAACTAATAAATAGATAAATTCTAATTTTTATTTAGATATTAAGTTTTTACTAATTATAAATCAAATTATTCCTCATAACACTTTAAAATATGAGAAACTAACTATTTCACTTGCAATCAAAGTCCTTTTCTCGAACAACCTAATCATAAAAAAATGTAGCTGTGCTGGCCTGGTGGCTGGTGCACACACTGAGAAGTGGGAAGCGAAGAGCCAAGAGAAAAATTAAACTTAAAAGATGGGCCCATATGGGCCCACACAAGCATCAACAGCCCTCCATAAACACAGTTCCAAGCCCAATAAAAAAAGAGGAAGAATACAAAATCCAAATCCCAAGACAGAAGAGAAAAGAAAAGAAAAAAGACGTGAAATTATGGAAATAATACTTGAGTAATCATCAAAAAAAGAAAATCTAATTAAGTTAATCCAAAAAGGCGCTTACAGGCTTTTAGGATTCCTCTCTTCTTCTTCTTGGATCTTGTCTGCTGCATCATGTTGATGGCAGCACCATCATTGGGTGGAGGAGAGAAGTGGTAGTCACTTTGGTCGTGGATCCTGCAATACCTTTCTGAAACTGAGGAAGATCTCTTCATGGAGAAGGCCCTCCTCAATGTAGACTGCAGACTGCTTGGATTCTCACTCTTGAACCTCTTAGAACAAGATGTAGAAACAGAGTAGCTCCTGTGCAGAACCATCCCAAACACGTCTTCAATTCCCTTCTCTTCTGGCTTCTGATCAGGAAAATCCTCATGGGTTTTGCTCTGCTGGGTTGGTTGGGTTTTGGACGTGGGATTTGGGCTTCTTTTATGGGTGTCTCCATCTGGATAATCAATGGATCCAAACTTTGTTAACTGTGCTTTGGATGAAGAATTGATTTTGGAGTACCCATTCATCTCTCTTTCCTCTCTCTCTCCTCAGAGATGGTTTCTTCTATGGTTAAGAAAGTAAGAGATGAAGAAAATGGGGAGATGGGTATTGAAAATAAAGGTGAGATTGCGTTGGGTATGAGGTTTAAAGGGTATAAATCAGCAGTAGAAGTTGATATCCAAGTGGTCCTTGACTTCTTGCATAAAATACTGCAGATGCTTAGAGAGAGAGAGAGAGAGAGAGAGAGAGAGAGAGAGAGAGAGATCTGTGAGGTGGAAGATCTTAATGAAGATGGCTATAATTGAAGTTCAAAAGTGTAGGTCTGTTAACAATTGAAAATGGGTTGTCTACTCTAGATTGGTAAACGAGTAAGGTGCTCTGTTTCTGTGACAAGATCCAGCAAATTCCTAATAAAGGGGAGAATTAGCTGTTGGACATCTTTAAAATAGATATTGCAATTTGCTAATTAAGGGGAAAATTAGCTGTTAAGACATCTTTAAAATAGATCTTGTTACAACTATTTCTTTTTTAAGACCGAGGCCCACTATTAAATCGAGAAAACTAGAGACTGGTGGTTTTTAGATTAAGTCTTAAGAAAACATAATTTCAATGGATCACTACTGGTAATTTTTTTTTTAAATATTAGGAAGAATTAACAGATTTTGACTTGTAGGGAGAAATTTAATGTAATTGTGGATCTAGAAAGTTTGCTTCATTAACTTAGCATACTATCCACTGCCTCTCGTATATCATGACTTAATAATAATTTTCAATATTTTTCTAACATTTGTTAAGATGAGAAGTTAACTAGATGGGGATGACTTCTTTTACATTGATTACACAAAGCCTTCAACACTTTAAATCTTGAAGATTTTCCAGAAGACTTTGAAGTGTTTAGAGTGATAATTCTGAAGTGACTTTGGTCCAAGCTTGGATATTTTGAACTAATTAGGTACTCAATGAAAATCTAATTTTAAAAAATCTAAAAAAGTCATTGCTGACCTCATAATCATTAAAGTGAGAATATCTCTCCTAAAGAGTATGCTTTTTGGCTATATTTTAATGATTTCCTTATTTATTTATTTTTAATTATAGTGGAAAAGGTATAAGAGAAAAAAATTAGCTTAAGAGAGGGGTAATGTAATTATCTTAGATAGTGAAGGTTTTTTCAGATTTGTACTGAGGACAGGAGTTCAAAAAATGCTATGGCCGAACTCATTCCCTCTCCTCTTTTATATTTTTTCAAAAATCACTTGGCTTTATTTTTTTTTAATTTTATATGAATTAAAAAATTAAAAATAGATTTTTTTTAAAAAATATTTTTTTTGGAAAAATACATAATATCGGTTGATATCATGGTCAATATTTTGCCGATATGACCAAATATCGGCCAATATTATGGTGGGACCCAACATTATTTTTTAACTTTTATTTTTAAAATTCAGCTGACATTCAAGATATCGGCCAAAATTTAGGCCGAGATTTATCGTATATATTGCCGATATTTTTTTATATAGGTCGATACATATCCTATCGGCCGATTTATATCGGCCATGAAATTTTCGATACATATTGACCGATATTAACACCCTCGGTTGGAGAGGAGAACTTGGGATTTTCTCGCCGCCACTTTCCTTCATTATCAAACGAGAGTAAATGAAGGTTACCTTGATTTTCACTCCTCTACCGCTCATCCAATCGCATACCCCATTTTAAAAAGTGTATCTATTTTTAATTTTAATTAATAGTAGAACGTTTATGAAAGTGGAATTTTATTAATAAAGTGACCACAAAATTTATGGGGCACTCTGTAGGCGTTGTAGCAAGGTTTTAAATTTGGTGTATTGATCAATATGGTGCCATATCAATCTATTAAACTAATTATATTTTTCAAAATATGCAATTCTCCATGTATCGGCAGATACAACATCACCACAGGGGCCTCAAGAATGTGTCTTGCTCAAGTTTTATGATGCATATCTTATTTAAAACAGCTCCATTAAGAACAAGTTTTGGCTACAGTTGTGGACATGAAAGATTATTGACAATTTTTTAGACCTATCCAATTGCAAAATGTTTGATTACCGACTAAATTGTAGTTTCCATTGCATAATAGTAATGTGATTAATAAAAAAGGACATTTAATTTGGACAAAAACTGGATGTTGTTCTTAGAGATTTGAACTGCTCTTATGCTATAGCAGTCTTTATCTCTGTCATACGCACATGCCTTCCTAAAAATCGGTAACATAGTAACTCAAGAGGGAGTTGGCCTGACGGTCATGAAGAGATGTTTTGAATTCGATTTACGTTCAACCCCCCTCTAGGCCACTCACCGTAATTATTTATCCAGTGTATGTGGGGTTGGAAGGTTTCTAGTGTGAGGTTCTTGTTTTCACTCTTGAAACTTGCGATAATAGCCAGAAATGGTGCATGATGGATTAAAAAAAAACTTTCAATTTTTTCCACCTTAGTAAGTGATTGAGCATTTCTCTCGCTTCAGAAAATTGTTGCGATCGGAGGGTAAGAGCGGCAATTTCTGATCCAACCTATCAAACTCAAATGAAGTCCAAAAGAGAATTTTGTTTTTGAGTAAGAGCAAATAAGATTTACTCTAATTGTAGTTCAATCGAGTTCTCCAATAGAAACTCAATGACTGACTCGACTCAACAACCTATTTTGTCAACTCAACTTCATGGAGTCGATTCAGGTCACATCTAGTATTTAGACAATAGTCCTGATTGAGGTATTTATCTTCCTAAGTATAACAAAGGAAATTAATTTCTTATGTACATTAAAAGTACTACATCAACATGTATTTGACTAAAAAGGATTTGAAAAAGTTGAAAAAAGACTTAAAACGATCTAAAAAAACTAAAGAATGTTATAAGTCATGATAGACAAAAGGCCAAGGATCTTTTTTCTTTGTTTTTGAAGTTTAAGGTATCTAGGCCTCTTAGAATACCTGACTGAGTCCTTAGGCCATATGCAAACCTTCCTATCCACACACACCAGATAAAACTAGAGAGAGTGACCCTTATATGTTGATAGTGAGATTTGAACCCAAAACCTCTTATTGGGGTTCATCAAGCTAACCCTCACGGGTTAAAAAAAAAAAAGTTCAACGATCTTTCTTATCAGAACTTGTCTCAAAATGTACTGGCATTTTTTTAAACAACATTCCCACCATCAGAGTTCCATAATATCCTTCACTCTCCTCGAATTGAGATGGCTGGATCTTAGTAACTGTTGAAAAACACGATAACTCAATCAACTCAAAAAGGCATTGAGTGGAGTAACATAGAAACTGCATGACTCACTTAACTCAATGGCCCGTTGTGTCTTGAGTCCACTAGACCCAGTCAATTCAAGTATTATTAATTTTTTAGACAATAGTCCTGATCAGGATAATTTCCAAGAACTGACTTGTTGATGGCCTCGTATGTTTGATGATACACTTGCTGCTGATCAATATTTCTCATCTAGACATTTCACATGGAAAAACCTTCTCATTTGCTTCTGTATGATAGTTTTTATTCGGATTTTTCTAGTTCACCACCAGGGAAAAAAGCATTGAAACAACAAAAACATAGAATGATCTACAAATCCTTATGTATAAAATGAATGTCACTACAGTTATGTATAGATCATTTCAAATGCAAGCATAGGAAGAGTAATTATGTGCTACATGAAATAATTACTTTCTGGAAGTAACTGGAACCACTAGTTAGTCTGACCACAAACAAGGGTGTGTAAAAATCAAAATTACATTACAGAGTATATGGGGAAGAAGGAGAAATGGGATCTTACAGAACAAGAGAAAAGATCAGCCTCTCAGTGTTTTATTTGTGCTTGTAGTCTCTTAATACACAACCCCCAACCCACAATAGCAGAAATCTCTCTTCTCATGAATCCTCTAGAGATTTGGCAAATCCAAAAAAATAGAATTTCATCTCTCTCTCTCTACAAGGACACCAATCTTCCTAAATGGCAACACTGACCACAAAAAGAAAGAACATTTCCATCTTTTATATTTGCAAATTTTTGTAGTAAAGAGTATCAGCATGGCACAGACTAATGTCACAGCCCAACCTGCTTATTCATTGGTGCTTAAAGTAACAAACGGAAATGATTCTGCTGTTTCCTTAGTTGTAAATGAAGAGCATCACTTCACCTATCTTAAGTTAGTAATCAGGGGAGTGTAGAAATTTTAAAATATGAAATTCTGTCAGAATTTTGTTGCCTTGAGTACAAATTCGTAATACATTCTAAACCAGAGATAAACTGCTTTACCCATTATCCCTTATGAAAGTTCCTCAAGACACACAAGTCAGTCTGGAAAGGAGAGATGACTTGCTAAAGATAGAAGTTCAACTAATTTCAAAAGAATGGCAGCTTTTCATGCCACAATTAGGGAAAGTCCAGTGAAACTTCATTACCAACATTCACTGAGATTGTAGTCCTTTCCAACCATCGACCCTCTTTATTGCAATTGGATATGCAATTGTTTTAATCCATAAAAATCTGATCTCGTCTCATACCTATGAAAACCACTACTCTGCATTCCCTTGTAAAAATATTAAAATGGAACCATAGTATAATACTCGAGAGGATATTTAAGAACACATTACACAAATTTAGTATCAGAATTGTTGGCATTGGCCTCACTTAGGCTCATTTTTTTCTTTTTGCCCAAGCACATCCAACTCCCAACTAAGGGCTACACAATGTATCACTATCACATTATATGTATAATGCCAGTGAGAGGAGACCAGCTACATAAAATTCAAGCTGCTGATAAGTACTTAACCACCTTGTATTGGTATATTGTCCAGCTTTCATTCTAACAAAATGAATACCATGATGATCATATATGAAATTGGTGACTGAAGCATTGCTCCACTCAATTTGTCATTTAAATCATAAGTTTTCACTATGATAATCCCATAGTGAGAGCCACTAAAAATGGAGAAAATTTTGAACATGCACTATAATACAAAGTGGGTATATGCATGTAGACAGCTTGAATTCATGAGTGAAGTTTTAGTTTTTAGCATGATAGTTCTTATAGGAAGCAACTTGCAACGTTGCCAGTCAGAGGTGAACAATGGATCCATGCTTGATTGTGATGGAAGCTTGGGTCAGTAAGGTTATGTTATTTTCAAGGACCAAGATCAGTGTCTCTGCTTTGATTGCTTTTTTTATCTTCCTCATTGATAACCACAGGAAATCTATACGCAGGCTTGATGTGTTTCAACCACATTAAGAATATTTTCTCTTGTTGAGAACCTCATTATAAATTCAAATTCACATTTTTTTAATCAAGAAATAATGACAAGTGAAGTCTTTCAATTTGCTCATGACCAGTTACGGCCCTATGATTCATTGTACTTCATCCCTGCATTGATAGATTTTCTTTCTAGGATTGATCATGCCTAAGGTCCCCAGCGATGTAGATCAAGCACTTTCATTTTCAAATGGTATCCTCATTGTCAACTCCAAAGGAAGGATCTCAGAAATGTCTTCTGTTCTCTTGGCATTGAGATATCTTAGTTGCAATATGGGTACTTAAATTTAAAAGTTCCCACTATCTTCGTTTTATTCTTGCACTTGACTGGTGCTCCATTTTTGACAGTCCATTTCAATTTCATTGTTGAAAATTGCCTACAGACTTGTTGGTGGTCTCAAATATTTGATATAAAACATGTTGCTGATAAAATAACAACATTTTTTTGTCAATAATCATAACAGAAACAAAGAGAAATCATCTTATCAATGAAATTCACCTAGTTCGTCCTTAACATCATAGCTATTTTCTGATCTATTTAGGATCGATTTTTCGAGCTTTACATTTCCATTTAACCCTTTCAAAATAATGTTCTGCACAGTCGATCATGTCCTACGGTCCTACCCTGGTGACCCAAGTCTTTAAAGGCCTCTCCCTTCTCCTAGTGCCTTCCACTTATAACCATCCGATACTCCATATTGGGGTTCTTTCCATTCTTAAATCATAACTTTGATTGTATAAAGAATCTCACCCCCTGCTTGTTAAATAATAACTTCAGAATACATATCAAATCCAAATGTTGGTATTTATGCCGTTATCTCTTGCTTCTTGTTTGATTGCATATTATTCAGATCCCCCTGGCTACATAATCAGACTGCACATAGATATGAAATGCTCTAGAATTGCTCAAGGAAAAATGCATGTCAGCTAAAACTATGGAAAGAACAACTCATTTACATAGTTGCATGTCAGGTACCATAATGGATCGACCAAAGAAAATTATAGAAGAAATTGATTACAAGAGAGAGGAAATACATCAAACAGTTGCTCTAAGGTCATGGATCAACAGATATGACTAAATTGATGACAGACATGTGCACACTAAATCACAAAGATTTACAGTACAGGGCATACAAAAAACAAAGAAGGGGGAAACATTCTTGGAAGGCCTGCTTAAGATCTCACTCACTACCAAGGAAAAAAAAACTATATGTTTCTATCTTTGATTCTTGGAAGCTTTCCAGGTGACGAGGCTCTTAACATGAACAGGGCAAGATAAAGTATCTACGGTGCACAGTCTAATGCTATCGTCAAATTTCTTTATCCTTTTGTACTTACGATCATAAGCGTAAAGTCCAGCAGCATGCAACCAATTGTACTCAAAGATCAGCAGTTCACCATTTCTCAAATTAGCGACAAGTAAAACATGATCAAGAGAGTGCTGTTGGGAATATATGGCTCTTTCAGGAGGTGGATTTACCAAATCCAAATCTCTTATACATTCGACACCAATGCAAAGCTGTTTTACCCAATCTCCCGTTGAGAAGTCTTTCAAAACCCAAACATCAATTTTATCAAAAGAGACACGGCATGCCAATGATAAAAATTCTCCAAATTCTAAAAGATGGTAGCTCTCCATGGTACAATTTGGGAACAATGTCTTGTGAAACTCCTCATTGCCAACATCCATGGACACTATGTGTTCCTTTCCAATCGGCCAATGTAAAACGCCACCCGCCGAGAACGGGATATCCAATCGTGTCAGCCCATAAAAGGGTCCACTCAGTTCTCTCCAAGAATATGAACCAAGGGTTAATATCTCACATCCAAGCCCTGGCATCCTCTTATACTCACAAAAATGAACCACTTTATATTCTCTAGTGCAAGAATTATAACCAAATCCATATATTTCATACTGCATTGGATGCTTAGGATGTTTATAGGGTAAATTGCAAGGGGAAAGCTTTATCAATCTTTTAGTAATTGGATTGACTACGTAAAGATTCAGCTTGTTTTGTAAGAGAACTAACCCATTGCAACTCGCGCGAATTCGTCCTGGGCGACCGGTCCATATCTCTTGGGCCTTAAGCTCTCTACCTTGAATTTCCACAAAACGGGTTTTGTATCTCACTCTGGGCGATGGGTTTTGACAAAGTAAGCCGCGTTGTGATCGACGGAGATGGGTGTCGATAAAATTGGTGTCTGAGATCAAGTTATACCATTGCCTGCAAACACGCCTCAGCTGGAGAAGAGATTCAGCTGGAAGTCTAAGGAGAATGTTGAAGATGATGTCTTCGTGAAGATAGGGGACATCAATTGGTTTCTTCTCTTTCTTGTTTCTTGCCATTTCTCCTTCTTCTCAGTTGTGGTAGAATGGAGATGGGACATCAATTGGTTTCTTCTCTTTCTTCTTTCGTCCCTTTCTCCTTCTTGCCATTTTTCCTTCTTCTCAGTTGCTGTAGAATGGAGATGGAACCTTCTTCTGAAATCTTTTGAGAAAAGGGAGATATTAAAAGAGGGTAAATTTACATATAGATCCTACTGTTAGGTTAATTGTAAACAAGTCCACTATTTCTTGTGGGGCAAGAAATGGTCACTTCGTTAGAAATTTACATATAGATCCAAGCTAATCTCTGTACAAGTTGATGGATGAGATATTCAAGATATGAATGAGACAATATGGATGTGACTTCTATTCAGATTTATCCCCTTTTTCAATCGTTCTAATTTTATAATTTTTATTTGTAAAAACTCAATTATTATTAAAAGTTAATTTTTAATATTTTTTAATAAAACTAAGATAATCAAATGAGGTGAAACTTTACTAATAATCTAAAACCAATACATGACTTTTAAGTATCTTAAAAATCATGTCAAATGGGGAAATTATAATTTTAGTAAAAGAATATGATAAGAGAATTGTATAATTTTTTTTTTATGTCTAGAGGTGTCCAGACGTCGCACCCAATTAGTCTCCTGATTATGCGAAAACCCCCTTATCCGCCCGCACACACTAGATAATTTCAATGGGACTTTACTATGTATATATTCTCATATTAAGTGACCATTCATTGGAGCTCCATGGTTTGAGTCTAAGACCTCCCTCTAGAGCCATGTGCATTGAGCTTAGAGAGAAACTTCTACTAGAAAAGAATATCGAATTCAAATCTAAATATTAATTTAAAATTAATGAGATAAATAATTTTGATAATATTAATAATCAAAACTATTATATTTAGGGCATATTTAATCATCTAAACTTGTAATCTTTAGATCTTAACATTTTAACTATGAAGGTTAATTATGTGAATGTGTAAGAAAAAGTTTAAATGTTCTGAGCGAAAATCGAGTGCATGAAAAATTTGAAAGTGAAAAAAAGGTGAACTTTTAACATATAAATTTAGAAGCTGTCTCATTTTATTTGGAAAACTTCTATTGCTAATGCATCTTACCCATTTTGATATATAATTTTGAGCTTATATAAACTTTTTTTTACTATGAATTGAAATCATTGAAATTATTATTCCCTTTAAATTTAGATTTAAAATTTTATATTATTCACTTGATTTATTTTCACTGTTAAATTGATTATTTGATTACATATTATATCATTTATAATTTACAATTATATATTTTCAATTAAATTTACAATTATATATAATTTTTAAAAGTAACCCTCCACCATTCCACAAGAAAAGTCATGCATTGCATTTGACAATACTTACATAGGATTGATTGCAATCACTATTCATTAGCTCATTGCACGGATGAAATGGAAAATAGTAAAACAATTAGGACTTTTTTACAAATTTTCCCCAAGGTATGGACCTATATACAAATTGTCTAATGAGAAACGAGATTTCCAATGGATTCTTCTTTTCTCACTACAGAAAACGACGTCACGTTCCAGGCTGGTAGTCCGTTCAGGGTAAGAGAGAGATTTCGAATGTTCAAACAGATGGCGGGTAACTGTACGGTACTCTGCATTACCACTTAAAATGTGGTACTACTCTTTTAAAGTGTAATATAATAATTAAAAATATCCTTCAAAATGTACTTTAAAAACTATTCACTAACATTTTCATCATGGACCATTCATATGATAGGCCTTCATAAGAAATTTGCAGTGACGCTAAATCTAAACCATCCACTAAATAAATTTATGATAGGATACAATCTAACTTTTTTTAATGATGAGTATTCCTGAAGTATTATACTCAACAAGATTAATCTCTCCAGGTCACATCGCCAAGTTCACTCAGGCAGACCGATTTAGTAAGGAGCAGTCAAAGATCGAAAGCAGAACATGAAAGTTAAGTATGTCTGTCTTGAACAGTGGACTACACGCTCGATGGCAATCTAACTATTGAATAAAAGACTACGAAGTGCTGAATATGAAACATGTTTCTATGTTAATCTATTTAGAAGATAATGAAATAGGTTTAAATTTTAGATTGGGCCGATATATCGGCCAATATTTAGTATCGGTTGATATATTGGCCGTGAAATCTCTCTTAATTTTTTTTTTAAATTAAAATTATCGATATTGGGGATATATATAGATTTTAAAATCGATATTAAAACTCGACTAATTGTTATGTTTTTTTCCTTTTTCATTTGATGGGTCTTAGATGAAGTGTGTATACGAGAGGAGCACCAGTTTGGATAGTTCGATGGGACCCATCTCTAAGTCCCAAGGGGCTACTTATTTCAACTTTTAACTTATCGTTTTCGTTAAGAGGGGCATGACCTCTATAAATTTTACTTGGCAATTTCATTTGAGAGGTTGTTTCGGTTTGTTTTAGACTTTTAGAAATAGAACATTTGGCTATTTCAGTTATTTTGGTGTTATATTTTAAAAGAATGATTTTAAAAATATAAGAATTAGAAATAAAAAATTAAAATATTAAGAATTGAAAATTAATGGTTAAATATAAAAATAATGAAATAGTGAATTGTATTAAAATCATAAAATAAAAAATAAAGGACAACAAAATAGTAATTATAAAAAGAAAAAATAATGAAAGTTAAAACCTTAGAATTATAAAATTAAGTTAATATTTTCTAATAACTAAGAGGATGAAGTTATTAAATTAATAATAAGAAAATAAATAAATATATTTGCCAAACCGAAAACATAGTATTTTTTGTGACCAAAATACACATGTTCTATTACTTTAGATCGAAATAGATCAAAGTGGAGACCGAAAAATTTCAAGGAAGTGCTTTGTTTCAAACTCGTGCAAGAAAGAAATATTTAAGCTCATTTCTAATAAAACAAAATAAAATTGACTATTATACTTCAAACTAAAAGAATAAATTGTTAATTAGTTAAATAATGAAATTCACTAACTTTGATATTTCTTGTA
Organism: Chimonanthus praecox; assembly: GCA_022113865.1. NCBI lineage: Eukaryota > Viridiplantae > Streptophyta > Magnoliopsida > Laurales > Calycanthaceae > Chimonanthus > Chimonanthus praecox. Next base: position 11,711,874 of record CM039090.1, on the reverse strand, counting down.
AAATCAATGAATAAAAACTAAAAAATCTTCAAATGACTAAAAGAGATGAACACTCTTTGAAGTCATCTCCTACTAATTACAAAACTTAAGAATATATAACTTGATTTGTACAAATCTAAATCAGTTCGACTCTAAGGGATTAAATAAGTCAATATGTGCTTAAGATTTACATATGCCGATACATATTGATGATACGATTAATATCGGTTGTATTATATATAATACAAGTGATAATGGATCGTTTCGTATCGACTTTATCAATTCTTTAGTTTTTTTTCCTGAAAAAATTGGTATTTCGTTAATTTCCCTATTTGAATCTTATATTTGGTATAATTTTAAAAAGATTTAGAAATAAATTCTTCAAGTGTTAAAGGTATTTGCCTTCTTTACCTTTTTTTATTTTTCATCAAAACTTTTTTTGAATTTTTGCTGAGCAATATCACACATGCACATAAGCAGAAGTGATCATGTTTTCATATATCAATACATTAGTCCTTTAATAAATTCTTAGCCAATTTTTTTGTTGCATATTCTCTTCAATTAACATATATCTTATGTAGGTATCAAAGCCGATGAACTAGATAGATAGGACGAGCCGATCCAATCAGATGAAATTGATGAGTTTGATCTCCAAACTCATGCGCGGGCCGATGGGAAGAGAGGCTCCACTTCAACACCCATGTCAGCAGCCACATCAAAATGGGTCCCACTTCAAATTTTGAACCTGTGACCTCATCAGCAGTGTTTGGACTTGTTGAAATTCCAAAATGGAAGGTATTCCAGTCATGTGCATTGCCAACGTGAGATCAGATATGACTAACCATTAAAGATGTTTAACCGGAAAGAAACCAAAGAAGATTTGAAAGTAATAAGTGCAAGGAAAGATAGTTCATTTTGGGTAGGTTCGATGCTGTGTTTGCAGGAAAGAAAGCTAGGAAAAAATAAAGGGAAAAGAAGATAAAGGAAAGAAAGGAAAATCAAAGAACAATGGCAAGAATCCAAATGAAAATATGGTGGGATGATGGGAAGATTTGCATCAGATTAGAAGGAAAATAAAAAGAAGAGAATGGAAGAATTAGACTGTCTCTGGAAGAAGTTGACCCGACCATGATAATAGGAGGTTTTTATTTTATTTCCTTTTGTTTCAAATAAGGCCTTATAAAAATATGTGGTTGGGCCAATTCTTGTAGATCTGATTTTTATTCGAAATATTGAAGCATTTACGCTTTGTTTGGACGTCTGGATTATGGTGAGTCTGATTTATATTCTTACTTTCGATTTTGAATTTGTGTTAGAATTAAGATTTATGTAAGTGTTGGTTTGATTTTTTCATCATGAATTTATTTGCTCATGTCTTGTATTTTCTTAATTACTTAAAGAAGATTCATATATTTTTTTAATCGAATTAGTGCTGAATTTAAGTTCATTTACATAGCATTCGGAATACAATTCCACTTTCGTTTCCACATCTGATTGAACACCCAACTTCTTTGGTGATGTTGATTCGCCAACCATCTCATTGAAGTTGGTGTCATCTTTCTTTTCCTTTAGTGATTAAGTGAACTGAGAGAAGACTTCTTCGGATTTCTATCATTGAGACCTTGCAGCTTGGCTTGTTCCAATATCATTTATTGGGTTCAATTGATTATTTGTATAATGGATTTCAAGTGGTGTATTTATTCCAACTAAAGTGTGTTTCTCTTAGTTGTTTGTCATTTTTCACCTATGGAAAATAATAATTATAGGAAATGAGAAAAAAAAAAAGAGAAATCTTCTTCTTCTTTTAGAGATTTTTTTTTCTCATGAGACGGATAAGAAAATTTAAAGAGGAAAAATGAAAATTTATCTTACTTGTCAAAACAAAACATTATATACTTTTAATGAAAATAAAAAATTTAATACAAATCAAAAAACCATATTACTAAAAAATCAGAGTCAGCCTAAGTAGTAGAGTCGCCAATACACAAATTGTAGTTATAAAGAGAAGACTTAAAGCATCAAATCATTGAAAATATAGAGAGGAAAGAGATATAAAAAGATTTGAGTAGGATCAAGAATGAATGATAATGATCAACAAAAACTCATGTTTTCAATCTTCACAAAGGGGAAATTTATAATATATATTAAATAATATAAATTTCTTTCAAATTTACTTTGTAAACAAAATAGACAAGCAACCTAGCATTCACTTGTACCGCCGCCCCTCCCCAACTACCCTTGTGACGAGTGCTCATTTGTCTTTTGTGTTGGTTATTACTTATTAGCCTTCCCATGCTCTCCGATCCACATGGGCTCCAATCCATGTGCGACTTCCCTTCTCCTTTCCCCTGTCGGTCACAAAATACAGCCAGTGGTCAAACTTATATTCCTTCGATTACAATTTTTTTTTTTTTAACATGGGTAGAAAAAAATCATTCAAAAGGGTATAAATTGTACAATATAGTCCACAGTCCGGGCCAAACATAAAAGAAAAAAAAAAAAGGACAAAATGGCCAGATAAACTGACAAAAATCTGAGTTAACTTCGAGTTCTTATAGAATCCGATGTATTAGTGTTGATATCATCGCACCCAAATTCTCTTAGTTTAAATGCAGAAATATTGATAATATTTTAAAAATATGGTCACATGATCTCAAAAGTTACATATTTGGGTCATGTTTTTATTTTCTAAGTCCAATAAACCACGCCATTTGTGTCAAGTTTTAACTTGCTCTAAATCTAAATCTCTAATTTAATCAAATTTAGAATCATCAAAATCAACAGTTAAATGATTATCAACCACTTTCAATCTTAATTCTTAACTCTCAAATACTTTCATAATTATATGTTGAATATGTGTATGTATGTGAGTGAAGCTTTAGAAATTGATAGTAATTAGGGCTGCAACTCAGGTTGGACAGATCGGGTTCTTTAAAATCAAATCCGATTCGAGTTGATATATATGGAACTCGACCCGACCGATCCGAATTCTCAACCCAAACTTCACAACCAGGCATGATCCGAATTCTTACCCGACCTGAATTCTCAAACCTATCCGACCCGCTGATCCAAAATTCTCAACTCGACCCACATGATTTCTCAAGTCGGGTCATGCGGGTCAGGCCAAAACCCGACCCGAGTTGCACCTTAATAGAAATACGTTGTTTTTTATAACAAGTAACATCGAGTTTGTCCTTTTATTTATGTACCATTATATTTAAATAGTGAAAAAATACACGAGTGCTCTTGGTAGAGTTTCTCTCTTTATCTAATTATCTTAGAACATTATTTTCTTAGTCTTCAAAATTTGAAAGCTACATGCAATTGATAGAATTTAATAACCTATCCATTTTCAATAATCACGTGGTCCATAAATTATTTTTAAGTCCATTTCTTTAACATAAATTTCATCAACATATCCTATATCTAATGTTGGATAAAAAAAATTTCTCGCAGATATTTTTCCTTATAAAAGTTCTTAAAAATCATTCTTCACAAAAAAATTAATTATTTTATACAAAATATTAAGCACAGAATTAGAGGGTAATTTTGTCGTTTTTCAACTGTTAAGAGACATGGGTCACGTGATACCAGTGCCCACTAGTCAGAATCCCTCTAGGCCTCTAGGGACTGTCCGGTAGATATTTAAACTTATAAAAAATTACCAAGTGTTAGATATTTAGATATTAATTAAATTAGAGAATTACTTATTTTAAAAATATTACTCGATGTTTTAAATATGTTAGCCAATATTTTTGTTTATAAAAATTATGCAAGCAATCTTTCTTAGAAGGATAGCCATTCTAAAATGATTGATACTTAAGACAGCTGTCTAAAAATTATTATAATTATTTTTTATTTTATTTTTTCTCTAATTATCTTTCACTAAAATTATTGTCATCGCTGAAATTTATTTTTAATAATATATGTTATAATATAACAATGTATTATGTTATTTCAATATTATACTTGCATCACAGTTTAAAATAATTTAATTCAATGGTTAAAATTAATTAAATAAAATTGTGTAAAAATGATTTGATTAACACTTTAATTTTTTTAAATATTGGTTTCTTACATGAAGTTTAAAGATTTTTTTAAAAAAATTCATATAAGTCAGTTCAAGTTGATTCAATACAATTTTACATTGAATAAATTATTTAAATTTATTAATTCTTTTAATATGAATCTAAAATACCCACATGAGTGTAGATCAATTGGTTGCCTTTCGCTTCAAGAAGCTAGAGGTTGCGGGTTTAAGCTCCTATGGCTTAACCTTGGTGTGCTTTAGGGATAGTGGGTTGGAAGTTTTAGAAAGACCACATTAATTCAAAAAAAAATATTTAACTCAATAAAATTTTAAATTAAAGCTCATTTTAGAATTTTCAAATTAAACATGCACCACTCATGCATGCATGCGACACAACACTGACAGAAACCCATAATGCATGTACACCAACAGCCATGCATAGGGCAGCAAGAAATGCTAAGAGAGTGAGGCCACACTCGTCTACAGTCCACACCACTTGTGATGTCGACAAGATTAGGATATTTTTTTTTTCTTTGAATTGATATATAGATAGAAAGACATAATATTTTTTTTTAAAAAGAAATTAAAAAGAAACTCTATTATAATTTGAGATTTAGTTCTAACTAATCTACGCCTAATTTAGAAACAATCAAAGATATTTATTTGTAATTTACATAAATTTAAAATAAAGTAATTTTGAATTAAAGTTCACCTAATAGGAAGATCCCAATGGCTCAACTCCTCTAGTGCATCTGGTAAAATCATCGATGAATTATAAAACTCTCTTCGAAACTTGCAGCACTTAATTTTAATTTTCCTGAAAACATATTTAATTAAAAAATAAAAAATAACAACTAAAACAATTAAATAATACTCTCTGTAGCTTCCAAACCAACTTACCCAACACAATTGATTTCTCAACAACATCTAACTCCAAAATCCAAAAGAAGATTAAGTTTTATTCATACATGTGTTCTATTGTAGCAATTTACTTTGTACGGGGTAGTTTAACTGACAGACACTTTAGTTTAAGAACCAGAGGTCTCAAGTTCTACTCCTATAATCACCTCATGTCCCTAACTTGTGTAGGGATGTGTGCATCTAGAGTTTTACCCAGTGTACTTGTACTCAGAGAGATGTAAGGGTATTGGATTTCTTCGTGATTAAAAAAAACCATATACTGGCAATTTAGGTTACTTTCATTTGGAGAAATTCTAAGAGGGTGTTTTCGGATATAAGGGTATTATTGTAAATTCATGTTTAATGTCATATATATATATTGTATATGTAAAAGGTTTCTAGAGTTATGAAATTCATCAATATTAAGAGAGACACAAACCTTGAGTGGTTGGCTATGTATGTGTGAATTTGGAGGTTTGCACGTACCCGAAATTAGTTAGGTAAGACACCTGCATACTTTGATATTAAAGAGAGAGAAACAAGGAACAGAGTATTGTGACTCCATTCTCAAACATAATTAAAGCACTCTAATCATATTATATATATATATATAGAAACAAGGTCGAACCACATAAAATTTGTGTATTTTTATCATTATTTGTATGCTTATTATATGATAAATTTATTTTATTTCCAATAATACCCACTTTAGCAGATGAGGGTTAGAAAATCTACTCATAGTTGTTGAGATGGGAACTTGGAAACTGCAACCGGGTAAGGAGTAGGAAGGAACGTAGTTCATCCTTAATTGACTCTTAAAACTTAAATTAGATAGATTGATATCAGTTTAATTTATCTCATAATCACATGGCACCTAATAATGACAAATCTAATCTTCTTAAACTATCTTGTAATTTTCTCATATTCAAGTTTTAAACTCTTCAAGTTTCGATGCATAAGTTGATATTTTTCTCTAATTTGCTCAGCTCTAAGGGAGTCTAGATTGGCATCTGCAGTGGCAGTATCACCACGTGCATTGCTAGACTGAGAAAACCCGAAGTCATTAAGAGATAAAATAAATCTGCATCACTGACTTGTTTGGACTCTGATTGAAGAGAGATGGAATAGATAAATCATAAAATGAAGTACTTCTCCTCACTATCAGTGGACTGGACTAGTTCTGCTTGCTTCCAAGCTGATTTCTCCTTGTAAAGATTACTGGGTTATCAATCAAAGTCCTGATGCTGGAACTTCCAAAAGGATTCAATGGCAATCTTTCTTTGCAGAGGTCTCGTTGGTCTACCAGTTTTAAGGTTGGAGGATTGGCCGTCTTCCTTCTCTTCAGTTCATGGCTCCTCATCTCTTACCCCGGAAGTTCGACACCTATGGACCGACCGAGAAAACGGGCATTGGCATTGCTTGGTATCAATTTAAGTCGGAATCCACTTCAATTGCAAAGATCTTCAATAGATAGCTCTGTATCAGGTCTTGCATTAGCTTCAAATGAAGCCGGACAGCTACTTGAGCACACCCATCAGACCGTCCCTGCCAATGGCTCATTGGCCACTGTGATGTCCAAGAACATTGGGAAGATTTCTCCAAATTTGGGTACACTTCAGTAATACCCTTCTTCTTTCAGTACTGCCATTTCAGTAGAGCTTATATTTCAGTACTGCCCTTCTCTTTTTTTTTGATGGGCTTACTGCTGATATGCCTAAAAGAGTTTTTGGCACGGCTGTCATCATACAGTGGTGGAGTTCAAACTCAGAGAATTAACGCTACTTAAGTAGGAAAAATGATTTTGATGATGATGACGACGATGATGGAATGCCCTGTCAGTCACAGGTGTGGATACAGCATGTAATTCCACTCATTTGGTTGGGCTCGCTACCAACGTAGACAGTCATGGCCAAAGATCAAATTGGTGGCTATTAGTGATGTGATAGTTGAGTGCAGAAAATCTTTTAGTACCCAGAACACAGTCATAACAGTTTTAATCTAGTTTAGATTTTGGTTTTCATGCCAAGTTGTGACCTTAGCATGTGGTGTATGAAGGCAGCTAATAGGCCTTTTAGTGAAGTTTTGAACAAAAATCAATTTGATAATTCCATCCATGGATTTGATTCATTGACTTCAGTCTTGGCCCAAAACTAAATTTTGATAGCTTTTCGCAGCGACCGCTAAACTTGAGCATTGTATTTGAACTCAGCGAACTTCCAACTCTTGATTCCTTTTCTCAAATTCAAACTCTTTTTTATATCATCCAACTGACCTGGTTTTCAGAATGTAGAAAATTTACTCACCCAATCAGATGCATGAGTTCCATAGGTGCGTACCAGAGTCATTTGTAGATTTTGGATGTAGTGTACAAAATCTCCTATTTATTCACTTTCTCTTGGTTGGTTGTTGTTCAGGGAACTGCAATCTGTATCATGGCAAATGGATCTATGATTCATCTGGACCTCTGTACTCGAACAATACATGTCCCGTTCTCTCACAGACACGCAATTGCTGGGGCAATGGGAGGCCAGATAGGGATTATGAAAACTGGAGATGGAAACCAGCTCAGTGCGATCTCCCACGATTTGATGCCAAGAAATTCTTGGAGTTAATGAGAGGAAAGACGTTGGCCTTCATCGGTGATTCAATTGCCCGGAACCATATGGAATCTCTGTTGTGCATGCTATGGCAGGCAAGTTCTCCTAGTCTGTGCGTTCATTTTTTTTTTTTTTGTTGCATAGATTGTTCATTGGTTATTCATAGCACTTGAATTTGAATGTGAAAATTGCAAATTACATTAGTTTGAATTTTTTTGGTGGCTTTTATAATTATTATTATTGTCATCATTACTTAGAATTAGCAAAGTATTTTAGTAGTGAAATCGAATATAGCTGTCCATTGAGGCAGCAGACAGGCTACTACTGCCAAAGATAGTGTATCAGCACTTAATTTTTGTTCTGTTTAGTACAACAACATTATCCCCATATGCACCTTCTTACCAATTTATGTTTTCAATTTCTTTTTACCAATTCATGTGTTCATGATTAAGTAGAACAAAATTTTGGTAATTTTCTTCAGACAGAAGCTCCAAAGAACACAGGAGATCGAAAAATTCAGCGCTGGTACTTCAACTCAACTTCTGTAACCATCATACGCATATGGTCAGCATGGCTTGTGCACAAGACAATGGAGCCGTTCCAATTTGCTCCCAAAGGAATTGTCAAGCTCCATCTCAACACTCCAGATGAAGACATCATGAACTTCCTGCCTAATTTTGATGTCCTTGTCCTCTCATTTGGCCACTGGTTTGTCAAGCAATCTGTCTACATTGCCAACAATGAGATTGTTGGTGGTCAGCTATGGTGGCCAGACCAGACCCGCCAAATGAAAATCAACAATGTGGAAGCCTTCTCAATATCAGTTGAGACAATTCTGACAGCAATTGTCACACACCCAAACTACACGGGCCTAACCATTGTCCGCTCATATTCCCCAGACCATTATGGAGGCAAGATTTGCAACATTGGTGGATCCTGCACTGGGAAGATCAGGCCTGCATTTGAAGGTGAATTGTCGACAAACAAGTTTACAGAGACAATGCATGAAAAACAAGTGACAGGCTTCAAAAAAGCAATAAAGAAAGCGACAAACAAGTCAAAATTGAGGTTTATGGACATCACCGAGGCATTTGGATATCGTTTTGACGGACACCCAGGTCCATACAGCAACCCTGATCCAAACAAGCAAACAAAGCACAGTCCAAATGGGATGCCCCCACCACAGGATTGCTTGCACTGGTGCCTCCCCGGCCCAGTGGACACATGGAATGAGCTTTTGCTTGAAATTGTACGCAGAGAAATTGAAGGTGTTGAAAGTCTTTATTGAGGAATTCATGCATATTCCGTGATTCCAAAGTGGTGTATCTACAGCATAACATTCCATTTGTACCTTTGTAATTTAAAAGATAAACACTTGAAGTTTTGATGGAAATCAACATCAGTATTGAAGAATACAGTATTATGTACAATATATTGATCAAAGCTCAATTATGTGCCAGTTGAATTTTGAGTAATTGACACATACATTCATGTATGAGATGATAAAAAGGCCAATCCTGAATGGAATCCAAATCATTGCCCCAATGAAAATCATGAACTTCCATGTTGTTTCATTTGTTTTTTCATATGATGTAGTGACCTCTAACTACCGAACTGAGATATGAAATGGAGGGAAAAAGAAATGAATGGTTTGGTCACAGGGACGCAAATTCAAGTGTTCTTTGAGTTCTGCATGATGATCTCTTCAAAGCTGCCATGGTGTCAATAATGTCACAAATAAGTGGCAATGGCGACATTATCAGGTACACGATGCAAATAGCAGAGAACTAGACATTGATCCTTGAGGAAGGTATAGTATTAACCGTCAAATCGAAATTTCTGTAGTATTAACCTGATGGTTGAAGCTAGAGTATGATGAAAAAGGTTTTGATGATTAAACCTAAAGCATGACCTTAGGATCACACTCAATGGAAAAAGATACAGTCGAGTTGGCTACGACCCATTGGTATAAAAATGAAGTTATCTGATCATAACAATGAATAGCATAATGCATAGCATCTAAGAGATTAAAGAAAAGAAGACTGATACAAATTGCAAATTTCTTCTGCTTTGGAAGAAAGGATCATGGGGCAAGTCACAAATGGAAGCGTAACACATCATGGGTGAGCCCAAAGTACAATTGTACAAAGTTGGCGTCATATTGACTCATGATCCAAAGTACAAAGCCTGGGCACAATATTTTGCACCAGCATAGAACAATGGGAAGCAGGACTCTTCGAGTTCTGTTGGCAGATCAGAACTCGACTCTTATGACCATGACATGGGATTTGGAGAAACTTGATGCAGGTGGTGATTCGACATATGATTATATTCCCTTCAAGGGTGTTACAGAAGAGAACATTGTTTTTGTAACAAAGTATTTCATATTTTCATATCAAACATTCCATATAGTGTTGCAGCTTCAGCTTAAAAAGGTACTTGTGCAGATTTCAGATGAGGCGAGAGCTTAGCAAGTTATTCATTTATGCTGAATTTTAGGTTCTCCTTTCGTAACTTGTATGGTAAAGCAGATGTGGAAATGGCTGTTGATGATGTTGGCATACTTGCATGGTACTCAGAGAAGGATGGAAGTAAAACTCTTTCAATGCTCAACTGTTATCGTCCCAATGCCATAGCCTTGATTGCGTGAAGAATGTGTAGGAATAGATTCAAGAGCAAAAGTTAGGAATTGGTGGTTCACCAAAGCAGCAGCATGTTTGTATGATTATGAAAATCTAGTGAAAAAAAAGCCAATCTCATTAGCAATTAATGATTACCTTTATTTTTTATCACAATTTCCAGACTGGGGACCATCTAACTTGCAAAAGTGAGGTGGCTACCAAAATTCTGAGGACAACAATCTCACAAAATTCTATTGAATGATATGAATCTTACAATCAAAGCATCAAATTCAGGCTATATTCTGTCACACTTCGAAATTCCATGTTATCAATATTTACGGAATTTACCATTTTAATTGTGAATAAACGGATATGAATATTAGATGGGTAAGGTGTTGGGTCAATGGCCCAGTTAGGACTCAACGGTTATGATATAAGGTTCAATTTAAAGTAAATGGGTAAGGCACATTTAATTGGGTCAATGTTGCTATTTGGGCCAAAATGCCGAATTGGAACCCAATGGGTCGTGGTTAACTTGGTTGACCACCAAGTGAGCTCAAGCCTAATTAAATGGGGCTGAATTAAAATGGTAATGCAATATATCTATAAATAAGAGATCTAGATTAAGTGGCATGCGCATAGAGGAAACATGGAAAGATTTTAGGAATGGGATATTGTGCATACGGCTTTAGCCGTGTGTGAGATTTGCATATCCAAGATGATGCGCTGAAATCTCTTTAAAAAAGGGGTCCTTTCCTTGTTAAAAGCGGCACTAGGCAATTGCTAAATTGCAAGGGGCTCACGGCATCTTCTAATTAGGACCGAGTGGAATTATTATAAAGGAAAGACACAAAGAGCGCTCGACATCTTCTAATTAGGACCAAGTGGAAGTATTATAAAAGAAAGACACAAGGGTCGCACGGCATACACAAATCAAGAGAAGAAGAGGGCAGCCAGCAAGTGTGAAAAATCAAGTAGAAGGAAGAATACATAGAAAGAGGTTAAGGAAGAAAATGATTGAAGAATGAGTCAGAGCGAAGGAAAACCGGAGGAGTCATGGAACCGATAAGTATTTTGATAATTTTGTTTAAAGAAAGGAACCACCATGGCCGAACCCCATGGAAGAAAATTGAGGGAATAATTATGGTAATTTAATGGAAGGATGAACCATAGGGTTCGGCCATATGTATGGCTGAACCCCATGGAAAGAAATTGGTTATGTTTAATGGATTTTTGAGGGATGAAAACTATGCAATGTTATAAAGATGCTAAAGGGTTTAAATGGAAGGTTGTTGGTGAAGAACCTTAGACCATGGGTTCGGCCAAGGGGTATAGCCGAACCCCATAAAGAATTATGGAATTATATTCATATAGTTAGATCATGTAAATGATGGCAAAGTTGTAAATATAAGCTAAAATGAAAGATCATGGGTTCGGTCATGGTGTATGGCCACACCCCATGAGGTCTTTTTATGGAATTAAGTTGTTAACAATGTTAAACAATTGAGGTATGGGTGATTACCTAAGGAAATAAGTGATGGCCAAAGGGATGAAACTAAAGGACCATGGGTTCGGCCATGGTGTATGGCCAAACCCCATGGATAGTGTTTTTGAATCTAAGTTGGCATGAAGCAATTTTATGGATATTATGTTTGTGTATATTTTAAATGAATGGATGATTAAATGGAGGATTCAATTATATACCTATGTTTATGGACCTATGTGTTGAACTTAAACATAAGGTGACGAAGGAAATGACAAAAAGGTAAATAGGTGAAAATGATGGACATAGGGTTCAGCCATGGTGTATGTCCGAACCCCATGAACTATTTGATGGACCATGTGTTTGGATTAAAGAACTATGTATGGATCATTTTTGGAACATAAGCCTTATGAAAATAAGCAAGGTAAATAGCCATGGATAGAATAATGGCAAGGATGTAATTAAGTGAAAATAATGGACTATGGGTTCGGCCATGGTGTATGGCCGAACCCCATGGGGACTGTTTTGTGGACTTTGTTGTTATCAAGGTTAAGTAATTGTTGTATGGGAGATTGATTAATAAACCAAAGGAGGGACTAAAACCTCATAAGTGAGGTTCGGCCATGGTATATGGCTGAACCCCACAAGTTGGGTTTATGGACTTAAACATTATTGTAAATCAAATGAGACATGGTTTTAATTTATTGATATATTATAAGGTAACGGGACCTCACAAGGTGTGTACGATCGTGAGCGGTTATAGGACGAAAGCACAAGGACACGTTAGTGGTCTTTGGTAGGATTCTACCTCTTTGAAACCATGGGTTTATGTACAATGTTTTTATCTTATTTTGATGAATTTACGTTGTAAAAGATATGTTTCAAATGTGAGTTTTAATGCTATGTTTACAATATAAAATAGCATGTGTTACATTAGCATCTCATGCATGGTAGGGTTGCAACTCGGGTCGGGTCGGGTTGAGAAAAGAAAAACTCGACCGAAATTCTGGTTGGGTTGAGCTGAGGCCTTTAAATTTCAACCCGACCCGACCCGACCCTATTTTCATAACTTAATATAAAGGGCAGCCAACAACGAGAAATCTCAGATCTGAGAGAGAAGAAGAGAGGCCGGCACTGGAGAATGGAGATAAGAAGTGGGGAGGGGTTGATCTGTAAGGACTACACGGAAAAACGAAGATGCTAAGATGGGAGTCGAGATCCAAGCAACAAGATCAAATCTGGGTTGCTCCACCGCACTGCATAAAAGAGTAGTATTGCACTATTGGGCAGTCTCGTTTGAAGACTGGAGAGGGAAACATTTTTTTTTTAATAAGTGAAACGAAGCTGAGAAGGAGTCAGTAATACTCTTCTTTTTTTCTTCTCTATTAAAGCATGCCGCCGCTGCTCTCTTCATTTTCCCATCAACGAAGAAGAAAAAAAAAATAGAGAAAGGAAGGATCTGAAGAAAGTGTGGTGATTTTTTCTTCAATCTTTACTCTCTATTTTCTTTTTTCTCTTTCCATTCTTTCTCTCCACCGTTTGCTTTCTTCTCTCATCCCATTTTTTAAGGAGATAGAGTCGCAGCAGTTAGGGCTGTAACTCGGGTCGGGTCGGGTTCACTATCTCGGGTTTTTTTTTCGGGTCGGGTCGGGTTCAATATGGAGTGAGTCGGATCAGGGTTGGGTTTATTAAAACCCGGCCCGCCCGACCCGAGTTGCAACCCTAATGCATGGCTTGGGGTGAAAGATATGTAACCGGAGGGGCCACACTCCGTCGGGGCGTCCGAAAAACCTATGTGGGATACATTGATGTGCATTTCCATCAATAAGAAACCGGAGGGGCCACACTCCATCGGGCCGTCCGAAAGACCTATATGGGGGTACTTATATGTACTTGTTATGGGTGAGACTCATTGTATTTGACATCATGACATGACATGGTTTATATGATTTTTGACATTATGATATTATTATATATGTTTTGTACTAACCATGTGTTAGCCCTAAATGAATACCTACTGGGCGCGTTGTTCTAACGCACTACTTCTACCCTAGTGGATGATACAAGAAACAAGGGGAACGATGAACGCGAAAAGGGCCAAGCATAGGAGCTATGCTTTTATTTTATATTTTGATTAAGTTACTTATGGACTCGTAATTTAAGTAATTAGACTTCGGGCATGTAATAATTTAGATAATTTGCTATGGTTGGATGTTTATTTGGATAATTATGTTATGTTATGTTAACTATGATTAAAGACTTGACGTACTTTGCTATCTAAAATGGAATAGAATTAAGTTCTATTATAATTCCGCAATTATGATTTTAATCCGCATGTTTATATTGTTATGTGTGAACCGTTTTCATGGACTTAGTTCATGCACATATAGGGTTGGCCAGTTAAGGGTCGGACTTTAGAAGTTTGGACTTATCTCGCTTCGTGACTTCCCGCCCTCTATCACTATTTTTTGTTAAAAAAAAAGAGATTCTGATTTTTGGAAAGCATAGTGAAAAAGGACGGGACGTTACATATTCAAATTGGCTGAGTTATCTTGCATCAGAAGGGCACTGGGTCAATTATTTTGGTAGGTAGATGGTTTGGTAAACTTCCATTCGAAATTTGAGCCAAAATTATTTTTTAACTATGCTGTTTTTCGACCTAACCTCATGTGATTCTTTTTAAATAGGCTTTAATCCTTTGAAATTTGATATAATAATGTGGTTTAGGCTCTAGCCACCATTCTCCTTTGAAGGGTCATAAGTACATTGAGTCAATGGCAACTGGCTGTGGTACACATTCTAACTTCTAATAAACTATTGCCACAAAAACCTTTTAACACATTAAAAAAGCCTCATCATTTAAAAATCATGATTTTAACATTATTAAATTATTAAAATTCAAGATTAAAAGTGATTACAGATCTTTTAATCAACAACTTGAAATGAGTGAATAATGGTATTTTCATAATTTATTCTAATACTTCAAATTGAATGATTATAAATGATCTTTACTTTGATTGTAGCAGATGAGTACTATTTTTGTCTACGTTGGAGTTTATTATCATCAATAATTTATAATAAAAAATGCCAATATTATATTAATAGGATAAATAACTTAGGTGATGATGATGTAATCTATAATCAAAAATAAAATTACCTTTTATAAAATATAAAATGATAGTTACGTAAGACACTAGAAGGTACACTTTGATTTACGGTTTGACGCATAATTAAGGCTCGCCATTCAGACACCTGGAAAAATAGCCTCTACATACCCGATTCTGCATTCGGGTGGCAAATTACCATGATAACCCTGCACTTTCATTCGTTCGAATGAATGCCCAGTTCATTTTCGCATTCGTTCGAATGAATACATGCATATCCCATAATTTTGATTCGCTCAAACGAATACCCCGTATAAATTTAATTCATTCAAAATTGATTTAATAGTAACTCATGTTATTGTTCACTCGATTCATTCGAATGAACAGATGGAATGAACAGATAGTTTCATTCGAATGAATCGATTATTTAAATAATAAATTTTTCTTTAAAACTTTAAAGTTATTTTTTAAGCACTATATATTTTTAAAATTTTTCAAATTGAATATCCGGACTAATTACTATAACTTAATAAAAATACTTTAAGACTTCAAGGTCTTTTGACACTCCCAAATGCTTAAAACACAGTGTTTTACAAGTAAGGGTATCCCTAGACTGTGCCGAAAACACATTTAGGAGTGTCAAAAGACTTTGAAGTCTTAAAGTATTTATATCAGGTTATCGTAATTAGTCCGGATATTCAATTTGAGAAATTTTGAAAATACACAGTGTTTAAAAAATAATGGTCTATCTTCCATATGCTATAATAATAGATACTGTATTAAATAATAAAATTTCCATTAAAACTTTAAAGTTATTTTTTAAGCACTGTGTATTTTCATAATTTCTCAAATTGAATATCCAGACTAATTACGATAACCTGATAAAAATACTTTAAGATTTTAAGGTCTTTTGACACTCCCAAATGTGTTTTCGACACATTCTAAAGATATCCTTATTTGTAAAACAATGTTTTTAAGTATTTGGGAGTATCAAAACACTTTAAAGTTTTAAAGTATTTTTATCAAGTTATCGTAATTAGTCTGGATATTCAATTTGAGAAATTTTGAAAATACACAGTACTTAAAAAATAACTTTAATTTTTTTTTTAAAAATTATTATTTAAATAATCAATTTATTCGAATGAAACGGTCCATTCATTAAAATGAATTAAATTTATATACGACATTCGTTTAAATAAATCAAAATTAAAGAAGTATATATATATTCATTCGAATAAATATTAAAATAAATTGAACATTCGTTCGAATGAAAATACAGAAATATCCTGCTAATTTACCAAAATACGAAATCGGATGTGTGCAGACGACGTTCTTGAAACGGCGAAGACAATGGAAAAAGAACTCCAGTGGTGGGACCCGGGAAGACTTTTTAAACCTCAGATGAATGCAGTGAGTTGCAAGAAACCTCAGATTGTAAGGTAGGATTATTTTCTTTTTCAATAATTTAAGTGAATTTATGACTTTATGGAGTATTAAATGAAGTGATGATGAGTGATTGAAAATGTCTTTTATATATATATATATTTTAATTAGATTTTTAAAATAATATAATTTATTTATTAAAAAAATAACTAATTAAATTTTGAAGAGTTTAAAAATGTGATTTAATTAATTCAACCATATATCATCAAAAAAACGTCTCGCACGCATGACATAGTTCAAAAATCAAAAGTCATAGGTTCAACTACCATGATTATCTGATGCCCATAGTTTGTGAGAGGTTGCATGTATCTAGAATTTTATCTAATATCCTCATGTTGATAAGGTAAAAATCTTGAATTTCTTCATCATAATATATATATATATATATATATATATATATATATATATTTCTTAAAAAAATCACTATCACCCTATTTGACACTTTGCAAAGGACTGTATAAATAATCCTCCTAAAAAATAAATAAAAGTCATACCATGGTACACTGCCCGCCTGCAACCAATGTAAACTCTTTGGACCTTTACCAGCAATCTTATATGTGAATATTGGTCGACTTTTAAAGTATTAGGTAATATTAATTGATATTTATTATATTTTTATATTAATATATATTTAGTTGCATGATTAAAGTCACTTTCATTTAAGTGAGATAGATTTTTTGAGATTTTTTATTCTATCTTATGAAAAATAACTACATCGTCTGTTACTGATTTATTTCCATGTAATTTTTTATACTTTTATCCTTTCAAGTTTGTATAAAAAACTATTTCTAAGTGTTGCAAATATATACCTAAACTATTTTATCTTTAATGTTATTCAACTTATTTATACTTAAATACACATTTTTACCACCAAAAAATTTTATACTTTCTTCTTAATTGCTCAAAATTTATAAAGTGTTGCTGGACCATTTAAATAAATTCCCCTTTAATTTGTATGACTCCACTAGCTTACTTGATCTTTACTTATCTCACTCTCTTTGTGTTGCCTATCAAGATCAGTTCCTTTATGACTTTCATAAAGGGGTGAAACTTGAGTTGGATTTTAACTCGACCTGCATAATTCGACTCGAGAAATCATTGGATTTAGGTTATGTATTTGTATATTTTGGGTCGGTCGGATTGGGAAAATAAAAATCTACATGAAATTTGGATTGAGTTGGGCTGGGTTGAATTGAGAAATTTAAAATCAATCTAACTCGATCGTACGTATCTCGATTCGCCTTGCGTGCACCAAGTTATAAAACACCACTTGGGTTGATTCGAGTCGGGTCGGGTTTAGCAATTCGACTCAGCAATTCAACTCGATCATACATAACTCGATTCGCCTTGTGTGCACCAAGTTATAAAACACCACTTGGGTTGACTCAAGTCGGGTCCGGTTTAGTAATTCGAATCAGCAATTCAACTCGATCATACATAACTCGATTCGCCTTGTGTGCACTAAGTTATAAAATACTACTTGGTTTAACTCGAATTGGGTCAGGTTTAATAATTCGAGTCAGCAATTCAAGTTGAGTAAGGTTATGTTCAATAAATTTTGACATAGTTGAGTTGAATTTACTAAAATCTGACCTGATCTACCCAAATTTCAACCCTAGTCTAACAATTGTCCGTAAGTTTGCAATTAAGGAGTATGAAAATATTTGAGAAGAATATAACCTTTTGAAAAGGGTGCTCATAAAGGAACAAGAGGTCGGGATACAGATGATATTTTGAGATGGGAGTTGTCAAAAAATTTATCTATATTTTCAACCTTTTTTTAACAATTTTAAGATAGATTATATTAATTTAGTTTATGGTAATAAAAATTATATTCTTTTATATGTGGTATATAATGGACTAATAGATTCAGTTGTATTAAACATGTAGTTGTGGAGTATTTTAAGAGTAAAAAAAAAAATTGATAGTTAGCTAGTCGATCAAATTATGTTGAAATTAATAATTATCTCGTTGTTGATTTGGTAGATCTAAATCTAATAGTTAAAAATGATTTTTATCCTAAGTTTTGATTTTAATTTTTAAGACACTCCACAACTCTACTTTCGATATGATATGGCCCACTCGCCCACGTAATATTTTATGCAAAAAATCTATTTTTTCGTAAATTGCTAAGCATTTTTTTTTTTTTTTGGTTGCATAATCTGGGTGGCCATTCCATGACACAACAGTTGTTTTTAAAAGTATCTTCAAATTACAAATTAATAAAAGAATTAAAAAAAACTATATATTAAATGAATGGTTTCGTTAAAAGAAGAAATACATCTCTAATGAGTATATTAAGGAGAAAATTTTAAGTCAAAATATCTTGTAAATTGTGAAATTAGGTTAGAGTACGTGGAAATTTTGATTTTAGATAAGAGTATTTCGTACGTTCACATCAAAGTATCAAACAGTTTCAGTTAAAAACGTCCTTCGATAGGGTTGTGCTATTGCAAAAAAGTTGCAATACTGCAATATTGCAACCATCGTCACAATTCTTGTTATCGACATATTAATGACAATCGTTAATAGTGGAATATTTTAAAATTTTTGAATTTTTATAAAAAATTTAATAGAAAAACCTTGAGAAAAATATATTATTTAAAAATAATAAAAATAAATATAATAAATAAATAATATGACTGGAGTTTGAAAATATAGATGATATTTCAGAAGTAAAAAAATGTATATTCGGCCCAAACATTTTTAACAGAAATTTAATGATAAAATCTCACAATTTTAATGAAAATTTACCATTTCTCACGATAAAAATACATTTTTAACACACAACGTTGAGTAGCTCAACAGGTCACATGTTAATCGGAGGTGTCCTGTACCCGGACAACTTGACAACAGACTGTTGAGATGGGCTCAAGTTATTTTACTGATATTTTTATAATAAAAATAAAAATATCAAAAATATTTTTTACATTGATTGCAACCTAGTCAAGTTGCGATATTCTTGCTTAACTACATTTATAACTACCTTTGTGTCACTTGATAAGTACCTACTCAATTTTAAAATCACACTTATCTCCTCTTCCAGAACTCTTATATATTTTGTGACTTTGACCATTAAAATTAAATTCCTAAATATTAAAGTTTAACTTCAAAATTGAGCAATTTATAATTTATCATATCTATTTTTAATATAAATAATTACAATTTTAATGAACTTAATTTTTTTCGAATAAATATACTCACTCTTTAATCTTAAAACCTTGAGCTTCTTGAGAGTATAAACCCCATGATCAGGATCATGAGTTCAAATCCCTTCTTATCCAAAGCATCACTCCAGTGAAGCGGTGAAAATTGAGTTAGGTTATGATCTAACCCGCATGACTTGATTCAAAAAATTTAAAAGCAATTCAAATTGA
This sequence comes from Chimonanthus praecox, assembly GCA_022113865.1. Taxonomy (NCBI): domain Eukaryota; kingdom Viridiplantae; phylum Streptophyta; class Magnoliopsida; order Laurales; family Calycanthaceae; genus Chimonanthus; species Chimonanthus praecox. The sequence continues at coordinate 11,692,340 of CM039090.1, read as the reverse complement.
CGTGATCTTATTTGAATGCATCGACTTATAAAATAACCATCTGATTGAATCGAGTCGGATTGAAAAGCTCAGATTGAATTCAACAATTTTGAACATGAATTTTCTTTTACATCCGACCCAATCTGAGAATCAGCCCTACTACCCCAGTTTTCACCTTTGTCTAATAAAGAACGTAAACACGGCTGCCTAATTCCACCGTCCACTTCCAACCGCAAAAAAAAAATATAAGAAATTTATTTTAATGGAAGTCGTAGTCAGAACTCTTGTCTGTATAATTGACTCGCAATTGTGGACTCATTCCCATCTCTTTCCACATTGACAGCCCACCATGTGTTTCATCTTTCCACTCTGCCCATTTAAATAATAGGCTAAAGCCCACCAATTTTAATTTAATAATTTAAAAAAAAATATAAAATTGAATAATAAGATCAATAAAATGAATTTATAATAAACTAGTTTTTGAGTCCAACAATGACTACGTATGCACATAAATGCAAAGTACTGTCCTACACACAACCCACATGGTGTTAGGGTTGCTAGTTATATCTTAGACTTGATTTGAATTTATTAATATTGACTTAGTCCATGTTCAAGTTTATTTTACTCAATTTGATTTAATGTGTGCATGCTTAATTTGTTATAAAAAATGAAAAATAGAAGAAAAAAATAATAAATAAAAGGAGATAGACTTTTGTCTGAAAATACTAAAGCAACGAAGTTTGTTACTTCAGCAAAATAAAGGGAGGAAATTTCTTACTTAATACAAAAGGTAGGTCAATAGATAGACAAACTAATTTGAATCCTTTAATACCTCGATGCACGTTACTTGTAGAGAGTATTCACATGCATTGGAGTTTTATCCAGTCATTATATTTAAGAAAAATTGAAAGTCTTTAGATTTTTTCATCAAAAAAAAATAATATTTGAAAATTAAAACTTAAAGACAAAAACATATTTTGTCATGAGATTTAAATTTATAAAAGTCAACTGTTTAATTAGTATTAATTTCAATACATTTGGATTGTATGTCAAAAATTTAATTTCCATTACTATAACTAAGGTGAGAAAAATCTATCACTTTAACATAGTCTCTTTTGTATCTTTTAAAAGGCATTAAGTTTTAAAAATGAAAGCAGTGAACTAAATCTGTAACTTAGAGTTAAGATATGTGAACTAAAATCTTTTAGTTTAGAAAATATAGAAATTATATCGATATTCTTATATGGAGGTGAGTTCGGTCTACTTCTTTATCTAATTCGATTTTTTTAAATGAAGTTAACATTTTAAAATATTTAATTTTAATATATCATGAAATGCCTCTTCATAAAAAAATAATATATTTTTTTTTTAAATTAAGCTAAAAATCTTAAATTCAATTTCTCTTAAAAAAAAAAACTTCGTTGACTTCACGTGCCAATCAAAATAGTCTAACTTTTGCCTACTGTTGATCTTAAAGTGTTTAAAAAGTGACACCGTTTCGCTATTACCGAGAACGCCGGTGTCCCTGTCAACTCCGGGAGTAAAAGTATGGGCTTTTTCCTGTGTTTTCAAGATTTCGTCCCGGAAATCCGTCGAAAATCTACCTCTGCCAGCTAATGAGGGATGCCGTAATCTTTTAATTTCCCCTCAAAGATTCCACGAAATCATTGTCTTTGAAAGAATTTTCCCCGAACTTCTGCCTTTGGCGGCTTTGACCGTGACTTTTCTCTGAACACTTGAAAACAAAAGCCCAGGAACTCTTCAGGATATTGGTTTGCAGCTTGTGAATATTCGGAATTTGGGACCGAAACAAGTCTAAGGGTTTTTCTCTCTTCTTTTTGTTCCTGTGATTACATGAAAATCCCCAGAGACGTGTTTTTGGTGGATTAGACTGGATTTTCTGGGAAGGGTATCTTAGAATATAGGCTTTTGCTTTGCACTTTGTGAGAAATCGGTGTAAAAGAAGGTTTGTGGCCAAAAGATTCGATCTTTACAGGTGTTTTCTGAGAGTTTTTAATTTTAAAGAGCGATTATTGCTTGGAATTCGACGTGCTCGAAGTTTCTGAGTGGAAACTAGGTTAATTTGCTGCAAATTTACAGGAAAAAAAAAAACAATTGTTGGGACCGCCTCCTGAAGGAGTTCTGGAACTTGAGGGGTTTCAGGGAGGTATGATTGAAGAATGGCGCTTGGGGGATCGCTAGTGAAGGCTGCTGAGATGGCAATTCAATCGATAGGATTGGGATACGACATGACCGACGATGTTCGGCTGAAGTTCTGTAAGAGGGAGTGTTTGGATCCCTGTTTGATCGAGCTTGAACACGGACAGGGTCAAGATATTGTTCTTCCTGGTGGAATTTCAATACCAAATGTTTCAAAATCCATAAAATGCGATAAAGGGGAGCGAATGCGGTTCACATCTGATGTGCTCTCCTTTCAACAGGTTTGGTTTCTTCTTGCAATCTTCTTTTTATTGTAGTTGTTTTCAGTGTAGATTGATAAATATCCTCTGTAGAATTTGAAGAATGGCTTATTGCCTCTCACATTAAATCCAGAATATATATTGGAGGAGAGTTTCCTTTAATAGCCTCCTTTCAAATATAAGCTGGGTGCGATCATACCATGGGAACTTCACAATTAAGTGAGCTTGGGCTATATCAGTGCTTCGGACACCTAAACATTTTACCTGAAAAAAAGATTCCGTTCCAGAAAAAGAATAATATCCTTTTTCGGTTTAAATTTTGGATTTTTACTTAGGGGATGAGATACCCATTTTTTTCCCTTTTAAATATGTGATTACTTTAACTAGTATGAGACATCTTTGATTCCTCCTGCTTCAAATAGTAGATAGCTAATGCCTTTGAAGATGATGTGTTTACTGGGTTACAGACTTGTCTGTTTAGTTTCTCTCTCATCTACTTTCCTTGAAAAATATTACTCTTTTTTTTTTTTTTATCAAACGAGGAAGCTTTTCCTTTCTGGTTTTGATTTTTCCTACTTATGCAGAATTGCCCAATATTCCATACTAAAAAATCTTCCTTGAGATTGTGCAAAACAGTTGCTTTCTCTCTTTTCTCACTTTCCAGTTTCCACGGACCAATTCTTGTATTTCTTTGGTTGGATAAAGAGATGTGTAGATTAGACATCTCCTCTCCATTTCCTAGAGAAATTACCATTCTTCTCAGACAGAGTCTTTCATAAAATGTGGAAGTTTTCCTTCGAGTTTCTTATTTTACTATGTTTGCAAAACTATCTAATTTTTTAAGAGAAATCAGGTTGGACAGAAAAGTTGACTTTTCCCGCTTTTCCTGGATTTCCTCCAAAACCATTTTCTGGTTGGGTTGGATAGGAAAAATAGGCACATCAGAAACCTCCTGTTTTGATTTTTATATTTATGGTCCACACTGGATAACATGGAAGCAAGGTTTTATTTTGAAACGCAAGTTAATTGGTCAGGGTTTGAGGTCCATATGCAACTTTCCAACTTCTAAGTTTTATTTTGTCCTTGTCGCTTTTAGAAATAAAGTGGGTATCTTTTGTCTTTTAACAAATTTTTTTCATTACTGAGAACAATGGCCATTTATTTTTTCAGATGTCAGAGCAAATCAACCAGGAAATATCTTTATCGGGTAAAATTCCCTCAGGCCTGTTTAATTCTATGTTTGAATACTCTGGCTGCTGGCAGAAAGATGCAGCCAATACTAAGACTCTTGCCTTCGATGGGTGGTTCATTACACTCTACACTGTTGCATTAGCAAAACCCCATTTTGTACTACGTGATCATGTCAAAGAAGCTGTTCCATCATCATGGGATCCTGCTGCATTGGCCAGGTAAAATTCTGCACTCCTTGATACCTACATTCTAAAAGGAACTAGTTACATTTACATCGGATCCACAATCTTTTTTAAATTTTCAAAGAATGGTAAAGCCATGAGATTCTGTTTATATTATTTCTAATTCATTACATTAAAAATGAAGAAGTACAAAATTTTATTATTAATGTTGCTGCAATGATTAACCCATTGTCTTGTTAACTAGCTAGGAATTGACCTGAGCCTGTGGAACATCATAATACTGGTGCAACTGTAAAGGTTATTTATTTGAGCCACTGTTTACATTCTAGAAAAAAGAGAAGTTGATGTCCTTGTGGACTAGCAAAGGAGGCATATAGCATAGTATATATATTTTTTGAAATGGTAATGGTGGTTTGATTAATAATAAAAAGAGATGGCACCATAAGTGCACAATACATCAAACTGAAAAGAAAAGAAAAATAAAAAAACCAAATCCCAAGCCCGATACACCCAATAAATAACAGCAACTCGAGGACTAGATTTTAGCACAAATCTTTTTTTTTTTGAAACATTGACCATTAGATTTCATAGAATAAGAAAGTATGAAAGTGTTACAGAAGTTCTGAGTATAGGAGAATTATACTAAAAAAAACAAAAAGAAAAGGAGCAAATGATAAAAACTAAGGGAAGGATATAAGATACACCCAAAATCACCCACTTCACATACAGAGTGTGCCCAACCCCCTAGCTACCAAATCAAACCGGTGGAAAAAATTCCAAAGCCGGTGCTTGTAAGTGAGCACCAGCTTTGGCCAAAAAGTCAGCAACACAATTTGTTGATCGAGGAGTATGAGTGAACGTGATGCCACCTATACAACACATTCTCCAAATGTCCCTTGCCACACACACCAACCTCCACGGGGGGAATTTCCTATTGCTAGCCCAAGAGATGGCATTAGTTGAGTCACTTTCGATAATGAGAATACCCTTCTAAAACTAGACCAGACCTGAATTGCTCTCCTAATTGCCCTTAATTCAACCTCATTTGATTCCATTGACCCAACTGATTCGGAAAAGTTGCCAACATTTTGTCCCTATCATCATGAAGCACTCCGCCAATTCCTGCCGGACCAGATTTTAGCACAAATCAAGGCACTCTTTTCCATGCTCTCAAAATATCCGAGATAGAGAAGTCCTGAAAAATGGGGAGGGAAGAAGCCCCAGATAACAAATTTGGCCAAAATTTGCTGGAAGACACCTTGGGGGCTCTCGGCGCTATTCTTGAAAATAAGGTTGTTTCGTTCCCACCAAAAGCTCCCAAATTGTGGCAAAGAGGGCTAAACGACACATCAACGAGCATCTAGTAGAGATGTGAGGGATCTCCCATGCGAAAGGCAGATGAACAATAGAAGCTCGCATGGACCAGAGAATGCCGAAATGACTCCAAACCGGCAAGGAGAAGGCACAATGGAGAAGCAGATGGTCCACACCTTTTGAGGCACCAAGGTAAAATGGGCATCTGCTAACCAGAGTCATGCCCCCCTCTTTTGAAGGTTATCATGGGTGAGGATTTTCCCTAGGCTCGCTGCCCAGAAAAAACAAATAGCTCAAGGGGGGGGCTTTGGAAGACCAGATCGTTATACTTACCACTAGAACCAAAGAGCGCTAGTTGCTCCAAACGTAAAAAGATTTCATTGAAAAGGAGCTAGAAGAGTTGGGCCACCATTCCACTAAGTCCTCATCCTGAATCCGGAAGCGAAAAGAGAAAAGCAGTTGCATGAGGCGAGGAAAGGCATCCGTTTCAATATTCGTGAGATTTCTATGAGGCAAAGATCCCAAACCATCTGGCCCCTAGAGAGATAGTAGAAGCCTGAGACGAACCTCCAATGGAGATAGCGAGTTGGAAAAGAGAAGGGAACTAATCTGCTAGAGGGAAGGAGCCACAATAGATATTTGACAAAAAACGAAAACAATGCCCACGACCCACTTTGAATCTGATTCCATGCTTAGCCTTTCAACACAAGCACAAATAGCTTGCCACATACCTGAAGCCCTTCGAGGTGTAGGATTGATGTCCCATTCTTGCTTCCCAATTCTATACTTTTCAATCAGAAGATCTTTTCAAGGGCCATTATCTTCTGTCCCGAGCCGCCCCAACCATTTGGAGAGGAGCTTGATTGGTGTCCTTAAGAGGACGAACACTGGGGCCCCCAGCTTCTAAAGGGAGACAAACTTGCTACCAGCTTACAAGGTATCCTTTTTCTTTTCTACTTGATCACTCCACAAAAAGTCTCCCATGATCTTCTCCAAAGATTGGATAACCTTCTTAGGGCAAAGGAAAGCAGAGAGGAAATAAATTGGAAGTGCTGATAGAACTGACTTCAACAAGGTTAAGTGCCTATCAAAGGATAGATACATGTCTCTCCACGAAGCTAGCCTCTTACTGATTTCAACAATCACTGGATGCATAATGGGAGACCCAAGTAAGTGGCGGGAAGAGAGGCAAAATGACACTCCATCAGGGTAGTCAGAAAAGATAACTCGGATCCACTGATATTGATGCCAAAAATCTCACTCTGAGTAATTAATACGGAAAGATGAAGATAAAACTCAAACCATTGGAGAATAGCCTTCAGGTTCCTAACATATTCGTCATTGGCTTCGCAAAGTATGATAGTATCATCAACAAACTGCATACGGTGAAACTCAAGTGACGGCCTGATCCTAAATCCATGAATGAGGGACAATCAGCTTCTCTAGAGAGGAGAAGGCTTGGAGCTTCACCCACCATGATGAATAAAGCCAGAGATAGGAGATCTCCTTGAAGAAGACCTCAGGAGCTGTAGAAGAAACCTTTCGAAGAGCCATTGATGAGACCTAAGAAGTAGGTTGTGGAAACACACTCTGCTATCTAGATGCACCACTTTCTTCCAAACTCATGCTGGAGAGAACGAAATGAAGGAAACTCCAATCAACCGTATCATATGCCTTCTCTAAATCAATCTTGCAAACCATGTATTCCCCTCCTAACTTGTGCTTGAAGTCAATAAAATCATAGGCACTGATGACAACTTCCATGATCTGCCTACCGCCAATAGCAGCTGACTGAAAGGTAGAAATCAAACTGGGCAAGAAGACTTTTAATCTATTGGTGAGGAGCTTTGAGAGGATCTTGTATGGACTGCCTAAGAGACTGATAGGTTGGAAATTTCGTATGGACTGCCACATTAGTGGAGGAGCTGCTTTCTGCTCCTACAATTAGAGTAGAGCTTCAGAGAAGGGTAAGGATTGGAGTAGTAGTAATAACTCCAATGCTATCTTTCAAAAAAATAACTCCAATGCTAAAATTTGCTGTTTGAAATTTGAACCATCTAAGCACCCTTTGTAGTTCTCTAGAAGGTTCTTCAATAGCAGACATACTATTGGTGGAGATTGTTAAAACTCGGAATCATACTAAAGTGGTAGATGTCATAATTAGCTCCAAATTTCTAGAATTGTTGATCCCATGAAATACAGGGTAGGCAATCAGCGATCTCTGTAAACTTTAAAGTGTTTGGATGAGTTTCATATTAATCTCAGGCTTTTGTATGTTTTCATGCAATTGTGTAGTGAAACTGCAGCCAATATGCTTAATAAAGTATTATTCATAAAACAAAATGTGCCAAGTAAGAACCATTGCAGAAAATGTTGACTTATATATTGTCTGCGTAGAACTGGCAACTAGGAGTTTATGGGATCTGTTTCACAATTATTGTCTGATGATAAGTTTTTGGATGTGTTCTGTCTTCAGTTTTATCCAAAAATATGGCACTCATATTGTAGTGGGTGTGAAGATGGGTGGGAAAGATGTAGTTTATGTGAAGCAACAACACTCGTCAAATATTCAACCTGCTGATGTTCAGAAGAGGCTAAAAGAAATGGCAGATAAAAGGTTCCAAGATTCGAGTGGACAATATGGATTGAATTCAGTTGAAAATTGTAGGAAGGATAAGGTAAGTGTTGATTTGTCAATTCCTTATTGACACTGGGAAAACTTGAGGCATTTATTTATTTTTGATGACCACCTTGAGGCATTTATCATCCCAACATAAATATTATGCTTGCTTTTATTTTGGAGTATTTTAGATATAGGTTCCATCTGCATAATCTCTTTGTTTCTTGTAGCCTTGTATAACTCTCTTATACTGGGCAACTTTCTCTTTTGTACCTTCTTACTTGAATAAATGAAATTATTTGTCACCCTTTCAAAATAAATAAATAAATCATTCCAACATAAATATTATACTTTGAAGTCTAATGTTACGAGGAAGAGACTCACTACAACAAGGTCGTCCCATGCTACAGCAAGGTTAGAATGTTTTTCTTGCACTTGCAACAATTTTTAAAACTAGAGAAAACATTATTAACTAAAATGAGGTGCAAACATTTGTAGTACTTTTAAACTAAAAAAAAAGTACTTTTTCTTGTTCATGTCTATTACATATATAGTTTCGACATGAGCAAAATGTAGAGTTTGAAGTAAAAAATTTGTGTACTCAATCCAGCAATCCCACCTCAAGATATATTTGAGATTCTTTTGAATGATGCTTATTTGAAAAAGGCAAACACAGTAATTTGCACATCAACCGAAAACATGCTAAAAAGGTCTTGTAATTTTGAAAACTTATGGGAAGACCCTGATCAGAGCTATGACAGAGGAAGGAGATGAGAGTTCCAGGTCTGAATCACATTTTATAACAATGGAAGAAGAAACCCTTACGAGAAGCCCCTTTTTCACGAAGTAATTCTATGCATAATTTCTCTACTCCTTTCATCCTCTCAAACCCCAATCAACAATCCATATGTTAATAATCTAGATTTTGGCTCAGTCAGGCTATAGATTAACATCCAAAAATATGTGGACTGATCAAATTTTTGTAGCTCTAAACCTAGAATTGCATTATTCTTGCCCTGCATAAGCCAAAAAGACATCAATCACAAACTGGCTGAAGCTGTGGAAAGTTTTTTCCTTGGTAAAAAATCCTGAAGTAAATTGATGTCCTGTGTGAAGTAAATTGACAAAGGCCATTGATTAAGAACCCTTTGAACTGCATGTGTACTGTTAATCCAACTGTAACAAAATTAGTATTATATAGAATCCATGTGTACTGTCGAGTGAACCATCAATCAAAACCAATGTACTGGATGATCCAGGTAAAGTGGGAAACTGAGTTACTAACTTCCTATCCTATTTTACAGCTATCAATGCTGATTGTGACTCACAGATTGCAGGTTGCAATGGCAACCATAAAGGTTGCAGGTTGATGCCCTTTGTGTAACCATGCAAGCTGTCTTACTTTACCAAGTTGCAATCTTTTGTTAGGCTTCAGTAAATACATAATTCACTATTTTATTTCCTTGTCACCACCAATATTGCATTTATTGGAGTGACATTTTTCAATGGAAAGATCCTGAACCAACCTGAAATCTTTCAAGGTAAAAATATGGTGTTTCTGAAAATAATTCACTGGAATATACATGAGATTCCTCAAACATGTCACACTTTAAATGTCATAGTAGTGTAGCACTGGTTCTTCTTAAGTTGGGATTACGCAAACAATGTTATTGTAGATCTCTCATGGAGCTGTTTTAACCAATATGAGTGATGTGATTTTTTCAGTTTGATACAAGGGAAATCCGTTTGAGGTTTGCGGACTCCAGCCCAACAAGTTCTTACCCAAACAAAGAGGTATGTTCAATATATAATAATATGCATAAAGAAGTAGGCCAATGACCTCTCAAAGGATTTACATTCATCTCCTTAATCCTTTTTCCTTTTATTTTCTTAAGCAGGATATTGTATGCATCTGCAAGCGAAGAGGGGGACGTGGGGATAAGATCCTATCTCACGATGAGTGGTTGGATACTGTCTTATGTGAACCTGATGCTATCTCAATGTCCTTTGTTCCAATTACATCTCTCTTGAATGGAGTTCCTGGGAGTGGATTCTTGAGTCATGCCATCAATCTCTATCTACGATGTAAGTATGAGGAATGGTTTAGTGCATTGTAATTTCTCCAGAACATTGGTGCTTGTGTGTACCATGCCCTTTAGCCCTCTGGGATTACCTGGATGCATGATGACACAGGGCTCTGTGGGTTTGAAAGGTTTATGCATGTTATGTATATAGAAGACCGGATTTTTCTGTGTTTCAGAAAGTAAGGTTATCAACTTTTTCAGCGCACCTGGGGCCTAAATTATCCATGGGAAGTTAATTTTGAAAAGTATTCTAGATATTTTTGAAGGATACATTTGTGCCTGCAAGAATTCATGCATATCAAGTATACATTTATTGAGAAAGGAACTTGTAATTTTTCCAGGTTTTGTGATGACAAAGTGCATCAGTATTCTGCATTCTTTATAGGAAGTGTTTCCTCTTTGAGTTTTAATGGAAGATTATGGTGTCATGCAAAAGATTTCAGTTGCTGTAAGTCAGGGGCATGGACATTGTCGAGCAGGAAATGATGGTTGCTTGAATCTGTAAACTGTAGGGAACTTATTATTACAGGAACCTTAAATAAGGTGATCATTCAAACGAATACATAAAATGAGGTGAAGTGGAACTGAAGTCGAAGCTTGAACATTTAGCTGTCTATGCTTTGGGAAGAAAAAATAATAAAACTTCAAGACTTGCAACTCAAACTGAAACTCATAGTAAAGCCAGAACTCATACCGAAGGGCTTGACCGGTGTTTGTGATCTTACTTCAAACCCTTGTCTTTATGCTGCATCCATTTGTCTGTATAAAATTTCTTTTGAAGTACGCAAAATTATTGTTTATATTCCTGTGCTTGCATTTAGTGCTACTCATCTGGTAAGATAGAATTTTGGTGTCAACCACCTTCAAGTATCGTGAATATGCAGTTTAACATCAATTTTACTGCAGACCTCAGTGAATGAACATAGATGATACAACATGACTTGCACATTGCACATTCAGGAACATGGAAGAAATAGTTTTGCTTACCAAGTCAATTAACACAATGCTCTGTTGCAGATAAGCCACCAATTGAGGAACTACAACAATTTTTGGAATTTCAACTTCCAAGGCAATGGGCACCAGTGTTTGGCGACCTTCCCCTTGGACCCCAGTGTAAGCAACGTTGCAATGCATCTCTTCAGTTCAGCCTTTTGGGCCCCAAGCTATACATCAACACCATGCCAGTAAGCCTCTTTCATCATATTTAAAAATGCTTCTCAATCACCAGAATTAATATTCATGTTAAGATGTACTACGAGACATTAAAAAACGTTATGTCTTACAGTTGCTGGTAATAGAATCCAGAAACCATGCATGGTTGAGTGTTAGATGGCATCTGGCCTTTGGAAAGTGATTTGCCAAATCCAAATATAAAATGCCAAAACCTCAGATTGATGAGATGAATAGCATTGATGATGATGATGATGATGATGAAATGATGCATGGTCCAAATCTGTAACCATCTAAGAACTAGATGGATGCAGATTGTTGCATTTACGGAGTAGTTTCAATATACTTTGGAAGGACAGAAATCACTAGTTTAGTTCTTGAGCATCAACTTTCATATTTTCCTCTGGTATGCATGTTAGAATTACTGAGCTGCGGTATTGATTTGTTTCAATTAGCATTTCAGTCCTTCCTTCCAGATGTCATCCACTAGTTTAATATGCATCAATATTTTGGGCAAGAATGATTCAAATTTGCAATTTTCATAGTAGTTTGGTGGGGCTAATGTGGGCGCACGCCAATCCTGGCGAATATGGCAATGGAAAGGCCTGGATGTGAAGTAGGGGTTAGCCAAAAAATTGTCCATACATTTAAATCACCATGCAGGGGTATCATCACGTACTAAGGTGAAGTAGTGTTAGGAGTGACAGTGGGCCTTAATGAACTTACTGCCTTGTACCATGGATTCTAGTTTGAGATTCATACATAAAATAATGCTAGGGTGTTCCTTAGAAAGATGTGCTGCATACAAAGGATCAGAGGAGAATTAGAATTCACAAGGCTGATTCAGATAGATTGGAATAAGGCTGTGATATATTACTGATTTTCAACCAATAACCAATCCAAATGGAACCTTGTAAAAACCAGATTTTTAGGCCCCAGTCTGTGCCACATCCACCACCCACCTTTTTTTTTTCCCCAAATTAGTTGGATGTGTAATCTATCTGATCCCATTATGAGTTTTAGTCCTACACTTAAGAACTGTGTTGTGCATATTTTATATAGTTAGACATTGTCAGTCGTTTGCTCATAAAATCAATAGATAGAGAGATCTTGTAAAAAGGGGAGATCTATTTAAGATGTTTTTTGTTGTACCATGAATCCATGAGAAGACCTTCCCATCCTACTCTCCATGGTTGGCATTGACTATGTGAGCCCTATAGAATCAGTTTGCACTTGTTTTAAAGAGATTAAAAAATAGATGCACTAAATTTGGTGCATCTAGTTTGCACTTGAGTATACACCACATTCATCAACCTTCTATGCCTTTCGCTTAAATATTAATATGTGATCAATCCTACTACAGGTTGACGTGGGTAAGAGGCCGGTGACTGGTCTTCGCCTATATCTAGAAGGAAAAAGAAGCAACCGATTAGCAATCCACCTCCAGTATCTGTCTGCCCTTCCAAAAAGCTTCCAGCTATACGATGATCCAGGTGGTAACTTCCCCCGTGAGCCAGACAGCAAGTATTTTGAGCCCGTTCAATGGAAACAATTTTCTCATGTCTGCACTGCTCCTATTGAGTCCTACGAAGAGAATTCAATAGTCACAGGGGCACAGTTCCAAGTAGGCAACTATGGCCTCAAGAAAATCCTCTTCTTACACCTCCAATTCTCAGCAGTCTCTGGTGCAACTGTAGTCAGGAATTCTGAGTGGGAGGGTTCACCTGGTCTGGCCCAGAAGTCTGGAATAATCTCAATGTTCATCAGTGGGCACTTTTCAACAGCCCAGAAGCCACCCCCACGGCCTGCTGATGTGAACATAAACTCAGCTGTGTACCCCGGTAGGCCGCCTGTCCCCACTCAGGTGCCAAAGTTACTTAAGTTTGTTGACACGACGGAAATGTCCAGGGGTCCACAGGACAATCCTGGCTACTGGGTTGTTTCAGGGGCAAGGCTGTTTGTAGAGAAGGGTAAAATCTCACTCAAAGTGAAGTACTCACTCTTGACGGTCATGCTCCCAGATGATGATGGTTTGGGTGAGTCACCACTTAAAGAACAAGAAATTTAATTCTCCGGCATCAGGGCTATTTTTTTTTGAAAATATTTAAGGAATTACAGTTGAGCATCGGTCTTCAAAATCCTATAAGCTTGGAATATGCATCTGGTATAAATGGTGGATTAATGGAGTATTGCCACTGTCTGTATCATACTTCTGATGATTTTATTTGTAATGTAGATACATTGTGATTATTTCTCTAAATGATTAAATTACAAAACAGGAGGTGAGGTATGAGTGTTCATTTCCATTTTTGCCGAATTTCATCATTCTCCCACTATTCGACTGAGAATTTCTTGCCATGTTCAATCGCACAGCTCTCAGAATAACCCACAAAACCATCCTAGAAATTTTGCTTAATCAAATGCTACCTTAATTATCACCATGTGTCTATAGTCCATACCCTAGGGTGCATACAGACTAAACAACGCAGGGCTGTTACTTGTTTAAATCATTTTAAACATTAAAATAAAGAACTCAGTTTTTCCCAACTTCATAAATTGGTGACAGTATGATTTGGAGACTAACCCCTACATTCACTATGAAAAATTAAACGCCACAGATCTCATGAGAGAACATGGCGACCTTTAAATGCTTGGTTTGGTTTTAATGGAATAGACTTGGGCATTTAGAACTTACAAGACCAACCCCAAATGTAGAAAAATGGACGAGTCACAACTGGGTCAATCCAAGAGAGAGAGAGAGAGAGAGAGAGAGAGTCCATGTTTGGCAATTGGCATGCACAAAATTAAGAAGCTCATTTACTGACGAGCATACGCCGCAGAAAATATACAATTATGAACAAAGGTAGAGGACTCATAAAATTTGATATATGTAAGGAGTAGATAGAATCCCATGATGTGTCAAGTATCATGGTTGGGCCAATATATCCCTTCTCTAGGGCAAGGAAGAGGAGCAGGTTGGGCAATGAAAGTAGGGTAGTGTTGTCCTGGCATCATCACTGAGAAATCGGATGTGCACGAGGTTGTACCCTGTCATCAGACACAAAAAACAATATGTAATTATAATAATAACAAAGCTCAGTTTACAATACTTAGTACAATGATTAAAAAATTATTAATCATGGGGTGCATGACTATAAACACCTACACTCAAATAAAAATAAAGGGGTGCACAGTTCCCACCTATGCATAGGCTAACACTTGGGCTCACCTATATTCAATTCAAACCGAACTTTATAACCAAAGTGTCCAAGTTTCTTAGAGCACCCCACTAATCTTCAGGGCATATGCAATTATTCCTACCCACACACATCGAGTAACTCTACGGAGAATAGCCCTTTGAGGTAGAGTGGGAATCGAATTCACGACTCTCGTTTTTTGAAATGGATTCCTGACTATCATTCCAACCGTTATGACCTTTAATAAATATCTACATGTTAGTAATAATATCGAAATCTGAAGATTGAATGATTTTAGGACATTTTAAGGGGCCTAGCTCACCTTGAGAGCTTCATTTTCTACATGCTCTGATACCTGTTAGACATTATTTTCTATTTTATCCATCCTTTCGCGTAGTAGGTCAGACAACCCGGGATGAAAGCCTGGAAATTTTCTGGAGCTTCCTGTAAAATATTTGGTCGGCCATCACCTAATTGACTGCCATTAGCTATTCAAATGCCTGACTACCCAATGGAGCTCCCTAAAAAAGACATGGATTCAAATTATAAACTCGATTGACAATTGAAACTGAGTTCAATCCAAGCTTTTTCACCCGATTAAAAATGAGTCGTCTTTGGATAGTGCAGTATCTGAGCCAAACAGTAGACAACTCCAACTATCATTTTGTAATTTTTTAAATAACTTCAATATCACATTAGGTATAAATGGTATCTATAAATAATATGAGAACACAAGAGTATAAAAAAGATCAAAGTAGAAGTCTCTTCTTCCTCTCACCTCCAGGTTATCTTTTAGAGAAAACATATACATTCGGATTCAAATATCTGGATCCAAGTCAAATCTCGCACCAAGTTTGGTTTGAGTCCACGTTCAGACTAGTGTTGCTTTTTGAATTTGGATTAATCCGGTATCTAACCCAAATCCTACTTGAGAAACTATCTCTTGTAACCCATTTCACAAAATTGGTGCGAACTTTCAATATCATCTTTTCAATTAAGCCAACAATTCAATCCAAGAAGAGGGATTGAATGTTCACACCAATTTATTATGAACCGCCTCACAACGGATAATTTCTCGTTCTACTTACTCGAAAGTGGAGAAAGCACAATTTTTAAAGGGAGTCTTAATATGATGCACAGCAGGTTATAGACTAAACAATGTTGAGTAGTTTATACCATGTATCATGTGCAGAAGAAAAATAATTTGAGTAGCTGGACATAACCATTCGACACAATCATATAGGCTTTTTTCAGGGATATCGAAAGAACCAACTTCCCCAGAAGAAGCTAATAGCAGCAGCTTAGTGGGTTACAACTTGCACGGTGCTCAAGCAAACTAGCTGGTCATAAATTTATGCATTGATAGGGAGACCATGCTCAAAGATGAATTAAGTTTGGCATGACACGAACTTTCAGAAAATTAAAAAGGATAGAAATTAGACAAGGCTTGAGGTGGGAAGAATCAAGAATATATTTTGAAGAGTTGGGTACCCATTTCCTGTTTTATATTGTCTAAAAGGGAGAGCTATTACTCTATGTTGTACATCTGTTTCTTGGGGACTTCAATGAGCTAAGGAAACAAGTGCAACTCACTATATGATACTTATCCCAAGGATGTGAAGGATTGAATATGTGCGAGTGGAGCCCTTAGTCAATTGGCCTGATCCATACCTGTTGATCTGATGGGCCATGGAGAGGGTTAATCTGTAGCCATTGATCTGATGGGGGCCAGAGAGGATAGAGCATGGGCCAAAAGTTTCTTGGAGTGGATATTCTTGACCTTTTATCAAGGGTTTTGATTTGGGCACTCCTAAATTTGATAAAGGGAGTACTACTTGTACTCTCCACCACATTGACACTGATGTGTGTAAAAAAAGATGAAGGTAGTGCTCCTTTCATTAAAAATGAGAATGCGCAAATCAAGGGTCTTGGTCAATGGCCTGAAAATAGATGGTCTAGAAGATAACGATGGAAGGGAGCAGGGTACAAGGGCCACCATATCAGCATGTTGCATTGCCAAACTGTGGAACCAATGGGACTAAAGCCCTAAGTCAGACATTACTAGTACAATCGAAAACATCATCATAATCATAATCGCCTTTGAACCATCTATCTAGAGTTAGCTTTTCAAGTTTCACTTCTCTACTCAACTCTATCAATAACCATGTTTTCCGTCACTCCACATTCTATTATCATATCTTATGACCCCAATCCACATCTTTTATAGCATCTCTCTTTTTCTAGTACCTTTACTTATAACCCTTCAACTTTTTTAGTGGGGTTGTTTTTGGTATAATGTGGATTTGCCTAAACCATCCTAACCCATTCCCTCCTATCTTTTTCTTCTTTTTTTTTTTGACCTCATATAGGAGCAACTTGTATCATAGGAAACAGATTATATAATTTCTCAATCCATAGGCCTTTTTTTTTTGCTGAAATGCTCGGTGCGTGGTATATCCACCTAGGACATGATCTTAAAAATATGGGTTCTTATCATCTTGTTTTTCTTGTGAGTGGTTTGTTCTTAGCATTTGTTTCTATTCTTTATTTTTTTTTAATTTTAAAGACGAAGATACGATAAATGTTGAAACCAAGAAGATAAGAGAAGACATGAAAGATGGGATGATGGCTAGAAAAAACTTACAGTTTGTTGATTGCCAAGTTTCTCAAGTAAATGCATTTGAGACCGCATTAGGCCTGGTTCTAAGGTTCCTTCAGCACCATCTTGAGGCGAGGGGAAAGAGGATCTTGGCCTAAATAAATGTTCAAAAATTGCCATGATAAGAAACAGAGAAATCAAGATTGCTGTGGCCACAAAACCAAAAGAGATGGCATTCATAGACGTGCCAAAATCCCTCCATGGAGCCTCTTTGTCTGCTGCTGTCTGTGACGGACTCGGGTTCCCACTGGTATATACATTCCATGACTTTGGTCTTCCTGAGCTGAGATCATCCATTGTTCTTGGATGTGATATTTTGGTAATTTCAATAGGTTTATCGTAGATGAAACTGTAAGAACTAGGTTTTGATCATACAGTGGCAGTCATCCTATACAGAATTCACTTGTCCTGCTACATTTAATGTGCAAAACCTAAATTCCCCAGCAAAGACATGCTCATCCACTAAATTTTTTGATGATCAGCAGTGTGCTTCCATTGCAGGCGACGGGTACACCTCAAGTGAATGAACCTGTGAACAGCCAAATTGAGACAATTAATGCAAATATGACAGGCATTTTAACTTCAGAATAAATAGATTCACATTGTCATATAGGTGGTCACCAATTTGAAGGAATTTGCCAAAGCAAATATGATTTCTACTTTTACATAATGTTGAGCGGAAAAGTTGAACCAAGATGGATGAAATGAATGGCAATGATGATGATGTCGTGTGATTGATATAGAAGATACATGAACCTCATGCTATAATGCATCAGAGCTCAATAACAATGGCAACTAAATTCCTAAAGCTGTCTCAAGGTTCCCCTGTTGCAATGAGCACCTCTTCTGAAAAGGATTTTTAATCAAGTGCATATCAACCACAGATGACAACCCAAATAACCATTTAATTCTGATTGAAAATTTCACTTCTTAACATCCCCACGAACTTCAGATTCATGTTATGATGCTTGTTAGCATTTCAAAACCATGAAAGAGTAAATTGGAAAACAAACATTGACAGCAAAGAACTTGACAGTCCCTTCCCCACCAAACTCCAAGCACTGAAAGGGAAATTTCATATCTTCTGCATGAAGATTCCAAGAACTGGTGTCACAAATTCACAACCCAAAAGAAGGTACTGGAAACTGCATAAGTTCACATCCTTTCACAGTGTTGAAACTTGATGTTAGATGGAAACCAAAAATCTTAGAAAAGCCAATTTCCAGTGGTCTTATATGCACTCAAATGTGGTAGCAATCAATCAGAAAACAAGGAAAACTGGGCTTCTTTGAAAAAGCCAACACCATATAAGAAAACTAAGAATTGCACTGAAGAATTTTATTAACAAAATCAGCATTGTTTTGATTTGCAAAATAAAGAACCTCAACTGACACCACCACAAAAAACTTCCACCACTTTGCCTGATCACCAGTTTCTTACAACTTCAAACATGTTTATGCCGTCAGACTATTGAAAACTACACACGCAATTTAAATGCACAATTGAAACCTAAGGAATTAATACCTGCCTCATGAAAGTATGGAAGCACTAGGCTCTCTGAAACAAAACACCAAGTGCTGAAAATACATAAATAACAATGCGTCAGGCCTACACACTCCACAACGGAACATAAGAGAATGATCTTCACAAGAGCAATGGAAGTGACAGAGGCCTAAATATGGGCCTTGGTGTCAGCCAGCATAGGGAAACCAGAACAAAAATAGCATTCAAAAGCCATATTAACAAACACATACTCAAAAAAGTAAAACATAAGAGTTTCGATATTGCCCTCGTCATTTCGATATATTTTCATGATGCCCATCCTTTCATCTGCTCTTATTTGCATTCTATATATGTACACACTACAGAGTTTCTATTTTCTATATGCATACAGCAAGCTCTTTAAGGAAAAAGTTGATGACAATGACTGAAAAGTAGAATAATATTTGTAGGACTGCTATATGGAGCTAAATAAGCATAAGATCTTAGTTGAATGCAGGGGAAACAAGAGCAATGAAATCTAGAAGGATGACATGTGAAACACCAACTTGCTCTTTAGTAGCACAGTGGTGACAGTTTAGTTCAAAAGCATGGTGGATTGGTGGTGGGTCCTAGAAATATCATCATTTGGGTTTGGTCCGTCTTAATTGTTACTTAACTAGAAAGAAATGAATTAAAAACCAGATTTTACTTTTCCAGAAGCAACTGAACTAATGGTAAGACCAAATAAACATCACCAGATATTGTAATTTTCAACTCTTACCACCAAAAAATAATACATTGACAGTTTATCCCATCCACTTTACATCTAAAAGGAAACAAAAAAGAAGGTAGGAAGAAAATTCATGGAATCCTTAATCCCTTCTTACCCTTTTCTGCTTGTATCTTTCATATCTAATATGCATCCATTGCTTCTATATTTTGTCCCATGAAACTAGAGGCAAGCATCACAACATGGGTGTATTGGTAATTTAATCATCAAAAGCACATTCTCAAACTTCTGGTAAAAGCAAGAGCTGAAAGACCATTTTGGTATTTTTCATTCATAAAGCAAAGTGTTGCCAACATATATCCCACCACAAATGAAAAGAAAAGCTGCCAGAGAAGACATAAACAAAGCACCAAAGGCTGCAACCAAAGTACATTATCGATTGTAAATGACATTGAAATTAGATAGAATCCATTCAAATCTCATATACAAAACTAAAGGGGATCAGTGAGGAAACAATAAAGAAGAAAATCAAGGTTGGGGATCTTACAGGCATGCAATGCCAGAGGAACCATGATTCAAGAGAAGAAAGCCAATAGGTTAATGAAAAACAACCAATGAGTCTTTGCATACAAGAGGAGCTGAAGGCCACAATTGATTCCTCAAATTTCTAATTTCAATTATTACAATTCCCTGTTGAAAGGAACCCTGCGACTTTTGTCAGAAATGCAAAAGCTAACAGCCACAGTTATCCATGATATTTCAAGAATGAAGATTACAACAATTGGATAAAGTCTCTGCAGAAATTAAATAAAATAACAGCAATTATTACTAGTAAAATGACTGGTATCATTTGTGATGAAAAAGAAAAAGTTGGTTTGCCTTCAAAACATTATTGAAAGTACTTTTTCAACCATCTAATAACTATGTCTAAGAAATGAGAGCCTGACTTAGACCTAACCAAGTTAAATTCACACATAAATGATTGTCAATGGAAATATAGTTGTCTAGTCTTCCAATTAATGTGAAATTAGCTTCCAATTTAAGCAGAAGATAATCACTTCCCTGTTTCTTTTCAGCATCATGGTGATGTTTTATAAAGCAAGAGAGCAATTTCGAAAGTTTAACAAGAGGCATCTCACAACTTTCTGAGGTTGGGTTTAGGAATCAATATAAATAGGTGTTACATATATGAAAAATATAATTAAAGGAAGCTGTACTTTGATTGCTAATCAATAAATCAGCAAAGCATCTATTTCAATGAAACTCAACAGATAGATCCTCTAATGAGTTGGAGAAAAGTAAATGGTTATCCAAGTATTTGATAATCCTTCCAAAGTGAACCTTGGAAAAGAAAAATGCTATGCCACATACCATGCTCTTGATTAAACACAAAAATTAGAAGCTTAATCAAGCAAAAGGCATCACCAAGAAGAGAAAAAAATGAACTTATTCCTCATCAAATAGAAACAGAAGACAGAAAAGGAAAATGAATAACATAACTCATCAAAGGAAAAGTCTAATTTGCAATCTTTGGTTCACACATGGTTTCCAGGAAACTCATTCCGCGCATCAAATGTTTATGTTTCTGATTTCTGGTGGTCGAACTTGATTCGTGCTTCTAAAAAAAATGCTTTCAGAATTTTGCAAAATGAAGCATTTTGCGCATTTGATTCTGTTTCCCACTGCAGTTCCCATACCATTCAGATCCACATACTGGTTAATCCTTTTTCTTTCAATTGTTTTAATCTGAATTACACATTTCAATTAGCTGGGTCATACTCAAAATGGTGATTGTATCCATCTGTGTCGTTTCACAAAAGAAGAGGGACCCATGACAGAAAAGAAGATATAAAGTACAAGTTAGAGACAAATTAAAAAAAAAATAAAGGGAAGAAAAGAAAAATGCAGCAAACTACTTCATTTAAAAACAAATTAAAAAGAATTCCAGCAAGTTTCTTCAGTTCTCTTATTTTTCTTAGAACCCCAACACAAGTAACCTTTCACTTTCCAGTATTCAATTCCAAAACCCAGAAGCACATCCATTTGCTTCCACTGAAATAACACATTATCCAACACCAAAAGCAGATTAAAAAAGAAATGATGAAGCAAACCATAAGCAGATTTAGAAAAACTACATATAGAAAAGCAAGAAATATAATTATCAGAGGGAAATAAGAGAATTATCCATTTGTCTGGTCTCCATTTTTATCTAAAACATCAGTTTTCCTGTCAATTCTCAGGAAAGAATACTATTTTAAAATAAGATGACCCATTACATTAAAATGATATTGTCAGTAAAAGGAAAACGTGAATTGCTTAGAGTTACAGACGAGAGAGAAAGCAATTCCAAGAGAAAATAAAATCATTGACATGGATTAATATAAGATAGTAAAATCCTCACTGTCCATGATCTAGTTTCTTTCTTGTTTGGATCACTCGCTTAGCTTTTCCTTTTTCCTTTTCTTCTGCTCTCTGTAGCAGTATAACATACTTTTTCTTGGCGTGGTCTCTCTCTTTCTCTCTTGGAATGATGATTGCAGCAGTGGAAGAGAGAGAGAGGGAGAGAGAGAGAGAGAGAACATTTGTTATTTCATTGGAAGATACATTATATAAATACTAAAAGAAGCAAGGAATTTATTTGATCTGTTCCCAAAGGCCCTAGCAGTGGGCCATGCAGATGGTGGGGCCATGTCGGTGCGACGTGACTGTCGGATGGAACCCACAAAGTTCTCATGGTCTCTTCTGGCCTTCTCTCTAGCTTTCGTTTTTGCCGGTTTTCATGGCTTCTACTTCTGTTCTTTGCCTTTCTTTTGCTTCACTTCAAAATTTTCTTATCCTCCTCATGCCATGATTCATTCAACCGTCTCCTTTTTCTAATTTCAGTGTTACTTTTCATCTGATTGTGAAGAAATACAAATGTGTTTAAGATTTATTATATATAAATAATGAAAAGAATGTGATTATAAATGAAAAGATAAAAACGATAAAAAAATGTTACATGAACTGGTTTATTCATGTGATTTTTGGGATCAAAAGTATGCTAACTCATCTTTGTAAGGAGGTTATAATTGAAGAGATTGGAGTGATGGTCAGAAATTCATCTCACAAAATAGAGGATAACACGAGAGACTTGGAGAAGTTAGTCAGATTTGAGAATAACGACATAGTTCTCAAATAACAATCTAATCATGAGGATAGTGAGAATAAAGAAGGGGTTCAAATGGGCTAAGGTGGATATGGCAAGGCATTAAGCAGCAATGTGGTGCTTGAGGTTTTTTTTTCCTTTTTTTTTTTTTTTTTAAGGTGCTCCTAGGGTTTAGGTGAGCTATGCTCTAATACAGCCCCAGCATGTTTATATATACAGAAGTATAAGTTCATGCATTTGGAAAAAAATTAAGCCCAAGTCTACATGTGTGAGACTATTAGAAATATGACCATTCAAATAAAAGTAAATATGGTGAGTTATGAAATTTAATTTTTAACTATTTGATTTTAGCAGTCAAAATCACTAGATGTGGTTCTTAAGAATGTGTGATGACTTTAATCATTAAAATCAAACAACTAAAAGAAAAAAGGAAATACATTTCCTAATTCTTAGTAAGAGAAAGAGGATGTAGTAGCACAAGCTTTACTCCATTCCTTCCTAAAATAAAAAAAATGGCGGCTTGGTTAAGCATCTCAAGGTTAACTCTACTTTTAGAAAACTAACAAGGAGAGGCTTTTCTTCCTTCCTTTAGTAGTGGTGGTTGCTTTATTTCATTCCTTCGTATCGTTTAGAATGGTGGCTCTGAGTTTTAATGAATGTTTAACTTTCCAATGCACTCTAACAGTATAAGAAAATGGTAATGTTACAATAAAGATACTTAAAACAAGGGAAATAGACTTTCATTAAAACTTCAAACATGAAACTAACATCTCAACTACTCAATTTAAAAGAGCTATGTTCATTGCCGCACCACTCCATCATCATATCTATTTTTAATATGAATTGTCATTTTTGTAATTAATCTTAAAATAGTTTTAAAAAAATGGAAAATGACCCAGATGCACACATATACACATATAATAGCTAAAAGGGCTAAAAAGCTCAATGACGGGCTTCTCGCAAAAGTTTGAGCCTAATCATTTATATAAACGCTTTAAGAATTTAGCCCAAATCAAGTAAGATGAGGTAGCATATATGTGCACACCCCTTTTTTTATGACGAGCTCTAGCAGTTTTTAGGCCTGATTCAAGCCAAAGAACAATCCATCCAACACTAACCCCATTTTCACTATTGATCTTAGACCCATGAAAATCATGGCTTTTCAAATTCAATGAACCCGAATTTTATGAGATTCATCATTTTGAAAATACCTTCAAAATCCAATGTACATGTATTAGATCCCAAGTCCTATGAGTCCCATAGGGCTAGGGACGATTGTCTCTCATGGGTAGACCTAACAACAATTTGGATTGGATTTGAGTCGGATCTTATTTGGTTTGAGTTTATTTACGTTGAGATCTTGGTTAATTGGTTTGAGTTCATATCATATTTATCCAATTACGTGTCCATGAAATTATATCCATATAAACATTGCATGTAATTCTATGAAAACAGTATTAAGAGAGATTATACTTATTCATTAAATCGAATGACTTGATTCTTACTTGAAAGGTTAATCATGCTATCGAAAATATAAATTCTCTTAGTACTTAATTTACACTTTTATTGTATAAATAAATATAATATTTAATAAAAAAATTAACAGCAAAGATACAATCTTTGTCATAATTCCAAACACACAACCTCCTTCTCAAAGACAGAATTTACACCATCTATTTGAAGATTAAAAGTAGTAACGATGATAATTGATAAAGACACTGGATCAAATCTTGAGTCATCATGAAGGATTCGAATCTTGAAGAGCTTGGTTAATATCATCTTATACTTTTTACTTTTTAGTCTCTAAAAGTTGGTGGAGCCATCAAAATTGTGTAATGGTGGGACCAATACTAGTTTTAACTAGATAATTTTTAAATAATTTTATTTGCCATCATGGGAACTCAAATCTCACCAAACTTAATTATTTTTTCATCTAACTTAATTGTGATTGGTAAGTTAATGTGGCTGAATTTTCAATATAGAATTCAATAAATACAATACATATGGGCCAATAGAAGCTGATAAATCATCTTATAACTTTATGAAACATTATTTAAAATATTAATGAATTGATATGATTTTGTAATAGTCTATGTCAGCAGATACACCAATATTTAAAATCTCGACTGCAATTGATTAGGAAAAAACATGAAAAAAAAAAAAAAAATGGTCTTACGACTTCGGAGATGCCCATAAGATCCATTAGAGATACATCATATGGGCCCAAGACCCAAACCCAATCTATGGTGTCTAGCTTGGGCCTTGAGCTTCAACTTTGTATTCTTCGATGTCAGATCCACTGGGTCATAGCTCCAATTCTACCCATTTGTAGTCTGAATGATGGGCAGAACCCGCTTTCAGATATTTTAAAAATTACTAAATGTTCTTTAACAAATAACAATATAACTGAGTAAATTACTATTTAAGTGTTAAAATTTAAAATTTAGACTTGAATCAAAATCTCATTATCTCTAAGTATTTTAAATGGGTACGAACTGAGAATGAATTGACGGTTCATTTAGATGAGTTAAAATGTGGGGTTAGAATGATAATTTCATCTTAAAAATAAAAAATGGTGTGTAGAGAGGCAAGAAATCCGAGTGTCTGTATGACCCATTTTAAACTTAGGGTTAATAAGTTCTAATGGCCATCGATATGTCAAACAAATCATTACGTGTATAATCTTAACTCGGGGTCATCATCTTTTTAACTCTAAAGTTGTATTAAAAGGTTCTTTAAGGGCCCAAAAATCAGGATTTATCAAATTTTAAGCTCCCTATATTTTTATAATTTCAATTTTTTTTTATTCACTAAACATTTGCATCTTACGAGGAGTTCAACTTTATCCTATATGATTGATTTTTTGTGTAGATTTTTTTCATCTGTAAATATAACAGTAAAAAAATCATGTTGATATGTTGATCCAATCATACAAGTTATGTTTTTTAAGTTTCTTATATGTTAACTATTTTAAATTATCTTAAAATTTTAACCATTTGCTTTCTATATCCATTTGATGACCCATAATATAAATATGGAATTTTATAAAAATCATTTGCCTCAATTTTAAAAATCATATTTTTTAACCTCTTGTAATTTTTATAACTTTAAATTATCTTTTAAATATTTAATTTTTTAACTCTTTTTTTAGAAATTATAAGATTTGATGAGACTTTTGATTGGATGTTTATTTATAGATATGCAGAAAACCCTATATTGGCCTCATAGTTTTTTATAATATATGCATATAAATTAAAAATATGTATTTAATTTTAATATTATTTAGTTATAGAAAAAAAAATCTTTCTTGCATTGCTCTTTTCATAACTATTTTTCCAATGGTAACAGAGTTGCACGTGGGAGATATGGCATAAAGTGTAGAAATTCATCATTCATCATCCTAATGAAGTTGGGTGACATTGACCAAAGATAATCTATTCATGAGTTGGGCCCACACATTCATTCAGTGGGCCCGTTAGCCACAAATTTTCCCTCTGTTATCATGTTGTTTGTATACATTTGTGACCCACCAACCCAATAGCCTCATTTATTTCTAAGCTAGACCTTCTTACATGATGGGACTTGCTTTAAAATAGATTGTTGGATATCCATTGTACCTAACTGGCCAGTGTTGAACAAAAAGAGAACATATAAGATCTACTTTCTGGTAAATGATTTTTAAAATTGACAAGATAATAATAAATAGACTATGCTTAAGAAATAATAAAATAATTTCAGTGATTGAAAGGATTGTCATAAATGCCGGCGGTATTTTTAAATTTATTGTATTTTTATAGACAAAATACTATTACTGCATTAAAAATGCATTTTTATCCCTACGACGATAAATTTCTGGTAAATTCCTAATAAAATCGAGTGAAAAATGTGATAAATGGTAATATCACGATAATATCTCAGTAAATTACCGGTAAATTTCTTATTACTATTTTTATTTTATTAATGTTTTTATTTATTTATTTATATTATTTTTAAATATTATAATTTCTGCGAGATTTTCTTGTTAAATTTTCGATAAAAATCTGAGAATTTAAAAATATCTCGATATTACCAATTGCCGTTAATATCCCGAGAATGGTATTTGTTACAATGATTGAAAGGACTCCTTATAATAATTTTTTTATTTTAATATGGACAAAATTACTCACATGCGTGTAGTTCAACTGGTTATCTCCTGCCTCAGAAGTGGGAGGTCACGGGCTCGAGCCCCATGGCCTAATCTTGGTGTGCCTTAGGGGTAGAGGTCCACCCGTGGAGATTTTACGTTGGGTATCCCACAGTTTTCCACACGAAAATTCAAAAAAAATATGGACAAAATTAACTGCCTATTTTATAAAATATAAAATGCTATGTAATCAGAGTTTTATATGGAGTTCACCTATTATAATAAAATTAGTAGATTTAAAAGATATATGTTTATATAAATAAAAAGTCAATTTTATTAACTAGTCATATATTGACTTGATAAAATTATATTCCTATTTATTATTTTTATGAGTGAGGTGTCAATGTCTTAGAGCATCTGAATAATTCTTAAGATATGTGTAAATCTTCCTACTTACACACATCGAATAACTCTTCATAGAGTGCCTCTTTGATAGAGCTGAAACTTAAGTTGGATTTTAATATATGTGAATATAGTCGGGTTACATTGGGTAATTTTAAATTTCTCAACTCAATTCAACTCAAATTTCATATGAGTTTTTATTTTCTAACTCGACCCGATCCAAAATATGCAAATACATAACTCAAATCCATTGTCACCTCTATCCTTTGGGATGGAGTGAGAATCAAACTCAGCACTGTTGCTTTATGAGCAGTTTTGGCAATCACTCGTAACCCTTTTGGTTCACTTCTATTTATTGTAGATTTTTTTATCCTTTAAAACTATAGCTAAAATCATCAAGCGAAGTTGATTTTCCATAAGCACTACATACATGGATAAATTTTTCAAACCCACCCAACTCTAAAATTATAAGTGAGTGCTGCACTACCATTCAATAAAATTATAAAAACAACACAAATTAGTTAATTTGAATATTGAGAACCTATAAAATATTTCTCTTAAATTTCTGAAACTTCCTTATTAGATCAATTGTTGTTTTCTTACACAAAAGAATTGAGATATAAATATTAGCCAAAATCAACATTTCCACACATAAATTGTTTTAAAATACTAGTGAAATTTTGATTCAAATAATGCATATGTATACTATATTTATATTTATAGTAGATAATATATATCAGGATAATGATCTCTGCACAATGAGTTTTCACCATAGTGCATCTTCTTTAAAAAGAAAAGACTATTTTGTATCTCTTTTTAAAAGAGAGAAGAAGAAAAATAATGGTAAACTCCCTATATATCATATTCGTAATTTTTTTTAAAAAAAAAAAATCTTGACAAATATTTTGAACTTAAATTGAGTAGCCTATAATTTCTCACATGCAAAAAGCAGTGGTTATTTATGTTGTTTGATGGTTTGGCCAAGGCAAATCATAACCAAGTATAATGTTGGTCCAAATTGAAAGAAAATTTCACCAATTGACTTGAACTTAAAGCTTCCTTTTAGACTTCTCAAATAGTGGGTGGGATAAGAAATTCATCATATCCTAAAATAAAATCATAAACATCATCAAGAAACTTGAAAAATGAAAGAAAACATAATTATGCCTAAAATCAAGTGCCTAAGTATTTCATCAACAATGAGACATTGTGCACATGTTATTCTTCTTATATTCCTGTCTATCATTTGATTTATGGTGTTTTTTGTCTGGAGGCTGGATTTGTATGATGTATGGGGTGTCATGTTCACATTCGACAAGAAGCATTTGTGGGTTGAGGAGTTGGGATGATGAAGCAGAGGCAAGATGGGGCTGGACCACTGGTTGGTGGGCTAGTCTTGTTGGCATGCCTTTGCTGCTCTCTCCTTGTAGTTCAAGACACTAGGGTCACCCTTTTTATTTAAAATGTTGGCTTTCTTCATCAATCTCTGTCAAAATGTAACATAATTCAATTTATCTCATTTAACTTAGTATCATCTGTTTAATAAATGATCTGACTTGACTTAACTCACTTATAAATAAGGAAGTCTGACCTAAACTCATTTATAAATACGTAGACCTAACTAACCCAACAATTGTTGTGTCTATATATAATATATCTAACTATTTGAGGTCTACAACAATTTAAGGGATAATCATGACATGTGCTTAGATTGAGCAAAATTTTGACCTGATTCAATTATTCAAACTGAATTTGAAAATTTTAACTGGGTATAAATTTAAAGTTTTGTGATCCGAATTCAAAATAGATTACACACCGACTAACTCATTTAATAAACAAGTATTGAGTTGAAAGTTGTTGACTCGAACACAAAATCAACCAGATCGGATTGACCCATTGCTAGGTCTATCTAAAATTAGACCTAACAAAATTTGAGTCGACTTGATTACCCAAATCGAACTCGAGCATTTAAAATGAGTATGAGTTTAAAATTTTGTGATCCGAACCCGAAATAGATCCAAATCACCTAACCCATAAGTAAGTCATGTGTTGAAGATTGTTGATTCAAACTCGAATAAAGTCCAACCCAAAATCGATCCAACCCAACTCATTGTCAGGTTTACACATGCCTCACTAAAAAAATCTAACTTGAATCTTATCCGAACGGAAATTTAAATAGACCAAAAACAATTTAACTTATTTAACAATATCGAAATATATCTTCTTCCATTTATTTTTTCATTGGATAATTTTATTGTCAGCTGTTTTTTCAATCCATCTGAACCTCTGAAGTTGTTTCATGTAGCAGTTTATGTAGAAAATATGCATTTTATTTTTATATCAGCAGCTATCAATCTTGCATTGATTTCTTAAAAAAATTGAATTGTGTTGTTGATATATCCATCACTCATGTCATACTTAGCCTTTGCTGGCTTCTTTTTCATTTGAAAAGATAAGGCCGGAAAAGAAAGTAAAAAAGATCAGGCCATTTTGTCTTTTGCATTAAGTTAAAAAAATAATAATAATTGCAAACCGTCCATCCATATTAACTTTTTTAACCGCCACAGAGTTGGACGAGATATTTTTTTTACTGCCATAGATTAAAGTAAAAAAACCATTGGGCCTGTTTGGGAAGGTGGTAGGCCCAGTTTCAAAATTTGGCACCTCTGACTAGATTTTTCAAATTCCAAGTTTCATTGGCTGATGCAGGTTAAGTGGGTCTATTTTTCAGTTAGGTATATTTGATACGGAAGATAGAATGTTAAAACTTAAAAGGTAAATATAGGATTTTGTACCCAAATAATTAATAATTTAAAATTAAAAATAAATTATCATAATATTAGTGATAGAACTAAAAATCAAAAAAATAAAATAAAATCCATGTGAGGCAGACTCTAGTACTCTATTGAACTAAAAATCAGTCTCCAATTAAATCAAATAGTTCAATGCATCTCAGCTAAGTAGCCAACTCTTTTAAAGTATTTACATTCACAAAATGCATAGTTTACTGACAATCCATATAATCTTGTAACTTTTTTATAATATGAGTATCTCCATCTTACGTTGAAGATATAACTAATTCTATAAATATACGAAACTATCTACAATCCTCTGTATCAGATAAATTCAAGAAAAGTCGAACCCAAAATTTCTAGTTTAACTCTAAAAACTTAGATTAGTTGAACTATCTGAAAGGAGTCGAACCAAGTAACCTTCTAAATCGAAGAGACTTAATTTTATTAGGGTTTTTTGTCCAGTATAGATAGGTAGGTGGAGGACATCAAGCTCATCTTTGAAATTTGGACGTACTGCATAATGAAAGCTTATTCCATTTTTCTTCGTCTAAAGTTATCCACAAGATTTAGATTTTATCTATTTAAATTTTAAAAAAAGAAGAAGAATGGAATGAAATAAATTAAATATATTTTAAATTTAATAGCACAAATGAATAGCTGTAATAATTTTAGGTATCGTCAACCTTAGAAATTTAGATCAAGTGGTGTTGTAAACTATAAATGATAAGTAGGATCCACATTGGCTTGGATCCAAAACCACTCCTTAAGAGACTTGAGTCCCAAGTCAAGATTCATTTTTGATTAAATCATCAGAGTGATTCAAAAGACTCGTTCCCTTTTTTCTTCTTTCCTGACCACTTCATAAACATCCTTGGGAGGATTTGTTTCAAAGTGTTACACTAGAAAAACCAGTCTTCTACTTTAGTTTCAATTTCAGAAGAAACTCAACTCCTAATTAAAAGTTATTGTTGGAAAATGTAGAGGGAGATTTAGAGATTTATAAAGGATTTGAATCACTCCAAGTTACTCTTTTGGAATGAGTACTCAGGTCCTAATAAGTAATATCAGAGTCGAGTCTCAGACTATCTTAGATGGATTCAAGAGATCTTCCAGATGAACGGGATGGGAAGTCTTGTTCGAAAGAGACTTATTCAGACGGCAAACTAGTCCCACATTAGAAGTAGATTTAAAGATACAATTCAAATGAAAAACTGAATAGAAGGAGTCGAGACAGTGAACGAACCCAGTGAACAATACCATGTGTGGAGAGACATCATAAAATGCTGCATTCCATTAAAAATACAAAGGCAAAGAATGCTTATCGAATAGTTACAATAGATAATCCTTATAAGTGTGGAGTAGGTCTATAGATAATGAATAAACCTGATTAAGGTAATCTAATTTAAGGAAATGATGGTCATCATAGGTCTACCCAGGTGAAAAGCCTAGATATTCTCACCGGTCGTATCAGATCTTGGGTCCCACTTAATGACAAACTTATATAAGTTAATAGATTATCATTGAAGCTATTATACTGTAAAAATGAAAGCTATTGGATCATATTAGTCTTTGATTTTTTAAGATTAAAAATGAGCTGATGGATAGATGTTTGACATATCGTGATTAATCCAATGATAAATATACATCAAATAAAAATTATAAAAAAAAAAAAAAAAATAGTCAGTTAAACATGAAAACTAAAGATGGTGACTAATTACACCCAAACTTCCACATTGAAAAATTCAAGACATATGAACCAAGTAATCTATTGCTTGCTAATCAAGTGATCAGGAATTTGTGGACCAATAATCGAACTAAACAACCTAAAAAGTAAATTATTTGCTCACATTGATGGAGTTCGATTGGTAATCTCTTGTTTCAGGAAGTGGGAGGTAATAGATTCAAACCTCTATAGTCTCACATGGTGTGTCTAAGGATAATGGGTATCACTTGTGGGGAATTTAAGTTGGATTTTCTACAATTTCGTACACGTAAATTAAAAAAAAAATTAAATTAGTTCATCCTAACCTATAACGAACTAGGATGTTTACTAAGGCTTTTGGCCCTCTCACAAATGGTTGAGCCCATAGATTAGGCATTAGCCCATTTTGTACCCAAATATGATGAAGTGAGCCCTCATTCCAAGTTTTATAATCTTCTAGGGCATTCTTGATATTTGCCATGGATAAGAAATGCGATCACAAATTTCACCTTATATAGAATAGATGGTAACTAATAGAAGTGGATTTTAGAGTGGTTTTGTAGAGATAAGCACGGGGAAGAAGTAAAACTCAAAAATCCAACTTTAGATAGATAAGATTTTGGCATATGATGAAGAAGACGACGGCGTGGGGTGGGTGATATGGGGGTTATGATGCCAACTTGATTTCAGTTTAGTCAAGTACATAATTTGTTGTTCCATGATCCGACCATCCTTGAAAAAAAATATTGTATAAAATTCAAATTATTGACAAATATATGGTAGATTTTGCCCCTATAGATGTCATAAAACAATATCAACCAACAATATATTGAAAGGGGTGCAAATTGGGCCAGGCCCAGCCGGAGCTTGCACCAAAAAAGCACAAGAAAATTGGGCCCTAAGATAATATGGGCTTAGTCTAGGCTCATCTTGCCCAAAACAACATACTTAAGTAGAGCTGAACCTCAATGTACTAAAGCTCAACCCAGACCCAAAATCCAACTTTAAGCATGAATTTAAGAAAGCCCTGAAGCTGAACTTGTTTGCATAATATTTTTCAAATTTTATATTTTATAAGAATTGATTACTTAATCAAGCTAAGTCAAACTTTGGTCCAACAAAAGCTCAAGACTAGATAAGCTTAAATATATTATTCAGGTTTACCAAGATGGAAATTGTCTTGGCTTAACTTGATCCAATTAGGCCAATCTAAGCATGTAATCACAAATTATGATCAGGCATAGACAGGCCTAAAGCTTAGCCCATCTCACCTAAGTTTCAACCCTATATTGATTAATGTTATATGTGGTAGAGTGACTAGACCAATATTTCAAACTGTTATATTGGTCAATATAGGCTGGGTTTGGACTAGGTATCATATTGGAATCATGCAAAATTTAAATCTTGGAACCTTGGGTAATGAGTTCGATTGATATGGTTATCGGCCAAATCATTTTAAAATTTTGAGGGCCGAACCATATCGGCCACAATACACTTATGTGTTAGAGTAGTACATAAATTCGATCGTTACAGCATAGGAGTTAAGAGACACCATATCGTCTGAATTATATTATACCGTACAAGTGTAATGACCGTACATATAAGCGTAACGTATTTTTAACGTGAGCTTGGAACCCATAATTTGGTATCTACAAGCCAAGCTTGTCCAATTTGAGCATAACTAGAATTTTTATTGAACCGACCTAAGGTGAGATAGGGCATCAAACCTAACCTATAAAGCTCAAGCTAAACCCCGAGCATCTCAAAATTGATTTAAAAAAATTTAAGTGAGTATTCGAACTTGAGTCTGCTTAAAAACCAAGCCGAACATAGCTATAGTCCATAGGCATAGAGTCTATAGTTCAAGTTTAGCTTTCCTAATAATGCAGATTAAGCATAAGTTTAGCTAATCTTTACTCAAATAATATACAATATATTAACATAGGATTAGGGATTCAGAAATTTTATTTTGGAGGGGTTAAACTAAATGCATCTATATAAAAATTATATAAAATAGATAAATTATTTTTAATTGACTTGTATGTGATTCTCACTTTATTTCAAAAAGTTATTTTTCATAAAATTATCCGATTTATATGAATAATGAGATGTGCACATACTCGAAGATTAATCGGATCCACTGAAGAATTACATGTGATGCAACTGATTAGATGGCTCAGCTTTTGCATCACTATTACCAATTCTATTAGCTTTTTAAAAGCCGCCCTACAAATTTTATTTCACTTTTACTATCTTTATTTCTTCTTTTCCACCATTTTATAAATAAAATATACTACAGTTAAACCTTAATTTAATTTCTTGATTTATGCTATTGTCAACAAATCAAAGTGAAAGGGGACAAATTATTTCAACCTTGTGATGTCTTTTCTTTAAAAGAAATGTAACATTGATGACTGCAAATCCAAAGTGAAACCATCATCGCCAACTGAAGCAAAAGATTGTGACAATTTACATTCAGTGAAATCAATAGGCTTTTAGTTAGTCATTTTCTATTTAATATTTGTATCGTATTGCATTAAATGTATTTAATAAAAATTGTCTTCATGTCTTTATTAAAAAAGATTATTTTTCCAAAAAAATGATATTGTATTGTCATTTAATGGCAAATATCACAGTGGCATTTGAGCCACGTGGATTCATTTTATTGAAAATCTAAATTGTTAATTAATTTTTACAAAAAAACTTTTACGTATATGTCTCTTTTTACATTTTGTGAAATTATTGAATCCAACAATAAATCAAATAAAAAGTATTTGATTAGGAAATTTATAAAGATCGTTACCTTACTCTATTTTTTGAATAACATGACTATTCTCACTCAATATTAGAGGTGAGACTAATCCTATGGATATTCAAAATCACCCATAAACCTCATATATCATGCAAGTCAGAAAGGAGTTGAACCCAACTTCTAGTCAAATCTGATAAGCTTAGACTAAATGAACTACCCGTGCATTTGATCTATCCAATAGTGGATCATTACATTGCATTTGATCCAACTACGAGTGGATCCAATAAATGCCGTCCACTCCAATAAATGCCGTACGTAGAGATAAAGAAACCTCAAAATTATGACAAGCATCTTGGAACCTAGGCACCATAATAAAGAAGTGTTTAGAATTAGTAGATGTTACGTAAAAAAGAAATATAAAAAAGAAATATAGCATAGCTTGCCTGCAAGAGACAAGTGGAATGGTAGCAAAGTTAGAGATTTAGGGGGAGGGTTTAAACTATTCTGCAAAGGGGAGTGTAGTTCTAGAAACGAGAAGGGTATAATGGTTAGTGGCACTATTAAATAGAAGATTACTGAAATTCTATGAAAATCCGATAGAATCATCATGATATAAGTGATTTTAGTCTACAAAATTCTAAATATTATTAGTGCTTATGAACCTCAATCTGGGTTACATGAGAATGTGAGGATGGCTTTTGGGGATCCATGGATGATCTATTATAATTGGAGATGACATTTAATATTCCTTTAGATGAGAGTATTATAATTGGAGATGACATGAATGGACATGCACGAAGCACCAATGATGGGTATAGAACCACATATGGAGAACATGAGTTCGGAGAAAGAAATGAGATGGGGAATCAATTCTCGATTTTGTGGTAGTCTATGATTTAGTCATAGCTAATAATTTATTTTAAAAGAAAGGAGAACATCTTATTACATTTAAGAGTGGGCAGTCTAGGTTTTAAATAGATTTATTTCTACTTAGACGTAAAGAAATGACATGTTACAGGGATTGCGAAGTCATTTGAGGTGAAAACCTCATAACACAACATAGAATGCTAGTTTAAGACTTGCTTATAAATAATAGATCACAAAAAATAGCAACAAAAGAATTTCCCAAAATTACATGGTGGAATTTGAGAAGGAAAAAAGCAAAAATAATGAAAGACAAGATACATAATAATGGAGAATGGAATGAGTTAGTATATGTGCACTTATTAAAGATATAGTCAAAGAGGTTTTAGGTGAAACTAAGGGAACTAGAATAGGTTTGTGGAAAGACATGTGATGATGAAACACTGAGGTAGAAAAAGCTATACTCAAGAAGGAAAATCAATTTAAGGCATGGCAGAAATCAAGGAACATGGCTGATTGGTAAAATTACAATTTAGCATGTAAAGTCACTAATAAAGCTACAAGTAAAGCTAAATATGAAGCATTTGATGATCTGTATGCCAAATTGGATATGAATGAAGGGAGAAAATAATTTATAAGCTCGCTAAGGTGCAAGAGCAGAGAAGTAGAGATCTTGACCACGTGAGATGCATCAAGGACGATAACCATAGGGTTTTAGTGAAAGAAAAGGAAATTAGGGAAAGTTGGGAAGTCTACTTTAGAGACTCGTTAAACAATCAATTGGAAGATGGAGGTATATGAAAAAAGAGGCAAATGAGGGTGTAGTGAACAAAATAGCAAAAACGGAAGTAGATCAATCTTTGAAAAATATGAAGAAGAATAGAGCCCTAGGACCATATGCCATCCTAATCGAAGTTTGGTTTATTGTAAGGGAAAGTGGGTTGTAATGGTTAACCTGACTATTCAATAAGATTTTAGTCTAAAAAATATGTTGGGTGGACCGAGTCATTATAGGTGGTATTAAAGCTGAGGGCGTCTTGTATTGATGGTGTGGGAGGTATCACTGGTTGGTGCTAGTGAGAAAAGTCCCATATCGCTTGGGTGAGTGTCCAGAGACTGGTCAATACAAAACCATGTGGGTTGGTGTCCAAAGCCGATAAAAATATGTTGGGTGGACCGGATTGTTATAGATTATCTCTTTTTAATTCAAAAATATTGGTGAAAGTAACTTGAAAAGGGTCCAAATCAATTTTTAAAAAATTAAAAAAAAAAAAAAATATATATATATATATATATATATATACTATACCGTATTGGCTGCTATGGACCGATATGCATGAACAAATAATTTGGTAACTATCCACATTACGCGCTTTAGCAAAACGATCAATTATGTATTTACCTATACATATCAATAGTCAAAATACTGATAAGGTGATACTTATTTGTAGGGGTAGAAATCTCAGGATAGACCGAGATATCGGCCAACACGATACGTATCGACCGATATTTACACTCCCACTTATTTCTATCCTCTTTCTCCGGCTCATGTGAAAAAACTATGATGCATTACGAGATGTAGGCTACTTTTACAAAGTAGATGTCACATATACCTTTCATATTACTCTGCTAGTTCACCAGAATGTAAGCTTACGGTTAAATTAAAATCTTTTTTTATTTTCTACTTGTGGGCCACCACCTCCAACGAGGACATCAACACCAACACCATTGGTTGGCAAGAACTTGTCACTTTGTAATAGGGTGAGAGTTTGACCTGAAGAGCCGAAGAATCAAATCTAAAATAATAAGAGAGTTTCAATCCAAACCCATCCCATTCACATTTTTTACTTGGACCGTACATTTGATTTGCATCCATACGCTACAAATGCATGGTGGATTTTGTTGCTTTAAACCAGGCTCGTGTACCATGGTAACTCCAAAATAATGGCAGTAAAAGTCTTCGAGTTTTTTAACTTTCATCTTACTATTGTTTCTGTTGCACCAAAATCAAATTTTAAATTTAACGTAATAGCAGTAATTAAACAACAAATCAAACATTTAGAAAAGAGAATACAATTTTTACGTAGTTTGGCCAAAGTCTATATCTACAGACAGCTCTACTAATATTAAAGAATACAAATTTCTCTCTCAAATTACAAATCCAAACCCATGATTTCTTCTCAATCAACTCTCTCTCACAAATACAAAGTGAATGCACGAATTATCTCCTCTCCCACCATGTACAAAACAAAATTCCACTGAACCCTCTCTCAGTTTTTATATCTCTTATATAAAGAATTCTGAATGAAATAAAAATAGAGGAAAAAGAAGAAATAAAGAAAAAAGGGAAATTTATTTGAAAGAAATTTCTAAATCCAATGACCGACTCAAATCTAGCCAATTCCCAACAATTTCGTCCAGGTTCATTCATCACATGCAAAAATGAATATATGAAATTATCTCTGCTGTGGATAGAGTCTTGATTGCTTACCAAATGCTTAGTTAATAACTAGATTAAACTAATGCATTAGCAATTGTTTTACTCTCTAAAGCATGTGCTGACTCACTCACCTAGGAGAGAGGATGGTCTCTAGAAGGAAGAAGGAATTTTAATTTTTTAACAACTAAAAAGTTATGGGATGAGATCATGGGTCTCTCTCTCCAAAGAGGAAAAGTTTCAGACTAGATTTCCTACGTGGGTTCATAGGCCTGTTGATCATTTTTAATTATTGGGTTGTTGGGCATTTTGAGTAGCCCCAGAAAAAGCTACAGACCCTGCTATATCTCAATTCTGAACCTTTGCTAGGTGCCATTAACAAGGGAAGCATGCTCTTATTTTTTACATTATCAATATACTGCTGCAATCTTCTTGGCTTTCATTCTTATTCTGCAATCCAAAGATACTATTTCTTATTGGATTGAGAAGATATTACAGACTCTTGTTTCTCTTCTTTGTGATATACTCTTTCCTCTCTTGCTTCTAAAAAGCAGAGGAAAATCTTGTGAGCTTAGCTCTTTTGTTTGTTTGCCATTGACATCATATAGAGAGAGAGAGAGAGAGAGAGAGAGAGATTGGAAAGTTGAGATATGGATAGAGTGTGACTCTTTGTCGATAATCGTCGAAAGTAAGATGAAGAATATGCAGCAGAAATGCACGCGTATCTGATTCACATGAGATGTAAATGGAAAAATCGGATCAATGAAAAGATGATTTTAAAAAATGTAGAAGTTTAATGTTTAAAATAACAAAAGTTACGAGTGATCTTTTCCCTGATTCATATATATTGGTGGAGGCTACATCTAAGTGTAGACGCATATGAAGAAATACATCTTTTATATTCCCTTCGTCTCATTTTAGTTGTCTGATTTAAAATATTTGTATTTTTTAAGGAACTCTCTATATAAAGTCAGCCCTCCATGTAATCTCATTCATTTTTTACACATTTTATACTACTCCAATGTAAATAAGACAACTATTTTGAGACAATTCCAAAATCCATATAGGACAACTAATTTGGGACAGAGGGAGTATTATAAAAGGTAAGCATAGAGATAGGTACACCCGCAGTTTATGAATATATGTGTGGAAAATCTAAAGTAAAACCTCCACGGGTGATACCAACTGCCCTTAGGGCACACTAGGTGAGGCTATAGAGGCTCGAACTTAACACTTCTAACTTTTTGAGGTGGGAGATTACCGGTTGAACTTATACTTTTGTTGATTGAATTTAAAAAAATGTAAGTTAATTGGCTGTTCCACCCTCACAAAAACCTAATTGAGCCAAAGATATATGGAAAAAGCTATATTTTGATAATAAAGTATAGTAGATTTATACTTTATTTACTTTCATGATTTAACTGCACCGCTATACTCAAATATGCCCTCAACGAGGTATTAGATATGGGAAGAATCCTAATATGCATGAGCCACTAATAGAGCTGAAACTCGGGTGGATGAGATCGGGTTTTAATAAATCCAATCTAACCCATGTCAAAATTTATTGACCCGACCCGAATTTATGACTCGACTTAACTCGGATGTTGTTTTATAACTTGATACACTCAAGTTAAGTCGCGTTGATTTTAAAAATTTTAACTCAATCCGACCCTAATTTTATGCGTGTTTTTTCTTTCCTAATTTGATCTAATCCGACCCAAAATATACAAGTACATAACCTAAACCCACTAATTTTTCGGATCGAATCATGCAGGTCGAGCTAAAACCGGATCCAAGTTTCACCCCTAGCCATTAAGCTCATAGATGAAACTGTATTTGTAATTCATTGTCCTAAAATGATGGTCCCAACTATAGCTGGGTACACCTAAAATATTATAGATTGCAGGTCATCATAATAGAGCTAAGTTAAAAGAAATCTGTTCTTCTAACAGTGAAAGTTGAAAAAATTCTATAGGCCAAATGCACAAGTGATGTTAACATGTAGAAAAATGACCACAACTTTGTAACTACAGTTGACAAGGACAGACATAATCACAATTCTGGTTTCAAAGGCAATTATTTCCAACTGTAATTACTGTTCCCATTATTTTCTTCCTAATATCTTAAGCTCTTTTTTAGCAGTCACTGGTGCCCTAACTATGGATCACACTTAAAAAGGATTTTTACTAAAAGTAAATGATTACATTCTACATAGTAGAACTTCAATTGCATAATCTGATGACTCAATCTGTAAATTACGTTGATTTTTTTAAAAGATCTATATTTAAATATAAATTTTCCAATAAATATATTTAAAATTAGTCTGTGACAGAGACCAGCAGAATGACATCTTCGACACCCACCCATGTGTTGATGTTTTCATTGAAAAAATTCTGTGATTCCTCATCTAGATGAGTTCAAAATACTCTCTCTCTCTCTCTCTCTCTGATTGTGCAAATTGACCTTGAAAGAAACAGGGGATGACGACAGTTCATGATACCTCTGTGTTTACTAATTTAGTGAGTACAAGAATTCAGTACATTGAAGAATCAAGACACCTCTGGATTTACTAACTTACTGATTTCAAAGTACGCTCTCCTTCTCTCTATTTCTCTATCTGGGCATTTATGGGATCACATGAAGAGAGATATTGGGAGAAATCTCTGAAAAAATTGTCCATGTGTAGTAGTTTTTAAAGAGGAAAATGGTCTTTTGAGGAAAAGATGGTACTTGGAAAAAAGCAGAAAAGAATGCAATGAGTAGGTGAATGAATGAAAGCAACTTGGGTGTGTGAGAGAGAGAGAGAGGGGAAGATGAGATGGCTATGATGATGGCTTTCTTGCCAACCATCTCTCTCTTTCTTTTTCTCTCTCTCCTTCTTTTTCTTTTTGGCTCTTTTTTCATTTGGGTGACACATAATACATCACTAAGAAGGAAGTAGGATCCCACCATGGCTCCCTCTCCATTACTTTCTCTGGTCTTTTCTTTTCGTTGGAGAATTGTAACTTTTCTAAATGGCGTGTGTATTGCAGTGCCCAAATCTCCTTCTTGGATTCCACTTCAAAGCCCTCGTGCTCTTTAACAGGTTAGGGTTTTTGATTTAACATTTTTTTTTTATAAGTTTAAAGTATTGAGATGTATTTTACCTGACTAATATTTGAGATATCTGCAAACCTCTCAATCCACACATAAAAGTGGTCTTTTTTGTGATCCCAAAAATTTCTTTAAACAATTGTTGAAGTAAAAACAAGATTGTTTGTGAGAAGGACGATTTAAGAACTTCTAAAGAACATGGTGACTCCACCTATTAGGTTGGTTTTTTGGGCTGAAAGTCTAGTCCTAACAGTGGTATTAGAATATAGGTCTCCAAACCACAACATGTGAAAGCCAAACGAGATGGTTGGCGACGTTCTATTGGTTGAAAAGTCTTGTTTGAGGAGGGATTAAGTGAAAAGCAACTCTTTAAAACGTAGGATGAGTGGAGAAGTGAAAATCATAGAGTTGACCTAAAGCTTTAATAGTGATGTTGATTGTTGATATTTTATTGAAAAAAAAAATTCTAAAGATCCAGCTATTCATTGTTTTGGTTAATTTTCTTGTAAATATCCATTATACATTACATTATTAAAGTTGCACAATCTATCCTAAATTTTAGCATCCATGCAGTTCTTAATTCAATTTTTATGAGTAAGGTGGTAACAATTGAGATGTATGAATACCACAAATATAGCATGTATAGTAGTCAATCATTGTTAGAAGTTGGTACATCTCTGATGATTAAACTATATAGAGTCTAACAAATTAAACTTTCAAAAGAGATCGAAGATAAATTTCCTTTATATATTATATCAATCAAATACTAATCATATGCCAACAAGAAAATAAAGAGAAGACTGCTAGTTTACCTACCAAAGGGAATGCCATGAGGAACTTTCGGCTCCCAAAGTGGTGATCTTCACACTTCAAGCCCTGAGTGGCAAGTCACGCAAGGGAGACTAATGGCTGGGATGATGATTATTGTAGGGTAGTTTACATGGTACCCTATTTATGTGACCATGACTCATCTTTGCGCTTTAGCAATGTATTAGATCATTGGTCTTCTGTTTTATCATTTATAGAAGATTTTTTTTTTTTTTTAAGTTAACTGATGACGATAACGATGATGACAACTAAGATTGTTTTGCCGTCCAATTGATCATAAATTGAAAAGGTGAAGGGCAAAATAGAATATTAACAATTTATACCCATGTAGGTATAGTTCAACTAGTTGTCTCCCGTCTTAAAAAGTGAAAAGTTGCGGGTTCGAACCCTTATGGCCTAATCTTGATGTGCTTTAAGGATAACGGACTCATCCGTAGGGATTTTAGTAGGACTGTGTAATTTATTATAGGAAAATAGAAGAGAAAATCTTTCCCGTACCCCACCTTAATAAAAAAATATTGATGCACAAATCAATTATGCTAAATTTGTTTGATTCCAATAATGAGATGAAATATTGTAGCAAGACATACACGTGATAATGTTGGGGAGAACAGGCCATTGATTCCTTGTTTGAATCCCAGCACTAATAAAAGAGTCTAGAGACATTGTATTGTGCTATATCAAAATGCCACTTGATAGGTACCCTCTCATCTTTTTGGAATGTCTTAAGTGTTGATAGGCCCACTTGAGGAGCACTCATTGGAACCCTTTTTCTCTTTTGTCAACTCAAGGCCCTTTTACTCTCATCCATAATTAATTGTTAATCTCTGTACTATTCACTAATAATTCTGGATAATCTTGTTTAGCCACAACAAACTTCTTCTATTGTCATCTAAAATTACAAGTTGTAAATATATGTATGTATGTATATATGTATGAACGAATAAGACATCTCTCATACTGAATTAACGGAAAGTATCTCCAAACCAATAAGGCAACAACACAATGAATGATTACCGTAAATGAGTAAAAGCCTCAAATGATGACAGCAAGCTATCAAAGCTATAATTTTATATTTAATAATTATAAATTTTAAATGAGTTGACTTTTAATATATATATATATATATATTTAATGTTAAATAGGTAAAGACTATCCTTTCATTTGTATGGGTGATATGACACACTTAATAGGCAATTGACTTGAGCCTTAAGTATTGGGCTCAAGCTGATTGAAGCTATCAGTGCCTAACTGGCTACTATTTAATGGTGAGTGTTAATTGGGTTTTAAGTGACTTTTGAAAATTAAGATATGGGAGAATTAGAAGTAATCCAATGGTCTAAAAAATGGTGGACCTAAGATCCCGGCTAGATATTTTTTCTCTCTTTTTTTTTTTTACAGCCGTCGTCCGAGATATCTTGAGCATTTTTTTTACCACTGCTCTATAGACTTGAGAACTCTAACACAAAGTCACCTGGTTGTAGTCATTTTAGAGTGACAAATACGTTTGGGCTGCATTCTCTCATGAAAGAATTATTGGTATGCAAGTGGTGTGACATTTTGGTCTTAGTGTAACAAGTACTGAGCATGACCAAGCAAGCCTTGGTTTCATGGGTACAGCATTAACAATATTCGTGCTCCCACACGCTTATTCATGTCTATCATACTCCCTGTTTGGTCATCCATTACATCAATTCCTCTCCCTCTCCCTCTCCCTCTCCCTCTCCCTCTCTCTCTCTTCTCTCTCTTCATAATATTGTGACTTTCTTCCTGCTCAAGAGTTACACCAATAATTTGAAGGACTGATCAAAGACATACTTAGAAAAGTATAGATCGATAGGATTTTGACTATAATAATGATGATGATGATATTCAAAGACATAGATAAGAAAGAGATTTATAGACAAATGTGGTACATGATGATTCAACAATTAACCTATCTCGAATGGTGTCTCGAAGTAAAAAGTGTTATGAACAATTAAGGCAGGTCAACTTGATCCATGGTAGCTGTTAACGGAAAGCGTTGACATTTCATCTTTGTGTACTTCTGTATTTACCCTAATTAAAGGATGTAATTTATTGTGATTGATTTGATTCTATCTTCTTTGAGAGGCTTGTAAATTTCTATTTATACTAATGATGATGAGAAAGGCTGTGAGCCATTATTCAGAAATCTATCATGGTATCGAGCCAGGTTCTGATTCCTAAAGTTTTGATAATGAGAAAGGTTGTGAGCCATTATTCACAAATCTATCAGTAGCAATTTGTTATAAGAAATTAATGGTAAATTGAGAAGAGGGTTTCAAAATGCACTTCTTATGGAAAAAAAGAAAAGAAAAAAGAATCTAGGTTTTTGAGGTGGAGTTGGCATTGAAATGTGGGGAGACTAATATATGGAGAAGAACCAATTTTTGAGAGGATTTTTGGAACAATGATAGTCCATTAAAATGCAAGATTTGGAGGGAGTTATAGAACTTCAACTTTGAAGAGTTTCAGAAAATTGGCAGTCTGAATGTCGAGAATTTTAATGTAGTACAAATAGATTTAGATTGTTTTGAGTTTAGTTGATGAAAGGAGGACCTCTAAAGAGGAAGAAGATGGAAGAGCACGGAGCAAAATATCACAAGGAAATTTTCAAATCGATCTACTCAATCATGTAGCCTTCTTCTAAAGTCATTTTTCTTAAAATTTCACCACCTAAATTCTAACCATTTAGGTGGTGAAATCCACGCTCCTCTTCAAAATCGCCTTCTTATCAGCTGGATTGAGACTTCTGCTAGCCCTGTACTGGGTGCCCTTTATTTCGGCAGTGTTCCTGATATTCTTGGGGCCTATTTTCTTCAGGCTACGAGCATTGACTCAAATCGGCATACTCTGATCTTCATACAGAAAATCTTGCTTATTCTCCTTCAGTTTGGCCATCCTCTTCATCACTTGCTATTGCGTGAGGATTTGACTTCTCTGATTATCAAGTCCACTATTAAGTTTTGGTCCCTCCATGGCCATGTTTGTGCCATCAGGGCCCTTATTAAGCTTTTCAGCCCTAATTGCCCAAAGATTGCCTGTATTGGGGATAACCATGCTCAGTCTTTTACCGAACCTTATACTCTTGGGGGTTCAGGCATATTCTCACAGGTTTCTATTGACCTATATCACTGATTTGGTCTTGTTTGTGGGCTTGTTTTAGGCCTTTGTCTTTTAGATTCCTTTTTCGGTCATTTGAACTATTTTTGGCCTGGCCCGGACTGTGGGCATATTGTAATTATTTTGGACTTTTCCCTCTTTTGAATGAATCTTACCCACCATTCAAAAAAAAAATTTCTAACCATTTAGCTTGGAAGTCAGAGGAGTTTCTCCTCTCAAATAGAACTGCATTTACCCTTTTTTCCTTAATTGTCATTTTTCCCATGCTGTACTGCATTCAATCACTTTTTCCCCATATACTATTATGTTGCTCCGCCATGCTTCAGCTCAGGTTCCTCATGGTTGGTCTGAGTGTACATTTAAGAAACAAAAAATCTATGAGAAATATTACCCATGGCCATCTCTTGGGTTATTTCAAAATGAAAAGAATCTTCGAGGGAAAGGTCCCTCTTTTTACTTTATAATATCAAAGTACCACCTTTACTAAAATACTCTGGTGGTAATTTTATTTTCACTGTGAGCTTGATCAATGAAAAGTTTCTG
Source organism: Chimonanthus praecox (assembly GCA_022113865.1). Classification (NCBI taxonomy): domain Eukaryota; kingdom Viridiplantae; phylum Streptophyta; class Magnoliopsida; order Laurales; family Calycanthaceae; genus Chimonanthus; species Chimonanthus praecox. Next base: position 11,647,484 of record CM039090.1, on the reverse strand, counting down.
TAATGGCCAGTACTTTGGTTGCTATTCATACCACTAGCATCAAGTAAAGTTATTGATTGATATGTTGTGGGATCTAGGCAGGCGCAATGCAATGGCCGATACGCAACATGGCATTGCACTTATGAAAAATCGGCCGCAAAAGATTCCGCATCAACTTATTTAAAAAAAAAAAAAAAAACATTGTGGGCTCACCAGGAGATAAATTTTGAGTTTCTCTCCCTCCTCTCCCCTTTGTCATCCTCTCTACACCTGAGGGAGGAAAAAACCCATTGAGCATTATTTTTTCGGATTTCAAGATCGATTTGTAAGCGATTTTCGGTTCATTTGGTGAGATCGACATCGTCTAAGTTCGAGTTGGTCATTGGATCTTTCATTCTTGCAATTCTTTTAAGAAAGTTTTGAAGAGGACATTCATTTATCATTGTATCAACTTCTAGAGACCTCATTTTTCTTTCTCATTTGTGTTTTATGAATATTTCATGTATTCCGAGTTATTATTGGAGAATGAAATTCATGGAGGACATGTGAAAATTTTGGATTTTTGAGTATGAGAATGGTGGAATGAATATTAGGAGATAAATATGATGTTTAAATGTTAAATCTCATGCATTTCTTTTAATTTTTTAACTTAATGGAAGTATTATTGTGTTGTTGGTTTCCTCATTCATTTTTAAATTTAATGGAAGTATTATTGTGTAAGTTACATACTTGAAATTTTAAGTATCATGAATGATGTTGTTTTATGAAAATTTAAGTGTAGTGGATGATAACGTATCATTTTGTGTTTAAATCTCGTTATTCTAATCATTAGTCTTAAATGTATTGCAGATAAATGGCACCAAAGATAGATCATCCGCATGGGTGTAAACATATATTTAGATTTTCCCTAATCAGCCAGTCGTTATTAAATATTGTATTTCCACATTTAGGTATTTCTTCTTTATTTACTTTCCTTAATTGTATTTTTCTCTCTAAAAAAAATCAAAAGTCTGATTAAGGAAGATACCATATTATTTTACATGGTATCTCAAGATCATTTTCGTGAGTTAGATTTCGTATGAGAGAGGCGAAGCCCTGTTCCAAAATTTCTTCTAGACCAATAGAAGGAGGACCACTTGCTCCGTCATCTCCCATAGTCTTGTCCATGCTGAAATTTGGCTAGACTCGATGTACTTTTCTAAAAAGCATCCAGCCGTTCTGCAGATTCAATTTCTCTGGGTATTGCCCGCCTCCCTCTGAGCCCCTCTCAGATCGCACAGCAGCAGTAGCACATCTCTCTCTCTCTACTCTAAAGACACAGTAGAGAACACACTGCCGCAGAATCAAAAGCCCTCGCCACAAAAAAAAAACACAGATCTGGCCATTCCTCTTCTCAGATCTGCAGTTCACAACCAGTCAGTGCATTCAGTGTAGCAAAGAAGAAGAAAGAAAAAGTCGTGTCTGAAGAGGTGGTCATCAAACATGTGATGGAGGACATATATTGGTCGATCGAGAGGAGAAATTTGTGCTCCAAAAACATGAAGAAGATCGGGGCTATGCAAAGCACTGAAAGAGAATGGTCAGAAGTTTGAGATGGGGAACACAGGGGTGCAACTGGTTTAGTTAATTATCCGACCCACTGAATTATAATGGAAGCTGTCACACAATAAACCTTTTTTACAATCATGGACAAATTTTATGCTTGGACCATTTCTACCAAGTCCATCATATTTACATTTTGATTAACTGATTTTTGTCCCTACTTGTGAGTAAATCTTAAACCACATAAACTTTACATCTTATCTAATAAGGATCTTATATTTAAAAACTCAACATCATTACTAGTACGGAATTAAGAATGGATTAAGAAAGGTCTACTTTTTAAGTTTTAACCATGCTGTATTACCTAATCTATAGCATCACATGATATGACATTTTCTGAATGGATAGTCATCTTAGCAAGGGATTCATTGGCTAACCTAAATGAAGTACAATCTCCAAACTTGTGTTTCATTATAAGTTTTTAGATATTTAATACAACACTAAAAAAAAAAAGCTATAAAAAGTATTATCTAAAACCCATCCCATTTTTCCACAATGTTTATCAAGTGTTTAGGAGCTTGAAATAAAGTTGAAATTTTATATTTAAATAAATCTAAAAAAATTCTCTTCATTTGATAGAGAAAAGGAATGATGCAAATATGCAAAAGTGTAAAATATTTAGCACATATATCCTCAATTTTTTGAGTTATAGGGCCAAGCTTTCTTATGCTAGAAAAAGTGAAATCGAGTGCTAGAAAGGATCCTTGCACCCTTTACACTCAGTCACTAGACCCTTAGTGGCTACAGTCCACACTTCCTCCTTTTTCCATTTTCTCATATTCCACACATTTTCCTCACTCCCCCAAACAGCAACAAAACTATAATCCCCCCTTTATAGTCTTCATCTCTTCCTTTCTCTCCCTCTCACTTTCTACTTTCTCTACTCCATATACCTATCAAAAACAAAAAAAAAAAACCATGAAAAACCTTCTATTGGGAATACTACCAAAAGAAGAGGAATTGGAAGAAAGAGAGAAGAAAACTGCCACTGATCCTCAAAACCACCTTGGACCCAAAACCAGGGAAACAGAACTGAGGCTTGGATTCTCTTCCAGTGGTTTTGACGACGTGGGTGATGGAGAAAAAAGCGGGCAGCTCAGTGGAGGGAAAGTGTTTGTGTTGAAGCAAAGGAACGGTGGTTTGGTGCCAAAAGGTGGTTTTCAGAAACCGAAGATGGTATTCAAAGTGCATGGGAGGAAGAAAAGGCGGTTTTCGACCAAAGCAGCCACCCAAGGGTAGTCGGCCCTTCGCCTGTTCCAAGGTTGGTTTGGCTCTTTCTCATGGTTTTTCTTCTTTTTTAACAACAATCATGCAGAAAGTACTTTCTAGGAAAATATATATAGCTAAGCAATACTGAGAATGATTGATAAATTTTATTTTTCTAAGAGGGATTGCTGCACAATAGGAACTCCTTGGTTTTTTATTATTATTCACTTATGACAATTTAAGTGATAAAAAAGTATATAAATATTTTTTATTATAAAAATATCAGTATTATTATATTTTTTAAAATTTTTATAAATTCTAGAGAGAAGTTTCGTTAAAACGATTGTGCTCAACAGTGACACTTGACTTGTAGATATTATTTTTTCCATTTTTGTAATATGATGATCAAAATGATGAGATATCCATAACTTTATGACTTCTTGAGTGCCATGTGTCAATGGAAGAGAACATCCCCTGCCAAAGGTACCACTCTCAATGAAAGAGGCCCACGCAGACGTGACAAGATACTGATTTGAGTGATAAGGCATCTTATTAAATTTTTTAAGTTATGTAAGTGATTTTCAAAGATTTATTTTAAGATTTTATAATAGAAGTCATTGGTAGTTATCTAATTAAATTGTTATAATATTTAAATAAATTATTGTTTTTTATCTCAAAGATGATTTTAATAGTTTTAAAATGACTATTTGGCCACTGAATTCTTTTATTTTTTAAGTTTATAATTCTGCTTTTAATACTTTGGGTTGAGTAGCTTTGATCTACTGTGTGGACACTAGTAAACAAATCAATTTTTCTTAGCTTTAGTAAAAATTACAAGAACATTTCCAAATGACAATGGATACAATAGAAAATGACAGTGGCTTTAGTAAAACCAAGTAGCTCTTCTTGACAAAAGTCTGCTTCTCTTCCATGCCCCAGTTTATTTTTGTAAATGGTCTCTCTCTTTCATAATCATACGCTATGTAAGTGAAAAAAATAGTTCTGTATTTTGGGTGGCTATCTTCTCATTCTCATAGTCATTTTGTCTAATGCAACACGGATTATTATTCATTTTGCCCTTCGAATCGGCTCGTCGAAACCTTCAAATCACTTATAGTAAAAGTTTCAGCGAGCATATTCGAAGGGCAAAATGGACAATATAGTAAAATTTGTGTCGGGTTACACAAAATCTCCGTGGGAGGATAAGTGTCTTTTGTTTTGCATTTTTGTTGATACGTGGGCTGATTTTGAGTGGGTCGCCGTTAGCTTTGTCCATGTCCAGCTCATGAAAAGTACTTGAACCCAGATCTAGTCCAGTCTTTCAGGTGCAACGGGCCCATTTGTGGTTCCAATTATTTATTGGGCCAACAATTTCTCCCGAGTTTTATTATTCATTGGGCCTGAAATAACAAGCCTGGGCCCAACTACATGTCTCAGAAGCTGTTAGGTAGTCCAGAATTTAAATCATGTAGAATTGCCACACAAAATCACTTTAGTGGTTGAATGCTAACAAAGGATCGCAAACCCACTTGGAATTTTAAGGGAAGATCACATGCACGCTGGTGTGCCAACATGTGGCCCACCAAATGGGTGGCAATTGGCCCTTTGGAGAGATCTTTCACTACCAAAATCAAATGAAGATATTATTTTAAGACCGTAAGTTCAAACTTTAAAAATAATTTAAATTGATTGGATTTTGAAGAGCTTATAAGACGTGGCTTGATTCATTTGAACAAGATGATTTTGGTGGGCCACATATTCAGTGACTGACCTTTGCAATAGAACCCATGCCTAAGTGTACAGGGCAATACGATGCACACCGGTCTGCCGGTGATCATGTCATTGGAATGTTTTCTTATCAAACAGGCCAAAAGTGTGACTTCTTTAAGAAGTTTGGTGGGTCCAACCATGACTCATGAAATATGGTTCCTCAACCTCTTACTATCTTTCTACATTCTAATTACAGGAATATGCTTTGAACAAGTTCTCAACCATATTTATTTTGATACTAAAACGGTTCAGCTGTTTTAAGGGTCATATTCATATAGCCGGCCATATGAACTATTTTTGGGAAAGCAACAGTGCTCATTGGTAGTTTTCTTTCTTCCAATGGTACACCATGATGAAGGCAGTGATGCTGCTACTTCCTGTAATTTTCACTGTCTAATGTGAATAAGGATTTAAATCTTGGCACCTTGGCCCATCTTCGCCATCTCATGTCCAAAAATGTCTCCATTTTCTTTTATAAAAAAAAAAGAGAGTTAATATGGTTACCAGAGACACAAGAACTGTCTCCTAAACCCGGAGTAGTTGGTGTGACCGTCAAGAAACTCCTCTCATGAAGAGAGGTCTTAGGTTCGACTCACTCTCAACCTCTTTGGGCCACTCCCCATGGGGTTAGTTATTGCTTGAACCCAGTTTGTATGTATAGGGAGGTGTGCACATGCTTCGAAGGATTAGTTAGGTAAAGTCCCCTACAAGTAAGACCCTTAGACCCCTTCGATCATAAAAAAGAAAACACTTGTCTCACTATCAGTTCTCTGAAATTCCAGCTACAAAGTTTCAAATTAAGATAGTAAGCCTTCAATAAGCAAGCTCCCCCAAAGCTAAAAATATTGTTGCACCAGCCTCTCTTTCATGATGGGCCTCAAGAATAGATGTCCAATTTAACTGTTCTAGGCCCACCTAGGAAGGAGGAGGGATCCATTTGTTGGTTGTCCATGTTTCCTGTACTAGAGCTGCCATTTATGTGATGTATTTCTATTTTGCTGGCCTCTAAATGAAGGTTCAGTGCCTTGCAAGCTGACCCATTTGGGCCATCTCTATCAACGGTAGGCCCACCAGATGAATGGTTTGGATCATTACTTGTAAGTGTATAGCTTAGCTCTACACAGAGGATCTCAATTACAGCAGATGGTATTATAGAACTTCTTTTTTGTGTTCTCGGCACCATTCTCATTTTACTTGGCATTTCACAAAATTACACACAGATCCTTCTTTTTATTTTTCATCACTCAACTGTGATGATCTTGATTAATATTTTCATTACTAACTTTTATTTTCCACACTTCATTTGATAGTAGTTAGTGATCTTTGAAGTTTTTGATGTCGTCTTTCTAGAGCTCCTCCGATCGTTGGTTGGCCCCCAGTTCGCACATTTCGGAAGAATTTAGCTCCCCAGTCAAAGCCAGAGATGGAGGCAAAAGCCGCGCCGCCTTCTGTTGAGGCCCCAAAGAAGTTTGAGGATTCCATGTTTGTGAAGGTCAATATGGAAGGTTATGCAGTTGGGAGGAAGATCAATCTGAAGGCCCATGACAGTTATGAGTCCCTCTCTCGTGCGCTTCAGAAGATGTTCAACAACTTTTTCTTAGTGAGCTCTTTCTATGCAATTCCTGCAGCGCTTTGAGAATTTATTTTTTTAATTTTTATGTAATTCCATGTAATTATAGCTGATTCTTTTATTAATTCATCTCTACTAACACCATCTTTTTCATGGCATATCTGTTCTGTCTCATCTTATTATCAAGATTTCATTTTTTGTTATTCTCTAACATCAACTATAATTTTGTCAAACATGTTAAGATATTTTAATCCAAAATGATCCATTTATTAGGTTTTATTTGTTGGTTTTCTGAACTAATTTGAACTTACTGTTGCCCAAAAAAAAAAAAAAAGAGGGGGTTGGCTTGACGGTCAACATGCCCACCTCATAAAGCGAGGTCTTGAGTTGGATTCAAGCTTAACCCCTCTAGACCACTCCCCATGGGGTTACCCCCATCGACTTAACCAGTATGAGGATTGGGAGGTTTATACATAAGTCCCACATCCAATGTAGGGCGGGGATACCCATGTCATAAAAAAAACACTATAATTTTGTCGAGTATGTTACCATGAGAAATATCATTTCATTGGCTTTCTTAGGTTTACTTCTTATCTTAGATGAGTGTTTGGTGTGTAATTCTCTATAGTTCCTGCATCCATGTTATTACTGTCATGTCTTTTTTTCCCCTTTGCCTTTCTGTTCAACTGAGATATATTAGTCATGGTTCAATTCTCTGTTTATTTCTTTTGTTTGTTGTCTAAATGATTGACGATCTCATACAAGACGAAAGATATTTTTGTAATTTTTTGTAACCTTTCCAATCTTTATGCAATTATCTTATTAATGTCATTATTATTATCATGTTAGTTAATTACTTCAAGAACCAGGACCAGAAAGAAGATGTGGCAGTAACTCCAGACCATGTACTAATTTATGAAGACAACGAAGGGGACAGAATGCTCGTCGGCGACGTACCATGGGAGTATGTCTCTCTGCCTAATTATATTTTCTTTCTTAATTCCCATTCTTCAGTTCTTTTTATGAAAGAACAATCCATACTAGTATGTGTACACAAAAATCTGTACGCATGTCAGAGCTCCTTCATTAGGAAATTTCTATCTCAGCCTGCAAATACACATGCATACATAGTCGGAGAATCATAATCCGGCTTAACCCAAAGAAGTTGGAGTGATGGTCAGGAACCTGTCTCAAGAAGCGGGAGTCCTTAATTTGATTCCACTCTACTCTAAAGGGCCACTCTTCATAGAGTTATTCAGTGTGTGTGAGTAGAGAGGCTTGCACATGCCCCGAGGATTAATCGGGTGGTCTGAGAGGCCTGAACTGGTAAAAAAAAATCATAATCCGGCTTTCTTGCAGGATGTTCATCAACACAGTGAAAAGACTCTATATCATCAGTGGTTCCAGGGCACCAGCACTTGGTATGAGATCCCAAAATCTGTAAATTCTTTTTTCTTTTCGAAGTTTTCTAATCTGATTCTCAAACAATGAAATGTTTCATGTTTTTCAGTTGCTGGACGGGTAGCAAAAACTCAGCAGTGATTTGATACCCTGTTTATCCATACTTGATCAGAGGGACAAAGCAACAGAGTAGGCAAAATATGCTACTACTGATGATTGTCCTTGCTTGTTTTGTAATTCTACTGCTCTAGATTGCTTAGAAACTTTACTTGTGTCAAATATATGTGTGCTAAAGTTTCCTGGTGATTTGGACTTCTTGCTTATTAGAAATCTGAATCAGTAATGGTGTAATAATACTAACTGTTACTCTATGTTATTACTTTCTTAATTAGCATCTAACTATGAACAAACACTATCTGCTCTTTAATCAGTGCATGCCTAATGTATCTCAAGATAATCATTGGAAATTGATAGAGACAATGGTTTTTTTATAATAATTAGGGCTGAAATTGGGTTGGGTCGGGTTTCTTAAAATCCAACCCGCCCCCAGTCAATATTTATGGAATCCGATCCGAATTTTAACGTGATTCAATTCGATTTCTGACCCGACCCACATTCTGCACCCATTTTAGTCTAATTTTAGGCCGGTTTGGTCAGGTTGGTTTGGGTTAACTTGAAAATTCTTCAACACGACACGACTCGAATTTCATATGGGATTTTGTCTTCTCAACCCAACCCACATGATTTCTCCGACCCAAGTCTCAACCTTAATAATAATAGACTCCAACATACATTTTCAACCGAAAAAAAAAAAAGACCTCCTCTTATATTCTCTTTTTTTAATGAATGAAGTCATTGATGTTTCAAACAAAATAGTAGACAATTATTTAAAATATCAGTGTCCCTATCAATATATTGATTACAGATGGGAATTTAAAGACTCATCGACTACCTTATGACACCAGGTATAGTTTAAATAATGAAACTGAACTCATCCGAGATGCCCCAAATTGAGTTGATGCATGGGCATGTTAACCATGTTCAGTCTTGTAACTTGCACTGTAGAGAAATTATCCGTTGAGAGGTTGATGACTTTAGTAATCTAATCACAAGATAAAATTTTCAAATCTTATGTTCACTATTAAGCCATTTTTTTTTTTTTTTTTTGGGTAATTTAGTTATTTTCAATTGATTCATCAATTTAGTCTAAAATCAGCTCCATGTAATGTAAAACTAAAATTGATGACTATACTAGCTGAACTATTGGACCCATCGGTACGTGAATTATTTTCATTAAAACCTACGACATTGTACCATGTATGGAGCAATTTCCTACATCTAAAATATTAATTGATATCTTAAATATTTTCATTAATAATATTTATGACCCATATAGCTAAGAAATGAAATGGACTAAAATATCAAGGTCTATGAGACTAAAATATATGGTCATCAAATTTAGTCAGGATTAACGGATGTAACTTGTGCTGGGTTTACTTTGAGAAGCATGAAAAAACCCAAAAACTTCAATTTTGTGTTTGAATCGGGCTCATTGTCGGCCTATCATGTCAAATTTAAATTTAAATTAGGCTGGGCTCGAAAATTCAAATTTGAGTCATATTTTGTAAATTTTAAATTTTTTTAAATAATATTACATATAAATATAAAATTTATGCATATGTAATTTATAATTTGTATAATGGTATAAAAAATTTATATTCTATGCCTGAAGAAGTTTGAAACTGGCTAAGCCCAAATAAACATTTCAACTTAAAATTGAGCTCGAACCTTACAAACACAATTTAGAGTTTTAGAGTAGGGCTCAAATCCTTTAATTGTGATTAAACTTTTAGAATTTGACTAAAGATTTCAAATTCTACCATACTCTCATATACAATTTTTTCATATATTCATGGAAATTAGTCCCATAGTGGTAGAGATTCGTGTAGTATGGCTGGAAGGACCCAAGTAGAGAATGAGATACCGTACTTCGTAGAATAAAAAGAGAGATGAGTAGATAAAATGAGCTCGAATCGATGGAGGATGGATGAAGTGACCCAGATATCTAGATCACATAGAATGCTCTCGTCGTCATGAGTGAATACAAAATAACAAAGACATCTATCGATATGATAATGGCAACACACTGACTACTGAGAGAAGCTTCTCGAATCAACATCATAGGATTCATAGACAATCAAATAATGTTCCATCATCTCCAAAATCCTATCATAGTTAGAATCTCAATCCATCCTATCTCAAAATATACAAAGGCAAAACTTCCTTGTGAACTCCAATCCTATCTCAAGAAAGTAAACCCAAATTAAACAAGCATATCACATCCAAAACCCGATGTAAGTGAATGAGCCATATGCAAGCACGATCACACACAAAATGAGTGAAGCATCATAAATCAAAAGCATATACCGCAATAGGAAGCACGAATATAGCCTCAGCTACCCATAGGGTGTGCGATGCGTAGCTCTGCTCGCGAACAATGTGTATGGTAACCCTAAATCTTGCTTCAGAAAAAGCCCTTGGCGTAAGCTGACACGCGAATTCAGTGAAAATCTGCCAGTAGACTTTATTCTATGGCTGAAGCTATTTATAACTAACCAATTACTATATCTCAAACAATATACTAGCAGTGCATCAGTCATCGATTCTTTCGAGAGGCCATTTCAAATATGACTTGACCCATTTCTTAACCCATGAGCTGTATGGGCCTGTTCTCAGAACTCATACTTGATCCGGAACCGTCATTATGTCTTTTGGTTTTTTAGACAGAATCTATTCAAAATTATAGAAAAAAATATAAAACAACAAGATAAAATTACTATCGCCTCTAAAATTCTAATAAAATGAAAAGAATAAAATTCCAATAAGAGGATTTCACATTGAGCACTATTTATCTTGAAGGATTTAAAAATTATTAAAAAGGCATGCCCTGAAAAACTCTTAATTCTCTCACAAGTTATACAAGTTAATGCCTCATTTATGCTTCATAGATAAATGGGCCTGGTCCAGTACCAATTCCTATGCCTATCAAAAGTCACAGGCCCAAATAACACGACCGGCAAAACAGCATAGGGCTGCAACTCGGGTCGGGTTTCGACCCAACCCGCATGACCCGACCGGAGAAATCATGCGGGTCGGGTCGAGAATTTTGGGTCAGTGGGTCAGGTCGGGTTGAGAAGATAGAAACCCGCATGGAATTCGGGCCGGGTCTGGTTGAGAAATTTACAAGTTAACCCGACCCGACCTGACTCAACCCGATCCAACCTGGCTAAAATGGGTTTGGAATGTGGGTCGAGTCAGAATTTGAGTTGATTCGGGTTAGAATTCGGGTCGGGTCAGGTCGGGTTCCATATATATCAACTCGGGTCGGTTGGGTTTTAAAGAACCCGACCCGCCCGACCCGAGTTGCAACCTTAGCAAAACTCAATGAAATAAAGATAAAAATGTCTAATTATGAGCTATTAGGGCTACTCCGATAATGTAGTCTCATCATTGGACGGATCAATATATGGACAGTACAACCAGGGGTGAAAATCTCTTATTTTGTTTTTTGTCACAACCATCAATATCACCGATATATATTGGATATTGGCCGATACATAGCGTATCAACCGAGATTATCACCCCTACGTACAACATATCTCTTCAATACTCATCTTAGAAGATGGAAGAAACTGTATGATCAAAAGAATTAGATAGTTTTATAAGTTATTAAATAAATTTTTAAAATGTTTGAAAAGGAATTCATCAAATCATTTTTGCTCTTAAACTTAAAAAAAAAAAAATTATTAGATAAAATATGTAACTTTTAAACAAGTATTGTAAGATCAGCGTTAACCACGGATTCAAATGTTGGTCCCAATGATCTATTTAATAAGCCCCACTATTGGTGAGAGATCGGATCGTGATTATTTAATTAAACTAATTAGATTATATGTTTTGTGACATCGCATTTATTTAGGTTGTGTTTGGATGAGAAGAATTTAAAATAGGAGAATGTTCTTTAATTTTTTTAAGAAAAGAGAAGTTAGAAGACCTTCTAACCTCTCACATTCTCCTTGTGAATGATTTAAGTAGAGAATTTAGTAATATTATATAGATTGTGTCTTAGGTTTTTTTAATATAATTTTGTATTTTTTAAAATATTTTTTTCTGATGGGATTAAAAGTTTATAATAAATTTAGCGTGTGTAAGAAACCTCAGCTGAAAAAGCAAAGCCCAGCACTCGATATTTGCCGTCAAAATTACTAAGTTTCTTTAGGAAAAAAAATAAAGACAAATGGAGATGTTTAATCACTAAGATGAAATTGCTATAATTTGAGTTTTTTGGTTGAAATTTAATCTAATTATTATGTTTTGAATAAAATTTCAGCCTCATAGGTTAGATTTTTTTAATTTAATTATAAAAACTAAAAAAAAAATAGAAATATAATTAAATATAAGTAAATGGTAAATACAAAACACTATCTTTCTTTAGTTGAGATAGATAATGTATCTTCTCTTTGAGTAAAAGAACTTTTTCCACTTATGAACCCTACTTTTTTATTAAAAAAAGAAATTAAATAGAAGAACATATAAGAATAAGTCTCCTCATTTTTTCTTTTTAAATTTAAATATAAAAAATCACATAATACCCATCATAAAATCCATTGAGCCTACTACTCTTAAAGCCCATCAAAATTAGATTATACTCAGAATCCACATCCTTCAACTTCCTAAGATAGGAAGCCACTGGTAAAAGTTTACCTTTTCTTCTCATCCAACAAAGCACTAACGATACTTTTATAAGTTTAATATTATACCAATCCTACTCATATTAAATTACATATGGTGGGGTCCACAAGATGGACGGCGGCAATTGATCACTATTCAGAATCCGCAATGGTCGTAAGACGAACTCTTTCGTCCGACGAACCGTGGGCCCTTTTGTCATTTTCGGAAATCGAACAGTAGAAACTACAAACTAAAAACAAGGGCAGTTATATAAAACGTGCATTGTATACGCTGAGCAGAGAAGGAGAAAGCAGATTTCAGGTACTTACTAATGGTGTATAAGCTCTGCTTTTCACCCATTTTCTCCTTATTTGCTTTCCCTTTTCCAAGCCGAGCTCCTTTTTCCTCCAAGTAAATCCCATTCCTCCAAATTTAAATCCGACCGACGATAACCATACATCTGCCGTTTGATTTCGTTCTTGCTGACATTTTCCAATTCGATTGGTTTCTTTTTCTGTAAGTAGCAACAGATCCATTTCAGTTTTTTTTTTTTTTCAATTTATTCCAATGAGGCTTTTTTTTTTTTCATATAAAACTTGGATTCCTCTTGCTTGTTGATGAAAATGAATGAATGATTGATATTTTTAGATACTTGATAGTTGGTTGCCCATTTCATTTTTTATTCAAATGATTGCTGGGTTTTTTATTTGTGCTTAGCGATCAATGTAGCTAGCGCTGTGGTCGGGTGGCATTTAGAGGAAGTTGGAAATTGCTTCTTGGTTCTGTTTGGATGCATGTATAGGAATGCTTTCTTGGAAAGTAACCATCTTCTTAAACTATGGCATAAATGGTGTGACCAGTTTTGGTTAAAAAAAATCATTTCCTTTCCCTGCATCCAAAAGCACCTTATAAACTTGTCCGTTTCTAACTTTTTTTTTTTTCCTTCCAAGAGAAATTTGGAGTATTGACGAGAAGGAATGAAAAGAGATCTGTGCTTCTCGCACTCTCCATAAGTGTGCCTGAAGTATTTCTAAAATTCTTTTTTTTTCTCGGAAGATGCTTAATAATGTTTTTTTCTTACATTGAATGCTGTCTTTAGGATTCCCCACCGCCCCCGCCCACCCCCCCCCCCCCCCCACCCCCCCTTGAATTACATCTGTTATAGTTATTAAAGTTATTGCAAATCCACATGAAAAATCTAGGACAAATCAGCACGGTGTCTGGTCTACATTCATTATTTTATACATTTTCTTAAATGATAAAGGTACTGCATCCAGATGATTTGGTTTAGTGTGAGACTCTGATCCAAGAGTTGATCCCTCAGCCTATGGTGGACGACAAGATTCAGCAAGAACTATTACCAATTTTCCATGTAAAGTGTTGGAAAATTGGTCACTCAGCCTATGGAGGACGACAAGATTCAGCAAGAACTATTACCAATTTTCCATGTAAAGTGTTGAAACAGTAGCAAGAGTTGGATAGGGAGGTCTCAAAAACTAGTACTGGGAATCAGAGGTGTTACATCGATGTATTGTTACTTGAATTCACCATCCTGATCAATGCAGGGATGGAATTGGTATCTTGAACTTAAAATGCAACTTTCTGAGGGTTGATAAACCTCCTACTTCAGCCATCTATTGCACCACAAGAATAAGAATTAGATTGTAATAACTTTGACAACTATTTATTCCAAGACAAACCATAATACCAAACCACCCTGCATTTCTAACCATCAATTTTGATTATAAGATATTTTGGGCATTCTTTTGTGCATCATTTTCCATCGAAGGAAAATGATTTCCACTTGAAATTGTTTTCCATTGTTCAGTGCGAACCTTTTTCATGGAAAATGAATTCTTATGGAGAGTGGTCGGAAAACAATTTCCACGACTTGTAGATTTTAAGGTATATGACCCAACCCATGGACTAACCACGGCCCAACTCGATCCATGGCCCAAGGTGCAACCCAAACACGACCCCTGACTCGATCCATGACCTGTGATCAAATCCATGACCCATAACCCATTCCATGATTCCAAGAACCGACCAATCTAACCCTTGTCTCATGATCAACTCAACTAAACTTATGAACCAACCATAGTATCTATAATCTATTACTCAACTCATGACCAAACCCAACTCATATCCCATGCTCACTCGTTGTCCGATCAATGAACCAACCTAATCCGACCTAACTTATGAATCTCTAGATTAAATTGAGGTAGGTCAAGCCAAGATATAAACCAATTGTACTCCTTATTACATAATATTATCATTTTAAGTAAAATATAGGTCGAATCAACTATATAGTGTATATTCGAATATTATCCTTTTTATTTCTTTTTATGTTTCTTTTCCTTTTTTGGCTATGACTATATATCTCCTATACTCGGATCCCTTCTTTTTTAATTTCTTTTATTTTAATGATATTTTGTCGTTAATGTTTCAAAAAAAAATCAACTATATAATGTATATTTTTTTTTGCAACAACAACAAATGGATTCATTAAAAGAAGAGGAGAGTACAAGAGAGAAAGCCACGTATAGGAGAGGTATACGTGGCAATCAGAAGAAAACAAAGAAAAACATCTAAGAACTATGTGTAAGAAAACCGTATACAGTATAGATACTACATACTGTATATAATTGTTATTGTTGTTATTATTTTGATTATTATGGTCATTATCATCATCACTATCATAATCTAGAATTAGGTACAATTGCGTTATAACTTGCATCTCTTCAACCTAACAATAGAAAGAATTCATTTATGAATTAAAATGAAAACCTTTTATCACACCAAATTAAAGAAATTAATATCCATGGAAAACAAAATCTATGGATTTCATTTTCTATAGAGATAGAAATCATGGAGAAAATCAATTTCCATAGAAAATATTTGCGCACAATGTGCCCATTGTGTTTAAATCTCAATAAGGTCATAATTCTTTCATTAGGATTCTTTTAAATCTCCCAGAGTGCTGTAACAGTTTATATTTGTGGAAATAAGCCCAGTGTTCCTTAAAGCTCCTACTTGGTAACTCATCTTATCATTGTTATCAAGAAAATTAGTTCAACAGATACAGTAAAAAAATAAGCTGAAAAAACTCTCTATAGTAAGATTTGGAAATGTGTGGCGTTCCTTGATCACAAGACTTGTTACTTAGGGTAGAGTTGATCAGCTGTACCTTGTCAATGCAAGTCAGGAGTTGATATTGCATCTATGTTGGAATGGGTGTATCACTGTTCTTAGAAGGCTTGTTATAATCAGCACCTTCTCTGTTTGAAATGGTGCCTCTTGATTATGTCTAACCACCATTAACTAATTTAGTTTTTATATTACTCTCAAATTTCAATCTGAGCTACCTAGAATGAGGTATTCTGTCGTAGATAAATGAGTTTACTTCAGATAGACACTGCTGTGATTCCCAAATAATTGACAAGGCTGCATTCATGCAGTAATAATTGAACACCATCCTCTTATGACATCCATCAGTGATGCATTTGGATGCACCCTGGGAAGTCCAGTAGTTTACATGAGCTCAGATGAAATATAGTGTTAAAAAAAAATACTGATTGTAATCTTACTGATGCGGAGCATTTTGGAGCATATGATTCTATCATTTTTATTTTTATTACTTATTTGGTTTGATGTATTTTTTATTTATTTATCTGAGGGTATTTTGTTTTATTTTACATTTAGGGGTATTTTCGTCATTTTGTTGGTGTGTTTATTATAAATTCATTGTAAGCCTCTTTAGGGCGACGAGTTGATGAATGAAATTGAAGTTTTTTTCCGCTGTTTGTGCGACGAAAATACTTGGGAGCGATTCCTTTGGTGTGAGGCCTTTCTTTTAGCGTGAGGCTATCCTACCATCTTCTTCATGTACTTCTTTTCTCTTATTCTCTCTTTTCCTCTTTTCCTTTTCTTTTCATACCACTGCCGAGACCCTATTTGGAGCCCCTCCCTTTCCGCCTCCTTGTTTTGAGCCCAGATCTGTAGCCGAGACCTCTTCCTTGATTCCCTCTTGCTGCCAGAACTCTTCCTTGTGCCAAATCAGCCTAGAACCTTTCACCTCTTGCTGCCTTTTCCCTCCTAGAATCCTTCCTTGACGCCGTCTCTGATCCATCCCCTTCTTTTCGTTGTTTCCCTTTTTTCTTTCGCTTCCACCTCCTTAGCCTTATTTCGTTTTTACCCTAGGAGCCCAAAGTACCCACGTGCCTAACTCATCACTTAAAACCTCACCTTTTTTCTTTCATTTATTTACATATTATCCCCTTTACATGCTATTTCTCTCATACCAGCCATTTAAAACCATTTCAACTCATTGTATTTTTGGTATTTGCATGATTATTTGTAATCATTCTTATATTAGTTAATTGCATTTATTAATTGAATTTTAATTTCAGCCCATATTAGTTGTAGGTGCATTATTTTCATCCCTTTTAACTTTTAGGGAACCAATTTAGGCATTTAGGGTTACCCTATTAGTTGTCCTGCATCACTTACTCAGATGTCCCATATGGCCATATGATAATATCTAAAGCAATCATCGAACTCATTCCTTGTGTTGATTAATCTCACTGGAATATTTTTCATTGGAGTCACCGAAATGTTTATTATTCATCCCAATCTATTAGAAATCCTACCTTAACTTTCTTTGCCCTTTACCTTTTAACTTCTGAGAAAAATATCCAACCTAAGAAGCACTGATACGGGTGCCCGGATCGAATACGGAATACGGCAAATTTTGAAAAACTAGGATATGGGTGCGGCAGGATATGCCGAATTAAAAAATATATATTTTATATATATATCAACAAAATAAATTCAGACATTTACAAAAAACATCATAAGTTCTACTATGAGATAAAAAGAATCAACAAATACTAAGTACATGGTAAGAAAACACCACTTCAAACAAACAAAAGTCACTTCAAAATACATTTAATTATGAAATCTGACATAACTAAACATGAAAGGTTTCAATCTCTTCATTTTCTTCACCGGCATCATTAAAAAGAATATCCTCCATATCTGGTTCATCAAGAGACAAACTTGCAACCTCTAGAACTCCAGCTCCGTCAAATGGATCCCATTGGTCTCCCCAATATCCCACATCCTATTTGGCCCTTTTATATAGTCATCATTCTTCCTTGACAAAAGACGAAGATTTGTATGTAGAAAGGATATATGGAAGTGGCACAAGGGAAAGGGAGGCTACATGTAGGGGCGATAGTCAAATCTGGGGCTAGATAGGTTGCGGCAGCAAGATGTGGGAATGATGGGGGTAGTGGCGACACTTAGGGAGGGGTTTTAAGGCTGGACAAAAGCTAAGAAGGCAACTTGAAGAGGCGGAAGGTCAGAGGAAGGGTTTTGGGTTGCAGTTGAAGCAAGGGAAAAATAAAGAAAGAAAGGGAAGAAGAAGAGAAGGAAAGGAGAGAGAAGAGAGAGGATCGAGTACTTGGAGAAGAAGAAGGAAGGGAAGGGCTTCACGTCTAGTTAGATTCGCTCCAAGGATCACCTGTTCATATGCTAGAGGATTTTCAAAAATTTGCAATCATATTCTATTCCATCATGTAAGGCTTGAAAGCCTTACATAATGTTTACAATGAATTATTCCCAGTTTGCCCTTACATAAAAAATAAGTGACTAAAATAAAACATCTACGCGTGTCGCATGTCCGGGCGTGTCCCACTGTGTCGCGTGCCATATCCTTGCACACCTACGTGTATCAGTGATGTATCGGGGGCGTATCCGTATTTAAAAATATTTTAATTAATTGGGTGCGTATCCGACACATAGTCGAGCCGTATCCGTGTCGGATACCGCACCCAACACTGATACTCGAAGGGTATCGAAGTATCCGTGCTTCATAGAATCCAATATGTTTTTTTCTTCTTCTTTTATTTTGAGAAACTAATGATAACGACAATAATAGTAGGTTTTTTTTTTTTTTAACAGTGATAATAATAGTAGTAATTGTAATAATAATAATGCCGTGACGCAAAACACCTTCATGAATATTTACCATACTTCCTGTATATGTTTCAGTTGATTTATCACTAAAGGGAATGGGTTTACTTGATTTGCATCCCCAACACCAAGATCCCCCTCCCCCCTTTTCACCGGAAGATCTCTGACTTTTTGTTTGTACCCATAATTTATTTGTAATCTAGACATATTATTTGTTATGTCTTTTCATTAAACAAAGAGGAAATCTCTTTGTCTAACCTGATGCAGAACAGCAGAGTTGCAGTTTCTTACAATCTAACACTACACATATCTATGAGATCAAATTCAGTGACTCTCTGATATTAAGTTATAATTCATTTACTTACCATTGATCCTCTTAGCCATGAGTCTTATGTGTTAATGTGTGATCACCCATCACTACTCAGGCAAAACAGAAGGGTGGAGTAATATATATTGAGCAATAACAATGAGATTTCATTCGTATGTGAAAAAATTACAAGTACATTTACATTAAGAAAAGGAGGGTCTAATAGGATTATACCACCCATAAAGTAAAAAACAAAAAGAAAAGAACAATACAAAGAGCACGTCGCTAAGGTACAGCATACAAGGTAACATTATTATTAACAAAACATCCATCCCATATCATAAGAAAAAAACGCCTGAAAAGTGGTTTCCAACTTCCAACTTGGCAAAATAGTTTGCCACTCCATTAGTTGTTCGGCTGATCTGAGCAAAAGATACATCAAGCCCTGAAGTCAAATCTTTGATCTCCCTAACCGTAATGATATTTTAAAACATAGCATGCTAATCTGAGTCTTTCTTCATATGTATATGCATAGTGAGCATGCTGATTATGGGAGAATCCTGAAAATAAGCATAATAAGCATTTCATTTTCATCTAGTTTAATGACTTGTATTCCCATTGCGACTTATATTTATTCTATTGATCTTTATCTGGAAACATTAGAATTAAAAAGAAAAAAAGGTAACTTTTTCAGTAAACATTGGAATTAAAAAAGAGCCATCTCATGCTGGATCATGGCAGATCTGACTATACTCTCTTGAATTTGATTTTCAGGTGCTCAGTGAATGTTTCCATCACTGAAGGATACAAGAAGTTGTTATAGTCCTTGTCAGAAAGCTGAAAGGTTGTAACTTTGGAACATTATGAGTGGTGCTCCAAAAAGATCACACGAGGAGGGAAGTCATCTTACAACTTCCAAACGCCCAATTGAAGGGACTTCAATGTTTTCTGGGAAATGTGTCCAGTCTTTTGCTAATGATTTCCACCCACCAGATGAACTTAGTCATGATGGTCGATTTGCTAAATTCCAGCGGATTGAATCCCGTGATGGAGATAAGCGACAATCTCTTATTTCAAGCTATCGAATGTCTTCATCTGCTAATGATTCATGTTCAGATCAGCCAATTTCTTCTGAGAATAAACTAGAATCGAGAGATTCCAAGGAAAACAGGGACTCTAAGATTGAAAATAGAGAAGCAAAGGCAGAAATCAGGGATCTATACTCAGAGACCAGGTTGGATCCTCAAGCTACCAAAGGTGAGAAAGAAATGAGATCAGAGAATAAGGGGGAGGTTAAAGAACTAAAATCTGATAGGGAGTCTCACTCAGATTTTAAGGGTGAAATGAAGATAGAGAAGGATATTTACAGTGTAGGGATTTCTCATTCAAATCGGAATGAACTAAAAGAATACAAAGGAAAGAGAAATTGTGAATCACTGAATGATGGTGATCCAGGGAGACTTGGGCGTAAAAATCTGCAAAATATGGATGAAAGTGGTAAAGAAGCTTCAGTAACTGAGGAAAGAGAGCATTCAGAAACACGTGAAGCTTTTGGAGAAAGCAAGCCTGATTTGAAAGGAGAAGACAAGCTGAAAGAGAAGGAAAAGAAACAGAAGGAAGAGAAATACAAAGAGTGGATAGAAAGGGATAAAGACCGAAATGATCGTCGAAGCAATCTGCAGCTAGGAAGTACTAGCACTGAACGCATGGAATCAACAAGAGAAGAAAGAGAGAGGTGGGAGAGGGAGAGAAAGGATGTTTTAAAAGACAAGGAGAGGCCTAAGGATAGGGATAAGGGTCACATTAAAAGAGAAGTGCTGAATGCAAATGAGGAGGCTTTGCACAATGTGAAGGAACTAGTGGACGGATCTGCAAGAATGGTTGAGCAGGAAAGTTCTACCTTAGAACTGAAGAGACAAAAAGAACTCGATATTCGGAAAGCTGTTGATAGGGATGTTAAAGACAGGAAAAGAGAAAAAGATATGGATGTAGAAGGCAGCCGAAATGAAAAACGTTGTAGGTACCATGACAAGGAAACAAATGACGGATGCGTGGTAGCTGATGGAGTTTTAGAAAGGGATAGAGAATCTTTTAGCTATGGTGTTCAGCAGCGTAGGGGGATGCTACGGCCCAGGGGAGCTCCTCAATCAGAAAATCGAGAACCTCACTTCAGCTCTCATGCACGGGACAATGACAGGTATATGTTATCATCTTTATAGCATGTGATATCCTATGTGTGTGTTTTATGGGTGCAACTTGGGCTTGGTCTAGCTTGGGCCTGTCCAGAAAGTGTTCCAAGGGGGCTTGTGCTAGGTTTTTTCTAGAACTCAATGTTGTTTAAAAAAAAAAAGCCTAAAACCATTTTAGCTGTGCTTGGGCCTGGCCATCTGAAAGCTTTTGCCCAACCTAAGTTCACCCAAATTGCTATTGTTTATAATTTATATATATTTGTATATTTCTTTTATATAGCATATATCTATATATAGTTATATACTTACTACCTTACATGATCGAGATTTCCTTTAAAAAAATCCATATGTAGCCCCTGCCTGAGAAGACAATTCAGGCTCATATTGGCCTGAAAATCATCCTTGACCACCCTATTTGATCACTTACATGAGTCATGCTTCATTTTTGGTTCTTGGTTCTTGGTTCTTATCCAAGGGTTGTACCCAAAATCTTTTCCTGTGAAACAAAGCAATAACCACATTAATTCTAGGATCATGGCTTTCCAAAAGTCTGTAGACATGCAGAAGCAGCTTCTCTATACACCCACACCCGACTTTGACATTGATTCCAGCTGTCTCAATTGTAGACAAACAACTGGATGAGGTCTTTACAAGTTATTGTTATTACTGTTTTTTTTTCTGTTAAGGTTACTATTTGTTTATTGGAAGAAAAAGAATACACTCGGAAACAAAGCCCATTGGACAAACTCAGGAGGAAAATGGAAACAAAAGGTACAGCAGAGCAAACAAAAGTACCTCCCTCGCACCCACCCAAAATCTCTTAAGGTCTAACTAATAGTTCAGCAATAAGCCCAGCAATCCTCCTTAGCCAGGGAATCTGCCTTAGCATTGGCTGATCTAGCATTGTGAACAATAGTGCCAACCTACTCTACGGGCCACCTCTTTATCATGAAAAATCATTGGATCATAACATGCACTCATGGTAGGCCATTGGCCCCAGCATGATTTGGGTTGGGGGGGTGGGGGGTTTGAGAAGAAGCGAACAGTTCGAAGATTAATGGTTAAAAGAGGGTCAAAAACCTTGAATTTTAATCCACTGGTGGGCTTAGCGATCAAACATAGCACTTGTGCTTGGACACAATTTTGAACATTTTCCATGAAACTACCAAAACTGGAGATTTGATTGTTCTCTTGTTTATTGCAACTGTAATCCATAGAATGCAAATAAAAAGATCAATATTTGGATGGCAATTCCTTGTTTTCTTGTGCATTTTAAGACTGTATTTTTCTATGAACTTCTGAATATTTTTTAATTGGTTTTCTTTTGGATGATTTCAACTTGAACTTTTGTATATTTCTTTTTGCTAGTTTTTCTCTGCATTTATTTTCTCTAGTTAAACATGTGCTGATTATTTTGTCAATTTCTTCTTTTTCCCCTCTTTCATTTTTTTGCAGATCTCAAGGTTAGCCAAGATATTCTCATTAACTTTTAATTTGTGCTAATCCCTGTTGCTTGCTCCAAATGGAAAAAGAAACTTCATTGCTGCACTGCCTTCCTCAGAGGATTCAAGTCTTGAGCTTTTGTAGTTTATTAAGCTATTCTCCCCCCTGTGAAATGGTAGAATGACTTGAAGCATCACCGTTTAAGATGACATTGTAAGAACTTGCATAGTGTTATCTGGACTATTTATCCAGTTTGTGACGAATTACTCCTTTTTTGGATGTCTCCATTGTTGTCCCCTTTTAACCAGTTTCCTAGTACTCTTTTTTGCAGTATATGGGTTGTGCTTTAAAAGTCACAACTGGTAATCATATTCCCATGCTGGAATTGGCTGCACAGTTGAAGGATTATCCCCTTGTAGCATTTTTGTTCCGTGCAAACCAGTCCAGTGGCATTTTTCTAGCATTTTCCTTTTACTGAGGACTGATGGTGACATTTGTTGAGGTTTGTCTAGTATTGTGTAGGAAATTCTGGATTCTTAAGTTTTATCAGTTCACATGCTCACACCAAGGGGCATGTCATGATGGATTAGTTGACTTCATAAGGAGATAATACTAGTCATTACAACCAATCATCTTGTTTGTTATGATGTTGGCATTATATTATATGGTGAGAATTGATTGTTGTCTGTACGAGTGTGCATGCAAGCTGGTTCGCATGGTTTGTCTGTATATCTGAAAATAATCACCTACAAAGTTGTTCATATGTTGTCCTGTGCTGGCTAATCCCGTGGGTCCACCCTGGCCTCTACTTGCTCATTGTACCCTCCTCATTCATCTCTCCCTTCTGAATTGGATCTTTACTCAATTGACCCATGCCCAAGATTATCTCATTGGTGAAACAAAACTCCACATGAAGTTGGGTTATATTATTTAATATGATCTTTTTATATAAGCACAGAGCTTTCCATGCAACTCATCAATGCAGCCCCTGGTGGGCCCCACTCATTGGTTCACAGAGCCTGACATTTGCTCCAATTTGCAGGTGACCATTGTTATACATGCACACATTAAGTAACCACTAGATCAAAGTGTTTATTTCAAGATTCGATGTTGTTCATAAACTATAATTTCCTAGACACGTCAAATGGGTCATATTGTTATCTTTGCATCATTTTCATCATCAAAGCCTTATTCCATCTCTCTAATTCATGTTACTAAGTTCGACTTCTCCACTCAACTTTGTCAAAACCCATGCTATCTCTTCTCCACATTCTATTGTGTCCTTACTACTTCCACCTTCTAACATGTCATTTGTGGAGACACGAGGTATAAAGAATTTGAGGTATCATTTTAGGCTTTAAAAAGTGCACAAATGGTTCTCAAACATTTTCTAGTGCAGAAGTGATGAAACTGTGGTGCCTTGTTTATAATCAGATGTCTAATTCACATCTTTGTTACCACTGAAACCTTTTGTGCTTCCATTTACAGCAAAAGCCGATGTTTCAACTGTTGTTTATAAGGCGGGTGAATGCATGCAAGAACTGATAAAACTGTGGAAAGAGTTTGAAGCATCTGAAGATTATAGAAATAATACTTGTAATGGTCCAACTCTGGAGATTCGAATACCTGCTGAACATGTTATGGCCACAAATCGTCAGGTAAGGTTTTTTTTTTTTTTTAATTACAATATCTTAGACAACGTGCCATTTACACACACAAAAAAAAAAGAGTAAAAAACTTCAACCACCTTTTAGTTTCATCTTCATCATCATTGACAGCCACTAATCCCATCTATATGGATTCATCAATTCAGTTTCATGGTTCTGCGGTGCAATTGACTGTGTCAGTGTTCAACAACTACTTTTTCTGTTTGTTTTGTTTATCAATTTTCATAGTTTTCTTTTTTGTGAACCTTAAGTGGAGATGTCAATCTTTTCTCCTCTTTACAATCAGTTTGTGGGGACGTTGACATTTAGTATGATTTACCAGACATTCAAGGATTTATTCTCCCATCCATGATGCTGATTGGAAAAATCAAGTTTTTTTTTGTTTGTTGAAGAGCTCTCTGTAAATACTAATTAGTTTGGTGGGATCTCATTCACTGAGTTTCTGAGCTATTGGAGCTCCCTTCAGCAATGATAAGAGCATCTCAGGGTCGGGTGATTGGAATGGGTAAAAGGTGGTTTCCTTTTCAGTAATCATGGTATGAAGGGAAAGGGGTGGGTTCGTTCTTACCCCCATTTTGCTTGAGGTAGGGCTGAAATTGGTTCTAAGCTTTTCAATTCCAAGGTTAAATCTTGAATGCCTTTGAATGGGAATCCTGCTGATTAGGTTTTCAAATTTCAAAACCTTAAGTGGGGCAAGCCTGAACAATTGGACAAAGAACAAGCAGATCAAGCTTGGATTCAGAGAAGCAGTTGCAGGACCCATTAAAAAGCTTGTTGTTGTCCAGTCCAACCCAAAATCGATGGGCTGGTCTGACATGGTTTTTAAATACTGTTTGCAACTTGTGGTGCTGTGCAAGGGACAAGGGGAGTGGTTTCAGCCCAATCTAAGTTGTCCCAAAATTGGCAGTGGTTTCTCAAATGGATGACTGTCATCTGCAATCAAGGATTCACATATAGAACTATGGTTTCTTCTCAAATGGAAAAATGTCTAGATGACAAAATGGATGAATGGGTATTTTCTAGGGTGAAGCTTAGGCAAGGCAGCGATGCTGAAAATAGTCATTGGGTAACCACATGCCATACCATGCCAATTAAGTTGGGTGGATCAGGGATTCTGATGCTCGTGTTTAAACAACCTGTGACATTTATTTTCCAGAAGGTATTCGTGCAAAGATGTGCATAAATGAGCTTGATAAAAACTGGTTGAGAGGAAAAGCACTCGGCAAGACTCAATAGTCCAGGGAGGGAAAATTGTGAGGGAGTGTTTTTGTATTTTGGCTGATTTAGGGGTAGAAATTGTTTGCACTCAATTTTTTTTTGCAAAATTGCATTACATGTAGATATCCAAGCTTCATGGGGTCAATCAAGCATAACAAATTGAAATTCAATGCAAGCAAGTGAAATCATATGAAATTCATGAAAGATTGGGTTCATCTAGACCATATATAGCATGACCAATCAAGGTAGACCACAAATGGACCAAAATGGTCACAACTCAAGGATCAATTAGTGGTACATCCCATCCTATAGAATGCTCACAACTCAAGGATCATCAATCGGCTATGTGGATTTAAAGAAATGTGGTATGTGGCCCACGTATGATGCCCTAGTGATCACATGTTCAAGACCATTGCAAACACCTGACTCTTAGATCTCCATCACAACTTACACTTCGATGATCGAATGGGAAAATTGGAAGATATAAGTTGTGCCCAATTCATGGTGGCCAGATGAGCACAAGTTCAAGTCTGTTTCTAAGATCCAAGGGTTAGATCCCCATAACAACTTACAAATTTACGATGAGATTGGAGAATCAAAAGATTTAAGTTGTGGCCCACTTTTGATGGTTTGATGATCACGAGTTCAATTAGATCTCCATTGCAACATACAGATTGATTATCAAATGGGTAGATTGAAAGATATAAATTATGGCCAATGCATGGTGGTCAAATGATCACAAGTACAAGTCTGTTTTGAAGATTCATGTGTTACTATGTTAGATCTCCATCCTAACCTACGGATTGATAATCAAATGGCTAGATTGAAGGATATAAGTTGTGGCCCACTCATTATGACTTGATGATCTCAAGTTTAGTCTTTTGAAGATCTTTGTGTTAGCCATACAACACAACTTACTGATCATTGTTTTGACGTGCAAATCAAAAGATCTAGTGTAGCAGTCCAGCTATGATGATTACAATCTCAATGATCCATGCACTAGCTTTTCAAAGGAGCTTCGTGATCATTGATCTGATATGTGGATCAAGAGATACAAAAAAGCAATGTTGTCAAAATCTTCGGATTTGCGATTCAAATCCCACCCCCAAACGATTCAAATCTTATGTAGAATCGTAAATACTGAAAAATCGTAGGATTCTGGAGGTGAATCCCAAATCGTGGGATTCGAATCGTTGGATTCATTTTTAAAAAAAATGGAAAACGTGTGCATGGCAGAGGAAAAGGGATCTTTGATCTTCTTTCTTCTTTTTCTTTTGTTTCTCATATTCTGCCTTTATTTCTCATCGCTGCTTCATCTTCTTTATCTTCTCCTTCTGCCGCACGCCCTTCTTCATTTTTTTTTCTTCCGCCGCCGCATGCCCTAATGTTTACCTTTTAATTTTTGCTTCATCATGCCCTAACTTACGCCGCATGCCCTAAGTCTCTTTTAATTTCGTGTGAGGACTGTTTGCATGAGATGTGAACATGCCCTTTTTTAATTAACTTATTGACTTTTTTCTCTGTTTTAATTTTTTTTTTTCTATCATCTTTTTTAATTACAAAGCATCTCTTTTATTTTTTTTCTTTTCAATTATTTATATCTAAAAAATTAAAAATCTCTAATTTTTTTTTAATTTTAAGAAAATCATGAATGTTAATAAAATTTATTTAAATGCCTTTGATTTATTTGTTGATTTTTAAAATTTATCACTACTTAATATTTATATTTTAATCTCATATTAATATATTTCTTTTTTATTATAAGTTTTTTGAGATATTGAAATTGGATAATAAAAATTTAGGATGATTTGTAATGTGAAAACTTGACTTCTAATGTATTTTAATTATTTTTTGCATTGATACATTTTGTCATATACTCATGTATCTGCATATTTACTTAATTTATATGTAATTATAGTATAAATAATAATTTAAAAAAAAATTATGTATCTTACGATTGTACGATTTTCGATTCACGATACAATTCAAGTTTGACAACACTGCAAAAAAGTGAGACTTGATGCACATGTGACAATCAAATTGATGTGGGGCCCACTTGATATTACCGGATAATATTGATTTTGGTGTCATGTTAAGGATTCTACGGTCAACTTCTCAGTGCAATTTTCAGTTTCAGAATTTGTGATCAACGAAAATGGTTACATGCGAAATGCTATGAATTGTTCAATTGCATAACATTAATTTCATGATTGTGGGCCCTGCCTATGAATCTCAAAGGTCTGAAAATTGATCTCATTGTGTAGAGCATTAAAATAGCTCTCCAGTGATATATATTGTACCTCAATGGAATTCAAATAAACAAATTGACAATTGTGAAAGCAATAATAATAGAATAACATAAATAAGAAAAATTAATAAATAAAGGAGAGGATCTGATGTAGGACATGCACAATTTACATGGAGTATTTACTATTTTCGTATTTTACTATTTTTATTTTCGAAGTCCTTGTAAGAAAGCCAGGTTGGTGGCTTTCCTTGTTGGTTTAGGAATCTAAGATAAGATTAGAAGTTGTTACTTTCGTTTTAGAATAAATTAGGAAGTTTCCTAGTGTGTGTGGGATTCTAATCCCGTGTAGGTTTATTTCTAGATTTCCTTCTTTTTCTTTTTTTTTAATATAAAGCTATGTAATGGGTTGAGAAAAACACCCAACGATGAATATTGAATGAAAATATTGAGGGCATAGCCTTTTTCCTATCTTTTTCCTTTCTTCTTCTCCTGTCTAGCTATAAGCATATCTTCTTCTTCCCGCCTAGTTGCAGGCATGCTCCCTCCTCCACAAGCCCTCCTTGCGTCGCCATTCGCTGCAAGGCTTCTGCCCCTAAGCCAGGTATTCCATCGTCTTCCCTTCCTCAATTCCTTCCCTTCGAGTCCTCCTCCTTCTTCTTCCCTTTTTCCATCTTCACCTCTGAATCCTCCATCGTCTCTCTTCAGATTCGCATGTCCTTAATGAGGTACTGCTGCTGCCTTTTCTTCTCCTAATCCATTCACCCTCTTCCCCTTAACTTCTTCTTCCTCTTCACCACTTCCGCCACTGCCCCCTTCTTTCGTTTTTCCCCTTTTCTTTCTTCCCATTCATGTTTTACCCATTCGTACCCCTAAATCCATTCACACAGTCGTATAAGACCCCTGAACCAGTCCCCACACGTGCCTAACTTAAAATCTTTCCCATACGTGTGAACATACCTTTGATTGTTTTCCCGAGACATCGTCGGGCCTGACTGTTATTTTGATTTCTTCTCCTCTGCCACTACATTAGGATCAATGGATGAATGAGGCAGGTCACAACATTGTTTCATTTAGTGCGTAGGGAAAAAACAAAACAAGCTCAAGAGGGTAAATAGAAAAATGCAAACTTTGTCTTTACAAGAGGACAAGAGGAAAAAGGTGAGAGTGCTTTGAGAGTGGATAAGGCAAGGGCGGGGTCCAAATTGGGTCCCACTATGCTATACTCTTTCTCTCTCTCTCTCTCTTTGGGTTCCATGCCCTATCTCTCTCTTATGTTGGGACATCTAAATGTTGATGCAAAGTAGACAAGTAGTGATGAGAGAATTGACTTTAAAAGTGTGATTCTGCCTCTCAGACAAATAATTTTCTCTCCACGAAGCCAGACGCTTACTAAACTTGTGAATGATGGGCTCCCACTGAGAGTAACCAGGAGAGCCAATGCAAAGGGGAATGCCCTGATAAATAGAGGGAAGAGAAGATGACATGCATCCAAAAGCCGCAAGAAGGAAATAAGCTCGTTGTTGTCCAAGTTGATGCTGAAAATTTCACTCTTGAGATAGTTGATATGGAGGGAGCAGGAAAGTTCAAACCATCTGAGCAGAGAGCGTAGATTCATGATGGAATCCTCGTTAGTCTCATTTAAAATAATGGTGTAATCCACAAACTGTAAGTGGTGGAACTGCAATGAAGAATCACCAATTCTGAAACTGTGAATAAGCGAGAAATCAACAACCTTGGATAGAAGAAGGGTAAGAGCCTCCAGAATCATGATGAAGAGTGCTGGAGAAAAGGGGTCACCTTGGCAAATACCTCTAGATCTCTTGAAGAAACTTCTAGAAGAGTCATTAGTGAGAATAGAAAAGTGAGCTAAAGAAATACACTCTGATATCCATCGACACCATCTCCACCTGAAACCCATATTGGATAGAACAAAGTGAAGGAAGTGCCCATCCACTATATCATAAGCTTTTTCTAAATCCAATTTTCAAATAATTCCTTTCCGGCGAGACTTGTGCTGAGAAAGTTTGGGGTTTTACTTTCATATTCTAGACTTGTTTTTCATACAACTTTGGAGTTCAATTTCATACTTCAGACTTTGTGCAAGTTTGGAGTTCTAATCTCATACTCGTCTTGTATTTTATTCAAGTTTGGAGTTTTAATTTCACACCTTAAAAATACATGAGGTGAGCTTAGAGTTTGATTAAATATAATTTGATCTTGTAAATGAGGCAAGTTTGGATGTTTGAGCACCCACTCCATTCTCATCTCTTGAGGCAAGTTGGATGATGAGTTGATATTTTAACTTCTTCAAGAATGTACTCATAAATGGATTACATAAAAAATGGCTCACCAAAGGAAACTTATTATTTTGAAATTTTGTGGAATTTGTAACTTGAAAATTTTGAAATTCTTCTAGACTCCGAAACTTGAATTTTCTCCAAGAGAGGCAAGTTCCTAGAATTTCATCAAGAATTCATGTGGGTTCTTTAACAAGTGGAAAAAGTCTTGCGGACCCCACAAAGAAGACCAATCGACAGCCATCTTGGACCAGTCTCATCATCACCTCCATCAAGTAGAATAAGTCCTATGGACCCTGTAAAATACACTCAACAGTGGATCAAGTGATTATCACCTCCAATCCACATCCATCTTGAACCAGTCTCGTCATCTCCATCGAGTAGAAGACCCTATAAAATACATGATTACAGTGGATTGAGCGATTATTACTATGCCTAAGCATATTCAATGGTGGATCAAGTCAGCAAGACTCACTTGGAACATATTTAATGGCCGGTCAAGTCATCATGACCCTATTGGACATATCCAATGGTTGATTAAGACAACAAGACCCTGCCTAAACATATTAAATGGCAAATCAAGTCATCAAGATCCTGCCAGACACATCCAACGACTGATCAAGTCATCAAGACCCTACTTGAAGTTTGTAACTTTCATAATATTCTTACCGGCTGATCAAGTCATCAAGACCCTACTTGAAGTTTGTAACTTTCATAATATTCTTACTCCAGGATGCAGAAGGTTGTAACTTTCATCAGATAATACTTCCTCTGACTTATTCATCATTAGTATAGCAACTAATCCACGTCTATAGTTACTAAGTTCTGTAGGAATTTAACTTAAGAGAACTGCATCATACTACTATTTATCCATGAATTTTTTTCAATCATATACTTACAAGCAATTGGAATTACACTCACTTTTTTTTCTTTCCATATAATGGAAGTTGCCACCTGATACATCTCTAATGTTCCATTATTGCTTAGTCATGCACACTATTCTGCATAAATAATTAAATCATCTGCTTATTGCACATGTTGGTTATATGCACCATTTATGTCTGAGATTATCCACTCAGATACAAATCTAATTTAAATATTGATTTAAAGCTTTTAAGGGGGATATTGGCAGGCAAGGTTGTTAATATGGTGCATATGTGCAGGTCAGAGGTGGGCAGTTATGGGGAACAGATATATATACAGATGATTCAGATCTAGTTGCCGGTATGTAGAACGTATTGTATCTGACAGAAGGAAGGATATCCTTAAACTAACCTTTCAGAAAAAAAAAAAAAACATTCTAAACATCTGTTCTTCAAGGTTATACAATTTGATGGGTTGCTCCCGTCTTGCTGTCTATCATTAATGATTTTTCTTATATTTTGTGGGTTTTGCATGTTAGTTCTAATGCACACTGGTTACTGCCGCCCTACAGCATCAGCTCCTCCTCCATCCATCCAAGAGTTACGTGCAACAATCCGTGTGCTACCTCCACTAGACTGTAAGTTCAGTCTCTACAGTTTAAACTGCAGATGTTGCAATTCCACATTGAATGTTTTGAGAAGAAAGCTCAATAGTTCACACAAGTAACATGATAGTTGAACTTGTCTTACATGTATATCTAACCAAAAAAAACTGTGCATTAGTCAAGTTTC
Source organism: Chimonanthus praecox (assembly GCA_022113865.1). Classification (NCBI taxonomy): domain Eukaryota; kingdom Viridiplantae; phylum Streptophyta; class Magnoliopsida; order Laurales; family Calycanthaceae; genus Chimonanthus; species Chimonanthus praecox. The sequence goes on along the minus strand of CM039090.1, from coordinate 11,616,225 downwards.
TCGATTTTGGCTGAAGTCAACACCATCAAATCAGCTAAAATTATCTTGCTAGAAAATCATGGATGTATTCTACAGTATCCTTTGAGTTCCAAATTCCTTTCCAAACATCTAACTAAAAATACTTTACTTTTCAGATGAAGAAAATGATCTGTGAGAAATTTCAGTCTCACAAGCATGGCACTATAAATCATCTGAGTTTCCAATTTAACATGCTAAATTGCTGAAGATAATTGTGTACTACTTTTGTCTTTGGTAGAAGTTTAGTTCTTTCAAAAAGGAAAGGGCTAACTGATATTGAGATATCCCAACACGGACCATTTGTTGTTATATCCTGAATCAAAAATGGAAATTCATATTGGAAGTTGACGCAGGACAAAAGTGAAGTGTGCCCTAAAATGAGCTTATGACATTCAAAACCCTAGATCTACTAATGTAATAAAAGAAAATAAGAAATCTGAATGGTAACTACTGCTATATGCTTAAAATATGCAATTAAAATGCTAATCTAAGAAGATGACATTCCATATTAAATGATTAAAACAAGATCTAGCAAATAACATCACAAAAATGAAGAGATCTAAAGAGATTCGTAGCACGCAAGTATATTAAACCCTAGAAGTAATCACAAATCGCGATTAGGCTTTAAAATATCCTAAGATTAGATTCAAGACGCCTAGAATTCCACAAGCAAGTGAAAAAGTACAGATTCTTAATGAAAAATCAAGGCCTACTTGAATCCAAACCCAAAAAACACTTAACATAGGTCTAAGAAAGCAATTGTTTGGGAGTGTTTCTGCACAAAATAGTGGTTTGTAGGGTAGGAACTAGATCGGAAAAAAAATCTAAAACAGGGAGATCTGACACTGTCTGTACGACCAAGTGGGGTCCTCGTCGTGGCGGCCTACAATGCTGAGATCTTGCCCTAGTTGGGTCATATTTGGGTTTATTTGGAACTTTTTGTAGTTTTAGGGTTCCAAAAATGCTGGAAAATTGGGGAAGAAAGAAAAGGAGAAGAGAGAGAGTAAAAAACACTTGATTCCTTAGAGTCGCACCAAAGGAGGGATGGAGTCACACCACTAGTATTTTCAAGAGAGCATGCAAAAAATTCTTCACTAGTATTGTCTTCTCAAATAATGAGTGTTTACAGGTATTTATAAGAAAAAAACTTATGAAACCCTAGAAACACGTACATGTGTGAACAATACAAGCCTTTTAAATTAACTTATTATATTCCATAAAGTTGACACTCAAATAAAATAAAATACACAATAAAGTAAACTTCCTAAATCTAACACTATGGTAACTCTGGATCCATTTAACAGTTTGGATCAATCAATCATGATCCGACAGACAAAACAACTTCCAAAACCCCAATTTGATGAAACGAATGGTTAGATCAGGACTTCAAAGCAATCAAATCATAGATCTATGCACATACATTAGATTTGTTGATCATTCCCCAGCCATATTGTCCCGATAGTTGTGTTATGTCATTTCCGAGATCCCTGATAGACCCATTAGCCATCATGGATGTCCTTGTCAGAAGTGTTAGGCTGCACAGGCCAAGCGTGGTGGGCCCCACTTAATCGTGGTGGGCCCCACTTAATCGTGTGTGTTAGCATGATAGTATGTAATATACAATAAAACAAGCACAATCAAATAGAACATATCATCAAAGTAAAAACATTATTTGTTTTTGGACCCAATGAGAACCAAGACCCTTAATCCCGATTTCCAGATGATTAGATAAAAGCAATCACAACTGGAAAGCTCTACATAATTTACGCCTCTTGATTCAATAGACTTAGATGGTCTTCGTGATGGAGTGAGTGATGCTTATATGTTGTATGATAGCAAATGAATTGTCCAAAAAACCATACATCTCTCACTTGAATTCATGGGTTTATATAGGATTGGTTAACCATGCCATCACATGACACAGAGGGGTATGTGTCAACTGGAGGATAAAGCTCATGACACATGGTGGCTAGGTGTCAATGGGAGAGAAGGCTTCTGACACCTCATTAGTTGTTAATGAGAGAGAAAGTTTGTGACACTACATGACACATGGCAAGGGAGCAGAATGGTTCATGCCACCAAACGACACTTGGCATGTTCGGTGTCAAGGGGATGGAAAACTCATGCCACTAGCTTACACATGTATGGGTTGGGTGGAGGAGGAATTTAGATGCCAAAGTGTATTTGATGAAAACAATAGTGAGATTGCAGAAAACTGATTGAACAGTTAAGATCATTTGCTCTGACCAATTTTTCATTCTGTGAACCACCCTTGGCAGGGATGACTTCATGGATAATCTTGATTGTGCCACCATTATATGGAGTTTCATGTTCATGCCCTTTGGGCATCAATTTGTTCCCATTATGTTTAAGAATTATTTATCTACATGATTGAGATATTCAAGTTACCATTTTACCAGGAAATATTGTCATTATTGTCTCACCATTTACACATGTATTGGACATACCATGTGCTTTGATGTTTAAAAGCTTTGTCCTCTGGTTTCAAATGTGTGTTTGTGAATGTGAGAGAACAAGATATTTATCTGTAATTTTCTGTGTTTTGCATCTGACACTTGTCTAGGTGCCTGCATACTGATTTTCAACTTCATTGTGTTTATGTAGGTTACTCTTCAACATTGAGAAACAATGTACGTTCCCGTGCTTGGGGAGCTGCAATTGGTTGTAGCTATCGTGTTGAACGGTGTTGCATTGTGAAGGTGACGAGCATCTTTATTGTTATTATTTGGAATTCCTGAGAGTTGAATGATTTTCTCATGCTTGTGATTTTCTACCAACATCAATTGGAGTTCATTCGAAGTTAATTTCTTTGCACCAGAATATATTTTGCATTTCTTTTTAAGTTCTTCATAGTTTTTCTATTAGCTTAAGTTATTCCAACCCATATCTCAAAATTCTTTATTCATGAAAGTCACTGCATCATTGATCCTTAACTAATTTGATGCTTTTTCGCAGAAAGGAGGTGGGACAATTGGTCTTGAGCCTTGTCTGCCACATACCTCTGCAGTGGAGCCTACTCTTGCTCCAATGGTTGTTGAGCGAACGATTACAACACGTGCTGCAGCTTCGGTATTTCTCAATGCATCTATTTATTTATTTGTTGTTATTTTTCTAATTAATATTATATAATTACCTTTCTGTATTCTGACTCATACAAATTTTTTGGTGTTCAAAAAAAAATTAAAGATTTTGTGTTTATATCTACTTATGTGCAGCTTTTTAAGCAAATGTTCCAAGCATCATTATGTGTTAGGGGTGCAAATGGCTCTATACAAGTCTATCTTTATGCATTAAGCACGAATAGGAGACCAACCCCATTAGCAATGTTGTCAAAATCGAATCGTATCGTGAATCGGTCAAGGGGTGTGAATCCTGAATCGTAAATTGTAGAATCATAAGTTTCATAATGTTTTGTTCAATTCCTCATAATATATAAGTAAATATGCAAAAATGAAAATATGACAAAATGTACCAATGTAAAATTAAATAAAAATGCATTAGAAGTCAAGTTTTTACATTCCAAAATCCAAATCACCATAATTCATAAAATTCTATTATCTAAAATTCCAAAGCATTTAAAGAGTATCATTGTCATAAAGATTTCCCGATACTTGTACAACATAACATAGTAATATGCATTAAAAAATTAAACAAAGGGCTATTTTGAGAGAGACAAAACTTTTTACATAGTCTGAAATAAAGAATAGTGATCTAAGTCTAAAAAAAATGTCAAACAGTCATACAAAAATTAAATAGTGCAACAACCCTTGTCAGTCCTCAGGCGAGGACGGTTAACGGTAAGAACAAAACATCACACACCTCTTTTGAGGACTCTTTATGGAAGAAAACATTTTCCAGGTTCTCATACGAGGACCTGCGAAGACCAAACCTTAGTTATCAATCATTATACCCCAAAGTTTTGCCCAGAAAAAAAAAAAAATTATACAGAGTAGCGGCAGTAACGGCGATTGCGATGAAAAAAGGGAGAAAAGCTTCAGCAAATAGGCGATGAAGAAGAAAAAGGAAAGAGGAAGAAGAAAAACAGAAGAAGGGCCATAAGAGTAAAGCGAAAAAAAAATATATAAAAACCATACCTCAAAGCTGCAAACGATCGAAGAGAGGCTTGCGAAGAGGCTTGTAGAAGCTTGAGAATGAGATCTCGAAGCTTGAAGAGATGCTTGCGTAGAGGGTTGCAGATAGAAAAGAAGAAAAGGTTCCATTGGAAGAGTGTCTATTGGAGTCTCCAAAGGGTTTTATCGATGCAATAGACCAATCAAAACAGGTAGCTTCTATAATTGCCCATGCAAAAAAGCCTTTTCCTCTCCCATGCACATGCTTTCTTTTTTTTTTAAATAAATCCAACGATTCCAAATCCCACGGATTTGGGATTCACCTCCTGAATCCTAGGATTTTTCAGTATTTAGGATTTTGCATAAGATTCGAATCGTTCGGGGGTGGGATTCGAATCGCGAATCCTAGGATTTTGAGAACATTGCCCATTAGTTTTCTGGCATCTAATATTAAATGTTGACCCAGCCTGTAGGTATTAGGCTTGGCATGAATTCGGCACGTGGCAGGCTTATTATTGATGGTCCATTTGAGATCCAATATTGATCACCCACACACTGGTTTGTACAGTGTTACACAGCTTTCCTAAGCATGGGGCCACCACTGAATGGGTTTTGAGTATGCAGCCTACCAAGAATATCCTTGATTGGATCAATCAAGCTATATTTTTTAAAACTGCAGAATTTAAAGATTAAAAAATAATTGAGTCTTATCAAATTTTGGAGAGCTTGAAAAAATGTCTTGATTGAGTCAATCAAATTTATTTTTGGTGGACCACATATTCACGGAAAGACCTTTCCAACGGTCATTAGCATCATTTGCCAAACTCCGATTTATCTGCGGCCAACCCATTTTTGGTGATGGCTATTACATGATATTGCTGATAAGTTCTTCATAAGTTCATGTGTAAAAAAAAAACCCTGTGCACAGGATCACTCAAAGGGGAGAAAAAACCCAGTGCACTGGTGCCTTTGGATATTTGTTTTCATGTTTATATTACATTATTTAGAACCAATTTTGACTGCAGAATGGCTTAAATCAATTATCTCACAGTTGCTAATTTCTATCTTGTAGGCTTCTTTTTGTGTTGTTGAAACTTTATCTGTTGCAAAATAGTTATAAATTGCTTGTTATTCAATACTTACTGTTAAGTTTGCTCCTTTTTTTTCCTCATTTTTTTTGTTTTTGTTTTGGAAATGAGGGTGATGACCTTGTAATCGAGATATAATATGTGATTAGCTCCTGCTCTGAGACCTATCCCTGGGGGCTTGTTTAAGTGTCTATCTTGTTACATGAGTTGTCCCGGCTTTCTTCTGGCTGGTTTCTCTGTTCTGATACTTGTCTTTGGTGTCTCCTGGGATGTATTCTTCTTTTATCAATATAGTTTAGGGTAACCTTTTGAAGAAGAAAAAAACAACCTTTTTTTCGGAAGTGGAAACTGTTGGGTACTTTTCTTTGTTAAGTTTATTCTACATCACTTATAGAAATAAAACATATTTTGAATTTGTAGTCGTTCATATTTTTTACTGTGTGTAAGTTTGTCTTATATTGTGTTGTAGTGCCATTTAAGTTATTAAGATTAGTGACATTGCTTGTAGAATGCACTTCGGCAACAGCGGTTTGTACGTGAAGTCACAATACTGTACAACCTATGCAATGAGCCATGGTATTTTTCCAATCTTTCCTTGGGGGCTAGTCTGTTTTTAAATGGTTGTGTTCTGATAATGATTAGCAAAACCATAACATTGCAATAGGTATAACGTGTCTATTAGTAAGAGGAAAAATGTATCCATTCTTCAATTGAGCATGAAACTCAATATTTATTAGATACAGACGTTAGAATTTATTCAGTTAGTATGTAATATGCAGTGACAAATTTCTTTGTTCTCTTTCAGTTTTTGGGGTTTTATCAACAAATATCATTGTCTGGTTATAAAAGCTTGGTGATTGTGACATCCATGCTTTTGATGAAGGGACAACATCCCTTGTCTTCTGTTCAGTTGTCCCCATTTGAATGGTAAGAAAGCAAGGGTTGTGTCCCTCTAATAAAAAACATGGGTGCCTGAGTCACAAGCCTTCTAAAAAACCTTTAGGGTTGTTTGAAATAGAATTGAATGTGATATAAGAATTGCTTGTGTTTATCATTATACTCTTTTTATTGTTTATATATGATTATCGTCTGATATTGCAGCTATTTTAATTCAATCTGTCTTGTTTTTTATTAAAAAAAAAAAGGCTTTCAGGAGTTAGTAGCATTTACTCATCTTGCAAAGTTGATTATTTCTTGGCTTTATACAGACCATTTCATTGATAATTGATCTTCATGTTAACTTCACAAAAAAATGTTAATTGATCTTTATGTTGAGTTTTCCCTTCTTTACCCTTTAACCCTGCCTAAGCCAATCATAGGCTGCCCCTTTGACGTTGCAGGCGGGCATCATACCTGGCCTGTGTAGTGCTTGCATGATGCAGGATTATTCAGGTACAACTGGGATGAATTATAGAATGAGCTTACCATCACATGTATGTCTTGCTATTTTACTTTGAATATTTTTTCCATGTGTCTACTTACTGAGGAAATGGATTTATCCACCTTTTTCTTTTCAATAGCCCTCATTGATACTACAAATGAAAGTTTAAGCTGTGAAATTTGCATCACTGTAAAATACTTCATGTTGTAGAATGAAGATGTATAAAATCAGGCCTGGTTATTAAATATGCCTATACTTTATTTCACATATCATCATGCTTCTGAACCTGTCATTCTGGTATTTTTCCTTGGTTCTTTCTAGGTGTTTGTTAGTATTGGCATACTTGTTTGGTCTCACAGCCTGTTTGGCAGGAAGTTGGCATTTTCTTTTGAAGAGGTTTGGCCTGGGGTTAGCATTGACACTTGAAATGACAGACTTGTGCATCATCTTTCCCATTTTTCCCATTTCCTTTTTTTTGGGTGAAGTGTTAAAAATATCACCAATATTAGTAGCACAAAACAAAAATGTGCTGCTACTCCATGAATAACAATAATGTTTAGTTAACACTATGCCAAAGGCATAAGTTGCTTCAGACCTAGATTTTGAACTGTTAGATCAGTCCTATTCTAAAAATCTGTTCTCCATCAGAGCCTGGGCTTGCAACAGGCTAGGCCTAAGTTGCTTTAGACCTAGATTTTGAACTGTTGGACCAGTCTCTCTTCCTAGTCCTGGAACTTGCTACCTTTAGTCCTGTTTAGGGTGGTTCCTGCACCCACCTAGTGTCTACAAAGATTCTGCAGACAATCCAAGTTTTTTACATGTGAAGGAACATTAATCATGTTATAGGAGGAAACAGTAAAAATCCCAGTGATATTCTTGTCACTGTGTAACTGCCATAATACTCCAATAGAAGAAAAGATGAAGGAATGTCATTTAAGATGGTCTGGACATATCTGAAGAAGACTAGAAACAGCCCTAGCATATGCGAGGTCAAAGGATTACAACTTGAAGGTATTGTTATTGTGATAGAAGGAATATTTATTGCTTTATGAGAGGAATTGAGGAGCGGCCACAGTACCACAGTATGAAGAATGCCATTCTTGACATTCTGTAATTGATATAAGAAGAGAGAACATTGTTTAAGATGTTTGGGCATATCCAAAGAAAACCAGAAGTAACCTTGTATAGAGTCAAAGGATTACAAGTTAAAGGTACCAAGAGAAGGGGAAGATGATTGAGTTGGTAAGATGGAACATGATAGAATGTTGGGATGGAGAATATGTTTGTCGATAGAGTTGAGTGGAACAATAACTGAATAAAGGTCGGGAGAATAGGTGGGACAAAGAGACATAGTAAAATGTTGAGATGGAGAATAAGACTGTCGATAGAGTTGAGTGGGAAAATTAAACTTGATAGAATAGATGGTACAAAGGTGGTGAAGAGAGAGTTATCAGTGTATCTCTTTGTGAACAAAGAATTCTAGGTCAAGCAATGGTGATAATTACAATTTGATAGATTATTAGGTTTCATTCTGTACTTTTTTAATCCTATGTTTAATCAGAGAGTGTTTTTTGTATCTTTGATAATCAGGGTTCTCTTTCAATACAAATGAAAGAATATAAATACACATACAAGTATTTTTTACTTATTGGTCATCTTATTTGAGAATTGCTCAGGGTTAAATATAGCATAAGCACAGTTGCTGATAAGGCACTAAAGAAGCCCCTCTATACATCAACACGTTTGAAGGAAGGAGAAGTATTGTATCTAGAAACGCACTCGACCAGGTATTCTCTTTATTGTCCAGTGCTAATGGCACATGGACATTTGTATACTTTTCGGTTAAATTGCAGATAATATTTTTGGCATTGAGTTGCATGTATGTCGATATATGATCTAGTTTTCTTTGGGAAAATATGGATTTGGCCGAATTTGGTTGTCATCTCAGGAATGTATCTACATTACCCCACTATATCCTTACTCATAAGATTCTGGATGCATATATATTTATAGAGGACTTCTCCCATATATCATGGCATCTTACATTTTCAGCTTTTTCAGAGCTTTGTTGGGGTGGAGATCCAATCAAATGCCTCCTAGACATTCAAACAGGAAAAGTACATGATGTCGTATGTACTTAATGGATGTATAAAGATATCATATGGTACACAATATGATACAACTACTGTTACTGGGTACTCAGTATATCCTGCAGAGCTTATTTTCAATTAAATTGTCTCCCATGCAAAATTTTTAATGACCAACTGCCATCTGACACCCATAGGACTTGAAACCCCCCCTTCATTAGTTTTTTTATTATGATTTAAAGACACTAAGGAGTTGTCATCATTCATCGGCCATTTCCCATCTTATCAGCGTCAAGGAATCATTTCATGTTCAAAAGTGATTTTACAAATTTACGTATGGGAAATTTGGAATCTGTTTTAGGGTGACACTGGTGCAAATACTCATTTCAATACATCCATCTATATTATAGGGAAAATGATGAATGATATCTCCAGTTGGAGAAATTAATAAGCAATTTTAAAATAAAATTTGTAACTAATAATTAACTTTTTTTCCTTTCTTGCTTTGTTCTGTAGGTATGAACTTTGCTTTCATAGAGAGAAGGTTGCCAGCAATAGCACAATGGCCTCCTCACAAGATCCAGAATCGGAGCTGGAAAAGCCGCAAAACCATAATTCACGTGTTGCCCAAAGCAGTAATAGAAATTCAACAGATTGTGATAGGCTTATTGATGTCTACCGGTGGTCCCGCTGCAAGAGGCCTCTTCCCCAGAAAGTCATGCATTCTATTGGAATTCCACTGCCTGTTGAACATCTAGAGGTACCTATTCCAATTTTTCTTTGACTAAATCACCGTTTTATTTATACAGTAATACCCTCAGGAATGCATACACCCTTTGCATATTTGAAAGGGTGGGCCATTTTTTTTCCCAATCTCCACCCCCTGCACGCCTTCGTGACTTCCTGTTCCATGAATTGTCAAAGCATCATCCAAGTGATCTTCACCAATCAATTTGACATATTCCTTGCAGAATGTAGAACTCTTGGACCCTAAGATCAAGGGTTATGATGATTAGATAGGTCCCAAATTTCACATGCAAGACATCTAAGTGATATCATATGCATCTGTCAAACACGTGCCTGGCCCCAAAAAGATCCTATGTTAATCTAGAGGTGGCTTATTGACCAGGTTCACCAGTTCATCACTTCTGAATTCTGATACTGTTCTTGAATAGTTCTATGTTTTGACAGCTAACTCATTATGCATAATTCTTATTTATTGCAATTTCCAGGTATTAGAAGAAAATCTGGACTGGGAAGACGTGCAGTGGTCACAAACTGGTGTTTGGGTTGCTGGAAAAGAATACCAGCTTGCACGGATGCACTTTTTCTCTCCAAATTGATTTTTCTCCCTTATATGACTCCGGAGCATTTAGAATTTACAAATTATCATGGGTGTACAATTATGTATCATTCATGCACCCCATATGTATGTGTAAAAGTGCATATTATCTCCTGTTTGAAGCTTGAAGTTGTAATTTTCTCAATCCAATGCCTTTTTTCTCTCTGTGGTAAATATTTCACCATCACTTACTGGGTCAGCCAGGAGCTGCAGGAATGTCACAGAAGGGAAAAGGGTTTTCTGTGTACTTGATTCCAGATTTTGGTGACCCAGCGTCTGTTTTGATTTGTGTTGGTGAAAACAGAATAGAATATAGCCTTGATGAAGCTTGTATTCATCCATTTGGTTATATACTAACCTTGTGAAAATTCCACCATTTCTTAGACAGGGTGATTTTTTAGTCTAGGATGCTGATTTCATCCACTCCCAGTTCCTAGTTTTTTAATGTAAAAATTTGTTCCTCACTGTGGAATATCATAGCTTTTCAATGACTTTTTCTCACCTAAAAATATTCCTATGCAGATGGAACTTGCTATTGAAATTTCTCTTCATTTTGATTATTGGTCTTGAGGGGAAAAAAAAAAAACAGTATTAATCAATGTATTATTTCACCCTGTTGCTTATCATTTTCATTTATCGATATCGATCTGTATCTAAAATTTTCCATTTTTTCAGTATTAGTTATCTATAAAACTTGACAGATCGGAGCATATGTTGTATCGAATTTTTTTTGTTATTTCGTAATTATTATTGATGAGCATATATAGGGAAGCAACTTGGGCAATTGAGGTTGGATTGAGCATTCTGTGATTAAAGTGCATGGACCTGGACTCAAAGTTGACCTGATTTAATCAAACCAGGGGTACAGAAATTGCCGATATCTCTCTTAAATTTTTTTTTCACAAATATCGGCCGAGATTTCAACTCCTAAGTCAAACCCATACCTGGCCCCAAAAAAATTCCAAAATGTACATGTTGGTTTACATCTGGGCTGGGGCTTCCTTTGAACTAAAATATGTTTTTTGTATTTTTTAAAAGTTTTAAAATATACTTTTCATAAATTTGATATTAATACACCATCCAGTAAATACAATTGGGTTTTATAAATTATGATTCAAATGGAGCTTTCGGACCATATTGGGGTTTCATATACTTGCTTTCAACTGAGCTCAAATTCAGTTCTGATATTTGGGGCAAAAAATAAGCCAGGCAAGCCTGAGTTGACCCAGATCTGAATTTTTCATTTTTCTTAGTTTTTCCTTACATGCACAGGTTAATCCCGAGTTGCACCCCCTGAGCATATACACGGGGACGTGAATAGCCAAGTTCAGGCCAGACCTCAGTAAATGAGTTGTGCTTAATCAATCTCGTTACAAAGCAGATTTAAAAAAAATGATGATTCAGTCTATCTAAAAAGGATAAGCAGGGTTCAGGCTAAATAATAATTTCTGAATTAGATTTTACCAATTGTGTAAATTGGAGAAGCCGGGAAAGTAAAATATAGTGTGAACTAATCAAAGTGTTCAGTTCTCTTAGAACACCCAACTAATTCTCGAGACATGTGCAAACCTTCTTACTTATATACACCACGTAAATCTATAAAGAGTGACACTTTAAGATTGGAACGGGAATCGATTGTAAGACTTATGTTTCCTGAAAAGAGTTTCTGGCTATCACTCTCTAACTTCTCTAACTTCTTTGGGTTAAATACCCATACTATTTCAACTCAAACCGCTTACAAGTCACAGGTAAGTACTCTCTTAATAAAGAGTGATCTGTCATTTACATTCCATTTCCACTTTCCATCAGCATTATTTGTAGATGTTCAATGAGGCCTTCTCCAATGTCGGTTCCCCTACTAATGGCATGCTGACTGCTGCATCTGATCCTTAGGGAACCAGTCTGCTCTCTGGCCTGTTTTGTGTCTGTTCGGCTTGCCTCTCCCGGCTTTGTGGTTTGTTGTGGCCCTGCTACTTGGGGCCTCGTTGTTTTCTCTCCATTGTCTGGCCTGGGCTTGGTTTTCATTTTTCTATTTTGGGCCTGCCACTCGGGCCCAGCGACATTTCTACCCTGGTTGCAATTAAGACCAATATGATTGAACATGAGGGTCGTTGGTGGATCTCAGCCAATTGAGTCATAAATGCCTAAATAATCACAAAAAAAGAGTTCTAATGTATAGAATTACATATTTACACATTGATTTAGTACACCTATGAAAAATACAAAAATTCTAATATAGTATTATTTTTAGTTGTGATATATTATCTAGAATTTATTATAATGTAAAAATTATACAGAGTGAAAATCAATCAATATATTCAAATATTAGTCAATATTTCTATAATAATTTGCTACCAATAAATTAATCTCGAACCATATCTAAATTTTCTTAAATTTTGAATTTTATGATATGATTTATGCTTCCAATATAATCAGTTTTTTTTTAATGTTCAATCTGTAATTTCTCATTAATTGTAATTATAATTATAAGACCAACCTAATTTTACATTTAAAGTCGCTTTTATGTCAAAAGAAATCTTTATATACAATATATGTGAGTTTTTTAGAGGTAATACATGTGACACTTTTGGTCAATTTTATATATATATATATATCTTGTAAAAAAAATTCTTAAAAACTAAATTTAAAAATTTCACTTCAATAAAATAATAGAAAAAGATTTCTCAATTACTACTCCAATCAACCGCCGCAGATGAACGGTCAGGATTCAGAATAGCAGAACGCAACTAGGGTTTCCTAATTTCCCTCGATTTGGCGGTTCCTTTCTCCTCTTTTCCTCTCCCACCTTATAAAAATTAACTACGGAAACTGAGGCAGAGCGCCTCTCTCACATTTGTGAAAAACCCTAACCCTAGAAATCTCAAACCCTAGACTAAAGAAACTCAAAGAGTCGATGCGATGGCAGCAGGAGGGGCAGAAGAAGAAGGAGGCGTTGCTGCACCAAAGCCAAAACTGAGAGACATAAGGCGCTACTTCTGTGAATACTGCGGTATTTGCAGATCCAAGAAATCTCTCATCTCTGCCCACATTCAATCTCACCATCAGGTTTTTCCCCATTTCTACAATTATTCTATATTATATTATGACCTTTAATTCTTTCTAGACCATTTTCACAGAAAAAGTTCCTTAATTCTCTACTTCTGCTTCTATCCCCCTTTGGATGAGTGGAATTATGTAAAGCTAAGTACTTTTATGTAAAATGGTCCTGTTTTGACCGGAAATGATTTAACCCAATTTCTCTTTTTAGTTGAGAAGTTGTTATTTTCCATGGAAGTGCTTTCCTTTTCACGGGTCCAAAGAAACTTTCTGTTTCGGTATCATTTTTGTGCCTTATCTCAGAACCTTTGATTTTCAAAGCTGGACTTGCAATTTTGTATCTGTATGTTGTGAAATTTAGGAAGAAATGAAAGAGAGAGAAATGGACGGTAGTGATGATGGGAATAAGGCAGATAGGCCCAGATCATATGATTGCGAAGAGTGTAGTGCAAGCTTCAGGAAACCTGCATATTTGAAGCAGCATATGCAAAGTCATTCTCTTGTGGTAAATATATTTCTCTCTGTTTTTACTTAGAGTTCTGCAAGATGGGATTTATTGTGAATGCAATTTTCAGAATTGAAATGGTTTTCAAAACAAAAAAAGAAGGAAAAAAAGAACGTCATCTGAAATGGATCCTATATTTGAGAGGCTATTCTAACATATTTCTCTTATTTCATTTAAATAGCAGAAAGCCAGTGTATTGACAAGTTGGTGGGCCTGTTGATTTCACTGTATTGGAGGCATGGATATGTACGAATAATTTACCTGAAACAATGTAAAAATGCAATTGCTAGACATGACATCTAAGGGATTGATAAGCAAATCCAATTACATGTTTACACTTTGGCTGTTGATTTTTAACCTTAGAGTGGATGTTTGGCCATGTATTTTGCTCTAATTGATTGGGTAATCCACTAACCTTGTCCAGAATATGATGGGATCCACTGGCTCAATACGCCAATTGTCACGTAAATGCTTTCTGTTTTTTAAAATAGCATATATATGTTTTACTTTATAGTCAATCCTACACGATGGTCTGGCAAATTTTGATGCATTTATATCACTTTATTGAAGTTATGAAAAACTGGATTTTTGAGGGGGGCATGTGGTGGGCCAATACCCTGCATATTCAAGGCAAGATTTTGAGGTACCCAGCCACTAAAATTATTGCAAAAGTTATTGCTAATCATTGGGTTTTACCTTGATTTGATGGTCAATTGTCTTGAATGATTTTCATCTTGATAATTGATTTCAATGTGTTGATAGAATGGCTATAGAATGTCTACATGTGCCATTTTTTTCAATTCGAGTATTTTACAATATTGCCTCGAATGTTGTGGGCTATAGGTCAATAATCATGGTCAAAGGTCCTGATGGTCGAACTAATATTTAGTCCAAATGCAATGGTTCTACTGTAGCATGAAGTCTTTGATAATCTTTCGGCAGTGGGCATTGCTCTGAGAAATTAGAGGCTAAGGTTAGTATCTTTGGAAAAGGTTGCCAGGTCTTGGAAATATCCGTGCATAGTGGAAAAGTAAGTATCTATGCACATTATAAATGGGGGTGGGGGGGTAGTTGTTATAGTTGCTTTTAGCTTTTTAATCGTCAAGGTGTTAGCCATTGGATCCAATGCCTTAAGTTTAACAGTTGAAGACATTTGTCGATTTTTATTTTGACCATTGATTCCAATGCACAAATAGGATGGCTGGCAAATTTCCTTTGACCCTGTTTTTTAGTGGTTGGGCATTCTATGATCTTTCCTCTGTGGTTTCTCTAGCCTGTCAAGTTCAACTCGTCAAAATGTTTTCTGTAACTTTAGTAAATGATTTTTCTAAAAAAGAGCAATTCATTAAATTGACAGAAATCTAATTATTTAACAATGTGCATGGGCTTGATTGTTAATGGAATGCAAGCACTTCTTAACTGTAGTTGTGATGGTGGAATTGATGTCCCATTTGTCTTGGAGGTTCAAACTAGTGCCAAAGTTTCTGTCTTTACTCGTTAGTATCTGAAAAGTGCTAGTTAATGTATAAATACACCTTTTAGGACTATATTGCAATCCATTATCTCTTCTTCACCGTAATTTTCAATTATGAATACTTTACATTGATTACATCCTCCAGTTTCCTGAAACACAAAAAGACTTCAAGTTCCTTGATGAATGACCAATGAAGTTTCCCAAAACAGGTCCAATCCAATGTGCATGGTCAATAAACCTGTGCATTCTAAGGTGAGTTGCTGAAAATAGCATTGGTTTTTTTAAAGCATTGTGTAAAGCTTTTGTCAGGAATATTGGATAATGTTGCCTAATATAACTGTGAATTGGTGACGGGTGACCACTTCATTTATGCGAGAGAAGACTTTCATTCTCTTACCAAGAGTCAATACGTTCATCATCATCAAAATCCTAAATGGCATCTAGTTAAACATTATGAGGAATAAAATGAAATATGGATCAGGAACCATAGTCCTTAGGTTCAAGTCATGTAGTCACCCGATGCCTATGGCTTGTGGGGGACTACATGCACCTGGAGTTTTACCCAATTCCCTCGTACTCGAGGAGAGGTGGGGGTCTTGAGGTTCTCTGTCATAAAAAGTATTTATCTTTTACAAAGGTAATTTTGGATATTATTTTAAAAATTAGATTTTTGCACAGCTTTATTTGTATTCATTGGTTTGCCTGGTATGCTTTAGTTGTCTTGTTAAGAGGGTGGTCTTTTATGATTAGCCGATATTTCCCCTTGCTAGCTATGAAAACAAGGCTATGTTTATTAAATCAGTATTCTATGATAATGAATTTATTTGCTTGGTCTGAAAGGAAATGGTTTTGCAGGAATTAGGTTTATTAATTGATGAAAATCATGTAAAAAACCTGGATATTTGGCGTGAAGCATTGGATCCCACATAAAGAACTCCAAAATGCAGAGGTGGCAATACTGATCTTGAATGGACCAGTATCAGGGTGGGAGACCTCCTGTGAAGCTCCTTCAAGGTTGCCTCAGTCACGCACCATATTTTTCTAAGAGGTTTGTGTATAACTTTTTTCCTCTCCATCACTGCTCAAAAAAAAAAAAAAAATTCTAATCAGAGTTTATGATCCCAATTTGATGAATAGGAAAGTTTTTGAAATGAAAGGTTTGGTATATATCAATGTGAATTTGAATGGTAGTCTGAACTGTTTGAGTTTTGAATAAATCTTAGTAGATTGTAATATTTTTGGTTTTGAATAAATCTTAGTAGACTGTATTATTATTATGCCACTTGGATTTTGTATTTCTAGTGGTTAGTTTCCTTCATTACCGTAACTAAAGTTTTTTACCTTCTATACTTCTTGTAGAGACCATTTGTTTGCCCAGTAGATGATTGTCATTCTAGCTATAGGCGTAAAGACCATTTGACTCGTCACATGCTTCAGCATCAGGGGAAAATTTTTCTCTGCCCCATTGAGAAGTGCAACCATAGGTTCACATTCCAGGGAAACATGAAACGACATGTGAAGGAACTTCATGGTGAGGATTCCACAGACTCTGAAGATGAAAAGCAGCACATTTGCCAGGCATGTGGAAAAATATTTAAGTTTGCATCAAAGCTGAGGAAGCACGAGGATTCACATGGTAAGTACCCATGTTAATATGTTGAGTTTCCGAGTCAGATGCTATGTTTCATTGGAAGCCCTTAGGTGAAAATGCATGCATCAGTATCGGTGTTCATAAATTGTCATTTCCAATTTCTTAGGTCAACAGTTCCAAAAGCTGCAATTGCTACCACATCCAGTTATATTAGATCTTTCTGAGAAATTTTATAAATTGGTAAAAGAAGTGAAACTCAATGTTGATTTCTTTCATTCTTTTGTTTTGGGAAATAACTGACCTTGACAGGTGAAGGTATGATATTTTTAGTTTTTTGAATGATTTTATGGTATGCTATTTTTATTTCTACATATCCAAGAGACAAACTTTTGTCTTTTATTTATTTGTTTTAAAATGGAAAGATTTCTGCAATTTATTCAAAATCTGAAACATTCAGACCTATCTTTTTGCTATTAATCAACAAATATTCTAATTTTCCATTTCCACCTGTACATAAACAGTTAAACTGGATTCTGTGGAAGCAATTTGCTGTGAACCAGGCTGCATGAAATATTTCTCAAATGCGGAATGCCTGAAGGCACATCTACAGACTTGCCACCAACGTGTTCCCTGTGATATTTGTGGGTCCCAACAGCTAAGGAAAAACATGAAGAGGCATCTCCGTACTCATGAAGAGAAAACTGTTACTGAGAGGATCAAATGCAGTTTCGAACGTTGCAATAA
The DNA here is from genome assembly GCA_022113865.1 of Chimonanthus praecox. Taxonomy (NCBI): domain Eukaryota; kingdom Viridiplantae; phylum Streptophyta; class Magnoliopsida; order Laurales; family Calycanthaceae; genus Chimonanthus; species Chimonanthus praecox. The sequence goes on along the minus strand of CM039090.1, from coordinate 11,598,847 downwards.
AACATTTTCGACTGTAAGATTCTCTTACCCTTTTTCTTCTTGTGGCAACTGTTTTTCTTTTCTATAAATCATTGCAACAGTGCTACCTGTAGTTTACCCCTCATGTATTCATGTGAAAGCATTATGCAATGCATGCTTTCTTATCTTGACTGGTACCTTACTTTTCATTTACAGGCATCCAATCTCAAACAGCACATCAAGGCTGTTCACCTCGAGCTCCGACCATTTAAATGTGAAGTCTCTGGATGTGGAAAAAAGTTCACTTACAAGCATGTTCGGGATAATCATGATAGATCTGGTGTTCATGTTTATACACATGTAAGTTTTGTTTCTAGTTTACTCTGGCAACTAGTAAATCAAATATCAATTGATATATAATTGTTGCCTTCCTCAGCATGGTTGGACACCATACTCAGCTGGCATTTGTGGCTTATCTTTGGGCACACTAAGATTTTTTTTTCTCTCCTTTGTTGACTTAAAGCCCCACCCTAAAGGGCCCCCCATAGATTTACCCTGTGTATATGCGTAGGAGGCTTGCATATGTTCCGAGGATTAGTCGGATGCTCTAAGAAGCCTGGACACCTTGGACCTGAAAAAAATCCATGTTTGCACCCACTCTAATTGAGATCAAAGTTGAGATATGCCCAATACAGTAACCATTTAAAAGGCCTGGATTCAATAATGGGGGGCATCAGATAGGGTACAGTATCTGCTGACATCAGCTTGATACTGGATGGCATAGCCTGATCTTGTACATTTACTTTTTTAATTATATCTATTTGCCATCTTGGATTCCTATTATATGCAAATGGAGTCATGTTTTTCTTGCCATTTTTGTTGTTTTTATGTTTCATTGCATGTGTTGAAATTTCATTGTGCCTTTTGTTATAGATCAAGTTTAACTTTATTCTTCCCCTATTACTATATTGTTTAACATTTAAAGTTGGCTTAAAGTCTTGAGTACTGGTATATTAGGCCTGGACTCCTATCGGTCAATACCGATACCAATAGTGTTTGGATGAATGATTCTGTCTCTAGCTTGAGTAACCAAACCTTCTTAATTCTATGATTGCAAAATTTAGGGCATTTTCCTATGTGTAGTCTTCATAAGAAGACTGAAAACAGTGTGTCATGTGTGTTTGTATGCAATTGGCTTCATACGGAATTAATTTCACATACAGGGAGACCCCCTTTTCACGCATATTTTTTTTCTTACCTCATACTTTGGATAGGTATGAGGTTGCTGAATGAAAAAATGGCAACCCATCCTTCAACCAACCGAAAGCTGGCCAACCTTGACTTGACTTGATTTAAACCCAGCCCTTGAACTTACCTACCCAACCCAACTTTTGAATTGCTCGAAACCTGAAAATTGAGTTTTAGGGAGAGTACCCTGACCCATTTGTTTAAGGGGATAAGTAGATCCCGACTTTTAACTGCTTCAGAGTACAGAGGTCAAAAAAAATTGGGTCACGTGACCCAGTTCGACCTAACCTGACAAGTTCATGGGTGTTGGTGGACCGTTCTCTAAAGTTGATGGTGGAATGGATTGGATAGTTATGGATTTTTTGGAATGCTGTAGCACTTTCGAGTGACTTGAATGGATTGAAAAGTTCATTCTAAGTGATGTTGGACCCCATACACTTAATAATCTTTGGTAATGCCCACATCCTTTAACTTGTGATGGTGCTGATGTGGTTGGTTTCTTTTAGCTTTTCTGGTGATTTATTGATTTATTATCACCATGCTCACGTCTGGAGAGAGAGAGAGAGAGAGAGAGAGAGAGAGAGAGAGAGAGAGGAAAAATAAGAAGGATTTCACAAAATAAAATGAAATAAGCTTTTTGCCCCCTTCTCTAGTGGGGACCTTTTCTTGTCAAAATCTTTATTGCTTTTCTTGTAAGGAAGTAATTTACCATGTCTTATAGATCTGATTTCTCATCACCAGAATTTCAGCTTAGCAACGCCATCTGTTTTGCATTTAGTTTGCCTAGATGTAATTCCATCATCACCCGATATTCAGCTCTATAAAACATTTAAAGGTCCCCTAATTTGTGGGCATACCCTTTAATTTATAGAACTCAGTAATCTTATATATCTCCACCATTATGCCTACCCTTGCAAACACACAAGTTGTCAATTATGATTTGTGAATTTTCTTTCTCTTTTTTTTTTTGAATTTACATGTGGGAACTGCAGGAAACCTTTACGATTTGTGAATTTTCTTTATCTTTTCTTGGTTGCAGGGTGACTTTGTAGAATCTGATGAGCAGTTCAGATCAAGGCCCCGGGGTGGGCGGAAGCGGAAATCTGTATCAATTGAAACATTATTGCGCAAGAGGGTTGTGCCTCCAGGCCATTGTTCTGCATTGGATGATGGATCTGACTACCTAAATTGGTTACTCGGATGAATGATCAGCAGTGACTGGCAGAATTTTGAGTTCTCTGTAATTAGTTCTTCCAAATCCCTTGTGTTCATCATGGGGAGTGCATGTGCAGCAAGATGTATTTCTGTGATGGGATGAAAGAGTTTCTATAATGATAAAGCAATGTTTTTTTTTCTATTGTTAAAGTAATTGAAGTCACATATATCAAAATCAATAATCAAATAACCATTGATTTAAAAGCATTTAGATCATATGAGTACTATTGACTTTTATTCTCAAGTTTTTATTTTAAATTCTATACAATACTTTATTTTAAATTAAAATAGATGTTCTCTCAAAATCAGGTAAGCCATGAGCCAAAACTCGTGCTCTAATACAAGTTTTGACCCAAAAAAAATTGAAATAAAATTATTAGCCAATACTTTTAATACGTCTATGTTTCCAAAAGCTTGATGAATTTATCTTAAAAATTATATTTCAACTCCAATTGAACCAAATAACTTGTTTATACGAGTCATCCTCTTCTTCCTTCCTTGGAGGCTATATTCTATATTTCTATAGACATGAATCTGATAAAAGGTCATCAATTAAAAAATTACTATTCTCTATTTTTGGGACATTTATATTATTAAAATATCAAAATGTCTTCTCTCTCATTTGGTAATTACGTACTTTTGTTGTCTTTCATATTTATGTCATTTGAAATAAAAAATAAAAAACAATGTTGTACACATTCATATTTCATAGCCTAGAGCACTAGAGTTAATAAAATGGAGAGAATAGATATTGATGTATTCTATTTAAAAGAATGAAGTTTATCTAAGAAAACAATATAATTAATATGATAAATTTATTTATTTTTCACTCATCGATTAGAATTGTATATCCTACGAAGAGTGGTCGTTGGAGTTACCACGGATTGAACTTAAGACCTTAATTTTGAAGTCTTAGTGTTTCAATCGTTACACCAATCCCATGGAGTTCATTAAATAATTTCTTTGAATGCCTTTTTTCATATTAATATCATCTTCATAATATTAACGACAATTTTATTGTTAAAATAGAATGAGTTATATATCAATATATTGCATGGAGTTTGATATAACACAATCTTAAAACTGTCACTAAAAATGATTAGATTTAATACTAAATTAATACATATCCCTCACCCGTCACCCCTATGTTATTACCCTTCGTGTTAGAATTAAAATATGCATTGATCCCACTTAGTAAAGCCCACTGCTTGATGAATGGAGCAGATTCCACGTAGAGATTTCCATCATCAGACGAACGAAAATCATTCTGTTTGGCGACGGATGATGACGATTGATGACCACCTCTATTCTCTAATCTACTCTCTTTTCTACTGACCAAAAGACTAATCATTCATAATTAACTCAAGGCTGGCCATGTAAACACCACATTTTATGTCAGTAAACACCGCTTTTCGTTTTAGATGTGAAATTACTATTTTACCTTTATCGTTCGGACGAATGAAAAATGAATTGTCTATTTATTCAGACGACAAAAATAGAAGGGCGAAATGGTAATTTCACACTTAAAAATGAAAAGCGGTGTATGTGTATGATGATAGAAAAGTGTAGTGTCTACATGGCTGGCTTTGACTCAATCAAATTAATAAGTTCCATTTAAGCTTTTTTATCTATTGGTTTTAATCTTTTCATTTCATTTAAAATTCAAAAATATTATTGCTTTGTCTTTATTTTATTTAATTCAATGTCTCGTATGAAATGGAATTTTTTTATTTTTCATTTTTAATTAAAATGATTTTTCATCTCATTTTTAATTTTTCAAAATTTTATAGAGATTTGGCTCATGAAACCCGATACAGTTTTGAGATGTTGGACCTTCGAATTTCAGAGTAAATGTAGCATGGAAACTGGCTTTAAATATTTGATTTAAATTCAAATTTTTCAATCAAGTTCGTATTTTAATCTAGATTGACCGGAAATTAAAGAAAAAATTAAAATCTATCACTTTTATTAAAACTACGACTAAGAATGACAAATTTATTACTAATTTAATACATATCCCTTACAGCCTCATCTCCTACGTTTGGATTAGTGGTAAATTTTACAAGAGTTACTCTATCTCACATTTATCTATGCTCTCTCTTTACGTTAAAAAAAATTAAAAAAGTTGAAAAATAAAATCTATTAAAAATATATATATACAAAGCACCATTCTTTTGTTCTTCATACAATTTTACTTATTGAATGAAAATTAACATTGATAAAATAAACAACTTTATCATATTAGTTATAGGGGAGCCATTCAGACACCTGGATTTTCTTTCCTTACATACCCTTTTTCAAAAATTCGGATGAAATTATCATTTTATCCTTCCACTTCAAACTACCGCCGCATCCACCGAACTCATTTTCATTCGAAGGACAGTACTGTCGAACCGTTTGCGAAGGGGGAGAAGAATATCAGTCAAAGGGCTCCACCGTTGACCAAAACCCAAGATCTTCCTTAGACATAGAGAGGTGGAACAGGGGCGACCATGGTGGTGTCGATCCTAGGTGGAGAAGTGAAGGATCTATTTGGATCTAAGAAAAAAGCCCACAACACTAGATTTCGGTAGCCCCAAGCAGCAGTAGAAGAAACTAGCCAGAGGAGGGTCCCACACAAGTTCGATCAGAGATCTGATGGTACAGATGGATAGACCATAAAAAAACGGAAGGGGTATGGTGGATTCTACAGGCAGAAACTTTCCCGATCACCTAATCTAAGGCCGAGAAGAAGATCTAGCCTTATTATTTTTTTTAATAGTGGCAGCTAAATGTATGGATGCAAGCTCAACTATCAAAAGTTATTCTGGTATTGGAGGAATGGCTTTTGGCAATAAGGGAAGAAATATAATAGCTAGCATAATGTACCTTAGAATTATTCTTAGCTGCGACCGAGTTCTGATTTTGGTGGGATCAATTTTATGGGTTAGAACAATCGATTGTTTTGGATTTCATACTAAAGGAAAGATTATCAACTTGAGTTGGATGACTAGTGCTGTCAGTGAGATCCACACACTAGTTAAGTAGATGTGGAATAATTTCATAAAAAATATTCTAGAGAAATTGAACGAAAATCAAACTCAATACCTTACTTTATTAGACGAATGTCTTCACCGTCAAACCAACTCTTCCGAGTTTCGAGAGTCCCTTCCAGCTCTTGAGCGTCTTTAATAAGAAATAAGTGGATCACTGTTATAAACTTATAATGATTAGGGATAGTCGAATTTAATGAACATTATTCAGGACACAGATGAATTTAATCTACCCTTGTTGGTGCCTTCCAGAAAAGCTTATCTAATTGATTAGTTTGATAAAGAATTACATTTTTATTAAATATCTAATCATCCGTGGTCTTATCCATTAAACAAATGGCTGGCACTTTGATGACTTTGGTTTATGAAAGAGCAGATGTTCCACGACTTTAATTTATTTTTTTTCCAAAAAATATTTTCCTTTCAATTTTTCTTTTAAAAATTTAGAAAAAATAACTTATATTTTTAAAAAATTAAAAAAGGAGACGCATGAATAAGCAGACTCAACGACTCCAATCAGATCCGGGGTGTAAAAAACGTCCCAATCGAGATCTCGGCCGATAAGTTTCTCTCTCTAAACTGTTTTTTTCTTTTTTGAAAAAATTCTAAAAAAATTACAAAAAATGAAAATAATTATGTTTTTATTGAATATGTAATTTTTTTCATAAAATATCAGCCATATACATCTTCTAATATAATTTTGAAGTTACAATAATGTGAAATTATATAATTAGTAATAAAATATATATTAAATTAGACTCTAAACCAAGTCTCTATATAATTAATCTTTAAAATCAGCATGTAAATAAAATTTGACTTACTTAAAAAATATTAATATGTTAAAAAATAACAAATTTATTAAAACGAAAATATATTTACTGAAGAATATAAAATTATAGCCTCTCCCTCTCATTTTCTAATTTCAGTTATCAGTACTGCGTTTGACAATTTCATCAAATAGTATCGGATCTAACCTCAAGAGAAGCTGTAATCATTCTATGGATGGATTCTTTACTTGGTGGAAACATGGAAGAATGCAAAACTCTGAATGCTTTATTTTTGTTGGCCACATAAATCTTTTAATGGAAAACACTAAATTGAGATTGCTTTCATGACTTAGTTTGATTATCTTAATATGATTATTAGTTTTTATGAGGAAAATTTATTTAAATATTTTTATTCATTTCATTTAAGCGAATAAAGTTGAAGTTGTTAGGAAATTTTATTTTAAGGTATAGTATGCCAGCATACTAAAATAAATTTCTAACTTGGGATTTTAAGTCGAATCATAGGATTTCAACTAGTATAAGGATCATTCTCCTTAATTTTACCGGTGTGTGAGGATATAGACTTATTCAGCTGCAATAAGAGGTCGGGATACTTTGGATTTCAAAAGGAAAAAAATTTCAAGCAATCCTGTCTCAATCACTCAGTTGAGGTAATTTGGCCAAATCAAATTCATCAATGAAATTAGGTGTTCAATCGAATGTAAAAAAAAATATTGAATTATTATTCCTCCTCATATGCTATGAACAAATCATAAGCATATCTTAAATAAACTCCATTCTTTTAAATAGAATTATATTAATATCTATTCTTCATTTTATTATCTCTAAAGCTCTACATTATCAATCGACACAACATTATTTTTTGTTATTGAAATACTATCTATCTAAAATATCAAAAATGTTCTTTTTTAAATTCAAATGACATATATAGACTAGACAAAACTACATGATTAACATGTAAAAGAGAAGATACTTTCATATTTTTAAAATATGTCCCAATAATAAAATAATAATAAATTTTAATTAATGACATTTTTTATTATATTCATGTCTTTACAGAATATAGCAGGGTGTAAAAAAAATAACTAAAATAAAGTTAAGGGACCGAAATAAGAAAATACAGAAAAACTGAAGGCGTTAGAAGTTTGATGGTGCTGGCAGAGCGTGGTGAAGGCATGAGAGGGAATCTGGTGTGTCATACAACCCTTAAACTCTAAGCAGGTGAACGGCAAAACAATGGTTATAAAGAGAATACCCATCTCTCTCCCATTTCTTACCATCAGTTTTATGTCTCTCTTTGGTGTGGCCAAAACGCCTCTCATTACCTATCATGAATGATGGATAAGGAAATTCCAAAATATGTGATGGACAAGGAAATTTCAAAATATGGCTTGAGTAGTCTCGGAAATCTTCGAATAAGAATCTCGTTAAATCCATGGATTACGTTCAAAATCCATTCCCATTTTCTCTATTCTCCTCGGAAAGAAAAATCTACGGATTACCTTCAAAACCCCTTCTCATTTTCTCCCTTCTCTCATAAAGAAAATCTGCGGATTACTTCAAAACCATTTTTTCCGCCGATGGATCCAGAAAGGTAACTTGATTGAGGTTTTTAATTTTGCCTTTTTTTTTTTTACAGATTTTTACACAGTTGAATTCTTCTTTTTATTCAATTTTAATCCATTATAATCGTGAGGAAATTTCTAATTTTTTTTCTTTTTTCACTTGTAAAAGTCAATAAAACAATATTAAGGAATCAAACACCTCTCATCTTTGTCTAAAGCATAAAATTTCTTATCATGCAAATATATTTGATATTTATTTGATGAATTAAAACGTCTATTATAAATAAAAATCTAAATACGAAATTAGGCCATCTAATTTCATGGATTTTACCCATCTTATCAAACGACATATGAGCTAAGAAACATATCCATTTAGACATTTTAACTATTATCTATTTAATTTAAACAATGCTACTTCTTGTGACCCGGTATCCACTTTTCTAAATCGAGGGAGAGACTAATCTACTTCTTTTCTTGTGAAGAGGGGCATCGAAAAAGTCGCTGAACCGAAACCATGGACATCGATGAAGTCACTGAACCGATAGACGTCGAAGAAGTCACCACGCCCTTCCTTTATGAGGACAGTGTTTAGTACCATCAATGCTCTATCAGATCTCTCTCTTAATATCTTTAAAATACATGATTAACGAAGACCTTCAAGGTTTATTGTTCAAATTTGTAATTTATATCTAATGATTAGTGTTTCAAAGTGGATCTAAAAGCTTGTATTTCATTTAATATATTCCAATCTCTGCTGCAAGTTTCAATTTATATTTGTTGTATATTTAGAAGTTCAAATTTCAGAAATATTTTTGTATTTGTATTTCGTTTTACATCTACAAAATCTCTTCTCCATATAGATATTGTGGAACTTATGAATGTGCTAAGCATCATTCATCAATGAACTCTACTGTCATGTCATATAAAGAAACTGAAGTGGGAACTGAGAAACATATCCATTTAGACATCTTTAACTTTGAACTATTCAATTTAAACAATGCTGGAAGAGTGTGAGTTTTAGTTCATCTGTTCATTTCAATTAATTTAAATTAAGTGGTTGTACATACTTTATGGAATATATATATTTTTTTTTAAGAATTTGTAATGTTTAAACCCATAATTTTGGTAAATAACAATTGAAAATTTAGAAGTAAATCACAACGTATGTCAATATCCTTTTTCCTCATCTATTTGAAAGTAGGGTTGAAACTCAGTCGGGTTGAACTGGGTTTTTATAAATCCAACCAACCCATATTAAAAATTACTAAACCCAACTTGACCCGTCCCGTATTGCTCGACCTAAATTGCTGATCCAACTAAACTCGAGTGCTAAACTGAATTGTTGGTCCAATTCAACCCAAGTGATATATTAAATGTTTTGAGTGGGTTGAGTCGAGTTAATTTAAAAAAAAAAAAATTGACCTAATCCAACACGAATTTAATTCAGGTTTTTTTCTTCAACCCTAATTTTTAAAATGTAAAACTAAAACCCAATTAATTTTTTAAGTCAAATTACCGGACTCAAGTTTCACCCCTGTTTATAAAACCATCTCTTTCAGTCGTTGCCACTTTCAATCATTCCAACTGGCATTCTTTTTGGCGCTAATTATAGTCATCATCGTTGGAAAATGTGGATGCTAATTAGGCCAAGTTTGTATATTGTTTATTGTAGTAACTAACTAAATGTTCATATATTTCAGTATCTGTGAATGGTTCTTCAATTGCTGACTCAATATTGAATTGATTTTCAGTATCTGTAAATGGTTCTTGTATAGGAATTTGGGTGTTGGGTGTTTTGATTGCTTCTATAGGGAATTTGGGTGTTGGGTGTTTTGATTGCAACAATGTGTACTAATGAATCTGGTGTCTTCCAGAAAAGCTCTTTATCTAATTGATTTGTTTGATAAGGGATCACATTTTTATTAAACATCTAATCATCCATGGTCTTATCCAGCAAACAAATTGCTCGCACTTTTTAATTAACTCATCACTAAACAAAATAGGAATAATTCTACTTTGATTTCGATGAATTTGGAAAATGGGTTTAACTAAACTGCTCTTGAATAATTCTACTTGTGTTTAGTGATGAGTTAATTAAAAAGTGCTAAAAGGTTTACTGGTGTGTGCACATAGGGGTTCTTACATGTCCCAAAATACTAGTCGGACGCGACACTAAGATCACAGGGGGTTTTCACATACTCGAGACGACTGATAAAGTGCAACCTTTAGATACCTCTGGACCTAAAAGAAGGTGCTAAGAGACGAAAAGTTACTGTGAGTAAATAAAAATGATATGAAGAGTATAACACCCGACTTACTTAGCTTGATATTCTATATTTCTATCAAAATTTAAGTGATCATGTAGTTATTTAAATTTTTATATTTATTTTTAAATCATGAATAAATTCAACTATAGGAATTATTTAAATGGATATTATGCTTAATTCTGAAAGTTTATAAACTTTTTATTCATGTAATTATTTATTTATTATACTTAATTATATGAAATTTTTTAGTTTATTTTGTAGAAGAACTTATTAAAATAATTTATTAATAAAATCTATTTCATGTCGAGGGTATGTGAAACTTCAAACATATTTTTCCAATTTTACTCGTGGATGTTTTTATATTTCATATCCATTTCTTTAATAAGTCGATAGCATTTGTAATAAATGTTTTTCTTTTATATTAAGTAATTTACCTCTCATTGATATTGTTTAAATAGATATCTAACGATCCATCCCGCTGGCATGATATTATTCAATTTGGGCCTAAAATCCGTCCCATTAACGTGATATTGTTGACTTTGAGCCTCACACATGGCCCACACGGCTTTCAATTAACGAGTTAACCCAATGTTTCCCCTAAAGGGCCTCATTCTAGAAAAAGGAAAGCTATCACTTATATACCAGAAAATTTCCAATGCAACTAGTAATGTGGGACTCTTTTTTCCCCATAAACACGCTCTACACTATAGACCCCCTCTCGGGTGAGGTATTATACAAAAATTATAATATTTTAAAATAATAAAAATAAGATATTAATAAGATATTTATTGGCAATTTATCGAGATATTATCTTGATATTACCATTTATTGAGATTTTATCAGGAATTTACTGTTGTTAGATTAATCTCGAGATATTAACGACGATTGATTTTTATTGATAAAAAATATGGTAAATTTATAAATGTCGCCGATATTTGTGAGGTAACCTGGGTCTTTTGAGGGAATTGTTGAGGGAATGAATAAGATCTTTTTTCATAAGAAGATAAAAATTATGGAATTTATAATATCATTGTTGGTTAAGAATAAAGAGTAGTATTTTAGTAATATATCTAAACTATCTCAAATAAGTTTATTTTCAATTTAACATCTATTAAAATTATTTTTATATTGTTATCAGTCGAATCATTTTTTATCTATCATTCACAGAACGAATTTTAATATGTGAACGACGTTATGTAAAGTTAGGTTTCTGATAGATCTAAATCATTTGAATTATTATTTATCTTTTTAAGCCTATCAAGTAATGATATTATTGTGAAATTTTAACTAAACCCAGCATCTTATTTTAAAGGGAGCACTTACACACACCCGGTTTTCCTGCTTCTATACATCCGAATCTGAATTGTCGTGACAAATTACCATTTTATCCCGCATTTCTAATCATTCGAATGAATGCCCATGTGTAATTTCAATTCATTCGAATGAATGGGCTGAACAGTAACACGGAATACTGCTCAGCCCATTCATTTAAATGAATCATTCGAATGAATGAGGCACAAATGAATCATTCGAATGAACTGAATGATTTTAAATAATAAAATTTATTTTAAAATTTTAATTTTTTTTTTTGAGCACTGTGTATTTTCAAAATTTCTCAAATTAAATATTTGGACTAATTACGATAACCTGATAAAAATACTTTAAGATTTTAAGGTCTTTTGACACTCCTAAATGTGTTTTCGGCATACCCTAAGGATACTCTTATTTGTAAAATATTGTGTTTTAAATATTTAGGAGTGTCAAAAGACCTTAAAGTCTTAAAGTATTTTTATCATATTATCGTAATTAGTCCAGATATTTAATTTGAGAAATTTTGAAAATACACACTGCTTAAAAAATAACTTTAAAATTTTAAAATAAATTTTATTATTTAAAATCATTCGAATGAACGAGGCTCATTTGAATGATTCATTCAAATAAATGGGTTGAACAGTATTCCGTCTTACTGTTCAGCTCATTCATTCAAATGAATTGAAATTACACTTGGGTATTTATTCGAAAATGTCAATATTCATTCGAATAATGAATGTTTAGAAATGAAAGGGTAGAATGATAATTTGCCATTTAAATTCGGATGCGTTGAAGTAGAAAAATCAGGTGTGATTTTTTAATTTTGTAAATAATGAGCTATCATTCCTCCTTCTGCCAGACAAGAGTCACGAGCCTGGGTAGTCAGAGTAGAGATCTGCCAAACACAGTCACGAGCAGAGATACGAGCCTGGGTAGAGTCGCGAGCAGAGATCTGCAAAACAGAGTCACGAGGAGAGATCCACTGCTCTTATCTTTTGACCTTCTCTTCTATATCTCCTCTTCCCTCTCTATTTATACAGAAGCAGAACAATTATTTCCATACTTCAAACCTCTTCTCTCTTTTCAATCGGTTTCCTTCGCGCATGCCGAAAAGATTGAAGGAGCGAAATCAATGTTTGTATTTCTTTTCTTTTTTCATGAAATTTCCGTTCTAGATTATTCTTTCCTTCTTTGGATCCAGAATGTGTTAGTTTCGTGTTTCTTTGCAGAATCTTTCACCATTTTTGTTTGTTTGAAATCTTTATACATTGTTTTTATTGGATAGAAAAGAAATTATTTTTCATAAAATTGCCAGTTTTTATTCTATTTACTGTTGGGTTTAATATTTTTGATGATAGAGGACATACGTTTCGCTGTATTGGTCTTTTCTTTGTGTTGATGGAATTTACTTCTTTTATTTTGAGTAATTCTGTAGCTTGGCTCTTTGTCTTATTATTTTTTTATTTGCGCTTTTTCCCTTTCTGGACTCCATAGTATGGAGTATTGATAGCCCTTTTTATAATTACTTGTTAATTTGTTTAAAAGGTCTTTCAAAAATATATTATTTTTATTGTATTCATTAGATCTATTTAATTATAATAGTTTATTAGAAATTATATGATATTTAGTATTATAATATTACTAAAAAAGATAACTGAACCCAAAAATAATTTTTAAAGTGTATTCATTTTATACTTTTATATTAAAAGATATAATATATTTAAAAAACATTTTATATTTAGATATATCTAATTAATTTAATTTATGATAAAATCTATAAATCCAAATGAACCTTGTGTCAATATAGAAAAATATTCTACCTATACTCAAGTACATATGGCTTTTTTTTATTTGCAGATCATGGTTCTTTTATTAAGAGCTTGGATTGAGTTAAAAGAAACTTCTAACCATGGCTTGAGTAACATCGGAAATTTTTTGGTAAGAATAAGTGTTTTTCTTCGGGAAATGATTTGTGCACCTCCTATTTTACATATGATGCAATCCTTCAATTGTTTTTTTCAATTTTACCCCTCACTTAAAAAATGATGGAAATGAAGAAAAGGTGGGTGGAGGGTAAAATTGAAAAAAAAAAATTGAAGGAGTGCACCATGGTAAAATGGGGGGTGCACAAATCACTTCCCTTTTCTTCTTCTTTTGATGATGTTACCTTTATTAGAAAAATAGGCCATCTAATTTAATAGATTTTACGTTTATTAAACTGACATAGGAACTAAAGAAATTAGGCCATCTAATTTAATGGATTTTACTTTAATTAAACTGACATAGGAACTAAACACATCCATTTAGCCATTTTAACTATTAACTATTCAATTTAAACGATACGGGAAGAGAGTGAGTTTTAGTTCATATGTTCATTTCACTTAATTTAAGTTAGGCGATTGTACATACTTTACGAATATATACTTTTTTAAGAATTTGTAATGTTTCGACCTATAACTTTGGTGAATAGCAATTGAAAGTTTAAAATAAAATCCCCACGAATGTCAATAGCCATCATTTATATTTCTTTCTTTTTTCTAGATTATTATGCATTATAGTGAGAGCAAGATAAAAATAATTTAAATAGATGATAAATTGAGAAAAACTATTTGAAATTGTTTTAATATGTTATTAGAAGACCATTTTTTTTTTTACTTTTTAATCTCTTGCAAACATTGCTTAATGACTCCCTTAGGAAGTTGCCTATGAGGAGGAAATCTTTTGAAGACATTGCTTAATGACTCCCTTAAGAAGGTGCCTATGAGGAGTAAAGTGCGAAGAAGAGTTGAAGGAAAATTATCACATTCATCCCTATCTGAACCCAGTTCAAGGAAAATTATCACATTCATCCCTATCTGAACCCATCAGTGATCGATTGTTGAGCATACCACCTTGCTCTCTTCAGCAATCTCCTCCCTGCAATAGTCTAACTCACTCTCTTTCAATTTGTTCTTTTTCAAATTTGAGCCAAACTGGCTTCTCATTCATGAAATCCTCATTTTTTTTTGGGGGCAGGTATTCGTTCGGCAGTCACACCTCCAATCTAGATAAAGGGGTAGAAGAATATCGGTTGGAAGTTGAATGCACCTGAAGGGGTAGAACAAAGCCTGAAGGGGTAGAACAAAGCGAGTTTGGTCAAAACATTGAAACATCTCGTTTTGATGAATCTGAAATATGATAGAAGAAAATTCGACTGAAATGACCATCCATTTATAGTTTTGAGTAGTTTCTATGAGTGATTGAATTTCTTTGCTTTAATTAGTTTGATAGGTTATTAGAGGAAATAGTTGACTTTCTGTAATCGTATTATCAAACTCTTTGATTAAGTGATTGTAATTAATCTTTTTCTCTAATAGTGACTTGTACATCTATACGAACAAAGTATAATGAGAGAGACCGATGAGTCAAAATTCTACCTAGGCAATTACATTTTTATTAACCATCTAACCATCCATGGTCTTATCCATAGAAACCAATGGCTGGCTCTTTGATGACTTTGGTTTATGAAAGGCATATGTTCCACCGGAATAAGAAAATATTATATATAGACATGACAAAAAGGTGTGAGCACAAAAATGCTGTGAACAAGATAAAATGGTTATTGTGTATACTTTCATTCAATTTTATTAAAAATTAATCTCATCTACAAGTGTCAAGGGCAATCTAATATGCAATTTTCACTACAAATCCGAGCTGGTTGCCTTTCAATTCTTATAATAGAGTTCTATGTGATCTTTTGTTTATGGCATAAGTAATTTTGACGGTGACGGCGCAATTGGGAGATGACCGATAGGGAGTTAAACGTAATTTGATGGGTTGGGTGATTCATTATCAATCCTTACTACGCTAAAAAAAAGGTAAATGAATGTAATTTAAAGATAAAATTAACGTTATAAGATAGGAACAAGAAATCAACCAAAAAAATTGAATTGAATAATTTGATCTAACTGCAAAGAACTTTCAGTAGTTCAATTATTAAATGAGTAAATGGAAATGAGTATTTACGTATTTGTAAAATATATATACACTAGAAAAATCCCAATTTAAATGTGACCTGCTTGTTATATTAATTTATTTTGTTACAAAATATTTTATATTTTGAAATTGGCTTATTACGGACATCACACTTTTCAAATGTACAAAAGTATTCATTGGTGAGTAATAATGGCTATTGTAACGCCCCATCCCGCTACAGGCGCGTTAACAATTTTTTTTTTTGAAACAATGTAACTACTTCCCGTCCAACAGCCCACAAGTTCAAAATTAGAATAAATACAACGAACGACGAATGTAAACTAATCGACAGGTTATACAGTCATCAAAACAAACATGTCATTGAGTCTATGTGACTAAAGTTCCCAAACATCAAACATAGTATAAACATAAGCTTATATTCTCTACTACTCCTCTCCTGGTACTTGCTCAAGGGGCCCGCCTGGCCCCTCTGCAGTCGGGGCACCTGAAAGGTAAGGGGTGAGCAAAACAGCACAGCGAAAGAACATATCACATATTAACAAGGTAGTTATAGATCACATATGAAATGGGCAGTAAATATCACAAGTGAATAAAACATCCATGCCTATGATACTCAACTACTCTATTAACCAATATTCCATTAACCAAATCCAAGAAATCATCTCCAAAGTCCACATCAGGTCCTCCAACGAACCCCGGTCTCCCTACCAGTATCATCGAGAGACTAAAGAATACACAACTGCCTCACCCACAAGAGTCGTGTCGGAAACCACCTCGACCACGCCCGAGGGAACCAAACTCTAGGGTAGGCACCTCGACCGTCGGAACACAATGGGGAGACCCACATCCCCTATGGGGTCTCGACCGCTGGAGTGTAACGGGTAAGTCCTCCCAACCACCAAACTCATCTCATCATCATGAATGTATACACATAAACAAAACCTCTCATGCATGCACATGGTATCATAATCATGTATGACAACACAAACATGTCCTGACACAACATCAATATCAACAACATACCTCATGATGCGGTGAACGACACATAGCAATGCTTAGACTCATACTTCTATATCAAACATGTGATTACATATGCATATTATGCGTAAACACGTAAAACATCACAACATCTTCCAACTATTGTGTTCAACATCCATCTACACTTGTCTCATTCATCATGATATCATATATGTGTTATGATTAAACACAAACATCTTTTCAACAACTTTCAAGCATCAATAACCATTCATTCAAACAAAATTTTTCATTAATCGCATATAATTGACTTGGGTGAATCCGAACGGATCCCTTGTCACATATTTATTTCAATGGTTCCCTTACTAAGTGGCTTAATAAACGAAAGGGTCCCATTCAGGTCACTCGATGTCCAAGATTATAGGTTAAGAATGCGAATGCATGCTAAAACAGTGATAAGTCCCCTCACCTGTGTGTGTCCTTGAAATCCAATGCGAGAAAACGAGTCTGGGGGGTTGAAGGGGCTCAATCTGATGAAACAAGAATAGGTGGGTAAGAAATTGGGATGAAACGAGTCAAACTGGGCAAGGAATGTAAATGGGCCCGAGAACGGGTCAGGTCCAAATCGGGCCTGACTGGGTTGGGCTGAAACAGGCAAATTGGGCCAGATCTGGCGGGTTGGGCCGGATCTGGAGAACAGGGCCAGATCTGGCAAGCTGGGCCGGGTTACCGGGGTCCAAAATCAGGACCCGGCTGAGTCATCTAGCGGCTCTGAGTGACTCAGCCGAAGGGGAAGGGGAAAGAAGAGGGAAAGTGGGGAAGAAGAAGAAGAAAGAAAGAAAGGAAACCAGAGAGGGGGAGAGAGGGGGAAAGAGAGAAGGAAATCGGAAAGAGGGAAAGGAGAGAAGGGAAAACAAATACCTTGAATCGGTCGACGGCGGGAGAGCTAGAAGATTGGCGGCTGGGGGCCCGAACCTCCGATTTGGCGAACAGCAGACGGCAGCAGATGGGGAAGAAGGAGAAAAGGAATAACAGAGAGGGAAGAGGAGAAACAAGTCTCCGAAAGAGAGAGGGACCACAGGAAAAGAGAAAAGAGAGAGGGAGAGAGACTGGATCGAGAGAGAGAGAGAGGGAGGAAGGAGATGGGTTGCAGCGACACTATAGCAAATCGCTGCAGTGCTGCGAAAGGGGAAATTAAGGGAATCGGGTCGTTTAGGGTTTTAGGGAAGGATAAGGGTTTAAGGGTTTTGAAATTATTTATTTTATTTTATACTAAGGTTTTGAAAATAAATTTCTTTTCAAAAGAAAATAAAATACAAAGAATTCGAGAACCCGAAAAATCTTAAATAACAAATGTCGATCGAGAAAAAGTGTGATTTTTCAACGAATTTTTTTTCATGACAATATACATACAAATAATGAAATTACTAAAATGCCCTTTGAATTTTCAAACTCGAAATTCGATAACTGGGCCCACCACGGTGCCCACGCTCTCTTCACGGCTACCAAGGTCCCAAAGACAACTCGGCGATTCGAAAATTTTTACAAAAAAAATAAAACTCGGAACGGGTCATTACAGCTATAGTAATGGATTATTTTAACAAAATATGAGATGGATAATGAATATGGAAAATAGAGTAATATCAAAGACTCTGAAGCACACTGTTTTATAAAATATTAAGTTTTATTTATATTATTTGAATTGAAAAATGATAACAAACACCGAATATTTTTTTTTTTTGCTATTTATGTGAAAACAAGCGAAAAGAATCAAATCAGGTATCTCTTGTTATTAAAAGCATTTACATTTCTATCAATTTTCATTGACATCAAAAGAAGAAAAAATATTAATTACAATAATTTAATATTTTATGCATTAATATTGACATTTTGGCAATATCTTAAATTAATAAGATAAATCACTTTATTTTTGATAATTGGAATGCTTGGCAAAGAGTTATTAGATGGGTCAAATGGACAATCGGCCCCTTATTAGTCCCACAGACAGTTCATTAAGTTTATCGGATGGGCCAGATCTAAATTTTAACAGATCATATATTACTGGGCTGGGCCGATCCAGAACCTTTTCTCAGTGGATCTGGACTCGGGTCCAGTAGGGTCGGATCGAGAATTGTCTTGATCGATCCAACATGTGAACTAAAGCAATCGAAATCTAAAAATGGCCCAGCTTTTGATTGAAAAATATTTGTGAAGAATCAGTTAGTTCATTAGTGAATAAGTAATTAAATTTAAATTGAGTTTATTTTACTTGAAATGTATTTTGAATGAATTTGACAACAAGTGTATACTGATATTAAAGATTTAAATTTAGGTGATTATTTATATTAAAATGTTACATTTGGTTGCTAATTTGCTTTCAGATAGTAGAAAGGTTAATATTTGTTGGAGTAAAAATTCTATTATATTTTTAATTGAAATTTTAAATTTAAATATTAATTTTCATTTATAAAAAAAAACCCTTTACTGGTTAAAATTTTCTATGCTCTACATATTTACTTTATTTATATTTAGCACACGTTTAAATTGAAATTATATAATTTTTTTAAAGAATGAAAGTTGTAATTTTTAAAGATTTAGAGTAGATTTCTTCTCCATTTTTTTATTTTAAATTTTATAAAATATTTTATTTTAAATTAAATACATATAATAGGACTAAAATAAGGTAAACCATAAACGTGAGGGGGCTGAAAGATGAAACTGGAGGAAAGCCGCAGGCGAAAGAAGGTGTGTGACTGTGTGTCATCTTCAAGACAAATTATAGAACATTTATAACTTCTGTAAGGAATTTCGCTGTTGGGGGTTTTGACTGCAGCGCCTCGGTCAATATGATTCTCTCTCCTCTTTTTTAAAAAAAATATATCAGTATTATTTTATTATTTTATTTTTTCTGTATTAAAAAATATAAAAAAATTGAAAAAGAAACTGTCTTTTAAAAAAAATTCAAAACGTAAATATCGGCCGATATTTTGACTCGGGCCCATCACCGTTTTGATTTTTTTTTTTTAAAAAAAAAAATACCGATATGAATCATATCGGCCGATATCGGACCAATATATATCGCCGATATTGGACCGATATATATATCGCCGATATATCGGCTGATAAATAGGTTGTATGGTCGACCGATATTATACAGTGCTTAAAACCTGTATCATACGTATCGACCAATATCTTGACCTGATTACATCAATGGGTACTTACCATCTTCTAAGACAAATGGTAGAACATTTCTAACTTCTATTTGATTCTAATGTTATTATATTTTACTCCGTTCCATCTTTCTTCGTCTCTCTCTCCTCGCAAGTTAGAACATGCAAAATGGTTTTGTTGTGATAAATACAAGCACTTTATTGAACATGGCTAAATTGAGATGATGCACTCGCCACTTGGGCTGTTGGGTCTAATCGTAATGGTTGTCATTATCATTATCTCATTGTTATTATGATAATAATAGTAATGATAAATTGACAATAGTTGCAGCCATTTTTCATCTACGTAATACTCTCGTTGTCTCAATTTAATTGTCTGATTTGTATTTTAAGAGTGTCTCAAAATAGTTATCTTATATGTCATTTTAATTCTTTCTCTCTATTTATCTAGTTTTGGAGAGAATTTTATAGGCCTTTTGAGAGTCCTTTCTTAAAAAAATCAAAATTTTAAAATATGACAATTAAAATAGGATGAAGAGAGTATTAGTTTTTAAAAATTTATATTTCAAATTTATGGAATTCACTATCCAACTCAATGAATCACAATGTCTCATGCTCGAGTGCTTTATATATTGTATAAAGTATAAAACCCACAGGTAATATTTCAGTTTTTAAAATTTTGATATCTCGGCCAATATCCAATATATCATTGATATCGGTCGATATTGATCAGTTTTATTAAAAAAAATAGGAGAGAGAAATTTATCAACCGATATCGAAATTTTTACCCCTGATAAAACCTAGCTATTGAAAAATTGCAATACGTTATTTTTCATGTACTGGTTGTGTTTGAATAAGGAAAAGCTACAGCGGATTCCTTCAATTAGGAAAAAATAAAATGTCTTAAGTAAAAAAGTGACTAGAGAAAAGAAAAACAGAGAGAGCCTATTAATGGACTCGTAAGCTAACAAAATTGTCTGATACTATATAAATGAAACTTGAAACTCTAAATAATAAAAATAATAATAAAAGCCATCTTATAATTTAAGAATTTCACTAGAGTGGTAATTTGTAATATTGGCTTCCCTTGCAATAGAATTTCTAATTTTTATGCTTAGTCATATAATAAAAATTTGAAAAGCACTATAAATTTTATAGAAAAAGAAAGGAAACATTGAAATGCAGTGAGAAGTGACTTATAAGATTGAATTGTGAGAGGCATTTTAGTCTCAGAATCTCATGCATAGAAAATGAAACCTGAGTAAAATTATAAAAAGTGAAGTTTTTAAGTAGAGATTCCTTTTGCCAATGGTTGCATTCAGGGGTTTCAAAATTCAGTATCGACCGATATATCGGTCGATATTTTTCTCTCTATTTTATTTTAATAAAAATGACTGATATCGACAAATATGATACAGCTAAAATATCGGCATATCGGCCAATATTTAGACCCCTGGGGCTTGCATCTATGTGTTACTGACTGTGAGGACGATTGAATCCATCATCCATTTAAGTTTTGAGTAAGTTTTCATGAATGATCGAATTTAATTGCTTTAAACTATATAGTGGGTTTACTTATCTTCGTAGTCAGGGGTCGAGATATCAGCTGATACATATCGTATTGACCGATATTTACAATATCGGATATCGGCTGATATTAACACATTTAAAAAAAAAAAAAATTAAGACAGAAAATATCGGTCAATATATCGGCCGATACCGAATTTTAAACCCATGTTCACAGTAGTTACAACTTACAAGAATGACGAGAAACAAATTGATCACTGCTTATATTTATTAGGGCTAGCATTATATTTTAGCTATTCTCAACTAAGGTAAAATTGCACACATGTTTGTCATGCTGATGAGTCTACCCTTGTTGGTGCCTTTTAGAAAAGCTTATTTAATTGATTAGTTTGATAGGCAATCACATTTTTATTAACCATCTAATCATCTATGGTCTTATCCATGAAACAAATGGCTGACATTTTTTAAAACTCGAAGGGTTGGAGCTATAGTGAGGAATCTGCCTCAGGAAGTGAGATTTTCACTCCAATTCAAAGGGTTACTCTCTATAAATTTACCAGATGTGTATAGGTGAACATTAGCCTGGTGCTCAAAAAAGCCTTGGCACTTTGATTATAAAAGACCAATTTAAATGTGACCTTGCTGTTGTATTAACTTTTTTGTTACAAAATATTTTAGATTTAAAAAAAGAAAAAGAATTTATGGTAGTAAATACTTATTGTTACAATCATTTTAGTCATGCAAACATCAGATTCATAATTGTTCAATAAAAAATAATATTGTATCTAATTAAAATGTCAACTCTATATAATACTATTAATAATTTAAAATAATAATAGTAACAAGGAACAAGCTTACTTAATTGATCAGACAATCTCGAAACTTCCTTTAAAAGTTGTTCCCTTTAGATATAAATAATAGAAGATACTGTTATTATGGACGTCACACTTATGAAATGTACTGTCTCTTCTTATTAAAAGTATTGATGTTTCTATCAATTTTAATTGACATCAAAATAAAATTAATAATTATAATGATTTAGTGGATCCAGATAGGGCAGGCCGGATCCAGGTCTGATTAAAGTCCAAGCAGAGACCCATCAGAAAAACTCTAATATGAAATTACTCCTAGCGGCTAATTAACATTTTTTAATATAATAACCAGAACTAAACTAATAATTTATGATTTTTAAGAAAATTTCTCGAATAAAAGCACTCATCTTTTTTTTTTTAATAGGAATATAAAATTTGTGGCTGTATCTCATCTTAAGGAAAAATTATTAAATTGACTATCAAAATAAACATTTTTTTTATAACATGGGTATCATAGTGGAGATTTTATGAGTTGGTGGGGTTGGAATACATTTAAACTACTTCTTTAGTCACTGCAAATTTATAAATATAGTAAGTTATTAGAAAAATAAAGAAAAAAGATTTAAAAATATTGTATAAGTTTTTTAATAATTTTTTAAAAAGGTTACAAAATCTAATCAATGCGTTGTGTCAATTCATTGAAACTTAAAAAATATTACATGTATTGGCATCTCCATTATTTTTCCTCAAAATATTCTTATATTTTTCTAATATTCTTTTATTGTTTTGTATTGACAGACAATTACTCAATACATTAAAAAACATTTTATGAATTTTTCAATCTATGTATAAAAATCAAAAACAAATATTTAAATTGAACCATTCCAACCTTATTCGAATATATATATACATTAATAGTAGAATATTGACTGTAGAATTGATATGTTTAATATATCGGTTAATATTTCAATTTTTTTAGTTTTAAAATAGATGTGTCGGCATGCCTATCAATGTTGCTTTCTCGAAGTTCCTAAGTCATGATTGAGACCCATTTAATTGTGTCTTCAATAAATAGCCATCCAAGATGGGCCCATCGATTAATGATTCTGATCACTGAGGTGGGTCATGCCATGATATAAAAGAAATTATTAAGGAGAAAAAAGAAAAAAGAAAAGAAAAGCTAAAGAAGGCGATTTTGACCTTTTTAAATTAAAAGGGAGAAGAATGTTCCAATTCCAGAACTTTTGCTTGGTGTTGGTTGGCGCTTGGACGTCTGGTTTATAATTCGCAATGAGAATAGGTAATGGTGCTCCTCTAACGGTCCTTTTTTATTCAAAATTCTAGTCAAAAGCTTCTTCTTCTTTTTATCAAGATTTGATATTGAAATTATTTTTTAAATAGATTTTCAGTTTTTTATATTCGAATGAAATAAAAAAAAAAAAATTACTATATAGTGTGTGAGAAGTCTTATCTCTCATTCAATGAAGTCCCACGTTGGCAAACATGTAGAACTCTAGAGAGGTGTTCTAGGGGCTGTGGATATCACTTATAGGGGTTTTACATTTGTTTTCTGCAGTTTTTCACACGTAAATTTTTTTTAAAAAAAGAACTCATAAAGGCAATGGGCGTGCAAGGCCCACAAAGTGGGCCCTGTTCTAATTGATCTTTTGTAATATATATGGCAACTATCCATGGATGACACTTGATGTAATTAATTTTTGGAATTTTTCTATAAATAGAGGTGCATGGGCATATCCACACACTCCATCCTAAGTTCAATTCATTTTTTTTGTTTTGTGCAAGTTTGAGTTCCCTTCTTTACAATAAATGTTTTTCTTTAGTCTTCTCGAGTTATAGTTCTCTTATAGTTGAATTCTAGTTCTAGTTCCCAATTCAATCTAACCTTTGGATGAATTTTGTTCTGGTTCTTAGAATTGAATTGAGTAATTTAATTATAGAATTCTTATTTTTTTTGGTACTTATTGCATGGTGTTAATTTTGGACTTTTGATTCATCCATTCTTGAGTTGAAACTCGAATCGGGTCAGGTCGGGTTTTAATAAACTAACTCAACCCATGACAAAATTTATTAAACCCAAATTGACCCGACTCGAATTTTTGATCTGAGTCAATTTGAGTGTTATTTTGTAACTCAGTGCCCTTGAGTCCAGTCGGGTTGGATTGATTTTAAATTTCTCAACCCAATCCGGCCCAAGTTTCATGCGGGTTTTTATTTTCCAACCCGACCGACTCGAAATATACAAATACATAATCCAAACTCACTGATTTCTAAGGGTCCGATCATGCGGGCTGGGTTAAAAATAATTGAACTTGATGAAGACTTGATTGAAGACAAATGGATCCGATTAGATGAAACTGACGAAGTATGACATAGATAGAGAATCCATTACAAAATGGCGCTGAATGGGCCTGGGCTTGAGAGGAGGACGGAACGATTGAAAGCCTGATTTCAGACAGATTTTCTAGCTAATTTTTTTGGTACAGTTTTACAAGAAATGAAGGGCTGAGATGGATCTGATTTCTGGAGAAGATCTGGTTGATTCTAAGTCCAAAAAAAATCAGCAATAAGATCCAGTGGAGTGGCTGAAAAACAGCAAAAAGATATGTGTTTTAAAGTGCCCAAAACGTGGAAGGATCTACCCGACACTGGGCCTGGATTTGAGGCCTTTTTGGACTGATCTTTTGAACAGTTTACAAAGCAAGAAGATGGGACGAGTAGCTGAGTTTACAACCTGATCTCACAGCAAGTTCTGAGTATTTTTTCTTTCTTTTCTTGACTAATAATTAAGGAAACCCAGTCAGGCCCATTCAATGTTTGGCGAGAGCTTTGCACACAATTGAATTTGAGTGAAATTTGATCAAGGTTTGCTTATTGAGTCTCCAAATTTGGTGAGTCTATTTATTTGGTTTCTTTTGGATCTTATTTGAATTTGTGTGTAAATTAAATTTTAATCGAAGTGTTGAATGTATTGCATGATGAGTTCAATTTGTTCATGTCTCACAAGTTTCAATTTCTTGATTAAATTTTAATTTTACATTCAAATTGATTCATTAGAAGGTTCTTCGATTTTCAATCCAAAATTTGAACTAGATTATAATTTACGCATGTTTAATTTCTTAATTATATTTATTTTCACTTTAATTAAGTGCATTACAACTTAACATTCGAATTTCAAATTCTTCATTCGCATTAAATTCTTGGAACATCTAATTTCTTTAGTGAATTTGTCTCATCGAAATTAGAACTGTCTCTTTCTTTTTTAGACCGAGATAAAGAGTTATTCATTCTAAAATTCTTGATTCTAATGATTTTGAATCTAAAACCTTTATTTCACATTGATGACTTTAAGTAGGCATTAAATCCAACCTTACCTGTCATGAATGACATAATATCATGTTGATCAATTGATAACCTCTCTTTACTAAATTATTTAAATTTTGAAGATGAGATGTGAACGTATCTCAAACAAAAAGAAACGAAGTAGGAGGTGGTGATTAGTCCATGGCCGTGTCTAATTTTAAAGAACCTCCATTAATGATGCAAAGTCACGTGTTTATCAAGCTAGTGCAAGAGCAAATGGAAGATCAAATTTAATTCATTAAGGCTGCGTTTGGATGGGGGTAAAGGGGGTAATCCCCCATTACCCCTACTTACCCCCGTTTGGTAACAAGGGAGGAGGGGTAAAAATTCCTTGTCTCCCTTTTCAATACCCCCATGGGGCAAGGGGTATTCAAGAATGAATACCCCTCCTTACCCCCCCCCTCCCCCCTTTTGCTTATGAATTTTTTTTTTTTATATATTTTAATTTATTTATTTATTTTGGTGAGTACTTGGCTTTTATTTTTTTTAAAAGCACTCTATTATTTTCATTTGATAAATTTATATCACCAAACAACAAATTATATTTTTTTATGAAGAGATATGAAGAATTTTTTTATTCATTTATTGAAATTTAAAATAATAATAGTGGTTTTTTATTTATTTTTTATTTTTTAAGGAAACCTTTCCCCTATTTATCTCATGCCTTCATCTATTTTTCAATTATATATTATATAATTTTCTAAAACGTATTTGTCAAAATGTTCTATTTTTAAAGGGTGATTCTGTCGAAATTCGATAGGGTCTCAAACTCTGAAAATTTTTGAGATTTATGATAATATCTTTCAGGGTAATTAACAATTTAATTCTATTAGAAGATTATTTTAAAATGTGTCAACATTTTCAACGTGATGCATTTGGGTGAGGGGTAAATTTTTACAGGGCTACCCTTAGTAGGGGTAAACTGACATATTAAACAATTTTATGAGAATAATAATTTTATTAAATCTATATAATATAAAAATAAAATTTCTGCAATATTTTCAACATGACGCATTTGGGTGAGGGGTAAATTTTTACAGGGGTTACCCTTAAGCAGGGTAATTGTACGTAGGGGTAAACTGACATATTAACAATTTTATGAGAATTAATAATTTTATTATATCTATATAATATAAAAATAAAATTTGTGCAACATTTTCAATGTGATGCATTTGGGTAAGGGGTAAATTTTTACAGAGGTTACCCTTGAGCAGGAGTAATTGTAAGTAGGGGTAACCTGACATATTAACAATTTTATGAGAATTAATAATTTTATTAAATCTATATAATGTAAAAATAAAATTTTTGCAACATTTTCAACATGATGCATTTTAGTGAGGGGTAGATTTTTACAGGGGTTACCATTGAGTAGAGGTAATAGTACGTAAGGGTAAACTGACATATTAACAATTTTATGAGAATTAATAATTTTATTAAATCTATATAATATAAAAATAAAATTTCTGTAACATTTTCAAAGTGATGCATTTGCGTGAGGGGTAAATTTTTATAGGAGTTACCCTTGAATAGGGATAAACTGACATATTAATAATTTTATGAGAATTAATATTTTTATTAAATTCATATATATATAAAATAATAATTATAATTTTTATGAAGAGATATGTTGATATTTTTTATTTATTTATTGGATTTTAAAATAGTAATATAAAAAAAAAATCTTTATTTATATTTTTAATATTAGAATGCAAGTGTTCATTTTAAATTATAATTATGAAAATAATTTATAAAAATTAGATAATATTATTATAAGTTATATTATTAGAATTTACTTCATAAATATTATTTATAATTATATTTTATAAAAAAAATAAAAAAATATTAATATATCATTTTACCCTTCCTTTTAGTTACCAAATAAGATTTTTTACCTTTAGGGTAAGGTTTTACTTTACCACAACAATTATCAAACAAGATAAGGGTAATCTCAATTCAAGGGTCACTCCTACTCAAGGGTGACCCTTACTTAGAGATAACCCCTATAAAAATTACCCCCATCCAAACGCAGCCTAAATGAGCAAATGATTGAGTGCAATTGGTCATACAATGGGTGTAAATATCAGTTTTCAAAACCTTTATATATGGACCGATATTAATGGATTTTATGTTATATATATATATATATATCGACTGAGATATCACCTGATATCCGCCAATATCCACATACATATAGCCAGGAGTATAAAATCAGTATCGACCAATATCCGCATATCGGTCGATAGTGATATTTATACTCCTGAGTCACATTAACAAAGAGGTATACGAGGAAGGTGGACTGTACAGATCTTCATGTGCAAAAGGCTAGATTTTAAATAAATAGATGCCACTTTTGCAAAAATCATGTGAAATAAAAGGACTCAATAGCTCATACAACTGGTGAGGGATCACCGTTGCAGAATAAAGGCTGTAGTTTAAGTTTGACGGATATCCGTCGATACTGATTTTTATAGTCACATTAACAAAGAGGTATACGAGGAAGGTGGACCGTACAGATCTTCATGTGCAACAGGCTAGATTTTAAATAAATAGATGCCACTTTTGCAAAAATCATGTGAAATAAAAAGGAGTCAATAGCTCATACAACTGGTGAGGGATTATCGTTGCAGTATAAAGGCTGTAGTTTAAGTTTGACCCATATGATCTAACTTAAGAAATCAATGGGTTTGAGTTATGTATTTGTATATCTTGAGTCAGGTTGGATTGGAAAAAATAAAACTCAAATGAAATTTGAGTTGGGTCAGATTGAAAATTTTAAAAGCAACTCAACTGGACTCGACCCGAGTGTACCAAGTTATAAAACAACATTTGGATTGAGTCGAGTCATAAATTCAAATTGGGTTGGGTTTAGTGAATCAGGTCGACAATTCAAGTCAGAGATTGGGTTGAGTTTATTAAAATTCGATCCGACCCAACTCAACCCGAGTTTCAGCACTAAATATTATATATGCGGTCTAACTCATGAAAAAACGTTATCGAATCCAAATAGAAATGTTAACTTTAGATTAATAGAATAAATAATTTAAAGATGATGATTACAATGAAATGAAAAAAAATTGTATAATAATTTAAAGACACATGCTGTGATAGAGGCAATTTCATCTGAAGATATTCAAAATTATAAAAGAATGATAAATTGTGATGACATATGCATTAGTTTTTAACAGCATCACCTATATATGGATAAAATTGAGTGTGTCATGAATTTGGTTTGGAAGATTCAACTTATCTTACTTTTAATCTACGTGAGGTAATAATAGAGTATTAAATTTGAGTATTTAATATTTAAGACAATTGGATTGCACTCTTAATCTGCTATTAAAATGCATCCCAACTATCCTTATGCAAATGAAGCCTTAATATGAGAATAGAATGCTTACCTAATGTAAATCAATTTATTCGTATTCTTTCTATCTTTAGTACTACTTACAATAAATCTGACAAAATTTGACCCAATCCGGTAGAGAATCATTAATCTGAATCTAAAATCGATTCAACTCAACTAACCCGCTATCAAATCTACTTTAAACTTGACGTGGTAAAATTTGACCCAACCCAATTACCTAAATTGAACTTAAACATTTTAAATAAGTATGTGTTTAAAATTTTGTGACCTAAATGACTAACATATTTAATAAACAAATAGTTAAACATTTAAGATATTTGACTCAAATTTAAATAAGACCTGACATGAACCCGACCCATTCTAGGTCTAATCTTTACTATAAAAACTGGAGGTCAAAATAACCCTCTTCTGCTCAATGGCTTGTGCTCTCTGGTTATCCCCTTCAGAGATCCTCGCACGATAAAAAAATACCAAAGGCGTCAGCAGCTTCTCTTGTTCTCGGAATCAAGGCATCAAACCACCTTTCTCAGGCCCATAGTAGTTCGAACTATTAGAGTACTAGTCCACCTCTTCTCGGCGGAGTATAAGTTGCAACTGAAGTTCTAACAGGGATGTAAATATGTATTGGGTAGACAAAAAAAAATCAGTTAATTTCTTTTAAAAAAAATCGAATGTCGGTTGTGGGTTCAGGCCGATATTTTAAATATTGGCCAATATTTATATATATTTTTAAAAAACCTTTTTATTTTTTTAAATAATTTTTTTCAAAAAACGGTTACTGAGATTTCCAAATAAAAAATAAAAAATTGAAGAGATAGAAAGATCTCAGCCGATACGAAAATTCGGCCGAAATCTCGGTTTGGCCGAATTTTCGACCATTGAGTTCTAATAAGAGTATGAATGCTGGGCCTCTAGTTGGGCCCTAGATAGATGCAACTTTTCTCTCTTACCTAGAATTTGAGTATTTAATATGTGATAAATAATAAATTTTATCCTAAATTGATTCATTTACTTTCCTTTTCTAAAAACTATAATTAGAGTAGTACTATTTTAAGTGAATTGGAGTATATTTTGTGATCATTATGAATTAGATGACTAAATTTTTAAATAAAATTTATTTTAAATAGTGAGAATGTTTTTGTTTAAAAGATCTATTATCTTATAAATTAGGTGATAACAAATCATTCTAAATATGATTTTAAGGATTAAAACGATTCAATGACAAGTGTATTTTAGAATAAGATAAATTCTAGTATAAACTAAATTTAGAAAATAACAATAAATATAAAAGAAAAAATAATATAAATGCACATCCAATAAAAAAATAATATTCCAATTCATAATAAATCCACCAACTTACTAATAAGTAATAACACCTCACATCTTATTGGCAAAAAGAAGAAAGAGGAGTACAATTTAAGAAGGAGGAGTACAATTTAAGGTGATCTCAAGCGCACCATACCAGTGTACTTGGAAGGCCAGACAAGTAAGAACTGGTAAGATTACTCGTTACTGAGATCGAAAGAAAAGCAGTCACTCTTTCCATGTTCGGGAAACACACCAATATGTCGGTATATAGTTTTGAAAGCAAGCTCACATCGTTTCAAAGTTCAAACAGCGCATCTTCTTCTGCATCTCTGACACACACTTGATCTCCGTGTATGTTCTATTATATTAAAAATTCTATTTTTTTAACCTGTCTCTTCATCAACGGCCAAGGAATAAACGCAGCAGCTGTTGATTTCTCGAGAGATTTGAGGGAGAATTTGAAGATGAAAATATTGTCTTCGCATTCATGACGACCAAACGCGCTTACAAGCTACGTATCCTTTTTTTTTTTTTTTTCTTTTTCTATTTGTCCTTACGAGAATTTTGTTTTCTAGGGTTTCATGGTTTTTTAATTAGGATTTCTGATTTTTATGGAAATCATTGTTTAGTGCTTGTTTGGATGCCTTGTTTTTTTAGTTAAAAAATTTGGGGAAATTCATCTGATTGTGTTTGGATCGGCCTGGAATTAGGAAAATAGACCATTTCCAGGATTGTAAGAACGCATGTTTATGGATTTAGAGTCTGTTTCCGGTTTATGAATGAGCTATGAAGAAACACCAAAAACAAAACAAAATGTATAACATGGTACATGGCGCTCGAGGAAAGTGCTCCAAGGAAAATCCAATTTCATGTTTTTCGTTTAATTTTTGTAAGGAGCATTCTTGTAACCAAACAGATCTGAAGTTGATTTTTTTGTTTCCATTTTGAATGATGACATGAAGTTGTTTTTGAAAGGCCAGAAATACCTGTAACTGCACCCACCCACCCACCCCCTTTACTTTTCGCACAACTCTCCCCCTCGTTTGCATATTCTAGGAATTTTAAATTTCCAGCAGAAAAGTATGGAGTTTCCTGAAAATTCAGGAAATCACCAAACAGCACGTCGTGTACACGTGTGTCCAAGAAACGTTTGCAGGAAATTTCGCTTTCCTGTTTTTTCTTAAATTATCAGAAAAAAAGTCTTCTCCTCCTGTTTTGAACTCTTTTTTTGTAAACCAAGTGAGCAGTAGGCATGTACAGTTGGGGTGTTTGTGATTTTGATTTTGAATGAAAACATATCGTTTTCTTGACTGTTGCTTGATGTAGAGGAGTTTGTGGCACACACTTCCAGTGTCAATTGCCTTAAGATTGGCAGGAAGTCGTCTAGGGTTCTTGTTACAGGAGGTGAAGATCACAAGGTGAAGTTGTGGGCCATCGGCAAACCTAACGCTTTACTGGTCAGTTCTATTCCAACCACCTAGTTTCCTCAAGATCCAATTTTGTTCTTTGCAGATTGATTTTTGTAGTGACTGAATCTACATTTTTTCTCAGACATTTTGGATACATATAATCTTAGGCACCATTTGGCTGCAGAGAATTCCTAGTGCAATTGAAATTCTTTGGAATTCTGAGCTACATGCAGTTATAAAATTCTTCAAATTATGCAGAATTCTGATTCCAATAAATAAATATGCACTGCCAAACAGGCCCTTAGATTTAATTCTTGTCTTTAGTTCTGCAAACCCAATTGCAGTATATCCATTTGTATTTTGGTACATTTTGTTTCTTCCAAAAATTATTATTATTTTTGGGGTAGGGGGACGTGGCAAAGTTAGATTAAAAGAAAAAGCTATTTTTTCTGAAGTTGTAATTTCAGAAGGAAACCTGCAACTAGAGGGTTTTTTTTTTAAAATAATTTAAACCTCCATTTTGGTGATTTCCACCCTATAAAAAAATGCTTCCTGATATTGAAAGGATTATCTTTTCCACTTTGCTAAGAAACCTTGGAGAGAGTTAAGAGGTTTTGCAAGAGCTTAATATGTAAGAGAGTGATACAGAGGTTAAGATTTTCTTATGAATGACCAATACTGTTTAAATTTCTCTCACTTCATGTTTCAATCTGCAGAGCCTCGATCATTCAAGTGCAGTTGAATCTGTAGGTTTTGATTCTTCTGAAGTCTTGGTTGCTGCAGGAGCTGCCAGTGGCACAATAAAGCTCTGGGATTTGGAGGAAGAGAAGAGTATGCATCCTCTTTCATGTTTGGGTTATAGTTACAGTGACACAAATACACACAAATGAACAATTATGTGAATGAGGGGTTCTTTTCTTGCATGAATGAAAGATCACTGCCTCAGTGGGTCTTGTTACCTGATTGGAAATGTTTGGTGAAAACATATCTTTAGTATAATAAATAGAAAATTAGCAAGGTTTACTTTATTCGCTTCAGAATGGAGCGTCACTGATTGTTTGTTCTTCTATATATTTATTTTTTATGGTCTGCTGTTGTTTGATGGCAGTTATTCGTACACTTACGGGCCATAGGTCGAATTGCATATCTGTTGACTTCCATCCTTTTGGGGAGTTCATTGCATCTGGTTCTTTGGATACAAATCTTAAGATATGGGATATGCGGAGGAAGGGGTGCATTCACACATACAAGGGCCACACAAGAGGGGTTAATGCCATCAGATTCACTCCTGATGGCCGTTGGGTTGTTTCTGGTGGAGAAGACAACACTGTGAAGGTGATAATGGCTCCTTTTTAAGTTTATGTTTGATGTTAAGTTAATTGTGATACTATCTATCAAACTTTGTTGTGGAAGGGAATTTTTTTAAATTATTATTTACATTTAAGGAGAAGGTTCGTTTGTGATGCAGTCTAGTGTCCTTCCCAAGACTACAACTCAATCATCCAGGATTTTTGACACAAAATCCTTCTTCTAAAACAATCAAATGAACCATAAGTAAAGAAGATAAAGAGAATCAAGCAATTGTAATAGACGTGAGAATATCTACTGTAATGGATCTCTCCTATGGATACAAGAAGGGACAATTAATTGCCACACAATCTTGAAATCCAAAACTTCAATTGTATTTTCCCAAAAGTAACTGGAAGTACAAGACACAAAGAGCCATAGTTACTTGATTCGCTCTAAGTGGTCTCGAACTGCGAACTATTTTGTTTGAACAATTCATGATTCGATTTGTTGAATGATTTAATGTCGATTCAATTTAGTTCGTGAACTAGATCGATCTAGCTCAACTGTACTGAGATTTTTCTAATTCGTTTTAGTTTTATTAATAGGATGAATCATTTTTATCCTATATTTATAAAATGTTCATATTTCTTTTATTCATGTTAATATCTTTTTCTTTACTAAAAAGTTTATCAAGAGATTATTAACAAAGACCAATGAATAACTGACCGAACTTCAATATATAGACTTTAATAAAGTGACTTAAGGTTTAATAATGTATAATGGTAGTGAGAAATGCTATTAATTTATCAATAAATTTGTTAGGCATATAAACTATGTAAATAAATCAAATTATGTTTAACTAGAAATTTAAATTTCTTCCTTTAAGTTAGCTAACACAAACTATGAATGTGACAAACTAAAAAGAGAAATAAATGAACCTACTCTAGCGAATTATCAGATTATGACATACATTGAATTATGAATTGTGAACTGGGTAACTACGAGCCATCCTAATGTGGAATTCTTTGCCCGGTGTCCTACATATACACCTACTATCATACTAACCTTAGAAATTTAATCTAGGTATCCTATATCATTTAGGAGAAATTGATATGAAGTAACTACTAAAAAATTCTTTTCCAAATTAAAAAAAAAGTCTAAAAGTCATCTCATCTAATCATAACTAATTTAGAATTTTGAGCAAGACCTCTCCATGCACTTTAATTTCCCATGTGTTGCTTGCTTCATCCGCTTGCCAGGGGGCCTTGGGCTAGATATTTCATTGGGTAACATGGATCCGAGCACTGCAAATATGCCAATGCAATCTCATTAAACCAATCGATGGCTTGATAACCATTGGGTACACACAATACACCCAACAACAACGAACAAGGAGAAATTGAGAAAACCTTAACCAAAGGACTACAACAATCCAATGCACTCCCTCCAAGCTCTAGTAATGTTTGAGATGGAAAGATCCTAGAACTCCATAAGAGTAGAAGTTCAAGCACTACATTTCCCCTTCATCCTATTACTAACATTTTGAGGGCTTTCCACTTTGTTTCTGAACACTTTATTATTGCGCTCCCACCATAAACTCCAATTTGTGGCAAAGAGAGATAACTGCCACATCACCAAAATTCTCGAGGTTCCCTTAGCTATTACTCAAGCATGGGAAAGTTGAGCAACTGTGAGAGGCATTGAATATCAAAAGGTCTCAACGTGGAGCCATGAAATCCTTGATCCATGGCCATCTATTGAAAATGTCCACAAGCCATTATTCTCATTATGAAAAGAAAATTTCTCAATGAAAGATCGACTTTTTAACTGCTTCTCTTGTTCGGATCTTTTTAATTATTGGCTCGATCATCTCAATCATACCTCAGTCTTCTACACCTTCTTCTAGGATGCATCTCTTTTGGTAACATCCCTAAGAGGGAAAACACAACAGACATCTAGGATCAAATGCTTTGATGACCATTGATGCAATCCAGTGTCCCTTCCAAGACTACAATTCAAAGATCTAGAATTTTTGACACATCCTTCTCGAAAACCATTTGAATGAGTCACAAATATAGAAGATAAAAGAGGATCAAGCATTTGGGATAGAGGTGAGAGTATCTACTGCAATGGATCTGATTGACGGATATGAGAAGAAGGGCTATCAGTCACCACACATTCTTCAAATCCAAAATTTCATTTGTATTTTACCAAAAGGAATTGAAAGAACGAGGACAGAGCCATCTCAACCTCAAATTCTTTGCCCACTTATAAGTGTTGCTAGATTTTTACCACTCATGCAAAGGTGTCCTACATATACACCTATCATCATATTAACCTTATAAATCTAATCTAGGTAATATATACCATTTAGGAGAGATTTGATATCAAGTAATTGCTAAAATATTCTTCAAGTTAAAAAAAAAAACTAAGACCCATCTCAATAAAAAGGTAACTAATATCGAATTCTGAAGCAAGATCTCTCCATGCACTTGAACATTCCCATGTGTTGCATGCTTCATCAACTTGCTAGTGAGCCTTGGGCCTAGATCTTTCATTGAGTGGACATGGATCCAACTGCAAATATACCAATGCAATCTTGTTAAACTGGTCCATGTAGTCCATGTATTGATCACCATTGGATACGTCAGTTTGGATTGCTAGAACTTAGAGAGGAATTCACCGTTCAAAAGAAAAAAACTCAAGAGAGGAATAAAGAATGTCAGGAAATTGGAGAATTTTGTAGAGTTCCTGTTTTTTGATAGTGTAACAAGAGTTCACATGCTCTGATATGTATCACAAATTTAGAGATACAACTTATTCCTGCAAGGTGGAACTTCAGTCATTCTTCGGGGGCTTGACTATTCCAGAGATATTGAAAGAATCAAATGGAACACTCATCTTTCATCCAAGCAAAACTCAATCTGTAGAACATCTCTCATTATAGTTTCAAAAGTTGCTGGATTCCCCTAGGTGTCGTTTGCCATTTTCCACTAGAATGGGAAATTGGTAGGTCAGAAAATAAGATCCTCTCTATTTACCATGATATCGGTTCTCTGATGGGGAAGGGCTGGAATTTTTGTACTCCGTGCAGTATGTTTTAATTTTCTGTGGAAACCCAGCATAAGAGGCAAGTGAAAGAGGGAAAAAGGCATTTCTTACAACTAAAGGGAAGTGAAATCTTGCCTTGCGTTTGCTGACACAGCGTGATATTCATGTGGAAAACAATCAGAACACAAACTTCTTCTAAGGCTCTCTTTTTTATTTTATTTATTTTTACATATTTATGTTCTTATGGTGTAAAAATATTGTCTTAGTCATCTTTCAAAAAAAAAAAATATTATCAGTCACTTTCCTCCGTTTCTGTTTTGTAGTTATGGGATCTAACTGCGGGAAAGATGTTGCATGATTTCAAGTGTCATGAGGGCCAGATTCAGTGTATAGATTTTCATCCCCATGAATTTCTCTTGGCAACAGGTTAGCTGCTCGATCCCAAGTTTCTCCCTGAGAAAATACTGTGCACACTGATGTTTTCACATTCATGGTTACATGGAAGCAATTAGATAGGAATTAAGGATCCAGTGACTGTATTATTAAATAATCATATATCATCATGTTCAATTAGATAGGTATTTTGAATCTATGTGGCATTATTAAAATTGAGATGCATATTATGTCACTTAATTTTAATTAAAAAATGCAAAAATGAGAATAAAGTAGTAAGTTAAAAAAAAAAGGAGAAACAATGAAGACACTTGATTGCTTTATTCTTCTTCCGACACTTTTTGTTTTGGGGATGTGATCTCTCTGTCTCTCTCTCTGTCTCTCTCTCTCATCTATCTATCTATCTATCTATGTCTCTCTCTCTCTCTATCCTCTATCTATCTATCCATACATCTATATCTATCTATTTATCTCTCTCTCTCTCTCTATATATATATATATATATATGCAGGGTGATATTTGAGTCAATCCGACTCAAACCAGTGTGAAATTTTAGAAGCCCAATAAAAAAATCTGAAAAAATATCCAAAAGAACTAAGGATATTTGAAAATATTGGATCGTTAAGTTTGTTTCCCTTCAAACTCAAATATGGCAAAACATCGATCCCTTTAAAGCCAAATATGGTACCTTTTTTCAAGAAAAAAACTAAAAAAAAAACTCACCATAAAGTGTTTCCTTTTGAAATTGGACACCTATGGCCCTTTCAATCTTCAAAATCTTATTCAAACCTTGTTTGTTCACTTTCTAATCTCTTCAAACTTTGAGATAAGGTGACGAGAAAGGAAAGGGAAAGGAAACCCTAAGAAAAATAGAAAAGAGAGGGCAAAAATATTCCCACAGAACTTGCTAGTCTTGGTTTTAATTGCATGGCCAATATTTTGATATTTTGAAAATATCTAATTTTTCAAAATATCGGCCAATATTTTCATTTTTCTTTTGATATTTTGATTGTGTCGGTTCTTTTCATGAATTGGTGCCGGTCTCAACTGGTTAAGGAATCAAACCAGCTGATATGATGCACATCAGTCAGTAGTTAAAACCATGCAAACACACTAAAAGGTAAGTATTTACAAAGTAAAAATGGAGAGAGAACCTTGCATAATATGTAAATTAGTAACTCACACTTTCATTTGTTATTTGTAAATTAGTAACTGACCATAAACCTTAACTTACACCTGTTTTTATATCCATAAACAAACTTTAAACAACTTTCTATACCCATAATCTCCAGAGAAAAAACTGCTATCAATTCGAATAAACTGAAGGAGAGTTGGGTCTATTTTGTAGTTTTTGGCGGCTTGAACACAATTAATTCCTTTTAGAAAGGATGGCTTGTTGATCTGTTATATAATTCTTTATAAGATTTTTCATTGCCAAAAGATAAAAGACACTTGCTCTATCCAAACTCTTAGAGGGATCATTAATGAATATTACAACATTGACGAATAGAGAGGTAACTCTTTTTTTTTTTTTCTCATTTCAGAAAGAGATGGTCGTATTTTTGAAGGAAAGTGGTTATCCTAATAATTGTGCTTACCTTACTCTACATGAAGTAGTTCGTGGGCAAAGTATTAAGGAGGCATTCTAGTCTCCTTTCTTTGGTTGATGTATGTCAACAAGTGATCGGCAAAGTATAAGGAGGCATTCTAGTCTCCTTTCTTTGGTTGCTCATATGGGTCCACCCTTGTGAATAACTAAACTATCTAGCTTTGACTACTGTGAGCTCAACATAAGTCCTACCCAACATGCTATAAAATGGAGCCTTCAATTGTATTTTTAACTCAAATTGACCTTTTTTTGAGCAGTAACAAAATGATTTCATTAAAAGAGAGAGAATGATACTAAGAAAAGAGAACGGTTTAATAGGATTAGACCAAAAGGAACATAAAACAAAAGAAGAGGGAGAAGACTAAAAAACAAAACAAAAGAAAATAGTCCACAAGTCTAGCCCATCTCATAAAAAAGTAAACTCTTGAAAACTGGTCAGGAACTCCAAATTTGGCAAATTAGTCTGCCACTCCATTTGCTTGCCAACCGATCTAAACAAAGGAAACATCGAGTCCTGAAACCAAGTCTCTAATCTCCCTTACCGTAATAATCAATTTCCATGGGGGACGCCTTTGCCCCTTAGCCCACTTAATTGCATTTGCCGAATCCTCCTCTATAACAAATTTTCCTTGCCCATGAATTTTCTAGATGGTTAGAGCTCTCCTAATATTAAGGATTTCCTCCTCAAATGAATCCCTAGACCCCACCGACTCACTGAACAAGATGGAAGTGGTCCCCTCGTGATTCCTAAGCACTCCACCTATTCCTGCTGGCCCCGGTTTCCCTTTAGCTGACCTATCCACATTAAATTTCATGACCCTACGATATGGAGGAGCCTAATTCTCGTTAGATCTCACTTTCCTTTTGTAAGCACTCATGCAACCATTCCAAGATCAGAGGAGGTCCATGGGTTTTAGGCCGTTAAATTCAATACTGGATAGAAGCCAAATGCAGAGCCTCCACTTTATAGATTGGAAAAGCTCATCATTATCCATTGATTTACCTTCAAAGATTCACAAGTTTCTTTCTTTTCATATGGTCCACAAAATAATCGCCGGAATCATGTATTCCTGCTGGCCCTTTAGCTGACCCATCCACATTAAATTTCATGACCCTACGATATGGAGGAGCCTAATTCTCGTTAGATCTCACTTTCCTTTTGTAAGCACTCATGCAACCACTCCAAGATGAGAGGAGGTCCATGGGTTTCCATTTGATTCGCAAGTTTCTTTCTTTCCATATAGTCCACAAAATAAGTGCCTGAATCATGCATAGAGGTTAACAATATCAAAGGAAATTCCGAAACAAAAAAGATTCCTGAGCTTTAAACTTTTGAGTTTGTACTTTATATGTGGAAACTAAGTTCCTAACAATATTGAAGTTGAAAATTTCTTTCTTAGAGAAACTTGAAGTTTAGTTATTTATGCTATCTTTTTGCCATTAGTTGCAGCCCCTCCCACCCCACCCCTTGTTTCTTCTTTGTTTCATAAATCATATTTGGTGACCCTTGTGTTGAAAAGAATAATTAGTAAAACTATACGAAATGAGAGTCATTGCAATATGACATCATTTAACCTGCTAAAGCATTCATCTTGAATGATGATAATACTATCACTTCACTTCATAAGATCATTGATTACCTAAGATGTCTCAACCTGTTGTTAGACACTAATATCTGTGCTAGATACCTTGATACTCTCAGGATACTTTGTATGATATGCTATACTGATCATCTTGTCCCAGGTAGGGGTGCAAGTTGGGTTGGGCCCTACCTATCCTTACCCGGCCCATCCTTGAAAAATGACACTCGAGTCTACTCAAGCTTGGGTCCATTAGTGGGCTCAAAAGTGAGGGGCCAGATTTAATTCAGATCCCCGTCTGAAGCCTAGTATTTTTAGATACTGACCTGACTGTAAGGCCCAACCAAGAAGCCCAAACCCAAAATAAATCTGAAATAAACTTGGCTGATTATAGTATGGGTCGCATCTAGTCCATTTCCCTTCTTTGTTAAGAAAGTTTTGGTAAATAATACAAAAAATCAATCCTTATGGATTGGAATTAGATTTGATGAGCTACAAATGCACCAAATTTCATCTCAAAACTCAATATGTAGCCATTTGATCTTAACAGTAAAAATTAGTAGGCATCCTTGAATTACTGATTTTTAACTGCTAAGATCAAGTGGTTGCATATTGAGTTTTGGGATGATATTTAGTCATCAAGTCTACTTTCAATATCTACGGTTATTTTTTGTCACAAATTTAAATTAAATAAAAAGGAAAAAATCCCCAGGTGCGACTTTGTAAACTTATATTGTATTATTGTAATTACATTATATTAAATATTATGATATTAATATATAATAATTAATTAAAAACCTTAACTTGGTTACATATTAATCAACATTTATGGCAGTCAAAGCACAAAATGCAATCAAAGTGTCAAGGGGTCCTAGGGCTTAAAGTGCAAGCTTAATTTGTTAGGCACACTTATTTAGATATTTCAAAATATGTTTGGATTCATGGATTTATGCCCTTATTGCATCAATATTAACAAAATGCAATGATAGTCATGAAAAAAACACAAATATATTGGCAATTAAGCTTCCAAGCACATTATGTAAGCACATTATATACATGCACAACTATATTTTTCAAAAAATTAGAATTCTTTATTAATTATTACTGACAATTGCTTCAACTTAACTATAATATTTACTAGCTATTAAAAAAGACTTAAAAATAGGTTTGTTATAGAAAAGAAAAGGTTCAATAAGTACTAGGTAAAGGTCTAGGTGCAAAAAGCGCTAGGTGAGGCGCAAAATGGATCTGGAGCTTAAGCGAGAGGCTAAGTGCAATTAAAGCGTGCTTTTAACTACTATGCTTAAAACTTATCTCTCCTACCCTCTTGAAAAATATTAGTGAATTTTAACTTAATTATGGACTAGTAGTAATTGATCTTTAACTAAATTGAGTAAGGGACCGAAAGCCTATATGGGCCTTTATTTATTTTTTAGGACCTGAGCCTGAGTTCAAATAATAAGGGTCCACATAGCCGGGTCTAAGCACGGGTCCTATAATTGTAATTTAGGTCCTAGCCCGAATTTACTTACGACCCGGCCCACCCAAGTTGCAGTCCTAGTTGTTATCTTTGAATTCTTAGTGATTTTAGATAACTTTTGTCATAAGAGACATTTAAAGAAAGCTATAAAAATTTTACTGAAACTTCTTTAAAAAGGATCTTGCTGGAAAAAAAAAAACATAAAATAGAGACATGTGAAATGTAGCACTCTTGAAAGGATTACTTATTTAATAGAATAAATATAAATAGTAGCATAACTAAAATATTTCCTGTAAAACCATGAAAATTAGTAAAAATCTTTACTAATTTCTGCATCTATATACTGCATTTTTGAAAATGAGGTATCATGCAATCATGTCTCTGTTTCGGTATTTGGTCCATAGCCATTCCCATATCTGTGGACTCTAATTGGTTGCAAAAGATTAATGAACTGTAGCTATTATATTTGAGCATTAGAAAGGAGCTTGTTATTAGTATAGTATTAGATGGCTAAACAAACATGATCATCCTAATTACCTTAGTGCATTTTATTCTTTAGGTCAATTCAAAATTCTTTTTAGGCAATCATTTCTTTTCATTGCGGTATTCTGGTTTTTTTTTTCAGCAATTTATTTTTTACTTGTTTAACTATAACCTTCTCACTTGTTGAATTTGTACACATATAATGCTCTTATGCAAGTGTCAATGGCGCATTCAGTTTATCACACTTAGAATTTATTTTTGAATTCATTCATAGATTTACTCAACTTGACTTGGTAGTCAGGTTTTTATTGTTTTTCTTTGGAATTTCTCGTATATTCTTCTTGGTTGAAGTTCTCACTGTTAGTGAGTACAATATGGTCATACCATTTTGAATTTATATAATTCTAGGTGTACTTGTTTTGTTTGTTGAAACAAAATCTTTAAGTTGAGAAAATCTACTTGTGTTTATATTTATATTTTAATGTTGCTTTTGTGTAACCTATCATGTGAAAGTGCTTCATGATCTTGTGTTTTATACCTGCATCAGTTTGAATGTACATTTGTATTTTGTGTTTTATATTTTGCAGGTTCAGCTGACAGAACTGTTAAATTCTGGGACCTTGAAACTTTTGAGCTGATTGGTTCAGCTGGACCAGAGGTATGAATAAATGTTTAAAATTTGAACCTATTTCCTTAAATATAGTTGGGCCTAACTTTGGCAATGCTTTAAGAAGCTTTTCTTCATGTTTTGCTTTTAGATCTTTAAATATTTATCGTTTCCATTATTGAGATTCAAATTTCTAAACATTTACGATAAAATAGCTCGCAGTTTGAGTGTATTAGCATGTTGGAATCTATTGCCAAAATAGTAATCGAGGATTTGCCTCAAGGCTTATGCCCATTGTGCCTCTCCTTGCTCTAAGGTGGGTGCACATTAATCAGGTCTTCTTTGCCCTACAAATGCCTTTCTTCTTCCTTTTCTTTCCTTTTTTTGGATAACTTTTTCTATATCGATGAGTGAGCATTAGTAATAGGCATTATGATGCGGAATTGATGCTATCGGCAGAGCGGTCCAGCCAAAATCAGGGATCCTGAGTCTTCGCCTAGACTAGGGGAAGGAAGAAAGCCTGCAACTACAGCAGGAAGAAGAAGAAAGGGGAGAAGAGAGAAAAATAAATAAATTAACAACTATATTTTCATTCCATTGTTTTAACGTGAGATGTCTCTCACAATTACATAGGAAACTAATTAAGGAAAGAAAATCCTAATTGCATTAGGAAAGCTAATGAAATGGGAAACTAACTAATGGAGGAATCCTAATATAATTAGAAAATGAGTCCTAATGACAATAGGAAACTAAATTAAATTTAGAAATTAAATAATTTCGCTAAAAAGCAAAAAATACTAATTATCGGGTCCCACTCGGGCCCACTCGATCCGTGTCTTACATCAGTCCCCCGGTCTTGGAAAGAAAACTGGCAAAACAACATCACTCGTAGCACGGTACCAAACAGAGGTGAAGGCCATTTCCAAACAGTTGAACAATGACTTCTGTAGTGCCGCGCCTTGCAATGCACGTACGACGCAAGCAGTTGTTCTTGGGGACTACCAAAGCAATAGTTGCACATGGGCTCGATCGCTTGCGAATCAATGTGTCTGCAAAGGGGTTCTTCAAGTTGCATTTGAGGGATGACATAGTCTTGATGAATGGGAATAGTAGCATGAGGCGCCAAAGATAGGATAAGAGGCGGGCAGATAATGTACGAATAACCATAGAGATATCATTGGTATTCGTATCGCGATAGGAATTGGGAATGGGGGAGGGTTGGGTAATCAACAGTGGTATCGGTGGTGGTGGTTGTCGTATTGGAGGCGGTGGTGGAGGTTGAGATATAGGGGTCGGGTCTACCTGAGTTGACTGCTCCAAGTGACCTTTTGCTTTTGGGCCAAGTTTGGTCTTTTGGGCTTGAGCATGTTTAACTTTGAGCTTGGCTTGAATACCATCAAGCTTATTATTGTTGTTGTTGTTATTATTATTTGTCCGAAGCTTGAGTGTGGAAAGTAGTTGGGTTGAAAATTGTTGCTCAAGCCCCTTTTTGTGGGTCAAAACCTTTGGGCGTTTGGGCCAAATTCCTATCTCTAATTACTGGTTCTTTGCTATTCCCAATCCAATTGCTCCATTCTTTAGTTTCAAAGCTAGCTTGGGCCGATGTCCATCTAACTCATGCTCATCGTTAGATCAAGCATAAAGACTATAAATATGTATTCAATAGTATAACTTTCGACATCTAGCCTTGCGACTGTTAACCCAAAGATTTGGTCTGCCAAAGCTCCTCCTAGGACAATTGGTTTCCTTTAGACTGTTGTGTTGGGGAAAATCTTGACCCAAGATAACTTGCACTAAAGAGGAAGAACATTGGATAGCGCTTGCCCTTTCTGCTTCCGAAGATTTGAATCATATCCTTATTCATTGTCCCTTCTCTTCTCAAGTCTGGAACTTTGTCCTTGACCAGTCGGTGTGGCTTGGGTTATGACATCATCGGTGGCTGAGTTGTCTTTTGCTTGGGTCATTGTCTCCGTCTCTCAGAAATGTTTTGCTTTGTGGAATTTATCTTTATTTGCCACTATTTTGTGCCTTTGGTGGGAATGTAATAACAGGATCTTCAAAGGTTCCGTTGAGACCAGTGCGTCCGTTGCCAGACGTGTTGTTACGATGTGTGCATCGTAGGCTGTTTCTCTTCAGGAATTCAAGAGTATCTCAATGTCTGATTTACTGCGCGCCTTGAAAGAATGTGTTGACCTTGCATAAGCTCTTCGTCTTCTGGTTTTCTGGCCTGGTTGGTGTCTTGTGTTGTGCAGTGGCTCTTTTCTTGTAGTTGTTGATTTCTGTTTTTTCTTTGCTTATTGTCTATGTATTTGCACCTCTGTGTTTTTTATCTATTAATATATGAACCATCTCAAAATAAAAATAAAAATAAAGCCTAAGGTGATTCAATAAGTCCCGTTGTGAACATTTTAATAGTCCTTATCTGCTCACATTTTGTCCTTGTCAAAAGGTGCGCCCACCATCTGACATGACTTGGGAGAAATTGAGCTTGGCATGCACTAGATTTTT
The DNA here is from genome assembly GCA_022113865.1 of Chimonanthus praecox. Lineage (NCBI taxonomy): Eukaryota > Viridiplantae > Streptophyta > Magnoliopsida > Laurales > Calycanthaceae > Chimonanthus > Chimonanthus praecox. Next base: position 11,554,541 of record CM039090.1, on the reverse strand, counting down.
CCTGTAAGTAATACTATGATTGGTGGAATGACAAAGTTGCAAATAAGCCACAAAGCAAATAATGTTTAGAATAATTATTTTTAGCCATCAAACGTTTTTAAGTCTATGAAATGAATTGAACCACGGATCTTTCAGCCTTGGATTGGATGGTTGAAAGTGATTGTTATTTATTTTTCCTATATAGTCATCCATAAGTATTGGTGTCTTGCTTAGTTTGATGGTGAGGCCATTGGACCTCATGTGCCTTAATTGGTCAAAAATGGGCCATGACTGGATCAGAAGGGGCTCTAGGCTTTGATCGATGACAAATATTTGCCAAAGAATGGTTTACAACTTATAGATCATTGTTCAAATACATGGATCAAAAGATGCAACATGTGGCCCACTTGCAATGATCAAGATGATTGAGGCCCTTATTTTGCATTGAAGATCCACATTAGCTTTCTGGTACAAATTACAAATCAGAGAGTAAGACACTTCAAATATGCTACCCTTGAGGGGATTCGGAGTTCGTGACCAAGCTTTACCATTTCATAGATTTTTGGTTAACTTGTCCACTTTGGATCTAAACTTACATAGATCCGGAGTTTGAATGACGATTTTAAGTTTACAATTTTTTGTGGACGCGGAGTATGTTTTGGACGCTTTGGATTTGTCATCAAGTAGATCCAGAATCACTTTGCGACTACATTGTGTAGGCCTGGAGTGTAAGAAATCATTAAGATCTACCAAGTGGTAGGTGTGGAGGAAAGACACTTTAGGTTTACCATTTGAATTTCGAGGCCACAAATTAAAGACCTAGGGACTTAGAGTGAGGGTTCACTTGCAAACATCTTCATCAAGCAAAGCGTATTGTCTAGAGATCCCGCCAAGACGTCGGAAGGGAACAATCATTGAAAGACATTTCCATCAAATGGATCAAGTCGTTGAAGATCCTGTTGGAACGCCGTGTCACCAAAATTGGGCACTTTGAGCAATTTTTGTATTGAATGTATTGAAAAGTTGTAATTCAAAGGCAGACGAGCTAGCTAAATAGGCGTCAAGGATGAATTCTGAATGTATTATCAGGTCTAGTCTTTGAGTTCCTTTGGGTGGTCTCACGCTTGGCTTGGGTTGTAATTTTTTTTTTCTATTCAATAATATGGTTATCTTTCAAGAAAAAATTGTAATATCACAATATATGGTGTCTGGACGGCATAGGTAAGGCAAGGATACACCATCAATACAACAAGGACACAGATCTTACAGTGGAGGGATTCTCAGTAGGAGGGACTGGGCCTGTGGGCACCCACCTACAATCCGCGAACGACGCCCTGTTCTTTTGCGAACCAAATAGGGAAGTGGTTTGGGTTTTAAGGCGGTCTTACGATGCTTCGAACTGGTTGCTAGACTTGGGATAAATTTAGGCAACAATACCCTAATTGGATTTTTTTTTTTTTGAAATGGTTGATATATTAATATATAAAGGGGCACTAGAGGTGCAAATACAAACAAAGGACAAAGATAAAACTACAATCACTATTAACTGGAAAAGAAATGAGAAAGAGTAGCATTAATCAAGATCAACACATTCTTTCCACGCACGCAAGATTTCGGGCACAGAGATATTCCAGAACTCCTGCAAGGACACAACCCAAGAAGCACACTTAGCAAGGCACGTCGACCAACCGCCGCACTGGACTCACTCTTATCTTTGAACAACCTATTATTCTGTTCCCACCAAAGCCTCCAAATAGTGACAAAAAATAAAAGATAACTGCCACAATGAAGCGCATTTCGGCGAGATAGAAGCAATAGCCCAAGCAAAGGACAACTCAGCAATCGATGATGGCATAACCCAAGACACTCCGAACTGATCAAACACAAGTACCAAACTGCAGAAAAGAAGGGACAAGAGGATTCCTCACTTAAGGGCCTAGTAGATGAGATGGGGTTGCAGCATAGGCAAACTACCTTTCAAATAGTTAGGATTACTAGTAGGGGGAAACCTGAGATCCAAAAAATTTTGGGCCCCAGTAGTGGAGAAGTTGGAGAGGAGACTAGCATGGTGGGTAGGAGCTACTTTTCACAAGGGGTAGAGTGACTCTCATTAAGTCTGTCTTAGGTAATCTTCCCATTTATTACATGTCCATTTTTGAGATGCTAAAGGAGTTATTAGAAAGATGGAACAACTTTTCAGAAACTTTCTTCGTGGGGACAAGGACAATATAAAGAAAGTTCACCTTGTTGCTAGGTCAGAAGTGACCAAACCAAAATCCTATGTTGGATTAGGAGTAATCCCCCTTGAGGCTAGAAACCAAGCTCTATTATGTAAATGGGGAAGGATATTTAGTAGAGAAAATGAAGTATTGTGGTGTAGAATTTGAATAAAAAGGTATGGGATAGATGATCCGAGCGATTGGGATCTAGGGGAGAATGTTGAAAAATTTGGATCCCCTTTAATAAAGGCTTGGTGGAGAGTTGGCAGGGGAAACAATTGAGTAGGGAGTACCTTTAGGGAGAAACTTAGGATGTTAGTGGGATGGGGGGATAGGACAGTGTTCTGGACGGACCTTTGGGGTGCGGATAGACCTCTAAAGGAAGTGTACTCTAGACTCTTTAGGATTGCCACGAATAGACAAACAAAGGTGCACGACTGCAAGACTATTATAGTATAGAAAGGGGTGCTAGTATTTGGAATATCCATTTTAGAAGGCCCCAAAGAGTTTTGGAGCAAGGAAGTCTTGAGGAGTTGGTAACGATGCTAGGAGAATCTTTTATCGCTAGAGAGGAGGAAGACCGGAGAATTTGGACGAGAGTTTCTTTGGGGGAGTTCAGTGAAGACAACAATTAGTTTAGCCCAACTCAATCCTAATATCGAGCATGACCTCTCCTCATCTTGGGTAGGCTTGGCCCCCTTGAGGGTCCAAACTTTTGTCTGGTGCACCCTAAAAGGCAAAATTCTATCTAGGATGGAACTTACAAGGGGTATATTGAATTTGGGAGATGAACTTCATTGTGTTTTGTGTGGAGACCAGGAAGATGATGTTGATCATTTTATTCGCATGTTTCACATTGGCAAGGAGTCTATGGAATAGTTTTGTGGATATGATCATTGTCACAAATCTCGTTCTCGGGATATTAACGGCAATTGTTAATAGCGGGATATTTTCAAATTCTCGGGTTTTATCGGGAATTTAACGGGACAATCTCGCGGAAAATATATTATTTAAAAAATAATAAAAATAAATAATGTGGCTGGAGTTTGAAAACATAGATGGTATTTCAAAAATAAAAATGTATATTTGGCCCAAGCATTTTTAATGGGAATTTAACGGTAAAATCTCGCGATTTTAACGGGAATTTACCATTAAATATGACAGACGCGATAAACTCAGATTTTTAACACGCAAAAGTTATTTTGCCGATATTTTCGTGATAAAAATGAAAATATCGGAGATATTTGTTACATTGGATATGATGGGGTATCATGGGTACTAGATAAATCATGCGGGGGAATAGTGGGAAGTTGGGTGGCGTCGGGTCTCAGATCAAGAAGGAAGAAAGCTTGGAGCACCATTCCAAGGGCAATTTTTTGGTCTATGTGAAAGGAGATAAAACTATAGAAATAATTTTGAAAATCCTTGGAGGAGAGAGAGATTTTCTCGAAGGCGAAATGAAGACTTTGTGCTTGGCTTTTGACTTGTAAGGACTATAAGGGATACAAAATGTCGGACTTTCTTGCTACGTGGGAAGGTTGCATGAGGAGCGAACCTAGAAGAGTCCACACTCATGAGATTTGGTCCCCGCCCCCACTTGGAATCTCTAAATTCAACATAGACGGGGCAGCTAGATGAAAAATGGGGTTGGCTGAGATTAGAGGGGTTTTACGTAACTCGATCAGTACATCATCCCTAGTCTTCTCAGAATCAGTGGGTGTGATAGTTTCTAATGAGGCCGGACTTTTAGCTATTAGAGGAGCTCTGACTATATGGTCCTCCAGTGGTCAAGGTAAATTAATCATTGGAGATTCATCGAATGTAATCAAATGGACGAAGGGGAAGAAAAAGGCTCCTTGGAAAACTGATCACTGTGGTCAGGGAGATTAAAGAATTATGTTTAGGCCATAAGGTCTCCTTCGCGTAGATTAGATGATTGGCTAATGGGGTTGTGGAATTCTTCGCAAAGATGGCATTGACTGGATGATCGAGGGCGTATTCTATCTGTAGCCTTTGGGGGAGGGGTGGTACAGTATCATGGGGATTTGATTGTATTTTGTTGTGGAGTTCACGACTCTATGAATGTATTTATTTTTATCCTTTCTCCTTTATGTTTAAGCCTCTTAGACCCCTTATGTATTTGTTACGTCTTTCTTTATATTAATAAATTATTCATCTTTTTACTGCTCAAATTTATGTAGCATAGATCACAATAGTGCTTTTGATTTCTTCAACTTGTTAAAAAGGTGTTGGATTGGTCTTCCAAAGAGAAGTCGTTAGTATGATACTTAGAACCATTATACCATCAAATTTTATTAATTTAAATTTGTTGATACACTTGAAATTTGTGTCTACAATTATACCATATAATTGAAGGTAATGAATGGTTTTTCATTTACCATTGTTTCTGTTTCAGACCAGTGGAGTGCGTTCCATGACCTTCAACCCTGACGGGAGAACCCTTCTTTGTGGGTTCCATGAAAGTCTTAAGGTGAGTTTCCTTTTAATCCATGGAATCATGTGAGTTTATCGTAAGAGTTCATCTTTTTCTCTTGAAACTGAGGTTCTGCATTATGCCTTTTAGGTTTTCTCTTGGGAACCAATAAGATGCTATGATGCCGTGGACGTGGGGTGGTCTAAATTATCAGATCTGAATATTCATGACGGGAAACTTCTTGGTTGCTCTTACAATCAAAGTTGTGTTGGTGTATGGGTTGTGGACGTCTCGGTATATATCCATTTGTTTTCTATTATCTGAATTGCTGCTACTTTGGTTCTGCTGGTGTTTGAAAAGACTGACATATATGGTATATAAAACACTCCTACTGCAGCGTATAGAGCCATATGCAACTACTAGAGTCGGCAAATTAAATGGTCATGCTAGATCAAAGTCTACGTCCGGTAATGTGCCTGTACAAGTTGAAAACAGTGTGAAGACTAGTATGGGAAGGTTATCAGTTTCACAAAACTCAGATCCTGTTGTGAAGGAGGCCAGACCCATGACATGTAGGTTATCTTTTCTTGTTCTTTACTTATATAGGAATTTGTTCCTTGATCTGTTTATTCTTGAAAGCTTCAACTAATTTTATGTGTCAAATTTTGCTCTGTTCATCGAATATGAAGCCACAGGATCCATCCCTGGGACTCCACAACGAGTTTTAACCACTGGTCCAAAGACAGTGGCAACAAGTTCAGCATCAGTACCTAGTGCAACTACATTGAAGAGAAGTTCATCAAAGACACAATCAACGACAAATATTCAGATGTTCAACAAGCCTGATGTGGTACCTGTCATTGTCCCCAGAACTAGTGGTAGAGCAGAGGAGGCACTTGATTCCAGGAAAGAAATTGGCACTGCAGGAAGAAATGGTCCTTTTGCAGTCCAATCAAAGATAACTGATTTTCGAAAGCTATCAACTGATAAGGATGCTTCAGAGAAGGTAAATCTATCTGGGCATGCTGGATCCATGGGTTATAAGAGCACTGACTTGAAAGAGGTTTCAGACCAGAATTTACTTTCTCGTGTCAATGGCTTGAATCAACCAATCACTGCAACAGAAAGAAATGTGCTTGATGCCAGATGCATGGGGGCCATGAAACATGGATCAAGTTTGTCAACAGAGCCTGCAAATTGCCATAATGAAAATTGTACGTTTCAGTTTCTCAGGTCTATTGATGATGATTTGATTGTCAGCCATGTTGTTGTGTCTAAAGCCCTCTTGTTTATTTATTTATTGCTATTCATCATTAAACACTGATTCCATCTCCATCATTATAACTGTTTTATTATTATGATTTATGAACATGAGCTTATTTCTAGAAGTTATTTAAAAAAAAAAATACAAGAAAAAAAGAGGCCATACACTAATAGAGAAGAGATAATCCTCAAACCCCACTGGCCTGTAGAAATACAGTACTTTGCCATCATTTGGAGTTTATTCTCTTTCTTTCCTAATGACGAGCTCCATTTCATTTTATTTTTAATTATACATGTTGCTAGAGTTCTGTTGTGCTAAGATAAAATTAGAACTTAATGTTTTGAAGTTTTGTTTCAGATGATACGAGTGTAAATAAATCAATCAAAGACTCATGTTCTGTTGAAGTTCCAAAAGGAGGTAAATCTTCTCATGTTTCTCTTCAATTTGTGCTTATCATCATTTTAGTTAAGGTTGTAATATTTTTTTCCCCTCACGAAAACAAAGTAGGAAGGACGCGGTCAATTGTTGCCAATTGGGAGAAGAGAGAAATATCTCCTCGCTTTGAGGGACCAACTTCTATCAATTCAACTGAGACAATTTCTGCTTCAAAAGCGATCTCAGTTAATGTGGTATGCTCCATTAAATTCCCCCCCCCCCCCCCCCCCCCCCCCCCCCCCGTTTTTTACTAGGATTCAATCTGATGATTTCATTTTCAGCCATTTTTACCATTTAGAAGAAGTAATATTTGCTTCATTTTTTATCAGCAAGTAATTCATAAATTAGTTTACAAGGAAATGGAGGATCACAAGTGGAAGGGAATGATTGAATAAATGGCTTTGGTGTTGATGAAAGTGGAATGGAATGGTCTAAATTTTATTGCATTTTGGCACATTATATTCTACTTTATAACTTATACCAGAAAAAGAACGACTAAATGGAACTCTTGAGATGCGAGTCCTTTGTTGATTTTGACATGGTTTTCATTAATTCTTTTTTTTTGGGTAACCAGTTTTCATTATGTTTTATTGAGGGCTTTGTATGTGCAGTAGCATAGTTTTTAAATTCTTATGATGTGTGATTTGAATCTTACAATTCAATATGATTTTTGCAGAATGATTTGAGTATTAGGTTTAGATCCCAATTTTAAGAATCTAGTATTTTTTAGGTATATTTCTCAATTTATATGTGAGTTCTAGTAAAAGTTGATTTCTTCTTTATGATTATGCAATTCAATTTTCAAAACATTGGTCTTTTAAGCTATACATGATCACATGTATAATAATTTACTTTTGTTGTATTCTTGAACATTATTAAAATATGTACTAATCAACTTTTATATATGAGATCATCATTATTTTATTTTGTGAAAAGTTTTTTTTTTTTACTTTTTAAAACGTTTTTAAATTTTTTTTATTTGAAAAATTAACAAAAATTATTGTGATTCATGATATGATTTATTATTCAAAACTAATTGATTACTAAAATGATTTAAGAGACCATTTTAATTTTCAGAACTAGTGCATAGATGTTCTGACTTCTTGGTTCTTATGCATATTATTATTATTATTTTTGAAAGGTAACTCCATTAATCAAGAGAAAAACAAAAGCAGAGAACAAGCACAAAACACAAGCAACCTAGCAAAAAGCAAAGAGAAAACACCCCCAAAATTACATCAAATAATTCACAGTTTCCAAAGATAAGAAAACACCTTGACGAGCCAACTCATCAACCTCTGAATTTGCTGAACCAGGAGCCCAAGACACCGAATATCCATAAAGACATATGGACTGACGAATCCTATCTATTTTATCTAGATAGCACCAAGGACAAAGAATCTCCATAGTTCAACTGACAACAATCTTGGAATCACCTTCTAAGACGCTCCCAACTACTCCTAACTCTTCCAACGCCAACACACCTCTCCACAAAGCATATAACTCCACATCTAGAACAAAACCATTATGAAGATGAGTCGCAAAAGATAGCGCAGTGTCACCATAACCATTCCGAATAATTCCTCTATAGCATGGTAAATAAACTTCTTGCGCACAACTCCCATCAAAATTAAGTTTAAGAAGACTCTCCGCAAGAGGAGACCAAGCCACTGACCTGACCAAAACTGACTGAGTCAAGAAATAATCCACTGAATTTCAAGCTTGACGAATATCGGAAACCGCAACTCCCTGGAATTTACCTAAACCCACCATCCATCGAGCCACTTTGCTCTTAATAACATCAACAATATACGTAACAAAAACAATTGTTGATATTTGTTTACTCTTTTAGTCCATAGCTGCTGTTGTTTTTTGTATTTTTCTTCCTTTTAATGAAATTTTTATGTTACCTCTCAAAAAAAAAAAACTATTACTTTACTGTATATATTAAACTACCTTTCTACATTGATACATGCTCCTTACTGCATCTTGAGATGCGAGGCCTTAGACCATAGTGTCAGTGCCAAAGAGATTTGATGAATCACCGTTGTAGTGAGCATGTTGAAAAAACAGGATTCTTAAAAATGGGTGCATTTTTTCTGGATGGACGCGTAGGAATCTGTGATGAATTCGCCTGTAGTATGAATCAGATGAATCTAGGATAAACGAAAATAAAAACAAGTATTTATCCTTTTTTCTTTTAATATAAAGTAGGAGTTAGCACCCAAGTCCTAGTTGAAACATCTAATTCCCTTTTTTTGTCTCCTCAGAATCACAAAATAAGATTGTATTCTTACATGCAAGTGCACTACCAAAATGTTGAAATGCTCACATGCAACTTTTGGTGCTATTTTATGCAAGATTTTAAAACCACCACAAACAGGTGAAAAAGTGAGTCTTGTTGAGCCCATAGACCCAGCCTGAAACAGCGTAACTTGTGCCCATATTTGAAAACTATTTCTGCAGTCAATCTTTGTTCCCCAATTAATAAAGTTATCGTTTTTGCATGAGTATTAATACAAATAGAATTATTTGGTAAAGAATCAAGAACAAATTATTTCTTCCATTTCCCATAAAATGAGTGGTGCTGTATGCATGATTCTTGTTGTTCCTTTTGTTTATCTTTTTACATACATTTTCCGTAACTTTCTGTACTATACCAAGATGATCCAATTTGCTTTGCTGTTTATTCTTATTTGTTATTCTACAAATTGAACAGAGAGCACGCACACCATGTGCTGAAAAGGAAATGGTTTCTGCTAGTGATGAAGATGCAATCGCAGATGTAATGGAACAACATGATCAATTCTTAGATTCTATGCAGTCCCGCTTAACAAAATTACAGGTGAGTTTCACTGATTAAGATACATTCAACTCTAGCTTTATATAGTAACTAATAAAATTGATGCCAACAGTGGAAACTTATGTGCAATTCAGAAGCTGATAGTCTTGCTGAGGAGGGATGTGTATTTGAATCAGGCAAGGATTATTGGTTGATGATAAGATGGGCCCTGGTCGATGTACCTGGGATGGGTGTGCTAGAATGCTATAATGTTCTCCTATTGTTGAGCTTTTTTCTTTTACATGCTGTAATAATCTTGGTTGATTTATTGAGTTGCTTTTTCTAAGCATTAATAGAAACTTTACCATCCAAAAAAAGAACTGATAAAATTGATTCCAATGGTGCAGACATTGCAATGGTTAAGAAATCTCCAGTAGTTGACTTGAGAGCCATTAATATTGAGGCTTAACTTATTTATTTTTTGTTTCCTGGAAAATCAAGGTGTTCGTAAGAGAGTGAGTTGTTAATGACATGGCCTTCATTTGGCATACTTTCAGCAGATATTACTAGGTACTTGGCCGCTGTTGGAATATTAAGGGTGGAAATGACACATGTATGAGAAGTTCATATTTATCAGCAGAACACCTGGTTCACAGGTTTTGTGAACTCAAATAAGTTACAACCTGACTGATTACTCAAATCATGCATGGTATCTGTAATAGGTAATGGGGTGCTGTAACTGAGTCCATTGAGGGGTAATGGGCAGAAATCTATTGGAGAGAAGTTAGATATTTATTGTGAACTGTACCTGAAGTGGTCGCATTTCCGGCTTAGTAGTTCACAGTATCTATATACTTATTTTACAATGATCAATAAAGTCAGAAACGGCCACACAGAATTCCATGTCTTGATCCACAACAGATTTTTTGCCCTTTTTCCCCGGGAAGGGAGGGAGTGGGGAGGGGGGAGATGTCACATGAGAAATATTTACTGGGGAAATAGAATTTGTGAATTGAAATTTACACCTTTGATTAAGATACATTTGTTCAATCATCTCCCTTTACTTTAGTTGAACCCCTAAAATCTGTTTGGCTATCTCCGTTTATACCTTTTTTCCCTGATTTGATTGCCAAATCAAAATGATTGTCAGAAGTCAGAACAATCTTGAACACAAAATACAGGTGAGACCACACCTTGGTCATAAAAAAAAAATTCTTGAACAAAAAAATCCTTGAACATAATTGACCTGAAGCTGAATCCTGGCAATATGAAAAACTGCAACATGTTGCTGCATGAAGCCAAAAAAGTTTCCTTTCTACCCTACTGTATGCCATTCCATCATTTATTACCATCTGAGATAGACGCCAATATTGTACTAATTCATTTCTGAAGTGTTTCTTTTACTTATTTATTTATGACCATTATTATGATTGAGATATAGTGGTTCATTTGATCTTTATCATCAAGAAATAATTGCAGGTAGTCCACAGGCTTTGGGAGCGTAGTGATATCAAGGGAGCCATCACTGCAATGGAAAAAATGTGTGAACATGCTGTGGGTATTTTATTGAGGATGCTGAAGTTAAATTTGAGAGATCTATAAAGATTTCATCATTTGTTTCCTTGCAATGCAGGTCCTTGCTGATGTTGTCAGTGTTATGATAGAAAAAAGTGATATTGTCACATTGGATATCTGCACTTGCTTGCTACCACTCCTTACAAGGCTTCTGGAGAGCAAGATAGATAGGTGAGTGCCTTGGAGGTTGTTTTTAATGGAAATTATCCTTACCATTTGTTGTGATCCTACGGGCACTGAATAAAGTTGTTCCAGTAGGAACTACTTTGTGAGCACCAACTTTGTTGGTCCATATAGTGAAGCAGACTCTTATGCATGGTGTCACAACCATTTGCATCCTGTATACTTAACTGGCCAGTCAGTATTTAGTTTCCCTTTCAAGTCCTCTACCTAAGGGCCTCACCATCTTTCTTATGACCTTGGTACTGTTTTTAGACCTGCTTCCATTACCAATCACCACTTCCATTTAGGCAGAGTTCTAATGAAACCCCCTTATTCGTGTTATAGTAATATTGATTATTAATAATGAGGAGTTAACAACAATAATAATAGGACCTTTAAACTTCCCAGTAACAGATGCAATGCCATAAAAGCCTCTTCTTTTTTATGTATTTCAGTAAACAACTCTTTTACTGAATTTATACTTTAATGAAAGTTTTTTAACATTACATTTCTCAAAAAAGATGTCCATTACATTTTCAAAAGAAGTGTTGGGAATCTGGACACTTGGCAAGCTTGCCTTTTGTCCTGGGAACATCAATGCTGTTACCGAACAATTACCATTTCTTGTGGCTAAGGTTTTGTGTTTATGCTATGTATGCATCTCATGATCCTACTTCATAAAGACTAGTTGCGAACCAGGTGCTTTAAAAGATCGCTGTTTCTAATTAGCTGTTTAAAAATTCAGGCATATAGGTATCTCCTTGGAAATGCTGTTGAAGCTAGTGAGAATATTTGGCCCTGTGATCCATTCAACACTTTCAGCCTCGTCATCTGTTGGTGTAGATCTTCAGGCTGAGCAAAGGTATACCCATGTCCTGTTTCTCAATTTTACTATGTTAAATTAATTAACCATTTTTTGCATGCAAGTACATGCTTGTAAATGCAGAAGATGGGATTATCATTTTCTGATATATGATTAATGGATGATACAGGCTGGAACGCTGCAACCTGTGTTTTATTGAACTAGAAAAGGTCAAGCATTGTCTGCCATCAATCGCCAGGTTAGTAACTTTTTTTGAAAAGTAATCACCAGGTTAGTATTCATGCATTTTAAGACTTGTACCATGTCTTCTTCCTTTTATTACACTATTTTTTTGAGAGATTCCTTTGCAATTCACTTCTTGTGGGTGTCATAAGTTTTAGCATTTCCACTTTCCAGGAGAGGTGGATCTATCACAAAGTCATCTCAGGAGCTGAATTTAGTTCTTAAAGATGTACTGTCACGGTAAAATGGTACATGGTTAGTGGAAATATCATTTACACATCCGAAGTCCTCCTTTTAAGATGAACAAACTATATCTCGTTTGTTCTGGTGTGGAGTCGTGAAACTTCCCTGTGATGTTCAATCCATCGATTGCTATATGTCTGGCCTCGTATATGCTAAGCCAGGTTGGTTAACTCTCAGCTGACAACAAAACTCCAAGGCAACAGTCATTTGACAGCGGAACTGACATTTCTTAGGACCCAAAAACTGCTACCGTTGCCTGCAAGACATTGTGCAAATCCTACCATACAAGACTAACCCATTTTCATTCGAAGCTCTGGCTCAACGTTTTGTGTAGCTTGAATGCATTCCTGCATGAAGCTTGTATTTATTCACAGTTCCATACAGTTGTATTTCTATCTCAAGTTATATAGGTTGCATTCATACGCAGATACACACAGCTTGCAAATGTCATGGGGCATTATCAATTGGTTTTGTGAAAGTAAGAAATCAAAATTGAGCTATTTATGTCCATAGAACTGGCATGACCAAATACTGTGGCTGGTCTACAAAATGAGCTTAGTCAATGTGAGTGTATTATTCTTTTCAGGGGTACCACCCTGCTGTGATGGATTGGGGATAAGTTGTAGCTACCTTAAATGGGCTTAATTAATGTGAGTGTATTCACTTTAGATTTCTTCTGTCAGTTCTCTTTAGTAAATGAGTATAATAAATGCCTGTATTTTTTTTTTTCTCCCAATGATGGTTCTGGTGGATGTACTCCATTTTGTTGTCTAATTAGGACTGCCCACCCTGTCTTAACCACTTGAATGCACCATCAGCCACCACTAATTGGTTGCAAGTATAAATTAGCCATCACTAGTATTTATTGTTGTATGTACTTATTGGATGCAATACAAAAAATTCTCTTTGTAAATTTATATGTATCCAATTTAAGGCTCTAAAATCTTTTAGATCCTATTTTGTTAAATAGCTACATTAATAACCATTCTATTTGGGGATTCATCATTAGGGTTGATAATGGGTCTGGGTATGGCCCATGTCCATCGCAAGGCTGGTAAGTTGATGGGTCAAATGGGCCATAGGATTGAGTTGGGCACTCTTAAAGGGTTAGACCTTTGTGAGGTGGGTGTTCTACCTCTTTATCACCCCCAGCTTCAAAAACAAAACTCTTTATGACAACACATGATGATACTACCAGTGAACCTGAGACTTTTATTAATGAATTGATTCAGTATTTGTCTATCAATAACTTCTCAAAGATAACGTATTGCCTTTGTTTTGTATTTGTATAGATTTCACAGAGCACTTCATTATTAATTTCAAATTTTAGATTATGGTTAGATAGATTTGTGCGAGAATTATATGCAGTTTGTATTCCACACAAAATAACATGTACATTCGATACCACATTTTATCCAAAGAAGTCTTCATTGCAAACAGTTGATTAATCATGTACCTATTATCAATACGGATACATAATAATTTTCAGACCTACTTTGATATAGAATAGACACGGCAGTTCGACCTGTTTACTCAGTGGATCTTAAGATTACTTAAAGAACTAACAAAGGATAACAATCTGGTCATACCTAGCCATCAAATTGATGATTAGAGCACCCACCCACATTGGGTGTTAACGTCTACATCTGTTGGTCGTTTTTGTGATCTCATGTTCTTATGTTACTGGATCAGTTTAAGTTTTACTTGATTTAGTCACATTGATGTGTGCATTAATAGATAAAACTGATCATAAAGTTCTTTTATTTCAGAGGCAAAGGTGCACTCACAATATTTCATTGAGAATTATTTTTTTTGAAAATTAGGTTTGGTGGGGTGCGCCGGGCCCTTGCAGTAGTGCAAGACAAGGGCAACACTTAGAGGACCCCAGCAGCAAGCTACTGTAGTGGGCCCTCCCCCTGAAAAAAATTAATTTAATATCATGTGGCCCGATGGACCACGTATCAGATATTAAACTGATAAGAACAGATACTACACTTGATCTTAGCCAAAAGGCCGAGAAAGGTATGCTTTCTATTGCATCTCAAGTTTTCTCTTCTAGTCTCCTCTCAGCTTCTCCTTTCTTTCTCCTGTCGATGTGGGACTAGTATACCTCCTTTCACTTGGTGGACTTTCTTTCTCTTCTTCCAGCCACAGAGAGTAGTAGCTTTTGTCTCTGATTTTATGATACACTCAGTTGGATCAATCACAAGCCATATGAACGATTCAAATATTTTGACATTTAACATCATACTTGGAATGATTTTTTTTGTTAAATTTGTTTGAGTAATTTATAAATACCCATCTATTGTTCTAATTGCAAAACTACCCTGACAATTTCAATAATTACAAAAAGCTACCTCTATCTCTTGTTTTAATTTTTAGTTGGAAATTACCCCTTCTACCATTAAATATTTAAAATACCCTTTATTAATTAAAGAGTTTGTAATCACAAACCACCAGAGAAACTTTTAAACACCTTTTATATATATATATAAAAGACTAATACTCTCTCTGTCCTAATTTAGTTATCTGATTTGCATTTTTAGAAAGTCCTAAAATAGTTGTCTTATATGTCATTTTGATTATTTCTCTCTATGTATCTACTCTTGGAGAGAAGTTCATAAGCTTTTTGAAAGTCCTTCATTAAAAAATTCAAAATTTTAAAATGGAATAACTAAAATGGGACAAAAGAAGTAGAAGATGATGAAATGTATGTAAGAGTAAGACCACATGGATGAACTTAGCATAATTTTTTTGAATTTTTAAACTACATTATACATAGAGCTTACATTTATTTCACCTTATCCATAAAATCACATAGATAATGTGATTTAGTTTTCTTGCAGCCTTCTCTCGTCTCTTCTGTACCATTGCTTTGAGTTGCTATTTCCTTTATTTTACATAAAAGGACAAGATTTGCATAGTTTTGTTGATTTCCTCAAGCATCCAAACGTGTATTGCATGAATAATGTCTTTCTTTTTCACGCTGTGACATGATTGAAGCTTCGAGATCTTGCCAGCATATTTTGAGTTTTTCATCGCGTGGATTCAACAGGTTGTATTAAAAGCAGGGGTAAAGATATGACCGATACGAAATGTATCGGCCGATATGATACAGTTTTTCAGAGCCTTATCATGTGCTAATACGTATTATATCGGCCGTACACAATAGTTCTCGGCCGATATGGCCGATATATCGGTCCGATATCGGCCGATATTCATAATATCAGCCTTTTAAAAAAAAAAAACAGTGGTGGGCTCGAGTTGATATCTAGGCCGATATCGGACCAATATCGGCAGATCGATATTATAGTTTTCAATTTTTTTTTTAAAAAAAATTAGCTTCCTTTTGAGGTATTTATTTATTTTTTAATTCAGAAAAAATAAATAAAAAAGACCGATATTTAAAAAAAAAAAAAAACACACAAAAAGGAGAGAAATTTATGAGCCGATATCTCGGCCTAGGAGAATTTTTCACCCCTGATTCAAAGTGAAGCGGACTTCGATCATTCAATTTTTTTTTGATATAAAATAAACCTAAATCTAATTGAATCGAGCAGTTCATTGTTTGAACGGTTGGTTGGTGTCTTTTTCTACAACTGGATCAAAAAAATTAGATCCAATCAATTTTCTAATAGTAGAAGACAAGTGACCAGGGTTGAAATATCGGTATAAGCCGAGATATCGTGCACGAAATTTCTCTCTAATTTTTTTTTTAATTAAAATTATCGATATCGGCGATATATATCAGATATTGCACAATATCAACCGATATCATACATATTGACCGATATTAAAACCCCTGCAAATGACCATCTCAACTAGAATAACCTGTTGGTGTATTTACAGGATGAATAGTGTTCTGCAGCTGTCTTCGTCTTCACCGGATACCATTGCATTTCATTTTCATCGATCTATATTATTGATGATATTCATGTTAACGTGTCCTGATCTTCTGGACCACTCTTTATAAAGTTACCGGTGCCTACTGGGGAATTACTGGCAGTTGTCTTTAATGGTGAAGCAAGAAAAGCAAACGAGGATGAGAAGAACAGCACCTGAAAGTACGCATATGTGATACCAAAAAAAACAAAAAAAATAGGTTTTAGAAGAAGTAGAACTATCATAAATTATGCAGGAAGCCCTCTGATATGATTATGTGTCAATTTACAGCAGTTCCATTGCTGTCCAATTTTCTGATCTTTCATATTTTACCACCCCATATTTCTGTAAATGGAAGAGTGAACTGTTTTTCATCCACTCATTTTGGTATACAAGGCATCGATCAGTTAAAATGAATTTAGAAAACACTCTTCTCAGATAGCTATTGGTCTCAACTTGTTTCTATCAGTTCAGTGGCTTCTTCGATGTCCATCGGTTCAGTGACTTCTTCGATTTCTATCAGTTCAGTTGCTTCTTCGATGTCTATAGGTTCAGTGACTTCTTTGATTTCCATCGGTTGATTGACTTCTCCAATGTCTATCTTCATAATGTGAGAAAAGAAGTGGATTACTCTCTGCCTCGGATGTAGAAAGGTCGATACGGAGACAGAACAAGTATCAGATACTCAGATTAGTCTCTCTTAAGTTCATTGTTTTTATGGAATTATGCAAGAAGCACACTCAGTATTCCCCTAAATCCACTCTTAACTGATACACCATCAATCAAAGATGTTTCTTCATTTTTGGATTCCTCCACGCCTAGCCTTCTCCTTAATTCAGTCAATTGATACATTATCAATTACTCACAACTCTAATCCATACAAGTGTATTATCCGCTCTTAGAAAATCATATTCTCAATTTTAAAAGAATAATGGAAAAGATGTGACCAAACTTCTCTAATTCTCATTTTATATGATAGCTTGATGTGTTCATAAAAAAAAAATCAACGTCACCCTCTCTCCTTCTGCCAATGAGGATTGACAATAATCCTGAGAAACAAAAAGATTAGAGTGAGGAGATTAAGCTTTGCTTTGTGGAACACCAACAGAGATGGACATAGAAGAAAAAACCCACAAAAAGATGGGTATTGACATACGTTGGGATTTACTTTTAAACTTTCAATTGTTATTTACCAAAATTATGGGTTTTTACAAATTCTTAAAAAAAAAAGTATATATATTCCATAAAGTATGTACAACCACTTAATTTAAATTAATTGAAATGAACAGATGAACTAAAACTCACACTCTTCCAGCATTGTTTAAATTGAATAGTTCAAAGTTAAAGATGTCTAAATGGAAATGTTTCTTAGTTCCTACTTCAGTTTGATAAGATGGGTAAAATCCATTAAATTAGATGGAAATCCTATGTCGTTTGATAAGATGGTTAAAATCCAACAAATTAGATGGCCTAATTCCCTATCTAGATTTTTTTTATTTCATAGGAATATATATATATATGAGAGAGAGATGTTTTTTATTCTTTAATATTGTTTTATTGACTTTTTATAATTGTCTGTCGATATATTAGAAATGTATACAATAAATAAAAGATATTCACATTTCCTTTCTCATTAAAAATGAAAGAAAAATATTTCCACAATTTTACATTATAAATCTAATTCTAGCCACAAAATTCTTTTAATAAATTGACATGTTTTCTTATTAGAATTTTTGTTCAGCAGATATTATATAATATATATTGTTCAAGTTTAAGCTTCACAAATGGGTGAATTGGATGCAAATGCGATGCATTTATTATTTGTCAAATTATGAAAGCCTAAAATCATAAAGCTAAGATATAAAATAAACTCAAAATTTACAAAATTAATATACTCATCATTTCCTACCTAATCTATTAAAAACATATGTAACTTTTTTAAACCACTTAAAAATTTTGACATTTAAAGCACCAGACAGAATTGGTGAGCGATTCCATTCTTTTTACGGGAAAACAGAAGCATGAACATGTCCAGAGTGGGCTTCAGATCACAAATGGACTGGATCTCAAAGAAGATCTCCATGACAAGCTAACATCATCAAAAGAAAAGGAAAAAAAAAAAAGGCAAAACATTCTTACTAGAAGATTTCCGATGCTACTCAAGCCATGTTTAGTAAAAAGTAAGATGGCCACACCAGAGACAGAGAGACTGAAACTGAAAGTATGAAATGGAAGAGAGATGATGTTCTTCTGCCGTTCACCTGAGAGGCTTTTATAGACTGCATGACCCACTCTCTTCCTCCTCACGCCTGCATCATGCACCACCTTCCTCCTCCTCACGCCACCAGCATGCACCTTCTCACGCCTGCAGCTTTTCTGGATTTTCTTATTTCAGCCCCCCTACCTTATTTCAGTTATATTATATGTATTTATTTTAAATAAGTATTATATAGAATTTAAAATTAAAAAAAATGAGAAGAAATCTACTCTAAATATTTATAACTTAGAATTTCCATTCTTTAAAAAATATAATTTAATTTAAACATATGTTAAATATAAATAAAGTAAATATGTAAAGCATAGAAAATTTTAAACTATAGATGGTTTCTTTTCAATAAAAATATAATAATTTTCACGCACATAATCTTTATTATAATGATACACTTGTTGTAAAATCCATTCAAAATACATATCACATCACTTTAAATTGAAAGAATAATTAATATTAATAGAACAAATCTGAGTCATGAGAGTAATTTCATATTAGAGTTTTTGTAAAAGAAACTCTATGTAAATTTAATTATTTATTTATGAATGAACTAACTAATTCTTGACAAATATTTCTCAATTAAAAGTTGAGCCACTTTTAGATTTCGATTACTTGTCCACATACTGGATCGGGCAAGAAAAATTCTGATGGGTCTCTGCTAGGCCTGTAAACAGAGCTGGATACGAGTCCAGATCCACTAAGAAAAGGGTCCGGATACACCCAGCCCAGTAACACATGATCTGCTAAAATTTAGATCCCACCCGTTAAACTTAATAAATTGTCTGTGAGCCCAATAAGTGGCCGATTGTCCATTTGGCCCCTAATAACTCTACGCCAAGCATTCCAATTGTCAAAAGTTAAAATGATTTATCTTATTAATTTATGGTATTGCCTAAATGTCAATATTAATGCATAAAATATTAAATCATTGTAATTGATATTGTTTTCTTTTGATGTCAATGAAAATTGATAAAAACGTCGGATATCTAATTTAATTATTTTTCACTTGTCATCACATAAATAGTGAAAAAATAAATCGGTGTCTGTTATCACTTTTCAATGCAAATAATATAAATAAAATTTAATATTAAATTTTATAACTTCAGAGTCTTTGTTAATTTTTATTGCTTTATTTTCCATATTCATTTCCTATCTCACATTTTGTTAAAATAATCCATTTCTATAGCAATTATTATTCGCAAATGAATACCTTTTTTTTTTAAATTAACGTGCGGGAAAGTCGGACATAGTTCTACTAAAACCCTACGGATGAACTCAATACCCTTAAGACACACTAAGTTAGGTGATGGAGGCTCAAACCTGTAACCTCCTATTTTCTGAGATAAAACGCAATGAATAATTTTGTACATTTGAAAAGTGTCACATCCATAGTCCATAATAAGCAGAATAATTTTGTAAATTTGTAAAGTGTCACATCCATAGTCCATAATAAGCCAATGTCAAAGTATCTTCTATTATTTATATCTAAAGGGACGAAAAACTTTTAAATGAAGGATCGAGATTGTCTAATCAATTAAGGAAGCTTGTTCCTTGTTCCTTGTTATTATTATTATTTTAAATTATTAAGTATTATATAGACTTGACATTTTAATTAGATCAATATGCATCTGATGTTTGCATGACTAAAAATGGGTAACCATGAGAATTTACTACCTTAAAATTTATTTATTTTAAAAAATCTAAAATATTTTGTAAGAAAATAAATTAATACAACAAGCAAGGTCACATTTAAATTGGGATTTTTCTTGTATACACTTTGGTAGTGTATATATATTTTGTATACTAAAGAAGAGAAGCGAGTCTCACTTTTTTTCTCAAATCAACCTTCCACAGCTATCCTTGAATTATCAAGAAAATAATTAACAAAATAATTTATCAAGAAAATAATTAATAAAATAATTTATCAAGAAAATAATTAACAAAATAATCCACAGGTATACGAATTGTATATTATCAAATAATTGAAATTTTAATATGTTTGACAAAATTAACAAAATGTAATAGTTAGAGCTCACTTACTGCACTAAATACAAGAAAACTTTTCAATATATTCATACATAAAAATCTAGTTCAAATCTGAAGGAAAAATAAAATGCATTAACATTTCTACATGTATCATCTTCCCTCCTCACAGTTTATAATACCATTTTTTTCTATTAACAGAAGCACATTATAATTCCAAGGTAACCCATTTGATTATTCTAATCAACCATGGTACAATTCTACAAATAATTCATATCCCAAATGGAAATTTAAAGAAGGATTTAGAGAGTGCAAGTATGAGGATGGCAAAGTTTTAGAAAGGAAGGTGGAGGGAGCCAGTATCATTTTCTTCGGAAATTGATAGTTATTTTTTATAATAAGGAACATTGAATTTGTCTTTTTATCCACTTATTACCATCTTAATAGTCCGCCGATATCCAATCTGTATGGCCGATAGATATCATATCGGCCGATATTTTTACCTCTGACTGTAATCATCATAGGTGCAGTCACTGAACCCAAAAGATATGGAAGAGCTTTCATTGAATTTCAGGTACAAAATATAATATTATTCATAATTTTAATTATAATTAATCTTGTCAATCATCAAAGGCATTATACAGTCTACCTGGAGTTGGTCTATTGAGTGCTACCCTGCATCCAGCCCTCCATGATTGTCGTTCTATGTCCTTTGTTCCTGAATAAATATGGGTCTACTACTACTCCTGAATCCTTTAACTTGTAATCCTTCAGCTCTTTGTACTGTAATTGTTCTTAAACCTTCAAAGCATGTCAAACATACCCCTTTATCTTCTTTTCTATTGAGACAGTTTTGCAAATTTACTAATTTTAAATTCTCTCTTGTTACTTACGCTGCTTCACCACAGTTGATTTAAGTATAGCCATCAGGGTTTATTATAATTCTGAAAACCTCCCTACCTCCACCCATGCAAGAATTTTTATAAAATCACTTACATGTTCTTCAGGCATATCTGATTATTGAAATCTTTATTTTTAGGATCTAAAGGTTTTAATTACTTAAAAGAGAATATATTAAATTCAATGGAGGAAGGTGACCATTTATGAGATGATACAACAAGTGTGAGACCACCCTATGAAACAAGAAAAGTAGGTAGTATGTACTCGTGATAGTATTTAAGAGAACACAACTGGAATTGGTAAGAGGCTCATCTGTCTGTATAAGGGTGAAATAGAAAGAACAAAACCTCAATCTTTTCAAAAATTTCTTGAAGGGATAGGGAGATTCCCCTGATCTGTCTCTCTGTTTCTTAATGATTATGAAGTGGAAAAGGAAGGAAAATCTAAAGAAATGAATGAATAGTGGGCATTCAAAGACAATGACTTCTCAATTCTTCACACCAATCAACACCCATACAAATTGCCATTTAATCCACCTCCACTGTTAGTCTTCAACTGCAAGTCTGCCATCACCCACCCACAAGAAATTCACTGCACCAAGTAGATTTTCATGTGACATACATTCCCTACTGGGGAATTACTGGCAGTTGTCTTTAACGGTGAAGCAAGAAAAGGAAACAAGGATGAGTAGAACAGCACCTGAAAGTGCCTATCTATGATACACACCAAAACAAAAACAAAAAAGAAAAGGAAGAAGTACAACTATAATAAATTATGCAGGAAGCCCCCTGATTTGACTGTGTGTCAATTTACAGCAGTTCCATTTCTGTCCAATTTTCTGATTTTTCATATTTTACCACCCCATATCCCCGTAAATGGAAGAGTGAACTGTTTTTCATCCACTCATTTTGGTGTACAAGACATCAAATTAGTTAAAATGAATTTATACAACACTCTTCTCAGCTAGTTGTTGATCTGAACTTGATACTGGTTCCTTAGCTTTTACTGGGACCGGCTGCCAAATTGGCTACATAAGTTCTTAGAGAAGGCGAATGAGGGAGGCTTTCAAGACTTACGGCTGTTCTTCGCTTGCGACTTCTCTTTATTTGCAGTCTTTTCCTTGCTATATAGCCCCTTACCCAAGGAGTCACGTCTTCGTTGATCTTGATCATGATAAAGAAAAAGATACGGTATATGACTATCATGCTGAAGAGAACTGACAGATCCCACCATTTTGATCGGTTCACATCGATCTGGAAGACATTCTGGAGAACGTATTCACCGGAAACCTTTGGGAGATCTGGTGTCTGGTTGTCAAATACCAAGCCTCTCAGATCATTTTTGTATTGACCCTGAAAGTAGACACAGCATTAGAATATTCACCAGCCTTAAAGGAAAATCCAAAGTCAAGGGCTCTACATTCTGGAAAGTACTTCATGTCAGCAATCTCAAAGTTGTAGGTTGAAGTCACTATTTTTCTTCCAAAAAGTAAAAAGAAAAGAAAAAAGAGCTTATGCTGCTATTACAACATGATTTTAACCTCATTTTCTCTTCAAATAACTTCAGTGATTGGATGAATATTTTTTGCACTATACTAGAACCTGTTTATTTGACCCAAGTCTATATATTTTACTTTTAGAGTTCATGTATCTATCTGATCCATATTTTAAACCTCAATGAGATAAAAAAAAAATTACTGCTTTGATTTGTAAATAGCCAAATTCAGCTGGTTCTTGAGTACCTGAAGTGCCCAGAAATGGAAACTGATATACGACATTGGATATCGCCAGAAGGGTTTTGGGATATCGTGTGGAAGCCTAAAATATCCAGAGACGAGCATAAAAATTCCCTGATCCATATTAAAAACACAAATCACCAATCCGTTAGAATTCACATGCTATTAGTGAGTTAAGCTCAACGAGAAGGAAATATGCTAACACAGTAGCCAATACAGATTGAGAATTAGTTAAAAATAATTACCGTATAATAAAAACACGAGAAACAAAGGGCTTGAGATGAGTGTGTTACTCACTCACAAGAGACCGACTTATTTCAGAATTTGAACACAGTACTTTGGAGCTTAACTGAAGTGATTTTCCTTCTTTCCATCAATATGAAGGATTAAGAATCTAAATCATGTGTCCATCTAGTTTGGGTTTTCATTGTTATCAAGTAGCATTAGCTGTTATTCCATTCCAAAACATGTGAACATATTAACGGGAGATGCTACACTTGTTTACCCTTATGTTATATCCTCAAGCTAATGTAGCAAAACTTTTCAAGAGTTAGTTAAGATACTAATCAAACAACTTGCTACATCGGCAGAGGATATAAAAGGATATAACTTGACTGTAAGTCTAGCATTTTCCTATATTAATACATCTGGAGGAAGTTATGTCGGCTCCAATGATGTGCCAGAAGAATTTGAAGAAAAACCGTTGAAGCCATCAGGCACAAGGGCATTGTTAATGTTCAAGAATTCACGAGTAAAAGATGCTTTAACTTACTACAAAAATAAAATACTTTCACTTCTAATCTTGACCACAAATTTTGAAACACCATGTGAAAGGATTACCAGTAGAAGGTATTGGAGACATCCTCTTAAAGATGTGAATTGAGGTGGTAAGATGAGATAGGGTGATGGTAGACATGATTGTCAGTAGGGTTGAGTGGAGTGGCAGAATTTGGAAAGTTGACTTAAAATAGATAGAACAAAGGCATTGGTGATAATGATGATGTGAAAGTCCCATATCAAACTATAAACGTATAAGAACTGAAACTCAGTATCATGAATGGACATAATAAGTGCTCAGAGATAACAACTTTGGAAAACCATCATAGAAGTTATACCCTTTTATATCCGACCCTGGTGGGTTAGCTCTGATGGTTACCTCTCGCCTCAGGAGACGCGAGGTGCCAGGTTTGAATCCCACGGACTATCCTTGGTGATGCCTTAAGGGGTAAAGGTACCATCCGTGGGGGTTTTAATAGGACTGTGTCTGAGGTTTCCCACACGTAATTCAAAACAAAAAAAGAAGTAAGGAGTTAAGGTATTTGTTGTTTCAGGAGTGGGTATACCTGGATCCCAGCTCCAATGATAATTCCCATGAGAAAGTCGGGAATAATACTGGCGATGGCCATCATCAAGCTCTCGACAACTGTAACACTTGCATACAGGGCTAGCACAAAGAACAAATAATGCACAAATCCAGGATGAAGGTGAACCAAGAAATAGCATATTGTTCCAGAAATAAAGGCAATCATGATCAGGAATGGCATCGCAGAAATTGTGTTGCTGACAACAAATGGCATCACCCCATAGTGTCCATTCATCCTCTCTCGCTGGAAAACCTACACAATTTTATTATGAAATTTGACCAATTAGCTTAAAATTATGGAGCAATAAATGAGAACAGCAATGAATGGACATTGTAGGCTTCTCATGCAATACCTTCATGTCTTCCACGAATGATGGAAATCCTCCAATTGACATGAATGTGACGAAGCCAAAGACAAAAGATGTACATGAACCTCTTGCCTGTTTCACGGTAGTTGTTGGAGTTAATGGAGGTCAACTGGACATGGTTAACATGAGACTTATTTTTAAAATACATGAGTCCTGGCTAGTAAAAAAACGTAGGAAGCATTTTCTGAGGTGTTCCATAGGAATTGGTGGACTTAGTCATCAAGTTTGTTTTCTATTTTATTTGTAGAGTTTTTCACATTTTTGTTCTTGATATTTTCAGTAGTGAGTTTAGAAAATCAAAGAAAGGGTCATATTGAACTTTTAGTCAAGATGGGAGTTAGGCATTTAGGTTGGTTAGTGTTTTTCAACTGTAACTTATAAATTAATGAACGTAGAATAAGATGAATTTGACAATCTTTGCTCTGCATCTTTTCTAACAGTTCTAAATGTAAGGAAGTTGCAATGCCCTTGTTTCTCTTCTTTTAAAATGATTTGGTTATGTTCCACACTTTAAAATTGGTTGATCGGTTTTGGTTGAGTGAAATTCTTTATAATCTTGTCCTCCAGGTGAAAGATTGAAAGCTTAGAATTTCCTCGGGTTACAAAGGAGAAAGTGAAAGGCTATTGATGCCTTGAGGAGATGGAAATACCATAATGGAAGTGTAGCCTGTTCCAATATTCAAGTAGATGGTTCCTATGCAGATGGTCACAACAATGTAAATCAAAAGCCTCAACCAATAATAACCAAAATCCCGCGACATGTTTACAAATGAGCGCTTTGTTAAGGTGAAAGCCTGCATGAGGAAACTAGCCTGACTGCCACCGGACTCCAACACAGTTCCTTTCTGCAACACATGAAGAAGCTTAAATGTCATGCATAGTCTACTAACAAAAACCTCTGTGAAGATGACAAAGAAAACAAGAGATACTAAGTTACTGACCACTTTGGAAATTTCTTCAACTCTCTCTTTTGCACTGCAGTAGTATTGAGAAGAACTGTAGAAACTGATTAGTGTTCGTGTGGCTTCAGCTGTGGTTGTCTTCTCCAGAGGGTCATCAGTCATCACAAACTGACAAAGAGAAACATGGAAATTCATCAAACTACAGAATCTCGGCCATGCCCATTTAAGCGAAAGGTTGAATGATAGATTGTGGTAAGCAAGAAAACAAAAATGAAATGTCTGTTCATACCCGGATTTTCATAGATCCTTTTAGAGTAGCTTTCACCTTATCAAAGTCCAAGTTTATGCATCTCAGAAAATGATCAGAAGGATTTCTCTTGGCAGGGCAGGGGAAACCGGCTTGTGCAAAAAACTATAAAAAAAAAAAAAAAAACAGCATTAGAGTTCATTTATAAAATTGAAAGGAGGTACAAATAAACCTGTTTCATAATCTTCACCTGATATGCCCCTGAAGCTTTCCCAAAGTAAACTGTTTTGCCACCAGAAAGCAAGTATAAACAATCGAATAGCTCAAACACTTCACTGCTGGGCTGGTGAATTGATGCTATTACAGTTCGTCCATCTCTAGATAAACCCCGGAGAGTCTGAGTCACAAAGAAAGCAGAAGCACTGCCAAAAATATTCATGTTAGACTTCCAAAATTAAGCACATTAGACAGTGCATACTAAATCTTGAAAGTATAATACAATAAATACAAACCACAAAAAGTACACAACGAACAAGTATTGGACAACTCAACTATTATCAATTATTACGGGTCATATTGAAGGGATAACCAAACATTAGGAATCAGATATGATAAATACTGCCTATATATTTAGCAAAGATGTGGAGGAGCTTTTTCAAAAAGCTATGGAGGAGCTTTTTCAAAAAGCTAAATAGAGAGTATGCGTATGGATTTTATCTAGTAAGGAGTTTAGTGGTCTAAAACCCACGGATCTCCTTTCATCCTAGGACAGGTGTATGAAAGGATATAGGAGGAAAGTGCGACCCAAGGAAAGATGGAAAAACCCATAACAGAATATCATGAAGTTCAACATCGACGGAGCAACGAAGGGGAAGCCAAGGCCAGCAAGAATAGGGGGAGTGCTTAGGAATCATGAGGGGATTACTTCATTGTCTTCAGTGAGTCATTAGGAATTAGGGACTCAAATGAGGCGAAAATCCTTAGCATTAAGAGAGCTCTAACCATCTGGAATTTGTATGGTCAAGGTAAGCTCATCATTGAGGGGGATTCGGCAAACACAATTAAATGGGCCAAGGCACAAAGGCATCCTCCCTGGAGACTAATTACCACGGTAAGGGAATTGGCTTCAGGATGGACGTGTTCTTTGCTCAGATTGGTCGAACAGCAAATGATGTGGCAGACTACTTTGCCAAGATTGGAGTCACTGACTCCCTCTCTGGAGTTTTCTTCCTCTGAGTTGGATGATTACTTGCTGTTGTACTTTTTTCCTTTTTAGTTCTTGTTTGTTTTCTTTTTCTCTAGTTCTTTTTCTTGGTCTAATTATTTTAGACTAGAATATTTTTGTTAAGTGTTTTCTTTTCACCTCAATGAATGGTTTTAGTTACCGCTCAAAAAAAAAAAAGCAAAGAAATGGACAAGAGAAGCAACTGATACTATTGAGTGGGAAGAGTAATAAAATCGAATCTAATAAAAAAATTTAAGACTGATGATATAGAAATTAAAATAGTAAACATGACAGAAAACACATAAAAGACAATAGTTATTACAGTCAGTTTGGATATAGCAGCCAAAATAAGAGGATGGTTAAAGTTTTTGCCATTTTCCCCTCTTTTTCTGCAATTGGACATGAGAGTTGAGAGTTCAGAATTTGGTTTCTACCTATCTAGCCCACTTGTGGGTTCGTCAAGGAAAAGCAATCTTGGTCTCATAAGAATCTCAAGTGCAATACTAACTCTCCTCTTCTCTCCACCACTAACACCACGCAGGTGCCAGTTTCCAATTACAGTATCAGCACAATCTCGAAGACCCATTTCAATTATTGTACTCTCTACCAAAGCTTGTTTCTCTGACCATGGCATATTGTCTGGGAGACGAAGGTAAGCGGAGTAAGATATCGTTTCCCGCACTGTTAAAGTACCAATCAAGTTATCATCTTGGGTCACATATGCCTGAGATTGCAGAAAAGTCATGAATCAGTAGCCTGAAAATGCTAATAGAAACAGACAAACAATATAACCAAACCATAAAAAATCTAATGTCAGCTTCCAAAGTAAATCGGCATTCATGGATTCCTTTATTTTAAAGATGTATACATATTTGCTTGTTGATGAAAAGGAAAGAATAGTATGAGGATTATATGGAGAAAGAACCACAAATTACAGAAAAACACCAGCTACAAATAGCTCAATCTGCTTGATTTTCTTTAATACCGAACATCGATATCAACGGTTGCATGGCACATATCACATGACAGGAAATCTTTACAGCAAATGATTCAAGAAAGAAGTCTCAGAGAAGAGTGGGGTAAAGAAATAAAAATCCAACAAAACTCAGTTGAGTGATTTTTTTTTTTTTACATGGATATCTCCACCCCACGTTGAAGGTGAGACTAATCGCACGAGCATGTTTAGACCTCCCAATCCACACACACTGGTAAATCAATGAGGAGTAATCAAATGGAGAGTGGCCCAAAAGGGTTCGAGCGTGTATCTAACCCAAGACCTCCCTCCCTTCATGAGGAGAGCTTCTTGACCGTCAGACCAATCTCCTCTGGACTCGAGACCCGGACACAATTTGCTGTGCCCTGTCTCATATCAGATAAAGTACTCAAATGAGAATCAAATTTAAAAAAAAAACCACATCCAAATGAGAATGAAGTACAGAAACAGAACAAGTATAACTAGTGATTGAAAACTTAAAAAAGAAGTCAAGTAATTAATGAACTTCCTCTGTTTGTTACCACCCATAGCACAAGACACAGGAAGACAGAGAGTAGAAGCCGTAGAACATTTCATATCCAATCGAGTGACTCACCGCTGTCCCAAATGATAGCTTGGCCTTCCTTCCATTAAGAAGAATAGTCCCAGAAAGGAAGGCATTGGTGGCAAGGCGACCGGCGAGAGCGTCAAGGAGTGTCGACTTTCCGGAACCTGATGGACCCATAAGAGCTGTCAATGTCCCCGGCTCCGCATACCCTGTAAGTCCTTCCAATACTTTCTGCGTCTCTCCACTGCCAAGCATCACGGTCACCGTAAGATCCTCCCATGCAAGCCTCGCTGACACATCCCCAATAAATTCAGTGTCTTTCTTCTCCTTCCAAAGGGTCTCACTAAGAGGATTCAACCCCTCTACTACAATCCCATTCCCTGCTGGCTTACCAGCCTCTATCTCCATTATCACTTGGTTGGTTGAATCTCTCGTCTTTCCTTCTTTCTATATAGAAACCAATGAAAGGGAAACGTCATCAACAAGAAGAAGTAATCTATACATGAATCTATATGGAAAGATAAAAGACACCCAAGTGGAGAAGATGTCTTACACTCAATCTACTTCCAATCTTTCATTCAAAAGAAGTATACACTGAGCAAAAGGAGAGAGACAGAGAGAGAGTAAAAACTGATAGAATGAGAAATGTATGAGAATTGAGAAGGGAGAGGGAATGGCGTTTTTGGTGTGAACTGATCTCTGTTCCTTCCTCTTCATACCGACTACCCAACTATCATATATATCAAACTAAAAGAGAGAGGGATGGACGGTGGATGTTGTTGGGACCATTTAATTTTGGTGGGCCCCACCATAAATACAGTGCCGCCAAAGGAAATCATGTTTATCTATTCAGTCAAAACCCATCAACCAAATCCAAAATTCATGAAACTCTATTGGCGATTCTTAATTCTTACACAGTAGATACTCTTAAGCTTTTGTGTTTGAACTTAAATAGGACACTTTTGGGATGCTATAGATACATTCACTCTATTAAATAAAAATCTATTGTAAATTAATTATATATTAAAAAGAACTTTTTTTGGAAATTTTGAGATACGAAATAGACAGTCAAACTTAAAACCTTCCCTTCACTGATTTTTTATAAATACAAATTTTCTTTTTTTTCTTTTTTCTTTTCTAATAAAGATTGGACTTGATTGTGGAAAAGGATAATACAAGTCCAACACAGTCAAATGGTGGAGACAATGTGCTAAAATACCTATAATTAAATGAATTTATCAGCACATAACATTTTTACAATAATACAAGAAGCCCTTTGTAATAGACTTTTAATGTTTTTCACTACACATACAACGACATCTTGACGTCTTAATCACAATTAATTCCTCAAAAAAGAGGGATTATTGAAAATGATTGTTGTTGAAAAAAGTGGGTCCCAAAGGTTTTGAATTTTTTTTTTTTTTTTTTGTGGGAATATGGTAAAAAATAGGAATTTGAATTGAATTGAGGGTGAAATGGAATGTACCTTGTAAATGCAGAAAGAGGAAAGCAAGTCTGAATTGTGAAGCAAGAAGAGGTTGGAGAAGGTCTTTGAGCGGCCCCAACTATCCTTCACCTAATACTAGAAATTGGTATCCTTGTAGTTCTAAGCATGAATTGTTTTATGATTTTATCCTCTCTTTTATTTAATAGGTCTCACCGGCCATTGGTCGATAAAAGTTGACCGTTGGCCGTGTTCACTTGTCTCTTTGCTGGCCCCTTAGGGTTAGCAAAGTAGTTCCAACACAAAGCAGAAAAAGTTCATAGAATTTAATAATTGATCGAATCTAACCATTGAGAGTGGACCCCATTTAATTGTTATATTATATATTTTAGATGATTGAATCTAGAAAGGCAAAAAAAGAAAATCTTTTATACGATTTTAGCTCATAGAGTCACAATTTATTCATCATTATTGTAATGGATCTATAAAAAAAATATAATTTAAATGTTTCACTCAATAAAAACCATGTTGATCTTCACAAGTAAAATCCAATTCCCTCAAGGAATGAAATTATTTAAATTAATTAATTTTAAAAACACACACACGCACAATTGGATTTTAAATAAAAAAAAAGTCCTACTAATTTGATCAAAACCTCCCACATCTACAAATCAAATGTGAATCTCTATTTTTCAAAATTCATATTGAAGTAATTGAAAATGGGTAGATTTTAATTAGAAAAAAACTCAACAACTTAAAATTGAAAGTCAGTTTTCAAAATTAAATTTGTAAAATTGGTTTAAAAACCTTCAATTGAAACAACTAAAATATTTTTTAACAAAATCAGTTTCAAAATGTTATTTCAAAAGACAACTCCACACACGTTTAAACTCAACGTGATTTGTAGAATTTCACAGCGAGTCGACACCGCTCTAGTTAATTAAATTATCAATGTTTTTGCTCAGTCATCCAGTTTAGTTAACACAAACAATTGATTCAATTATTTCCAAAAAAAACTTAAGAAAGTCAAGGAATTACCAGATTCTTGAAGGGAGAATTTTAGTCTGCAACCTGCGTCGACTTGGCTTCGTACGATTTTCACTTGAAAAATAACTAAAAATTTATTTTATTTTATAAATCGTTGCTCTCAAATCGAGAGAATACATCTCCTTAAATAAGAAGAAAAAGGCACACATCTAACCCTACTACATAGCCGACCCTCATGTTTTCAAGTCACCACAAAACTCCAAAATGAAATCCTAATGAAAATAGAATTTAAATAATCCTAAGCAACTAAATTCGTTGCTGCACTTTGTATCTCCCACCGTCTGATAGCGTTGGGACTCTTGAGTCCAATATTAAACCAACTTTGACTTGATTTTCTCATACGAAACAAAGAGAAAGAGTTGCTCCTTTGTCGATAAAAATCTTTATTCTTCTCCAACTTCCGTAGAGTGCATTAATTAAGTAGATTTTTTTTTTTAAATTAACGAGTTGAAAATCGTAGAAATTCAACATAAAATCTCTACATATTATACTTACTGTCTTTAAAGTACACCAGATTAAACTATAGGGGTTTAAACTTCGCACCTCCCAATTCTTTCGATGGGAGGTTAACAAGTTGAGCTACACTCATTTAAGCAAGAGATATTTATAAATAAAACCCGTAAAAGTTCATCTCCCTTAGATCAGTGAAGCCATTTTCACTTTCAAATTATTTTTAATTCTTATTTTTATCAAAATTAATAGACTTAAAAATATTACTTAATTATAAAATTAAAATATTTTTTAAAAACTTATGTTAAAAAATAAATATTTCCGATAACTATTTTTACAGACCAAACAAATTTATTTGGGAACCTACTTTAAGGTCTTATTTTAAAGGCTGCAGCCTCTACAACACATGATCCACCTTTAAAATGGCTTGGAAATAGACATACCACAATTTTTTGGCCAAATGCAATACATTAAATAAAGGGTGCCCATTTAACACCGGAGTTATTTTTTAGAAGGTATGGATTTTAGTGAACTTTCTATTTTATCCCTCATTCATCCACAACAATCAATTCACTTTTGGCTCGGCATTTAGACACCGCACTATTCCGTCAACAGACACCGATTTTCAGTTTTTGAGTGGAAATTACCATTATGCCCCTTCCGTGCGAAATCGACCGACCAATTTTGCAGCGCATTTTCGCTTCGATCGATCGATCCCTTCTGCGTAGAATCGTACGATTGATTCCATGGGATCGTGCGATTGATCTCTCAAACACGAACGGAAGATGCTAACAGGAGAAATCGACCGATTGAAACACTGTCGTGCGATTGATTCTGTTTATTTGCGCGAACATGAGCAGTTGGAGAAATCGACCTATTGAAGTGTAGAATCGTGCGATCGATTCTACTTATTTAGGCTACAGTAACTATAAAGCAGAAGAGGCTTCCTGAAGAAATCGACCGATTGATTGCCTAAAACGTGCGATCGATTTTGCTTATTTAGGCTACAGTAACTATATTATTTAAATAATAATTTCCTTTTAAACTTTAAAGTTATTTTTTAAGCACTGTGTATTTTCAAAATTTCTCAAATTAAATACCCAGACTAATTACGATAACCTGATAAAAATACTTTAAGACTTAAAGGTCTTTCGACACTCCCAAATGCTTAAAGCAGAATGTTTTACAAATAAGGGTATCCTTCGGCTGTGCCGAAAATACATTTTGGAGTATCAAAAGACCTTGAAGTATTAAAGTATTTTTATCAAGTTATCGTAATTAGTCCGGATATTCAATTTTAGAAATTTTGAAAATACACAGTACTTCAAAAATAACGTTAAAGTTTTAAAGGAAAGATAAAACTTTAACGTTATTTTTTAAACACTGTGTATTTTCAAAATTTCTAAAATTGAATGTTCAGACTAATTACGATAACCTGATAAAAATACTTTAAGACTTTAAGGTCTTTTGACACTCCAAAATGTGTTTTCGACATAGCTGAGGGATACCCTTATTTATAACACTTTGTTTTAAGCATTTGAGAGTGTCAAAAGACCTTGAAGTCTTAAAGTATTTTTATCAGGTTATCGTAATTAGTCCGGATATTCAATTTGAGAAATTTTGAAAATACACAGTGCTTAAAAAATAACTTTAAAGTTTTAAAGTAAATTTTATTATTTAAATAATATAGTTACTGTAGCCTAATAAGCCGAATCGATTGCACGATTCTACCCTTCAATCGATCGATTTCTCCAGCTGCTCATGTTTGCATAAATAAATAGAATCAATCACACGACAGTATTTCAATCGGTCGATTTCTCCCGCTAGCGTCTTCCGTTCTTGTTTGAGAGATCAATCGCACGATCCTATGGAATCAATCATACAATTCTACGCAGAAAGGATCGATCGATCGAAACGAAAATGCACTGCAGAATCGAACAATCGATTTCGCACAGAAGGGGCAAAATGATAATTTCCACTCAAAAACTGAAAATCAATATCTACTGACAGAATAGTGCAGTGTCTAAATGATGAGCCTTCACTTTTACACATAAATAAATTCACACTTTTCAGTGAACTGATTCATTGAAAAAGTGAAATAACTGATTTCTGTAGATAAAGGCAAAGTGAGAAATCCAAAAAATCTGTGTCTACTAAAAGAGTATCCCCGTGTTAAGATAGTCACCCTAAATAAAAGACTATTTTATTCTAATCAAGGAAAAATTAATTTTCTCATAAATCTAAAACTATTTAATGATGAGAGGAACTTCAATAGTTCAATAAATTGTTTTACAGCATGCATTAGGATACACCAAATATTTTTCTAACATATTAAAATATTTATACGACATTTTAACTAAAAATATTTATACTACATTTTAACTAAATTCATTCCACTCAAATGACCATATATTGAGGACAAGTGCCCTTTTTATACAATCCATCTCCACTCCATTCCAAAATATATCCCAATCATAAATAAAAAAACCCTCTTGAAAAGGGCAAAATTATTGAAAATGATGTAATATATTCCCTTATCCAATCATTTTCCCTTATCCAATGATAAAAAATTAAAAAATTATAAATAAATTGTAAAAGAAATAGATTTTTTGGGAAAACTTAAATTATTGATGACTGATGCCACATGCAAAATTAAAATTATGGGTCAAACTGCCCTATCAAAAGTAAATATTTTGAAGAAATGACTTGGTTAGTGGTATTTTTACTAAATGGAGCATCAAATCATCAAATGATGTAAATCATTTTATGCTTTCTTCATTTTAAACACTAAATTTGTCTTTTTTATCAAGTTATCATTATATTAATAGTAAAACATACCCTAATATTATTCTCTATAAATTCACATTAAAAAAAAAAAAGCTACCCCAGGGAACCATCATCAATTTAAACTCCCACAATTGAAAATTTGGAATAGAACATCCATCGAACACTGCTTAACCATGAAATCCAGCCGAAATTGGCCACTGCTGCTGAAAATCTAGAATTTTTACACTTCCATTGATAATATAATTGCTTTTATGAATGAGTTTAATGGCTTCTTTAAGAAAAAGAAATAAAGGATCAGGCAAAAATTCAATCACTGCCTGCGTATCATGTATCATGGTTGATTAGACAATTCATTTTCAATTTTGCATGTCTAGTTGGCTCTGAGAACTCTATGGTTTTGAGGAGCCTTACTCAAAAGAGGGCCCCTACTGCAAAGGCTCTAAAATCTCAAATCTAAAAGAACCCTACTGCTAAGGTTTTTTTTTAATCCATTTTGGGGGCCTTAGCTTAAGGCAAGGGCCGGCCCTGGTTGATGAAAATGGAAAACCATATGATACAGTCTAAATATAAAGGCTTAATAAGAAAAATAAATCCCCTTAAAAAAGGAAAATATCTCCTCTTTTTTTTCGTTCTCAACTAAAAAGTCTTATTCAATAATAGAATAAAAGGGTCTAATTTTTTAACTCTTTATTTTCTATTAACTATTGCAGATATTATTTTCCTAATATGCAGTGTGGTACCCATACAAAAATGAATTTAAAAAATAAAATCAGAAGAAAATGTTTTTCCATTGACATAGTCGTAATCTAAATTTCCTTGAAGGCATAAGTCACTAACATTTACAAAAAAAAAAAAAAATACAGGAAAGAAGGTTGCCATCAAGGTTTGGACAAAATTCTCAATCCTTCCTGAATCTTCTACTCGACTACTCTTCCTTCTCTGAACTTGGTTGATCCTGCAACAAAGAATCAATTGATTAATTAATAAGAACAAATATGATGCAACCACAACAACAAAATCATGACATCCTACATCTTGATTTTCATCGTTGGCATTCTCCACGGCTTTTTCATACTCGGCCTTGAGTTCAGCTGCTTTCTCCAAATAAGGCTTCTTCTCCTAGTTTTGAAAAAACAAGAAATGTCAGTTCATTAATACATTGATACTAGAAAAGATGAACATAGAGATGAACAGAGAAGGTACACTTCATCTGACATGGACTTCCATTTTTCACCTCCTTCCTTTGCAGCCTAATTTCCCATTAAAATTCACCAGCATTAGTTTCTTATCAAAAAAAGAAACCCAAAAATTTAGACCAAAATTAAGTCTAATATAATGCTTTAGACAAAACATATAGCTGATGAAAGGAAATAATGGTTAATGGAAGATGGGTTTACAGCTGCAACGCCTTTGGAATCAGGATTTGCTTCCTTGTACTCCTTCCTGAAGTCATCCCTGTCAGCAGAACCCCATATAGTAAACAATTAGAGAAACTCCCAACTCAGTAATTGGTAGGGAAAGTTGCAGAGATGGAAACAATCAAGAAATGAAATTAGAGAGATGAATACATGAATATAAAGAATGCAGTGGGAGGGCGCTTTGGCATGTTGGGATTTTTCGCCTTCTTTTCCTTCTTGACTCTTTTTGCATTAGTCCCTGATGACGCTGCCTTCTTCCTGTCATCGATTAAAAGGGGAAAAATATTTGAGAAGCGGAAAAAAGGCAGAGGGTTTTAAAGGTAAAACTCCATCACATGATGAACATAAAACAGGAATCCAGAAAGGATCGAATTTCGCAGAAATTTACCTTTCTGCGGGTCTTTTTACTTCAGTTACCTTCTCCACAACCTGGGCCTCTGTTAATGGGAGAAAACAGAGCAAAAATCCATCAAAATCAATGATCAAGATGTGATACCAACATGAGGAAAGAATGAGAAACAAATGCAATACGCACCTAAATTCAATTTAATCTTTGAATCAAGACTGCAACTGTGCATGTCAATGAGACCTACTGGCACATCCTTGTTACATGCCTCACTGCAACACAAAACAAAAAACTTCTTCATTAGGCAACCAAATCAATGCCAAATGGAATTCAAGCATCAGATTCTAACTTTCAGTAAAGTCAATGGCTGATTTTGTGCCCAAAATACAACAGCATAAAAACCCTTCATTGGTCAATAATTTAGTAACAAATTGCACATTGGTTGCAGATTGAGAAAAGAACAATTTAAAGACCCATTTGATCATCTACTATTCTTTGCAAAATTGAAATTACAGGAATTCTTCTATGAATTTGGGGGAAAGTTTAAGCTTCAACTTCAATAATTTTAAATAAAGAGACCCATGAGTAAAAAAATAAATTAAATTAAAATCAGCACCTGAGAGGACAAGAACGAGAGAAAATCCGCATACCCAAGAAAAAGATAAAAGATGAAAAGAGAATAATTTCAATGAAAAGGGAAATCACCATCGAGTGAAAGCGCTTCCATCCCTGGCACGCTTAAGCGTACTGATCTCGGCCTCAACTCTCTTTCGAGTACTTGGTGGGTTCGATTTCGAAGCTGGAGACATTTCAGCGGAGACGAAGGAAAATTAAAACTTTTCGCTAGAGGCGTATGGAATTTGAATGGGCTTGAAGGCTTGAGAGGTTTAAAAAGAGGGAAAATGCATGGAATTTTTGTGTTTGGCGCTTGGTCATTCAAACGGCGGGAAATGTTCGAATTTCTTTTCACACGGATTGAGATAATTTTGCTTCTTTCGTGGCCGTTGATTAGCCTTCTCATGGACGGGTGAGATCTGCTTTACAGTTTGTTCCCGCGCTTTGTTGCTGACGCATGAAATTTCATCCAAAGCTGGCTTGGCGCCCGGTTTTCGATGGCGGGATCGATAGTCAATCGACCCGGTTTGTATTTCACAATTCAAATTAATATTCATCATCATGATTATCACATCTTTTATTTATTTATTTTGATGAATATATTTTTATTTTTTAATTGAACTTTAATGTACATGTTAGAGGGTAGGACGAGTAAATGATTAAAAAAAATACGTTTGAATAAAGATTAATGAAAACAAATAATAATTTTGAACCATTTAAATTCATCATTAAATGGGCCTTACATAGGATCAGTAGACACAAGTAGCATGTTTTATACGTTTAGTAGTCTGAAGTCTAACTAAATATTAAACAATAGTTTGAAAATTCGACACTAAGATTTGACTTAAAATCTTATTGAAATGACTCATTTAAGAGAGTTTTTCAAGTTGACTGAGTAAAACTCGTATATTTATTAGACTCGATATTCTATCAAATTTAATCAACTTGGACTAACTCAAATAAAATCTTTTTAACTAATGATTTAATTACACGTGTTTAGAATAAATAATTAAATGTTTGGATGATAAGCTAAAATAAAATTGAGTTAGTTTTACAAATATAGTCTTCAATGTAATTGAAAAAGAACTCTCGAATTTCAACCTCTTTTTATGATTGTATGTGGGCTCTATAATCAAGTATATATGAGGACTAATTATCATTTGATTTAAATATATCATCATACATGATCAATTGAAAAAGACTCTATTGTATATCCTAGTTCAAAAGTATTAGATTTTCTTGTATAAAAGAAAATAAAATGTAATGATTTTCTTTAATAAAAATAAATTCATATATAAAATTGACTCAACTTTTAAAATAATGTACAATATAGTTAATCTCAACAAACATTTATGAGAATTTTATGCGGCTAAAGTTACCCCTTAGATAAGGCTACCTTTGGATGGAGGGTATTGGGGGGTAACAAGGGGTTACCCCTCATTACCCACTTTTGGTAACAAGGGGGTGAGGATAAAAAATCCATTTTTTATCCCTCATATCACTCAGTTGAATATCTTCATGGGGCTTGGGTATTCACTCTTGAATACCCCTCTTACTCGCCGTCTTCTTCTTTTTTATGATATTTTGTTTTTACATTTTATCTTTTTATTTATTTTGGTGAATATTTGGCTTTTATTTTTGTTTTAAAAGCATTCTATTATTTCCATTTGATAAATTTCATATCACCAAACAACAATTTTTTTTTTTTTTTGAAGAGATATGTAGAATTTTTTATATTTTTTGAAATTTAAAATAATAATAGTAGTTTTTTTATTTATTTTTTATTTTTTAAGAAAACCTTGCCCCTATTTACCCCATGCCTTCCTCTATTTTTCAATTATATATTATATAATTGAAAAATTAATAGATTTTAAGCAATTAGCAATTTATTTTTTATATTATATAGATTTCCATTTGGATGAGATAAATTTTTACAGGGGTTACCCCAAGTTACCCTTTAATAGAGGTAACTTTAAGTAGGGGTAAACTGACACATTAATAATTTTATGAGAATTCATAATTTTATTAAATCTATAGAATATAAAAATAAAAATAAAATTTTTTGAAACATATTTGTCAAAATATCCTATTTTTAAGGAGTGATTCTATCGAAATTTCGATAGACTTTCGAATATTCGAAAGAGTTTGAGGTTCATGGTAATCTCTTTTAGGGTAATTAACAATTTATTCTATTAGAAGTTTTTTTAAAGTGTCAATATTTTCAACATGATGCATTTGGATGAGGGGTAAATTTTTACAGGGGTTACCCTTGAGTAGGGGTAACTGTAAGCAGGGGTAACCTGACTTATTAACAATTTTATGAGAATTAATAATTTTTATTAAATCTATATAATATAAAAAATAAAAATAAAATTTTATGAAACATATTTGTCAAAATGTCGTATTTTTAAGGAGTGATTTTGTCCAAATTCGAAAGGGTCTCGAAACTCCAAAAAGTTTGAGGTTCATGGTAATCTCTTTTGGGATAATTAGCAATTTATTTTGTTGAATGTTTATTTTAAAAATTTGTCAATATTCTCAATGTGATGCATTTGGATGAGGGGTAAATTTTGCAGGAGTTACCTGGGATTACCCTTGAATAGGGGTAACTGTAAGCAGGGGTAACCTGACATATTAACAATTTTATGAGAATTAATATTTTTATTAAATTCATATAATATAAAAAATTATAATTATATTTTTTTATGAAGAGATATGTTGATATTTTTTATTCATTCATTGGGATTTAAAATAATAATATAAAAAAAAATCTTGTTTTATTTTTTTAATGTTAGAATGCAAGTGTTCATTTTAAATTATAATTATGAAAAATAATTTATAAAAAATAGATAATATTATTATAAGTTATATTATTAGAATTTACTTCATAAATATTATTTACAAATTATGTTTTATAAAAAAATTTAAAAATTATTAATATATCAAGTTACCCTTTCTTGTAGTTATTAAAAAAGATTTTTTACCTTTAAGATAAACTTTTACTTTACCACTGCAATTACCAAACAAGATAAGAGTAATCTCAGTTCAAAGTCACCCCTACTCAATGGTGACCCCTACTCAGAGTAACCCCTATAAAAACTACCCTCCATCCAAACGCAGAGCTTAGTAACAAAAATCATGCTATGTTCACTCTAAACCTATGACTGTACCTCAAGCAGGATGGGCTTAGCTTTGGGTTTACTTGGGCCTGCACTATTTTAAAAGTCCACGGGTAAAAAAAAAAACCATTTCAAAGATATCGGCCAAGATCTCTCTCCTGAATTTTCTTTTTTTCCCAATAGAGCTAAAAAAAAAGCAAATGCCATTTGACACAACATAACTTCTAAACCCTCCTCATTTTCCATAATAAGTAAAAAAAATTGAAAAAAAAATACAAAAATTTAAAACATGCAATACCTTTTTCCCATTTTTTGTTCTAATTTTGAGCATTTTGATGGAGAAAGCCTTTTTACGAAGTCGACATTGCTTCGTGAGAAATAGTTTGTTTTATCCAAATAGGTTTAGTTCAACTGGTTACCCCATCTCAAGAAGCGAGAGACTGTGGGTTCGAGCCCCCATAGTCCAATCTTAGCATGCCCTAGAGGTAGTGGGCTCATTCGTAGGAGTTTTACGCATGGTATCCCGTGGTTTTCATACGTAAATTAAAAAAAAAAATAGTTTATCTTGGATCCTATAGGGCCCATAGAGTTGATGTCCAATGCAAGGAAATGGGAGGGTTTTAAAGATATTTTCAAAATGATGATTTTCACTAATAAAAGAAAATTAAATATTTTTTAACAAATCAATTAGACACCATATGATTATGTAAAATTGTAAATTATAAAATGACTTCTTCCTCAAATTCTCCAAACATCCAATATGAATTGAAGGCTTGATCCAAACCGATTCTAAATTTGAAATCGTTATTTTGGGCCTAATAGCCCAACTTAAACCAAACTTGTTTTTTTTCTCCGACTTTTTAATGATTGCTTTAGTTGTTGTGGTCCAAAGTTTTGTAAGAGAGAAATTTGGCTTAAATGATTGAATGACAGGAAACACAAATAATATGACTTGGTAGTTGGTATGAGGAATGTGCAGTCGATCTTCATTTCTACATGACGCCATGTCTAAACTTGGTGAAGTGGTTGCACAAATATCAGATTCGGGCCAGCTCAGCTAAAGATCAGTTATAATTATGAAAGTCCATAGTGAGAGGTTGCGAGTTCGAGTCCATATGACGTTAATCGGTGACTATCCTATGTGGGTAAGGGACATCATCGAAATGAGGGTTTTAGGAGAACTAACCTAACCGCAGAAGTTTCAAGGAGATTTCTTCCGTTCGTACTAAAAAAAAAATATGAAAGCCCATATTCAGAAGGGCTCCATGAAAGTCTATATTATTTGAGATTAAGATCAAGTTTTAAAAAATAAATAAGGACCTATATAGGCTTCTGAATCTTTGGGCCCTTATTCAATTTAATTCTAAAACAAGGCGCGACTTATAGACACTCAGAAAAACTCTCTACACATCCGTTTTCATAGTTTAGGGTGAAATTACCATTCTGCCCTCGTATTTTCACTTATTCGAACGAATTATCAGTTCATTTTGGCATTCGTTCAAACGAATGACCCACATATAAATTAAATTCATTCGAACGAATGGAGTGAACAATAACGCGCATTACTGTTTACCCATTCGTTCAAATGAGTGAAAATACGGGGGTAGAATGATAATTTCACCTTAAAAATCTGAAAATGGGTGTGTAGAGGCAGTTTTTTTGAGTGTCTATAAGTCGCGTCTAAAACAATTGTTACTATAGTTTGTAAGATTAAAGTGTTGTTTTTCTTCATCATTGCTCATAAGGTTTTGATAAAAATATTTCTCATTGTATAAATCATCATCATTGCTGGTTGCCACAACTCATATCCATCACATAATCTAAGTCCCAAAGTCATTATTTCACTCAACCTTAATAATAATATAAAAGTGAACAGAAGAAAGTCCACAACAAAAGCATTCTATAGATTTCATGTTCTACAACTCCAAAGTAATAAATTTAATTCCAAAAGAGGGTAACAATCTTTATTAAGAAAATAGGTGAAAAATACATAGTTAAGGTTGAGAAATGGATAATGCTGAGAGCATGGAAACAAATTTTAGCCGGATAAATATCGTATTGGTTGAGATATCTCAGATTTTTGAACTCGAGATGTATCAACCGATATGATAGGTAGCAGCCGTACAAACATCATATCGGTCAATATCACTAAATATCGTTGTTTTTTTTTTAAAAAAAATCCATTTCAATCGTGGCCTAGCCGATATTTTCTTTTCTTAAATTTTCAAAAAAATAATAATAATAAGGCAGACGTTCAGTTTTTTTTATTTTTTTATCAGGAAATAAAAAAAAAAAAAAATACACAACCAACTTCTAAACTTCAACTCAAGCTTTCAAGTTGGGCTGGAGAAGGCCTGGGCTCAACTCAAATTCAACCCAGTCCCATTGGGCTCAAGCTTAGAACTAAGCAGTCTAGACTCTTGAGTCCATATTTTTAAGTCGAAATAAATTAGTAGTTGAACCCAACCCAAATTGCACCCATAGGCCAAAACATCTTCTAAACTTTCACTTAAATTAATTGCGTGTGTCGTCGTGACTTGTGTAGCACATGTGAGCAGTGACCTCTTTAGACGGGTAAGATCAATGGACCTGCTTTATACATTTCTTAAAAAAATTTAAATTGATACAACTTGATTCGACGAGGAATAAGTTTAGGTCAGGTTGGATAGGAGAGTCCTGAATCAAACTCCGACCCAAGTTAAATCGAAATAAATATTTAAACAATTTATTTATTATTTACCTACTGATTTTAGTCAATGTACACCATTAAGTTAAAAAATCTTTTTTTAACTTCTCAATTTTCCATATCCTAATGTGCCCCACATGAAAGGGGGCCTTTTATCTTTCTTTCTCTATTAAAAAAAAATTCTTTCATTTTCTAATTTTTAAAGTTTTATATATATTGAGGTCAGGTCAGATTTGGTGAAGTTAAATAAAATAAAATTCGAGTTGAAATCATATGTCATATGATCTAATCCACATCATTCATTTATTTCATTTTGAGGCATATTTTGTAAAATCTATAGGTTTTTTCATGTATTTAAATCCAGTCATATATTTGATTAATAGATTGAGTTCCTGTAGAGTGAAAAAGTGTAATTCAAATATTATAATCTAAGGTGCAAATATCGGCCGATACGATAAGTATCGGCCGTACTGTAGTATTATCGGCCGATATGGCCGATATTCGGTCCGAAATATCAGTCCAAATATCGGCCGATATTCATAAATATCGGTATTTAAATTTTTTTTTTTTTTTAAAACACTGATACGGTTTTTACACGGTTCTTGGCGGTTTTTTGCTGTTTTTAACGGTTTTTCGCGGTTCTTCACGGTTTTTTACGGTTCAGGAGACAAACTATTTTTCAAAAGTACAAGACCTCTAAAGATTCATGTAGAAAACTTTTAAAAAGAATTCCTTCATATTTTCACAGATTTACAAACGCTCATGTTTTTAGAATAAAACCTTCAAATCAAAGACGAAAAAATAAAAAAGGAAAATTTCTTCATAAAGAATATCTACAAATTGGAATTTAGGAAAGAGAGTGAAAAATCTCCCATGAGGTGAGTCGTGAGTCGTGACTCATGAGAGAATCGAGCCATTGCCAGCGGACACGGGACTCCTACAAGGGATAGTGGGCTGGCCTCCTTATCTAAAACGGGCTTGGGCTCATTTTTATTTCATTTAATAATCAAGCAGACTTAGACTAAAACAGGTTTTTAAGCCCATTTAATAATATATATTTATATATTATATAGTATAATTACATTACATGTATTAAATTTTTATAAAGGCATTAGGGGTGGCAATCGGCGGGTCTGATTAGATTATTTATTGGTAATAATGTAATATAGAGTTTTTATTTGCTTTGACTTGATCATACTCAGGTTTTTTAATTAGTGACACAACTGAACCTGAAATTTTATAAAAAGTTAAAAAATTAGAATAATGAGAAAATTTTATTTTAATAGAAAATGAAAGACAAGAAGACTTTTCTTTATCGAGAGTCGTTATGTTATGAAAAAAAATGAGACAATAGACTAAGATTTTTTTTTAACTTGGATGAGATGTATAGATTAAAATTAATAGGTAAGAGTATAGTTGTCCTTAGTATAAACCCGACCTAAAAATCAATCAAAATCCGTCACAGATGTACAGATTTAAACACATATACCAAGTCATTAGGGTGAGCTTGTGCTGGCATAGAAGTATAGAACATAGCCCAGCCCGAACTCAGCCCGTGGATATCCCTTGATAAAAGTAAATAAACTAGTTAAATAGCTTCGATTGGGTTCGAATCATGATCCCTCTACCAAACATGATGGAGATCTATTTCAGGTCGAATTAGATTGTATCAAGTCAATTTAATTTTTTTCAAGAAATGTGTGATCCAAACCTACATTTTAAGTTAGGTAGAGAGAGTTTGCCACTAGAGTAAAATATTATTGAGTCATGTTCTTGCATATGACTCTTTTAATGTTGGAAACTGTTGAAACACACAAATATAATAATGATCCTCTATTGTCTATCTTAACAGTAAAGGCAACTTCAAATGATATTATTTAAGATAATATTGTCAAATGAGCTATTACATTCATAGAATAGAATTTTCCTCATTTACAATATTGGGGTTACATTGTAATTAAATTCACTTCCTTATTTATAATTCATCTTTTCCTATATATACAGTGAATCAGAGTCTCTCTCTCCATTACACTGAGAGAACATATTTGTCTCTATCTGACATGCCATCAAGAGCCTAGTTCGATCATCATCGAATTTTTTTTATCTCTTATTATTATTATTATTATTATTTTTCCTTCTTCTTTCTGCACGTCAAGCACATCGGAAGGAAAAAAAAAAACAAAAAACACCCCATTGTTGTTCCCATTCCAGATCTGAACCTAGGGGACCGGTACCGGCGACAAATCATCGACCGGCGAGCGGCGCACATACCATCATCATCGCGGTGGAGATTCAACCGGCAACCAGCAGACACCGGCAACAGTTCTGAATCCTCCCCACCACCAGCGAGGCCAGAGAGAAGAATGATCGGCAGCCGCTCGATCTGTTTCCCAGATCTGCACTCGGCTGCTGCTCGCTTGTCCCTGCCATCGGTGGTTTCTTCCATCAGATCCGATCCTTTGGCATTCTTCATGCGCCGTTCAGTTCACCTGTGCACGCCTCCG
The DNA here is from genome assembly GCA_022113865.1 of Chimonanthus praecox. NCBI lineage: Eukaryota > Viridiplantae > Streptophyta > Magnoliopsida > Laurales > Calycanthaceae > Chimonanthus > Chimonanthus praecox. Next base: position 11,509,572 of record CM039090.1, on the reverse strand, counting down.
GCCCACTATCTCTCAGATCTGTTTTGAGATCTTTTTCCCGTCTGCTCTTTCCCTCTTCTTAGGATCTAAGCCGGCGGACAGAGGCCGGACCCAGATTTGATTTCTCAGATCGGTTCCACATTCAGCTCCGCCAAGATGTCCCGCCGAGAAGTCCAGATCCGCCAGTTGGAGCACGATTCCGCCGCGCCTCCGCCACCATACATACTCAGTCCAGATCTGCTCCTCCTCTGGTATTCTTCTCCTACATTGCAACGACAGCCTGCTGCCCTCTGCACAAACCGGATCTCCTACACTTCACAGTACAGAAATCCGCTTGTTTTGTGAATCGCCGATCTGCATCTCTTCCCTTCTGCATCTTTGATCAACAGGCCACCTGCATCTTTGCTGTTCGGGAGCCCAGATCCGGCATTCCCTGGTCATTCTCCAGGTCCGCCATCTCCCGTCTTTCTTCGGCACTGTAGCAGCAGCCACGCCAGGGTCGACCGCGGCAGCAATCTTCGACCCGCAGACCAGGCCCGTCTGCCGGCCCACTTTGACATAGGCCCATCTACAGGCCTGTCAGCAGGCCCAGTTTGATACATGCCCGTCCGCAGGCCTAGTTTGAAACAGGACCGTCAGCAGGCCCGTCCGCAAGGCCCAATTTACATGCCCAGCCAGAACAGGCCCAACCAACAACCCCAATGACAACTGCGGACGACTCCAAGGGTGCTGGTGGATCAAATCCTATCCCTCAAATTGTCACTGTTCACAGCGACACTTCCACCTTCTCCACTGGAATCAAATTAGATGACCATAATTATTCCCTATGGCACCAAGTAATGGAGATGGATGTTGTCGGACAAGAGAAACATGGTCACTTGACCTGTGATATGACCAAGCCTGCAGCCACAGACCCGACATACAACAAATGGCGTGCATCGGACTGTCAAGTCAAGAGTTGGTTATTCGATGCTATGCAACCCATTCAGATGAAACAATTTATCTGTTATGACACAGCACAACAGGTCTGGGATGTAATCAAGAAAACATACACTAATGGTTCCGATGAGGCGAAGATTTTTTATCTCCACACAAGGTCCTTCAAGACGACACAAAATGGAGCGCCTGTTACCGCTTATTACAATGAGCTCACTGAGATCTTTCAGGAGCTTGATCAATTATGCCCGAGCCATATGTAGCATCCAGCCGATATTGAAACTAGAAGCATGGAGATTGACCGTCTCCACGTTTATATTTTCCTTGCCAGTTTGGACACGAACTTTGATCAAATTAGAGGAGAGATTTTGAGGATAGACCCTAAACCTGAACTTGAGGCAGTCTATGCACATATTAAACGAGAGAGTAATCGACAGGGAACCATGTCTGACGTTGGTGTTTCATCCGATGCACTGTTCAAGCCCTTGCGGCCATCCCTTTTGACCTCCGACTCTACTCGTAATCGGCCTCCAATGAAGTGTACCAAATGTGGTTTAACTAACCATACCATTAAGGGTTGTTATGAGATCATTGGTTATCCAGAAGGGTGGGTTCACAAAGGGCGAAAGAGAGAGTCGAGCAGAGCATCAGTCGCATCCGCTGCATTATCCCAAGAGCTTACATCCGAACATCCACCAGGTACATCCGGCTCCACGGCCTTGGCTACCTTAGGTATCTCTCTTTGCACATCTTCCATTACTGGTAATAGATCATGAATTATTGACACTGGCGCTACTGATCACATGACCTCTAGTTTTACTGGGTTACACTCTCCCAAACCATCAAACCAAACACATGTCACCAATGCCAATGGAACTACCTCTCCCGTTCTAGGAGAAGGGTCCCTATCTCTTACATCATCATTAAGTCTATCTCATGTCTTGGTTGTCCCATCACTCGATTATGACCTATTATCTGTTCCTCAAATTATTGATTCCCTTAATTGTACTGTGTGTTTTTGGCCTTTGTATTGTCTGTTTCAGGACCTTCTCACCAAGGCCGTGATTGGATGTGGTACTAGGAGGGGCAAGTTGTACTATCTGGACTTGACAGAAGACTACAGTAAGAGATTGGGTCAAGCACATCATGTTCAAGGAGACGAGTTCGTCCGGATGAAAACAATTTGGTTGTGGCATAGTCGATTAGGGCATGCTTCTTTTGGTTATCTAAAACTTTTATTTCCAGATTTTTTTTCCCATTTTGCTGAATTAGACTTTCATTTTGAAACTTCTATTTTGGCGAAAAGTCATAGCATTTCTTATCCATTAAGATTGAATAAAAGTTTTATGCCTTTTATGCTTATCCATTTTGATGTTTGGGGACCGTCACGAGTTTCTACATTTACTGGTTTGAAGTGATTTGTGACATTTATAGATGATTGCACTAGGAAGACATGGGTTTTTCCCATAAAGCAGAAAACCGACATCTCTGCCAAATTCAAACAATTTTATCAATATGTTGCTACTCTGTTTGATAAAAAGATTACAACACTTTGGTCTGACAATAGCAGCGAGTTCGTCAATAATTACCTCCGTCATTTTTTGAGCCATCATGGTATTGTTCATCAAACCACGTGTGCATATACGCCACAATAGAATGGTGTAGCAGAACGTAAGAACCGTCATATTCTTGAAGTTGTTCGTGCCTCTTTATTTGAGGCCCATATGCCCCATCATTTTTAGAGGGAGGCTCTTTGTTCGGCTGTTTATCTCATCAATAGAACAACATCCAGTACCTTTCAGTATCAAACTCCATTCCAGACATTGACCACTCTCCTCGCCTTGCCGTCCACACCAAATCTCGAACCACGTGTTTTTAGCTACGTTACTTATATTCAGGTCTATCCACACCAGCGTGGTAAATTTGATCTGTGTGCCTTACGTTGTGTTTTTGTATGGTATGCTGCCACTCAGAAGGGTTATAAGTGTTTCCATCCCCTTATTCAGACTTTGCACGTTACAGCAGATGTTATTTTTTAAGAGAGTGAATTCTATTACTCAGGGGGAGATTCTGAGCATCCCCTATAGGGGGAGCGCTCTATATTTGTAAAAGGTACTCAAAATCAGATCATCCAAGTTTCACAGACTGTGTCAGACCAGCATCGACCAACACCTGAGGATATGGTGATGACTACTGACCCACCAACTATAGTGATGCAACAAGAGCAAGATATTCATTCGGATCATTTCGTTCAACAGCTCATCCTACAGTACCACCACCTCTCATCCAATCAGGTCCTGAAGATCGTCCTGAAGATCCGTCACAGGTACCTGAACACTCAAACTCATTCACTTTACCTGAGTCGAGTCATACAGGAAATGCAAGTTATCAGTTACCCCCTCGTACGACTAGAGGTATCCCTAGACAACAATATGACTCTGACCCTAAAGCAAAAGTTAAATACCCTATTGCTAATCATGTGTCTCTACATAGGTTGTCTCCGTCTTGTATATCATTTGTATGTCAATTATCCACTGTATCTATTCCAAGTAATGTGCAGGACGCTCTAACTCATCCCAAGTGGACTCAAGCAATGAATGAAGAAATGGAGGCTCTCTAGAAAAATTCCACCTGGGAGATGACTACACTTCCTAAAGGGAAGAAAACAGTAGGTTGCAGATGGATATATACAGTAAAATTCAAGGCAGATGCCACCATTGAAAGATACAAAGCAAGATTAGTGGCGAAAGGCTACACTCAAACTTATGGGATTTACTATGGGGAGACCTTTGCTCCTATAGCCAAGATCAACACAATTCTAGTGCTCCTTTCCCTTGCAATAAACCTTGACTGGCCATTACACCAGTTTGATATAAAAAATGCATTCTTACATGGCGACCTAGAAGAAGAAGTTTATATGCCCCCCTCCAGGATGTAAGATGGGGTTCAGTCAGAGTAACATGGTGTGTAAACTGATAAAATCTCTTTATGGCTTGAAGCAATCACCCAAAGCATGGTTTGGAAGGTTCAACAAATCAATGAAGAACTTCGGCTATAAGCAAAGTAACTCAGATCATACTCTTTTCCTGAAACATAAGAAAGATAAGGTCACTGCCCTTATTGTGTATGTTGATGATATGGTAGTTATAGGGAATGACCTAGAGGAAAATGCAGTATTACAGCGCTATTTGGAAAGTGAGTTTGAAATGAAAAGTCTTGGTGCTTTGAAGTATTTCTTAGGCATTGAAGTTGCTCGCTCAGAACAAGGAATATTTCTATCACAACGAAAATATATTCTTGACATCTTGACTGAAACTGGAATGTTAGCCAGCAAGCCAGTAGATATTCTAATGGAGTTGAATCATCGGCTTGGTGAATATCCTGATCTGGTACCCACCAACAAAGAAAGATATCAACGCTTTGTGGGTAAGTTAATCTACCTATCTCACACCAGACCTGACATAGTATATGCAGTAAGTGTGGTGAGTCAATTCATGCACGCACCAAGTGAAGCCCACATGGAGGCTGTAACCCGGATTCTGAGATACTTGAAGTCAGCTCCTGGAAAAGGTTTGATGTTCTCACGACATGGTCATCTAGATGTTGAGGGTTATACTGATGCAGATTGGGCTGGTTCTGTTAGTGATAGGCGATCTGCATCTGGATACTTTATCTTTGTGGGAGGCAATCTGGTCTCTTGGCGAAGTAAGAAGCAGAAAGTGGTCTCAAGATCAAGTGCTGAAGCAGAGTATAGGGGTATGGCGCACGGAGTATGTGAGCTACTCTGGATAAAGGATTTGTTGGGTGAATTGCGATTCAAACCCCAACGTGCCATGCAACTGTATTGTGATAATAAGGCCGCAATAGACATTGCACATAATCCAGTGTAACATGATAGAACCAAGCATGTTGAAATTGACAGACATTTCATCAAGGAGAAACTCGATGAGAAGATCATTGATGTACCGTTCGTTAAATCCGAAGATCAACTTGCAGATGTTCTCACCAAAGCAGTTACAGGCAGAGTTTTTCACAGCTCACTTAGCAAGTTGGGCATAGACGACATATATGCTTTAACTTGAGAGGGAGTGTCAAATGAGCTGTTACATTCCTAGAATAAAACTTTCCCCATTTACAATATTGGGGTTACATTGTAATTAAATTCCCTTCCTTATTTGTAATTCATCTTTTCTTATATATACAGTGAATCAGGGTCTTTCTCCCCATTACATTGAGAGACATATTTGTCTCTATCTAACAAATATGAGATATGTCACTTAAGAATCTAAATCATTCATTAATTTTTAAACATATAAATATATACATATACTAGGGCTGAAATCGCGTCGGGTCTCTAAAAATCCAACTGACCCGAGTTAATATTTATAGAACCTAATCCGACCCGAATTATTGACCCGGCTCGATTCTAATTCTAACTTGCCTCAACCTGACCCGTATTATGAACCTATTTTAGCCTAATTTTAGTCAGGTCGGGTCAGATTTAGTCGGGTCGAGTTAACTTGTAAATTTCTCAACCTGATTCGACCCAAATTTAATGCGGATTTTGTCTTTTCAATCCGACTTGACCTGCTGACCAAACTCATATAACCCGACCCACATGATTTCTCGGATCGAGTCAAAACCCGACCAAAGTTTCACCCCTAACATATACCATTTTAAATTCTGTGAGACTTCGAGGCATATTCTTGGATTAATCAAATAACAAGTATTTAATTTAAAATTTGTCTGACTCATCTCATTTAATTCATCTACCCAATCTGCGACCTTCACAAAATTTAAAATGATATATATATCTCCTTATATTTATAAACTAATAAATAATTTAAAATTTTAAGAATGAGTAATATTTTTCAAAAGTAAAAATTAAATTGATTTTTTTTTATTTAGTACGAGAAAAACTCATTATACACTAATTTAAATTTTTAAGAATTAGATAAACACCATTGAGGGATTGAACTTATTCTGAATTTCTGATTGGACCGTGTGTCGTACCAACTTCCAAGCATGCGTTGAGAGTAAAGTAGCTTTGGCGCAGCAATCGCACTGATGATCTGTTATCTTTTCTTTCGCCCATTTAAAAGTTCTCATAAAATTATTACATAACGTGCTCCTGCCCACTCCAATAATTTACTTCAAAGCCTTCTGACATTTTTATCATGCCTCCCTCATCAGAACTTCACATCATCACCTTCCTTCTCATAGTTTCCATCTAGCTTTGAAGAGTATTTTCTATCACTCTTCAACGATGAAGTTTCTATAATCAATTTTTTAACGTGAAGTGATTTTCCATAGTTATTTTGTATAATTCATCAGATTTTACTGAACTACTCCTTTTGTCTTTTAAATTGATTCACCGAACTCTTTACTTTAATTGATTCGAAGGGTTTGATGAACCAATTAAAAGGACAAAATGGATAATATAGTAAAACCCGTGTTAAATTACACAAAATGTCTCTGAAAAGATTATTATCCTTTTTTATGATAGAAAGTGTTTAGAAGTTTAGTCTAACTAATTCTTTAGAACATATGTATATTTTTCTACACACATGTTGAGTTTAAGTGGTGGGACTTTAGTGTGTACATATCTTACTCCCCTTCATTAGAATTATTAGAGATTGAATCAAAGACTTCAATTCTTAAATCTTGTGTCTCAATCACTAAATTGTCTATCTATAATCAATTAATATTTGAATCTTACACGCACATTGTTCATCATAAATATACACATCTTTTTTATACTTGCTTCTATTTTTTTGTGAATCTCTTAGATTGCCAATTCTAATAAAATTTGACTTATGAAATATCATGAAATTACCACAAATTCTATTTATACGTGTCCTAATAAAATTTGACTTATGAAATATCATGAAATTACCACAAATTCTATTTTATATGTGTCCTAATAGGATGCAAAAAGCCAATTGAGCACTTTATAGTAGTTGCAGAGGAAGTATCTCCATCATAATTTAATTAAAAAATTCTTATATATTTCAAGATTTATTAAGTAAGAAATACACATATATTGTAAAAAATGAATTTGTCAAGCTCTCCATAATTGCTTGTTCAAATCAAGAGCTTCGGTATCCACAGAGATGTTCAGCCAGGAGAGTAGCCATTTGCATGGTTAAGTAAGAGGGAGAGATGGCAATACCCAAGCCATCTCTAGTTACTTTTAGACAATTCTCGTTTACTTTGAGACAGGGTCCAAAATTCGATTTTTTTTTTTTTTTTATAAAAAAATTAATATCGATCGATATTTGGACTCCTGCTTTAAGATAATTCATAGATATAGGTATTTTTATAATAAGAAATGTTAAAATATATTTTTTATCATTTAAACGATGATAGAATATAAAGGGTAAACAACTATTTTTTATTATGAAAATTATTTGTCTCGCTCGCTACTCTTAGCTCTTATCCGCATGTTTTTTTTCCATGACTATCGTGTTTTAGATTTTTTAGAAGACGCAACTAATTCTCAAAGCATATACAAGTCTCTCTATCAACATACAACAACGGATAATTTTATGAGAAGTAGTCTTTTGAAGTAGAGTGAAAATCAAATTTAGAACTCCAACTTCTTGAAGTGAATTCCTCACCGCTATTCCATCACTTCAAACTCTAAGAGTTTTATTCACATGTTGGTTTTAGAAGAGATTGAAGATAAAGAGACACCTCCTGAGCTTCACACTTCACGGTTCTCATTTGATAGAAAATGGTTTTTAAGGTAAGAAGTAATGGTGAGAGTAGTTGCCATATAAGCAATGAAATGAAGATGTACAAGCCAAGTCTCCTTCAGTGAGAGACGGAACCTTCCAATTCATCAAATAAAGACACAAGTACTGCAACCCAAGAAAGAAAGGAACTTGAAATGTTTAGTTTCTCCTTGCAATTAAAGGAGAGGGGACTTGGACCTAGACTGAGAGGAATAGTGGAAATTCTCTCCACTTCTTTCATTCTATTGACTGATTCTTATGTTCACACATTTCCATGGACAAGAATCTCTCTCTCTACAAGGTCCGGATAATGCAATTGAGTAACCTGCTTCTCGGGGGATAATATCAAGTCGAGACATGGAACAACAAAGTATCCAAAATTATGAAGTTTCCATATGCAGCGGTAAAGCACAGCCGTATGCGTGTCAAGTTTCTATGTGCAGTAATAGGGTCCAGCTGGACGTGAGAACATATGTGAAATGACAAAAGTACCATTCTCTCAAAAATATTACCATGATTTTCTACCAAAAACTTTATACAAAGCAGAAAATCTCTCTCAGCAGAGAATCTAAAATTTTCTACAGAACAGTGACAAAAAACTCACAGAATTGGAAAAGACAGTCAACAACCCAGAAGATAAATCTACTCAAGGTCTTCAGTTAAAAGGAAAAGCTCCATATGCAATTTTTTTTTAAGAAAAGAGAGCAAAAAACCCATGTCTGGAAAGAAGGAAAGACATCTTCTTCAGAAACAAGTAAAACCCATTGACACCTTCAGCAACACTCGCTTTTCCCAAACAAGGAAAATAATCTCTACACTGACCCTTAAAGAATGAAAGCCGACCCTCCCTCATCAAAGTTCAAGGCATAGCTAAGAGGGTCGTATTTGAAGCTAAACCTGGTCCTGGAACTCTCTTTCAGCTTCCTCCTTATCTCTGCTCGCACTCTCCAGTAAAGACTCTGCCATCGCTTCTTCCCTCTGCAAAAAACCAGTGCAGTCGTCTCCAATAGCAGTGCATTCCTTGCCATCCCTTACAAAATCAAAAGGTTCTAACAGGAGAAGAAAGTAAGGCAAATGGGTCCCAAGAAAATGGCGATATTTGCTTTTCTATCTCTCTTGTTGCAGAACAAAAAGGTGTTGATCTTTAAAAACAGAGTGATCGATCACATGTCTTGGTTACAGAGATAGAGAGAGAGGGGGGGTAAACTTTTAGATGGTGTTGCAGGACACAGTAGCCTAGTGCCCTTTGGTCACCACTACGGCCCTGTCGAAAGCTGAAATAAGAAGAATGCAGTGACATTGGCAGGTTGCAGTCTGCTTGTGTGGGGGAAGAAGCATCAGAAATTATAACAAATTTTTTATTATCTATATTTAAGATTTTAAGAATGGGGATATCAATAGGTAATTGAAAGATATGTTAAAATTAGTTGAAAATTATTCTAACTATAATCTTAAAACCTATGAAGACTCCAGTGCTCATAAGAATGGAGATGGATGAGCTAAAACTTGTTTTCAAAATGAAACTCTTCGTAAAAAAAAAAAAAAATTCTATTGAATTCGAAAATTTCTACTTTTCAAAAGCCCAAAGATGAATAATGAAAATGAAGCAGTTTTGGATGATTTTTTAATTTAGGGGTGAATCAAGTCAAAATAAATTTAAATTAGATAGAAATACAATTCACGAGTGAAAGGAAGAGAGTATGAACTTGGATTTATTAATTCAATTTTAAATTTCTTTTACCCTCTACCATTGCGAAGGCATGTTGTGTGTAACAAAATTTATGAATTGAAAATTTTACATTCCATTTAAATATTTTGATCAATTTAATTTAAGCAAATAAAATCACAGTACCTCTACTTTAATCCTCTATTTTACCTAGTTGAAATTCATTGACTATCTATCTTTAAGAGACTATTTTCTTTTAATTTCTTACATACACAACAATTTCTTAGATTTTTGTAGAATTATTGGACCCTGTCTCATTGTCCGATGTCATCCAACTCAAATTGAGTCACGAAATCACAATGCACATAGCAATGACCATCCATTATTTTAAATAAAACACTAGCCTAACATAATCGAGTAATGAGGTTTTCGTAACTCAGTTTAATTTTATTAATATATTAATTTATTAGAGAAAATAATCTTATCAAAATAAATTAGAGATGGTGAATGTTGCGATTATAAAAATAAATTTCATTTTTAATTTTTTTATCCATTTTATTTAAGCAAATAAAATTGACAGTTGACAAGAGCTCCATTTCAACTATTTATTTTATTTAGTTATTTAAATATTTGATAAGACTAGCTTCTTATGATATCCAACTTTTTTTTTTTTTTTTAATTTAAGTATGAAAAACAGCGGGATACCCAGTGCAAAACCGTCACGGATAAGCCCACTACCTCTAGGGCGGACCAAGGTTAGGCCATGAGGACTCAAACCCGCAACCTCCCGCTCCTGAGGTGGGAGATAACCAACTACTTGAGCTACACCCATGAAATCCAACTTGGGTCACAAAGTTCAGCATAGTGCGTCCCTTATTTAAACATTCTGTGACCATTAATGTCCCAAGAGAGAACAAATGATAATAATTGATAATTAGTGTCAGCACAAGTTATGTGTAAAATATCATGATTTAAAACATAGAAATCACCTGCAGAAAAGCACCTCTAAGTCTGATGAACAAAAAGAAATGAATTTATTCCATAGGAAAAAAATATACTGCCAACGTATCTTTTCTTTGATCTTTTCCTTAATAAACATTTACACACAAACAAGAACTACAAACACAGATTTCTTTCCACTTCAATGAAAGCTCTCTATATGCAGAAAGTATGAATGAAATTTGAAGGGAGGCCCAATGGAATATGATAGCTGACATTGATCAAAAGCATGATAGGCAAAGGAAGACATACTCTGCGAGTTTAGCAGAGTTTTTCCACACATGGGATCCAACCAAAGTTGAGAACGGCCTCGTCAAGTCCGATTAGGTTTGAAGTGGTCTATTGACTTCTCAATGTGTCATTTCATTGTTCCATGTTGGGTCCACCTGAGGAAGTAGATAGTCATCCGGCTTTAAAGCCAAAGCAAAATCCGGCAATGCGGGGGCCGTCTCTAAGATCCTGACAGATATTCAGGATGAAAATATAATGTTAAGAGTGACAATCTTGATGGATGATAGCCATTTAGATCACTGGGTATGTATGCATGCAAGAATGGCTAAATATGCGTCCAGAAAGTGTATTTCGAGTACTTCCATGGGAGTGTTTTTATTTCGTATCCAAAAACATATGGTGCGCCAACTGGCATATGTTTTTCATGGAATTCCTTCATGAATAAGCCAATGTGTGTGGATGTAAATGTGTATGCATATTCACAATGTACTATATTTAAGTCACCAAAAGGCATGGTTGCATCATTCCTGCATTACCTCGACTTTCTTCCACTAATTTTTAAGAAAAAATGGGAAAGAATATAATTTAGAATTATAACCAGAAGAATTAAAGAGATGCTAGCGAGCATCGTTCTTCCCTCTTTCTTTCCTTCCTCCTTTGCCCAGTGGGAATCCCTAACAACTGTAATCTTTTGGATGTGTTCTACTACTAATGGGCTGCACCAGAAAAATGATCTGAATCACTCTGGCAAAATACAAGGATGTCCATCAAGGAGATGATGGATTTGGAGTACGAGTGTGGGTGCAGAGAGAGAGAGAGAGAGAGAGAGAGAGAGAGATTTATCGAGCATCAAACTGCAATCTATAGAAGTCTGTCTAAATAATACAGTTTGGTCAGCTTTCTGATAAAATGTTTAATTTAGACTTCTCTACCCCTATTATGTACTGCTTTGATTTTCTAGATGATATAATAGCATTTCCATATTAAATAGAAGAACATCATATGACAACATTTGTTTTTGATGAGTAACCATGTTATAATCTGAGAGAGGATCACTAGATAAAAAGGGATTGAGATAGAAATTTAAATTTAAAAGTAACTTACGTTTCTTGACTGTATAGATCCCGGTTGATGCGAACCTTGCTTGAGGTGTCTTTTGGGATCTTCTCAGAGAGATATTTCATTGTTCCCCAAAGGGGAGGATTCCTGCAGGGATGTAAAATAGTATAAGATAGTGAGACAGAGATGAGAATGAGACATTAGGTCCTATGCTCTTAAGCAAACATCTGGACCGATCCCGTTCTTCAATTTAAAATGTGGATAACAAGCAACTGATTCTTAAGGTTTTGACTCACTGAATTTTACTCAAGTTGATTCAATGAGTTCCAAAAGCAAGTACACAAGTTTCTGATCACTGCTCTAACCCATAAAAGGGCCAGATGTGCCAGTAGCACAGCAGGACTCCTGTAAACTCGCTATAGTGCGAGAAAAGCCAATGCATGGTTTTAAATAAATTCATATACAAGTACCTGAAAAAAATTTGATGCTTTCTTGAAAGAAATAAAGAATAAGAGGGCATGCATGAACAAGGATAAAAACAAGGTTAATTTGGACATGAACATGAGGTTATCATGGATGTCCAATGTCTAATGCTCTATGTTAATGGAAAATACATACTAATGTACTGTGGAAACGAATTGATCAACCCCGAAACACCAAACAACAATTGCCATCTGTTAAATTTAAAGGGTTACAGATAAAACAACATTCCTGAACAATTTGTGTTGTCCAGGGTTGACTTTAATGCGTCTCACTTCTCTTTTTTGGTTCTTAAAGTGTGTATGTGTGAGAGCGAGAGATGCAAACCTTGATGTAGGAGGTGACAAGTGGAATGCTTCACATGCCTTTTTGCTTTCTTTAAGACATTCCTCTGCTGATTGCAAGGCAGCTACAGCCATCTTGTGAGATCTCTCTGTATTTCCCTCATCAAGGATCAATCCATGATAATAATAAGCTGCAGCCTGGTAATAGAAGTATATAGATCATGTAAAATTCAGAAGACTGCCAATTTAAACTTTCTTAAGAAAATAAAGTGATTTATTCTTTGTTGGTCATGCAGGTGGATCTGCCTGAGAAACATGAGGATGTCATACTTTGGGGTGTGTGGTGTTCTACTAGCAATGCAAACTAATCAAAAGATATGTCCACCCATCATACACATATGGTCATTTTCCACAATTCATTTGGAAAATACTACATTGTGGAATTGCAATTTGTTCTACCAATGAAATGTAAAATGTGCACACTTGCTTAGTAAGATACAGAAGTCTGAATATAGAAAAAGTGGAAAGGAAAGAAATTATAACCAGTGAGTAAACTGAGAATGAATAGTGATATGCCCACATCCTAGGATTTCAATTCTTACGCTACCTTTTTTGGTTTTCTTTTCTTTTGCTTAAGAACTCCTTGCTATGAAATTTCTAGATTTCCAGATTTGGTAAAATATCAAATGCACCTTATCACCCATTTTGTCACAAAAGCCCAAAAGCATGTCAATATCATAATTAGTTTTATTTCTCTCAAAATTTATCATATCAATGATGTAATATTACAAATTATCTATATCTAATCCTAATATGAGGATTTTATGAACTGGTGGATAGAATGCTAAATCGAACAGCAGGTGAATAGAATCTTCCGGTCATCCCAAGAGAAACATAAGCCACAATACTGCATTCATAATTGTTTGCAGAATTAGGAATAGGAAAAAGAACAGGAAAAGGAAAAAAACAGCATAGTAAACAATAGAAAAAATGGAAACAAGCAAAAGCAAATGGTCAAGATACCTTTGCCTCAAAAAAATTCCATTTAACAAAGAGTTCATGCTTTTGCCCCCAGCCATTTGGTAATGGAATTTGCATGATGTTATCTTGTGCCTGTATGAAAATAAAAATGAAAACAAAAGAAAAAAAAACATAATTGAGCATAACAAGAAAATTTCGAGTGTCATTCTACTCTTTCACATGTGAACTCAGACATGATTTTCAAATATTCATGATGTGAAGCATTTAAAACTAATACAACTGAACTAAAAAATATTGAAGACAACCCTATCTCAATTAAAAGTAACTACTGCTAATGAACTAAAATCAGGAATTGAGTGCATCATCAGCATGCCTAGGATGACAGTCAATAGTGGCAACACACCCAATAACATGAACTGCACTGTGTATTACTCTCAAAACGAGGGTGCAGCACGACTCAGATTCTGTTGCATCAGTAAAACCCAGATACCAAAGACCATATTAGAAATGTTCAGCAAATGTTGTGTAAGACATGCATAAACGAAACATTTATGACTGAGTATACTCAACCAAATTTGTCTGAAACTTTTATCATCTTTGGGCCTTCTAACCATTTGAATGAACTGAATTCTTATCTTCTTAAAGATAAAGTTCAAAAGAATGTGCTTTCGAGGTGTTAAATAGGATCCCTATCGTTGATTTTATCCTGGATAGAGAAGAATTTTGGTGATCCAGTTATGTGCCTGACATTTTCGAGTTTCTTCTCCACAAGTAATTCATCCTTTTGAAGCCAGTTTTATGTTTTAGTAGCTTATTTTTCTTTGTCTAGTCTAGTCTGATTTGGTTTCTTTTTGTTTGTTTATGCTCTTTGTATTTGCAGCTCTGGTGTCTTTTATCTTTTAATATAAGTACCATTCAAAAAAGAAAAAGTTCAAAAGAATGTACGACTGCCCCTCCTTAAGGTGACTGCTTGACAAAAGCTTGATGAATATGTAGAGAAGGGTCAGAAACAATAAATTTAAACTACATGTGCTCAAGATAATTATTGAAGCTGGCTTAAGAAGCATTCAATATGAATCCATTTGTTTGATAGGCCAATAAGAATGCTGATTGGATGAATGGTGACAATAGTTAGCTGTACAAAGCCCTTCAAGGGTCACATGATGAGGTAAGATGACTTGCACAAGACTAGTGTTGGGAAAAATCCAAGTGAAAAAACAGGGAAACAATGGTCCTGGAATACAAGCTCTTTAATATTCAAATGCTCAAAGACATAAAAAGAAAAAGGTAAAAGAAAGTTAACAATAAACAGAAAGTACATACTGGTTTCATGACCCCCATAAGACTGGACATGACCTCTGTAACAAAAACTTCAGTAATAAAGAACTAATCTTAAAAAAGATATTAGCTCCCTTTTTCTTGCTCAAACTATCTTAAAATCAGATCTGAAATTGAGAAATCTGGATCCTCAGATGCTCTGACACGGCATGGATAGATTCCATTCTTGCTCAAAGTATCTTAAAACAGATGCGACATTGAGAGATTCAATTCCTATGATGCCCAGACGTGGCATGATATCACAAGGACTTATCATGGGTATACAAAAGACATGGATCTCCCATTAAAAATGAAGTATCCAATAGGGAATGACACGAGAAAACTGCCAACTTTGGAGTGTCAAGAGTATAATAGAACGGTTCATTCAGACACATACACATAAATACTGCACTGTCTCCTCGCCACATCCAAGTCGTGTCCATACCAAATCCATGCCATCTCTAGACATCACAGGATTCAAGAGATACAGATAAAGAAGGAACTGATTCCACAAGGTGTAATGGTGCAATTTGAAGGATGTAAATACATTCCATACTGAAAATAATATAAGGCACTATCTGGCTTAGGATAACTTTTTCCTATAGACTTACTTGATGTTTGTGGGGCTCTCCTCTGTTTGGCCTGCTCTTAAATTAGTCTATCAACAGTTTGTCTTATCCTTTGTTTCTGATCTGCATCTCAGCCAAGATTTCACATTTGTCTAGTATATTTCAGACATAAAAGCGAATCATCTGTAATGATTCCGCTTTTACTGTGCTTTCCTATGCTGATCCAATTAGCAATGGCTCAGTCATTGAGGTAGAACATTTTGCTCTATGGCATGGTATTCTGGAGTTGGAGAAGTTAGGGGTTCCTGGGAGTTTAGTAGAAAGTGATTCTAAGGTTGTTGTTGGGTGGGCTTTGGCTTTTCAATGCCCGTGGGTGTTCTTGGACAAAATCGATAGGATTCGGCATATTATTGCCTCCTTTGGTTTTAAGGTTGCTTAGGCACCTTGGTCAACAAATTCTGCCGCGGATGAGTTGGCTCGTCAGAGGTTATTTTTAGTTTATGACATTGTAAATCCATTCTTGTAATCTGTTCCTTTTGTGGCCTTCTCTTGGCTTACTGTTTTTGTTTTTAATATAATGAAGTTATCTTTCAAAGAAAATATTTCTCCAGATGAATTGTTTCAAGTATAGCAATATGCAAGACAGATTTATTTTGTAGGCCTAACTGGACAATAGTTATGATGAGAAATCCATTTTTTATCCTAACATGTAATCGTGCCTACTTTGTACTCTTTCTATAAATAAATAAAGTACTCCTACTCACCGAAAAAAAAAAAAGACAAACTCAAGCATGATAGAAACATAGATGAATAGGGTAAATGAATTAAAAAAAAGGTAGTGCGTAACAACAATAGAATGCATAATTGAATAAGTATATGGTTTATTTACAATGGAGGAGTTATTTTACCAATGGCACATTTTAATTCATTCTCAAATAAAGTGACATACAACATATAGAGTGAACATGTTCCTTTATATGGGGTGGTGGGCTGGTGCCATCTGACATAAAGTGACAATGAATCCAACCATAAACATATAGATTGGTACATTGACAACGACATGCCTCATAACCTTCAATTCAATCATTCTGTGTGCAACTATTGAAATCAAAAGAGCAAGCAAACTTAAGAATGTTACAAGGGATAATGGAATGATGAATGGTGAAGGAATAAAAGGCATATATGATTGATGTAATATTGACAATCCTGACAAATAGAGAATGTAGAAATACCTGATTCCAGTACTTCACCATCTCGCAAGCAAGCCTCCTTTTCACTGCTAATGTTGCCTTTGCACTATCAATTGCCATTCCGAGTTGGACATCAACACCCTATTTCATGCAAGAAAATAAAAGAAGAAACCAACTATTTTTTAATAAAGGAAAAAAACATATGAAACAAGTGCCAAAATTCAGTAAGCCTTTTCTTTATTTGTTTATTGGTTTGTCACACATATGGCCCTTAAGAAGCGCAAGAATCTTGGAACACAAAAATAGACTGATAAAGGCCAAATTGGATGTCTCTAGCATGCCATATACAAACTAATTATCGAACCACTAGGAAGTAGGAATTTTTAACTATAATTCTGTGTATTCCTTAACCAATTTCCTTTTCTGAACTAACTATCGAACAACAAAATAAATGTCTTCATATTACAACACTCGACCATACAATCCAATTAACAAGAGAAGTGTAACACCCCGCCCTTTTCACTCTAATTTTCAGAGTTTTTTTTTTTTTTTTTAATATAATAATCATGTGATCGGGGCGGAATGTCACGACGCGAGTTAAGTTCGGATCTCTAAATCCGACCCTTAACTGGCCAAGCCCATGTGCGTATGAACTAAGTCCATAGAACTGATCCGCACATGGTACATATATATAACTAGCAGAATTAATTTAGTCTAAATCTAACTGAGGTTATAATAGATCCTATGACTAATCCAATTTTCCATTCTTAGATAGCAAAGTACTTAATTTATTCTCCAAAATTATTATATAACCTTAGTCTACCATTCATTCCAAACCATCTAAATAAATTCAGCCATAGCATCTACTTAACTACTTATTACATGCCAACATCTAATTACCAAATTTTCCAAACTTCCTCCTTGTCTTTGATCCTTGTTTTCTCCCTTTTATTTCTTCTTTTCTTTTGCTGTTTTGTGCTTGAATATTTGATGCCAAAACCTCTGCTATTCCAGCCAAGAAGAACAACGAATTGGAGAGAGGAGAGAGGGAGAGAGAGATGAGGAAAATCTTAGGCTTTGCAATGATAAATTGGCCAAGTGATGGTGTTCATTGATTTTGTATTTCAGCCATCAACACCCCCATTACTCCTCATCAAGCCTTGCACAAACCAAGGAGTAACTTGCAGCCAAGCAAAGCACCCCTTGGCATTCTACCCATGCAGCCATTCATATTCCCAAACAACTCACCTCAAATCCATGCATTTACATTTAATTTTCACCATGGAACCCACCAAAACAAGTCCCCAACGTGTGGAACTTGTTTTGGTTGGGTTGAGGCCAGCTAACCTCTTCAACTTACCCTTTAACTCACTGATTTACAGTCCATTGAATTTCCATTTTGACTCACCCAACTCAAGGTATTTTTATTCCAACCCAACTCATCACATTTAATGCATTTCATTTAATGCACATGAGTTAACTCACTTTTTGATTTAATTCCAACTCACCTCAGTCCCACTCAACTGATTTGACTCGTGTTTGAGCTCCCTTGAGGGTTCAAACGGTCAACAATAGTCAACTCGACCCGTTGGGTCCACTTTTAGCTCCTTGACCCGTTTTGACAACATGACCCATTTATGGTATTTTGGTCATTTCTAATTGGTTTTTACCTATGGATCAAGCCTACCCATTTTTCCTCCACTTGATTTCCAATCAAATAGGCTTAACCCCATTTAATTTAAAATCACAAAACGGTCAAATAACCCAGCAAGACCCGATGGGCCCCATTTGGGCCCTTTGACCCATTTAGCCATTTTTGACCCAAATGATGAAAATTACCCAACCAATCAAACTTAACATTCATAATGTGCTCATATGATTTTATTTTGAGCAATGGGCCCCACTATTTCCTTACTTAACATCACAAAATAATTAATTTAACAACTCAGGGGCATTTTGGTAATTTTCCACTTCATTGAGAAATTGGGGTGTTACAAGAAGAACCTAGTGTGGTCCATGAGCAAGTTCGGGTTGAGTTTCCCTCTACCAAAGCACAAGTTCCCTAAAACCTGTTACGCTTTGTAGGTCAAAGCCTAAGCCCAAGTGTTATAGTTTTTTTTTTTTTTTAATGGCCACAGAGTTTTATAAATGGATGGGGGGGAAAAAGAAGTGCTCAATACAAGATCTCAAAGCAAAAGAGTAGAAAGAACTGCAAAAAAGGCCGTAGTTATAGAAGACACCATACAAGCACTATAAAACAAGCAGCCTGTTTAGAAATATAAGAGCCCGAGCCTGCTTGTTTAAGCCTGTTTATAGACAAGCAAAAATTTGGGCAGGATCATCATGTAAAGCCCACTGAGGATCCACTTTCAAACTTCAATGAGATTAACCACCATAACAATTCAAATTACGAAATACATACACTTCTGGCTAAAATATGAATGGGCTTGTTGGGCTTTCACCATAAAGCCTGAGCTGTCCCATTTATCATACAGACTCAAAATTTAAGCCCGAGCCCAGCCTAGGCTTGCATCAGGTTTAAGCCCATGACCAGCATTAGAAAAGTCTAAAACTAAGGTGAAACTTTAGAAATTTAGAATAAACATTAAAATGGAACGTCTGGTGTAACACATGTAAGTAGGAACACTAGGTAAGCACTAGACCACTACCAAACATTCTTCATGAACTTAGAACAGAATGCCACCAAACATAGTAGCCAAGGTGTGAGGTACACTGAGGCGCAAAGGGATCCTGGAGCTTAAGGCACAAGGTGCAGTTCCAAGTGCAGGCTTTTATATTCTAGACACACTTTTTAAAATATTTTAGAAATATGTATATTTATTTAATTGTGTGTATTTTTTCACCAAATACTATTGTTTACAACTATTTCTAATATATTAATGAAAAATACATTATTTTCTTGACTCTATACAACTAAACAATGCAAAATATATAATATAAAGAAAATGCATTAAATGTAAAAGCACAATTGTACAATATACGAAACTAATAATAAAAGCCTAATATATAATAATAAGTCAAATTCTAAAAAACTGATCATTCCAAGGATTATATAAGATGTAAACTATGTTTTACTACTTATGTTTTAACACCTAATAACGAAATGAAAAGATGCATTTTTATTTATATTTTAACACTAAAGGTGTAGCTCAACTGGTAATCTCCTGCCTCAGGAAGCGGGAGGTGCTAGGTTCGAGCCCCCATGGCCTCACCTTGTGTGCCCTAAAGGCAGTGAGTATCACCCATGGGGGGTTTACGCTGGGTTTCCCGCGGTTTCCCACACGTAAATTCAAAAAAAAAAAAAGGAGGAGGAAAATTATGTTTTACTATTTACATTTCTATTTAATGTGCAAGGCACAAACCCCCCTTCTAGTGCCTTAGGGGCGCACCAAGGTGCACCTTTGACTACTATGCCACCAAATGGTAGTGTAAATGAGAATGCTAATTGAATTGCAATGCAAGTGTCAGTAGATGTTTGAGAAACAGTGAGTACCTGCCCTAATGCTTGCAGACAAAGAGCTCTGAGCACACCTTCAGATAGATCTACAGGAAGATCTCTCCTACAATAAAACATGGTCACAACAATCAGGTTATTAAATTCATATCAAAACAATGGTCACAACAGTCAAGGTATTTAAATTCATATCCCGATGAGAAAAAATGATTCTATGGTTATCCTCTAAATGTCCTCTAGAACATCAAGAGTGATAGTTTTGTTCCCGGCAATACAAGGTACGTACTGAAAATAATGAAAATACACAAACCTTATCTCAGGGGGTATCTGAGGGAGAACTTGTTTGATAGCACAATCCAAGTATCCTGCTGCCTTCAAGAAAACATCAACAGAATTCCTCCTGCTCTCTGCTACATACAGCCAAGGAGTAATGATTTCCACAGAAGCAAGAAAATTAAAAACATTTAAAAAACTCATGAAAATAAATAGCTGAATTGGCACAAAACCAAGTGACAAAAAAAAAAAAAAGCATTGTAAGAAGAAAAAACAGAGGTTGCATGCTTTATGATTTAACTAATTATAGTGCATTGGAATTGTAACTGGTGACTGCAAACAACAATCAGTATCATTAAGGTTGAATAGAGTCAACAGGCTTCGAAATTTGTTCTCAACACTTTCAGTCTTTAGCTGGGAGGTTAATGTTATATTATGGTGTTCAGTATGTTGGTTTTCGTTTAATAGAGGTAGTTACATTTCTTTTGAAAAGGGCAAAAAAGATCTAGTTTTTATCTCCTAAGTTCTAAACTAAGAGAAGGGCAAAAAGATCTAGTTTTTATCTTCTTAGTTCTAAAGTAAGAGTTTATACATTTATGAGCCACATAATATTTGTTAGAACATTCTTTTGTGGAACACATGAGCAAATTGCATTTATCATCTATTCATAGCCATAACACTGTGAAAAGCACCAATGATAAGTGTCAATACAATACAAGATACTATTAATAAAATTATAACTATGAACATAGTTTGTTCAATATTGTAGAACTAGATTTTCATTTCGCAGCAAGATCTCTAAGACCAAGAGGAGACAATATTGGATGCCAGGCATTAGTCTACCATTGAATTGGAAATGAGGCAAAAATCTAGATCAAGTGAAACTACAGCAAGAAGATTAATAGCCCATCAAACCATTTGATTTAGTGCTTTTTCCAAATTAGCACCCTTATGAGGCAACAGATAAATCACAGCCCAAGAGTTGAACGATGAACCATCTCATTGTCACAACTTTCTACTCAGTGGAGTTTGCCACTTGAATATGCACACTTAACTATATCATTCACCATGTATTCACATGCAACCAATCAGGTGGCTCAAATCAACAGATTGGTTTACTGTTTTTTCACATTCCACCAATCAGATAGCTCTAGATTTATAGTTAGTTCATTCCTGTGTTGACAAAAAAAATCCCAATGAGGAAAAAAGATATCAAAGAAGAGCAATGTCTGCAATGCATAAGCTTTCACCAACACCAACCTTCTGATACTTTTGGCTGATAACCATCTGTAGATGTTTTAGGTAGAAGTAATAAATTGGCCTGTGATAATGATAGCATAGCCATCAAGTGTAAAACTGATAATACCTCGTACCAAGCATTTGACATGGCTGTTTCCTGCAATATTTGCAACTTGTATCAGGGAAGGTAGCTTCTAACTTAAGAATTTGTTAGAAGGCTATGTGGTATCATAGATAAGGAAAAGATTGTAGGTGTTGACGAAAGAAGAGAAGCCTCCATTCCTACCTCTGCATCATCCTCCTGATTAACCCACACAAACTGTACCATGTCTTTTAACTGGCTTCCTGTACCAACATAGCATTGCAACCGTTAAAGATTAAAGTGGAAATACTGAAAAAAAATCCCTTTAAATTATAGAAACTTAAGTTACCATCTTTTACTAGTCCCAATAATACAGACAAGTAATCTTCAAGAGCATGTTGAAGATCAGCAAATGTTGAACCCCCTGTAGAAATCGTACCAGTGGATTCTCATCAATACATACAATGCTTAATCCAACAGCAAAGTAATTTAAAGTTGCTTTACCATTCAACTAACCATGCTGTGTTGCTGCTCTTCTCCTTGTCTTTGTAGCTGCTGGTGCTTCTTGGCCAGCCATGACAACTATTCTTGTTCTGAGAGCAGAAAGACGTTCCACTAATTTTTTAGACAAGTGATCACCTAGTGGTTCTGAGAAGTTCACAGTTTTGGGTATGCGCAGCCCAGGGACAAACACAGCAATCTCCCCCACATTTCCTGGTATTCTTCTATTTCCACCACCATCTTTTGGCGTCGATACCAGGCATCCCATATCCAAGTATTAATTTCTGCCACCAGTAACTAAAATAGAAAGAAGTTATGATATCAATATTCCACCAATCTAACCATTGAAAGAATAGCAGAATTTGAAGCAAGCACACACATTGCAGGTTACTGGAAGCAAAAACTAGAAAAAATAAGGAACTGAGAAAGATTAGAAGATAATAAGGGAATTTCACTATTTTATGGAACAGTTTGATACTAAACAATTGTGGGTAAAGTTTACACGAATGGGAGATTAAAAATACAAAAAAATCCCATCAACAAAGAATTAAGAGGATTAATTAAATGCTAGCCAATAGTAAAGCAGAAGAACCCATGTAACTTCACAAACTCTCAAAAAGTTTTCAAGGTATATGGGGATTTGATCAAAAGCACACAAGCTATCTTCTTTACCCTTTGTCCTTTTCATTTTTCTTTTCCTCTACTTCTTTTCATCTATTGAACCAAAATTTTGAAGAAATAATGAGAAAAACTTCAAGACAATTCATAATTGCTATCTGTGCAACCAAGTCACATTACCATTAAAAAAACGAACCTCAAGAAACAACACATCAACCAAAGGTGGCACATTTATCATAAAGATGAATAATCACATGAGAAGAAACAAGCAAAAAGCAGTAGATGTAATATCTCAAGCAGGCTATAATTAGAAATTAAACAAAACACAACGAGCACATCCCAAACTCAATAACCCACATCATTTCCTTTCTCCTTTTCCTCTTTCTCTTCAAAATCAATTTCTCCCGCTAAAGAAACAATTAATTAAAAGAGATACAGTGCCAATAAGATAAGAAACATTACAGTCAATTGATTCAACAGATGATGAAGTACATAGAAGCTATCGTGAAGAGTTTCAATCAAATAATAGAAACATAAATAGTCAACCCATATGTCTATGGTCCATACCATTCTACTTTTCCTCTTTCCCTCTTTTTGTTTTTCTTTTTACACTTTTGGCACAACTGAATTCTACTCTTAATTGAAACGAGACATCAATCGACATAGATCTCCTCACCTTTTTCGTGAATCAGAAGTTCAATCGATCCTGCAAAGCGTCTCCAGATTTCTGTAGAAATACTTCACGAGTCAGGACACGAGAAAGGAAACAAAGCAGGCCAAGTCACGCAAAGCCCATGAAAAAAATAGTTCTTTTTCCATTTTTTAACTTCGAAGTCCAGTTCCTTTGACTTATGGCAATGAGAAAAGTTAAAAGTGTAAACCCAACTTGGAATTCACATAAATTTGAAAATAAGAATTTTTTAGTGGAAATTGCTCAAAAATTCTGATTTTGCAGCTTTTTGCACCGGCTTTTGGCAATATAAAAACGTCTAAGCTTAAAAAAGAACTTCTCAAGTACCACACTCTTGCGCAAAAACAGATTTTTTCGAACAATTAACGTAAAGAAATCCATTGACAATACAAGGATCCAAAAGTCTCAAAGCAGGCTTCGAATTCCAACGTGGAAGTAACTAAAAAGAAGCTTAAATTCAAAATGAAGTGTGCAAGATAAAAAAAATCAAGAATTCAGAAAAAATGCTTAAAGAATCAGAAGAATGCATATAATGATTTGAGAACAAGTTAGCTCCTTTTCCTTCATGGGAAGGCAAGGAAAATAACCATAATAGTTTTAAAAAAAAAATTGGTCAAACTCATTTCATTTTATTGTTGAAAATTATAGTTTTCCATAAAAGTATATTTCTTCCCATGCATAGCAAATGCAGTGGGATTGAATGCGATTGACTGAAAAGATCAATTAATCTACTGTTAAAAACGGAAGCTTGAAAATACGTACGAACATAGGAATGAGGGGAATTTGAATTGAACAGGAAAATGGGGAAATTCTAAAGCATAAAAACAATGAAGAGAACAAGAAAAGCCAAAAATATAAATCTCAATCAAACGACAGAAAAAAAAAAAAAGACACCCAGCTAGAAATGAAAATTCAATGATTTGGACAAATAGTCCAATACTTGGAAAATGGCAATCGATTGCTTTCTGATTTTTTTTTTGCACAATAGTACGGAAATCAAAATGGAAGGAAGAGAAGAAGAAAACCACAGGAGGGGAAAATCGACACAGTGAGTTTGTTCATCCAGTGGAGAAATCCACAAGAGAAGTCTCCAAATCCGGTCTCAATTCTCGAAGATTTAAAGGAAAATGTGTGCGGTAATTTGAATTGCTCAGCCGATAATAAAAAAACCCACCTTATTTGAAATCCAAGAATGACAGAATTCCATCAAAATTTTCCTTCAAAGCACATTTGGCACTGAATCAGACTGACAATAGTTTGAAACCCAAACGAAGAAATGGAGAATCAATTAATACAGAAAAAAATGGGTTGAGGAAATCTTTTCCAAGAATTCCTTCAGAATTTTCAAGAATCAAATGAGAGAGAGAGAAAGAAAGCGGGTGTGGAAAATGTAGAGAGAGGTGGAGAGGGGGAATGCGTTTGTGCAAATGGCGCCCGAATCGAGGGCTTTTAAAGAGAAGATTTTTTGGAAAATTTCCATTCTTAGGTTTGAGATCTAACGTCTTTTGTACAGAAATGGAAAGCCAATGAGTGGGTGAACTTACATGCGTGAATTTGAGAGTCCCGACTCATGAGGACTCCTGTTGTATATATATATATATATTTTTTTTTATGTTGAAGTTTAATTTATCTTTTTGTAATTTTTTTAGTTTACGTGTGAGAAAATTTCAAAAAAAAAAGGATAAAATTTTTTAAGATATGTGTAAATCTTTGAGTAATTTTGAAACTTTAGAGATGAAACTTCGATGAGTTTTAACTTAATCAAGACGACTTAAGTTGAAAAAATAGTGGACTAGGTTACATGTTTGTAAACTTAGAGTCAAAGTGGGATGAAAAAAATAAATTTAAATTAAATTCAAGTTGAGTCGAGTTCAACTTTTTTAAAAATGACTCGACTTGATCCTATCAAATCCTACTTTTTTACCAACATATATAAACTTTGAGTTTTAGCCCTAATTGCAATCTTAGAGTTTTTTGTGTTCGTAAACAGGCCTCCATCCTAGGCCCAAATCACTTCTTATTCTCTCTCTAGCTCCAGCTCTTAGTCTTTCCGATGAGGATTGTGACGACTTTTCTATTTTCTCTCTTGCTCTTGGTCCTAGTCATCCCTCTCTCGACCAAATGAGAGTCATCTCTCTCTCTCCTTCACTCTTGCAATTGTGATCCCTCTTTTTTTGACTCTCGATCCTCTCAATCTCTCAATCCTCTTCAACACTGAGTTCTCTCTAGCTCTCAATATTACAATTAAGACTAAGATAAATCACTTAAATATAAAAAATATTTTTAAATGAAATAATTTAATCATGAATTGAAAGTTTCATAATGAATTTATATTGGACACAAAGTCATTATCTTGCCATCTTGCCATCTTGCCAACCAAGAGCCTTCAGCTTCATAATAGTTTTTTTTTTTCTTTTGATTTTGTTTGCTAGAATGTTATATTTAGCTCATAAATTGAGGATAGTCTTATGTGAGAGTTCAATCCTCACAGTATTAATTATTCTAACGGCCAAATTGATGATTATTCCATACCTCCCAACTTACTATATATTTTAGTTTTTTCAAGCATTTTAAGCTATTTCTTCAATTTTTTTTACTCTTTTTAAGTTAAAATACATATTGATACGATATTTTTAATATATGTAAAAAGTTGTCTTTAGAAGTTCATAAATATGAGAAATAAATAAGATTGTGACTCTATATTTGAACATTGAAGATTTTAAAGATCTTAAAAACAAAATAGACACATATGCTAATTTTTTTAATAGGTTGACATAATTTTGTAATATTGTAAATATTAGTAATTAAAAAAATTAAATACCTTTTAGAACACTAGACTCACTATAAACCTTTGCTATGTTAGATCGAAAGAAAGTTTTTTTTTTTAAAAAAAAACACATAAGAAGTTTTACTATGAATATATTAGAAGAAAAATTCTAACAATTTTTTTATTTATTATAGAGATGGTAGAAACTAGAAAGTATATCTCTCTCAAGATGTTATTTTTCGTATCCCGTGGTTTACTAAAAAGATATTATATATATATATTTATTTATTTGATCTTTTCTTATCGTAATCCCCTCATCAAGATTATTACCATCAATGAGGACATGTATCATGGCCGATGCGTCAAATGAATAATGGAGAATAATAGATGAATCAAATGAAAATTGATATTCATCTCTGCTGATTATAGTTTAAGAACTTAGATTTTAGAAAAATTAATACAATTTACTGATTTCGATTTGATTCAATGTCAAGTAAGTAAGGATATTAAGCATTTTTCATTAAGATGAAAATCTTTGTTAATAACCAACTAAATTCAAATGTTAATTTTTACACTGTTGTTTGGATTTAAGCATTTTTTGTTTGTGTTTGGGCTCATATTGTTTAGACTAAAAAAATCTCTAGTATAGAATATAGATCATACAAATGATTTCAATGAAGTTGGTGATAAAATTTCAATGAAGTTATTAAAAAATGCAGCAAATTTAATGAAGATTCATGCATAGAAAGTTAAGATTAAAAATTCAACACTTTAGAAAAATGTTATAGACATTAAAAAAATTAATTATATAATTTACGATATGGTTAAATAGAGAAATAAAATTTGAAAAATCGACTCTGAATATATAAAATTTGAGCCTTTAAGATGATGATTAAAAGATATTTAAATTTATATTTGTTGACGTGCTAGATTTTATCTTTCGTGGGTTTTTCTACATCGGAGTAAAAATAAATAAATAATAATAATAATAATAGAAACAATAACAATAAGCTTCAAATGCATATAATATAAAGTCTTTGAAGCTCTCTAATTTCATTTAATACTTATGAAATATGTTATTAACATTGCCAGCTTGCAACCAACTTAATCTAAGAAAATTCATTTCACTCATAGCAACCAACAGCTTCCAATGCAAAAGCTTATCCCTTATTAACCTTCTTCACCTACATCTGACATATTAATAAACATTATTTATGAGATGATAATATTTAAAACCAAAGCCTACTCGAGTTTTAGTTGTAGTTTAAAACTGAGTGAAGTTCAACTCACTCAGCAAATTGATTGACTCAACACAATTTGGAGTGTGAACTCAACTCGATTCAATTTTAAATAAAGGTTATTGACCTATGTAATGATTGAAGTATAAAGTGTTATTCATCGTTTGATTGGTATAACAATTCAAATCTCTATTCTAAATATAAATCATTATAAAAAAAAATCTCTATAATGATACGGTTGAGTGGGGAGAAAGTCTGATCCAATAGTAAAGTGACTTGAGAATGTATGCTTAACTCTAAATCTTAGATGATTCATGAAATTTGAAGGTGACTCTTAAGAGTTTGAATTAATCATAAATGAATACACTGTTATCATCATTATTATTTTTAATAATAAAAACTATTGCTATAATATAAAAAAAAATGAGAGGCAACTCTTAAAAGAGTCTATACAAATTTCTTTCAACTTAGTTGCTATTATATAAAGCTCTTCGCTTTTTGAAAATGAAACAATTCACTCTTTTTTCTTATTATAAAGACTCTTTGTCAAGAAGGACAGCTATTCTAATATAGGTAAAATATGTTAGGAGACATGAGATAAAATGAGATTCCCTTTTTATCCATACCGGTATACTGCTCATCAAGTATCGGTGTACCGATAACACGTCGCTACATGTATATGTTCTGCATATCGGTATACCAGTACTTGATGATTAGTACACCAGTATGAATAAAATGAGAGTTTCACCTATCCTGTGTCTCCTAACAAATTTTGTCAGTGTTAAAATGGGAGTCCTGTCGAGAATACAAAAATGAAATTTCTCTTCCTCTTAAGGATCTATTTTCTATAGGGGATCAAAAAATTTAATGAAAAAGAGAGAGATAGTACTTATTCGTGAGACAAAATCTCATTCATATTCAATAAAAATAAAAATAAAAGTTTTGACCCAAACAAAAAAAAATGTCGAATTTAGACGAACTGATATGATGCTGACAGTGTCTGTTCAAATCTAAATATTATTTTCCTTAAAGAAATCAACAAATGACCTCCAAGAGAATAGAGGTTCCTGGTCATCAAATGCACTCTCATTTTATTTATTTTTCCATCAAATGTACTCTTACTTGTAAAATGATGTCAAATATTCGTTAAATCCTGTCATCTCAGCAAACAAAGAAAGCTAGATTCAAAGGTAGAAAAGGTTTCATAATATAAATTTTCTTAATGATCAGAAAACAAGTGTTAAATGGTTTTAATT
This sequence comes from Chimonanthus praecox, assembly GCA_022113865.1. Taxonomy (NCBI): domain Eukaryota; kingdom Viridiplantae; phylum Streptophyta; class Magnoliopsida; order Laurales; family Calycanthaceae; genus Chimonanthus; species Chimonanthus praecox. Next base: position 11,481,004 of record CM039090.1, on the reverse strand, counting down.
AGAATTCTAAAAAGAGAAGGCAACATCAACGTCCAAAGTGGTCCATATTTACTGACCAAAATTATAATATGAGGTCTTCCTTAGGAAAAAGTTGACCCGTCAATATCAACTCTAAAGAGTGAGCTTTCCATCATAGGTGGTGGCCCAAATTTCATTTTTATTTCAGTCACATCGTTAAAAATGTGACACGTGGCATGTGATAAAAAAGGACCCATTAAACAATATCCTGCTTGTGTAAAAAATATGTATTATTGAGAATTTAAAAATAAATATATGAAAATACGAGTCGACTCAGCTGATACGGTACTAATACGATGGTGTTGATGCCTAATGCCATGGCCGAGCATATATGGGTTGTAGCAGGGATTTTAATATATGATAATTTTAGAGTAAATAATATGTACTGGAATGATGCGATGTTAAGTTCGTATTGGCACAAAGCAACGTATCGGTTATTATAAGTCGATACACTTCCGTCTTCACTCGTCCGTCTTCCGTCTGACTCAGGCTTTGTGACTAATATATATCAGCTGAGATTTTATTGCAACATTACAACTGATATGCAACGTATAGACTACATTTATAACTCTAGAAGAATGAGAGCATGATATATGACTAATTATGCAATTTTGTAGGGTTCTATCTGAATCTCAATTACTTCTATCAAGTTAAAGGTACAATTCAAGATAGATTTTGGTCCAAAAATTTATTTTTATATTATATGACTCTTTCATTTTATCATATTATGATATTTGAACTGAAGATGTAGACCCTATAAATAAGATATATTAATCTATTCGTCAACACAACTGACTTACTAGGCTCGAAGATAGTCATATGGAAGAGAAATTAACTTCAAACTGAAAGTATACATTTTAATAGTTTTCCAAGTAAGGAACCAAGAAATCAATCTCCTCTCTCATTTCTAATGTCCAAGGCCAACAAAGTGGATGATCCTAAACATTCTCTTAGGGCTGAAATTCGGACGGGTTGGATCAGATTTTAATAAATCCAATTCAACCCATATAAAAAATTATTGAGCTTGAATTGATCTGACTTACTGGCCTAACAAGTCAACCCGTTTTAGCAGGTACAAAATTAAGGAGAGTGACCATTTTTTATTGAGGGGGGCTTGATCTCAAGACTTCCCACAAACAAGGGTGGAAATTGACCATCAAACTAATTTCTCAAGAGTTTGCATGATTTGCTACTTAATTTTTAAACTCGAAAAAGATAAAATGTCGCGACTAGTAGGGCTGCAACTTGGGTCGATTTTGACCAGACTCGCATGCTACCCGAGTAATCATGCGGGTCGGGTCAAGATTTTTGGGTCAGCGGGTCATGTCGGGTCGAGTCGGGTTGAGAAGATAAAAACCCACCTGCAATTTGGGTCGGGTTCTGTTGAGGATTTTACAAGTTAACCTGACCAGACCCGGTTAAAATGGGTTCAGAATATGGGTCAGGTCAGAATTTGGGTTGATTCGGATTAGAATTCGGGTCGGTCGGGTAGTGAAGTTCGAGTCGAGAATTCAAGTCGGGTTCTATAAATATCAACTCGGATCGAGTTGAATTTTAAACGCCTGACCCGCATGACCTGAGTTGCAACCCTACTCACGAGGACCAGCAGAGGCAGGGTAACATGATTGATTCCAAAATTATTGGCAATCACAGAGAAGGAAATGGATCCAAAATTTATATTGATTCCAAAGAATAATGGGGTCAAAGAAAATTTTAAAATAGGATAAAATTGTATGTTTATGAGATCCACTGGTCCATGATAGAACGGATGTGGATGTACCTGTCATTCTTGTCGTTCAACTCCCTCCAACATCTAACATTAGTTGAATCATTTATTCAATTAATATGGCATACTATTATTAGAGAATTATATCGATAGCTTGTCTGGACATGATAATGCACTCTAGAAAGCTTTTTTAGGGTCCAAAGTCCAGACAGTTCTTGGTTGCTTGCTTCTACGCGTTTAAAATAATTGCAATCAAATGCTGGAATCAGCATTTTAAAAATTGAAATAAGTCGTCTGTTCAATTTAAACTAGTTTCTAAATTGATATGATTCTAAGATGATTTGATTTTCTCAAAAACTATTATGATATTTATTTATTTTCATTTTTTTTTCTATCATGTAAACGACATTTTTCATTATGATTTAATGATTTAGTTTCTAAAATATTGGAAAGAATATAATTACCAATGATTAGAGTTTAAACAATTTAGAATATCAAAAACCTTGAGAAATATATGATTTGCCAAAGATAAAATAAAAGAATGCCATCTTTTGATGCATAGACCATTTCTTCCCACACTTGTAACGACTTTGACCCGACTCGACCCGCATAACACTGTCCGCTCTAGGCCCGCACAGACCCGCATGACTTTACTTTGGCCCGGGTCCAACTCACAGGCCCAAAACCCGTTGTGTTGGATCGGATCGGATTGTGAAGTTTGGGTTGAGAATTCAAGTCGCGTCGGGTCGAATTGGGTTTTAAAGAACCCGACCCAAGTTGTAGCCCTAATATACTCCCTTCAGTTTTTGCTCCTAGACGATGTGTGACTTTTTCTTACATCCACACGCCCAACTAACCTTTGGCCGTTGGTCAGACTGACACTGCCCAGTTTCACAATTTCGGACCCTCTTTGAACTCAGCCTAGGCCTATGGGCTAGGGCCTCTACAACACTAGTCCATCATTGAACTACATTATGGTCATTTTGTTCTACAAACTATAGGTTTTCATCCTTTAACCATACTTGGATAGGGGCATTAGAATGTGTATGGTGGAATTTGTAGATTCACATTCCTCTCTAAAGCCTTGGCAGAGAATGCCGACTAGGTTGAAGAATGTAAAACCTGCAAATAGAGCTCACCATCTAATTTTGGGCTAAACTAGATTTGGTTCTAATTCATCTAGTGAGGCCCATAAACCCAAATGGGTTGAAAACCGAAATTGCCATATTTGTTTCAACCCACCTTTAGAGGTTGTTTGTAAATTTTTTCAAGCAAAACAACTACACAGAAAAAATTACGTTCTGATATTTTTTATTATGTACGTTAAAACTTTTATTTTTGTTGAAAATAAATAAAATTTTGTCCTTTTCAGTAAGAAAATAAATAAATAAAGTCAGTATCGTTTGTGCCTTACCACAATCTTTACATTTGGCACTCAATGGTTCATTCATTTATTCAAAATTTAATT